>CP136056.1:383950511-384550511 GCA_032464435.1 Aegilops umbellulata | reverse complement strand
CACGCGGTTGATGTATTTTAATTAAGATCAACTTCAGGTTTTCTACAACCGGACATTAACAAATTCCCATCTGCCACATAACTGCGGGCACGGCTTTCGAAAGTTCAAACCCTGCAGGGGTGTCCCAACTTAGCCCATGATAAGCTCTCGCGATCAACGAAGGATATTCCTTCTCCCCGGGAAGACCCGATCAGTCTCGGAATCCCGGCTACAAGACATTTCGACAATGGTAAAACAAGACCAGCAAGACCGCCCGATGCGCCGACAATCCCGATAGGAGTTGTACATATCTCGTTCTCAGGGCAACACCGGATGAGCACACCGTACTACTAAAACCAGACCTCAAGTTTCCTCGAGGTGGCGCTGCAAAGGACTCTAGTTCGGGCCATCACTTAGACAAGCATTGGCCCGGGGGGGCTAAAATAAAGATGACCCTCGAGAGAGCGACTCCCAAGGGAAAAATAGGTGGTGGTGAGGCAAATGGTAAAACCAAGGTTGGGCCTTGCTGGAAGAGCTTTATTCAAAGCAAACTGTCAAGGGGGTCCCATAAATCACCCAACCGCGTTAGGGACGCAAAATCCGGGAACATAATACCGATATGACGGAAACTAGGGCGGCAAGAGTGGAACAAAACACCAGGCATAAGGCCGAGTCTTCCACCCTTTACCAAGTATATAGATGCATTAATAATATAAAAGGTATTGTGATATCCCAACAAGTAAACATGTTCCAATCAAGGAACAACATCTCCATGTTCCAACAAGGAACAAACTTCACCTTCACCTGCAACTAACAACGCTATAAGAGGGGCTGAGCAAAGCGGTAATAAAGCCAAACAACGGTTTGCTAGGACAAGGTGGGTTAGAGGCTTGGTTTGACAATATGGGAGGCATGATAAGCAAGTGGTAGGTATCGCAGCATAGGCATAGCAAAAGAGCGAGCAACTAGCAAGCAAAGATAGAAGTGATTTTGAGGGTATGGTCATCTTGCCTGAGATCCCGCAAGGAAGAAGAACGAGTCCATGATGGAGACAAACGGACGAAGTCGAACGAATCCTCACAACTCCGGAACGAAACCGAAGCTAACGAGAGAAGCAACCCGGAAACAAACAAACAACATAGTAAACAACCACCACATACACATGGCACGATGCACAAACAAGTATGATGCATGTCCAATTTAATGAGGCATGGCATGGCAAAACGCACAAACAATCCTACAAATTAAGTGGAGCTCAATATGCAACTCCGTTGCATATTGACGAAACACCACGTGACTTATTTAGTTCTCTCTCGTTTAGGTACTCAACAAAATTAAATGTTGGTTAGCATGGCAAGAGGTGAAGCACAACAAAACTATCTATCTAGGCAAGTTTAAATGAGGCCGGAAACAACGAACAACAAGTCCGGAAAATCCCCATGTGCATATTTATGGATTAGGTACTGTTCTGCCCTATACACAATTTTAGAGTTGTTAAACATGCAAAGTAGTGTCACCATGATAAACTAGGCATTTTTCTACCCCATTTACATATATAAATTATTAAATTCCAAGTTACGGTTATTTAGTTATGGAATAAATCATTTTAACATGGCATTTAAGCAATTTAATGCAAACAGCAGTTTAAACATTTTTAACATGGATAAAAGTGGCATATTATGAAACTAGACAGAATTCTAAGCATTTTTCATATATGAAGTTTTTACATATGATAAAGGGTTCATAAGTTATTATATGCATGACAAAGAGGGTTTTTCTGCAAAACAGTAAATCCTGGGATAATAGCTAAATTCGTAGGCAGGAAAAAAACATATCGGGCCGAGTCTACTGGGCGCAGGACATCAGCAGAACCAGAATCGGGCCAAGCCCAAGTAGGAACAGAGGAGGGGCGTTGGGGTCTGCTCACCATGGGCCTAGGCCCGGTCGGTGGAGATGGCTGCTGGCAGGCTGGATCAAACGAGGTGGAGGGGGCGCGGTCAACGGGTGCTGCCGGGTCGAGCGGCTGCTGCTTGTTTCTGAAGAGCAGCAACAGCTGCTCCTCCATGGCGATGCAGAAGACGGCGCCGGGGAAGTTCTGGCGATGGGGTCGGCGGGAACCGGCGAGTAGGCGTCGGAGATGGCCGGATCTAGGCTAGTTCCCGTCGAGGAGGTGAGGTGACGTCGGGCGAGCTCCTGCTTGTTGCAAGGGGGGGAAGCAGAGGAAAGGCGACAGGAACTTGGCGCGGGCGAGGTTCGGCTCGGCGTCGAGGTAGAGGAGGCGCTCGGGCTGCGTCTGCGGACGAGGCGAGGGACGACGGCTGGATCCGGGCAAGGAGCATCGGGGACGAATGGTTCTGGCCGACCGAGCGCGGCGGGGAAGGAAGGGCGAGGTGGTAGCGAGCACGGGAGGTGCAGAACCTTGCACAGGCGACCATGGCAGCAGGGCGAGCCCCGTTCATTCCCTGGCAGAGGAGAAAACAAACAATGGAGGGAGAGAGTTTAGAGGGGGTAGGAGAGGAAAACAGGGGAGAGGAAAAAGGAGGCCGATGGCGACTCATCTGCTGGGTTGCTGGCGCCTACCGGCGGCGCGGCCGCGGTCAGGGACGAAGGAGTTGCGGGAGGCCGGACTTGTCCAGGAGGCATGGGAGGCAGAGGTCCGATGGCGCTGGTAGTCGGAGGGGAACTGGGGTCGAGGAGGTGGAGGCGATGGCCGTTGGTTGGCTGCGGGGCTTCTCTGATTGATGTGTTGGATCTAGGGATTGGCTGGTGTGTGAAATCAAGGAGGGGATGGATCCCGAGAGAGGGTAAGTAGGTGGCGGCGGCACGAGGATGGATGGGACAGCTCCCTAGAAATTAGGGTTCGGTCAGATTATATAGGTAAGGGATTGGGTAGGGGCTAATCCGATCCTTCCGATCGTAATCGGGCGGTTGTAATTAAACAGGTTAGGTCGCCTGAATAAGAAAACGGAGATATTTTATAGATGTTTGGGGATGATCCAGATGCAACGGTGATGACTGAGCGGTTCGGGTTCGGGGCCGTTTCGGACACGGGCGAGGGGTCGAAGAGACTCCGGTTTAGGCAAGAGGGCAAACGAAGAATAAGGTTGGTCTCGAAACGGTCAACGAAAACAAGGGGGACGCGGCAACTACGAGCGGATGCAACTTTGAAAACAATGATGGCAACAAAGTGCCGATGCAATGCGCATGATGCAATGATGAATGCAACAAACAAATTAAAAAACACAACTGACTCGCAAAACAAGGAAGGCATCTGGAGCATCGGTCTTGGGGCGTTACAACACTCCACCACTACAAGAGGATCTCGTCCCGAGATCTAGGATGGCACCGGAGAGAAACAGAAGAGCAAGCGGTAAAACAAAGTTGCTTCTTTGACAAACAAATGAAACCAAAGAACCTTGAGAGGTTGAACAAAATGAAAGAAAGAAAACAACGAAGATGAACAAAGCTGGAAACACTCCGTTAGAAAAGAGGAACAAGGAACATCACGAGAACCTTGTAGGTCGAAAGACATGGAAATAAGAGCTTCGCGAATGAAAAGAATATGACCACCTCGGTATAATGAGATAGTCAAGGAAGAAGAATGACCGAATTTGGCCAGCACTCCGGTAGAAAAGAGAAGAAAACTTGATAAGATGAGACGATATTGAAGAGATGATACAACACTCCGGTTGGAAATGGAGGAATAGAATTTGAACTTGGCAAAATGAAAGCACTTGGATGAGACTCCGGTTAAAAGAGGAATGATAGTCACAACACTTCGGTTAAATGGATAAGCAAGAAAAAGAACATGATGTTTACAAAACGAGGTGATGGGTGAAAAGAGCAACATCACAATGCCTCCGAAAACAATGCATGATAGTTAGATAGTTGGAATGAATAGAACGAAGGATGAAACCAACATCTCCTACCATAAATGAATCTGAAAGAGCATCCTTACGAAGTAGGATGGAACGGAGTTGTTTGAAAAACAACAATGGTAAGGATAAGCTTGTTGTGGGCTTATGGAAACAACTCAAAGCTTAGAGGTGAATACATGCCACTACGGAAAACAATTGATGGCTTGAGAGCAACACGGAGATGAAAACTTGATTCGCCGAGAGAATAGGAGAAAAACTTGGATCATTGATAAGCACCACGAATAGCAACATTCCCAATGGAAGGCTTTAGGTGAAATATAACCCAAGATAACTACAATGAAGAAACGATGGGTTTAATTATCTCATTCTTGACAACATGTGAATCATGAACCACGAAGAGAGGTTGTCAAGAGTGATATAACACCACCTCAAAATAAGGTAGAAAGAATTGCACTTCGGAATGCAAGAAGAAGAATACTTGAGCTCCTCAAAACAAAACATGTGTTGAGGACCATGTTTAATTTCGAGTATAGCTCGGCGGATCATAACTTCGAGAAAAATCTTGAAGAACAAATGAAGAATGAAAAGAATCCTTAATGAACCACCATGTAGAGCCTCCATGAAGAACTCTGGTAATGAAAGGATGATAAAAATAAAGAGAAGTTGAAAACACAAGGTGAAGCCTTGCGATGATTTAGATGGAGCTTTGCGATGAGATAATGCGGAAAACTTGGAACTCCGAAAAAGAAAAAGATGAAGCATCTTGAACCGAGAAATGTGACATGATGAACAACTCTGGAAAGAAGAAAGTAGAACACTTGGATGAAACCGTAATAAGAATTATGTTATGCATATCCTTCACCAATTTAGATTGATGACAACCAACGGATTTGGCATACTACTTATTCTCGTAGAAAGGATTAAGAGAGATATAGCACAAACTTGGAAAAGGTATTGATGGAACCACCGGTTGGATTTGGAAACAACGAATGAATTGATATGATAACCAAGAAAAGAGAACTCTTGAATGAATCACCGTAAGAATTGAAAATGAACAAAGAAAAGATAAAGAAACACCGGGAAGAATTAGAAAATGAAGGAAGATACTTGAGAGAATTTAGATACATCATAACGAAGAGATCATGAACTGAATAGATGGTATTTGAATGATGCACCGGTAAGATTTGGAGAACAATAGCTAAAAGCTGAGGATGAATAAACCCAAAATGATTGCCTTCAGAGAATCAAACTGAAAAGACACTTGAATTGCTCCGGATGGGTGAAAAGAATTATCACAATCGAAAACAATTATGAGGATGGCATGAAGCTAGAACCATGAATCTTGAAGAGAATGGACAAGATTTAAGGGAAACTCTTCTTCGGTCTTCAAAATCCGAGAATGATGATGAGAACCACCACCATGAATTGTTGAGGCACTCCGGAATGAAAATTAGAAAGGTTGAACCAACGATGAAAAGAATTTGGAAGATCTTGGAGAAAGACATATGACTGATGAAAATTCATTCTTACGTCAAGCTTCGAAAAGAATTTGAGAATAACTTCGGGATAATTAGAAGAGTCAGGTAAGATCCTGGGAAAAGACCTGTGGGTTAGGGCCCACTCAAAAGAAAACACCGTTGACCAATTTTTAAAGAGAGGTTGCACCGGTTGAATTAAATAGCTTGAAGAAAAGAAAAAAAAACCTTGAAGTAACTCGAACGGATTAAGAATGGAAACATGATTCTTCTGAGATATCTTTAGCACTCCTGATACGAATAGAGAGAGGTGAACGATTATGGGATGCACCGGCATGGGATAGCATTTGAAACGAGGAAAGGGATATGAGCAACACCGAAAGCTTGAGTTAAAACCACTGGAAAAGAATACGAGAATGAAGAATGATGAACTTGAAACTGTTGAGCATCTTCAAGGGAGATCACCGGATAAGAACATTGAAAGAAAAGAATGAAGAGACTTCACATGAATAAATGGATACTTGATTAAGAAATCTGAGTCCTTGAAGAAAAAGGGTGGGAGGGCGGGAAAACAAAGGCAACTTGGGGACGGGTGAAACGGATACCGTTAAGAAAAACTTAGAATTTATCTTGCTGATGTTGAAATGATCGGATCCACTTAAAGAGAAACACGCCAGTTGGAAAAGAATTAACATGACAACCTCGATGATCAAGAAGGATTAGTATTCACATAGCAATATGAGAACACTGTTTAGAATAAGGTATGGAATCAACACTTGACATCGAAGCAACTCGAATACCACAAATAAAACAAAACAAAGGATTTGGCTTGCAGAATAAGCCGGAACAAATACATATGATAGAGATTTACCCAATCCCATATCATGCATCTGTCGGAAAGATATTCTAGGAGCTACTTGAATTCCCACCTATAAACTCCCGAAACTTTCTGGTTATGCAATCAGGTGTTGGGGATACAGGGGACACAAAATATATCACCCAAACTAACAATACCTAGATCCAGCTGTATCCATCCTTCAACACATAACTAAGAAAACTCCGGAAATCGTGTACCTCAACCTTCGAAAAGCATCCGTTATACAAGCTATGGCAATACTCCCGAACTCCCTAGTACTGGGTGGCGTCGAGGTTATCTCACCAACAACTGCATAAAAGAGATTTTCGATGTCGGCAAAACTCAGGTATTCCAGAACTGCAACGATAAAATTGTGACGACAACACCTCAGAGCTCAACTCCCCGGGACACTGCCACAACCCCTAAATGTCAGGAGGCACCAAGAACAATGTTCTCGTCACAAAACCATCGGAACGATTCCAAGATACCCGCGTGATCCTAATTTTTTTTTTGTGAAATTTGAGGAGAGGAAAGTCAAAACATCTACGTCAGGAGGCCTCACCAGAGCGACGAAGGGACTGAGGAGTAAAAAGAATCCTACTCTCCGATATATATAATCCTAAGACTCAAAACATTTTGTTCTAGACTCAACAAAGGCAGCGATTCAAACAAGCAGGGGGCTCCTAAGTCGGGGATGGCTCTGATTACCAACTTGTAACGCCCTCGATGCGGCTATATCTCCCACGTGTCGAAGCCCGACTTAGAGGCATAACCACATTGAAAGCAATGTCGCAAGTGAGGTAATCTTCACACAACCCATGTAATACATAAGGGAAAGAGATACATAGTTGGCTTACAATCGCCACTTCACGCAATACATGAGTAGAGCATTTCATCAAACAGATACAATCAAGGTCCGACTATGGAACCAAAATAAAAGAAGACTACCCCAAATACTACACAGATCTCCGATCGTCCCAACTGGGCTCCACTACTGATCAACTGAAATGAAACAACACAATGAACAAGATCTTCATCGAGCTCCTCCTTGAGCTCGGGTGCGTCACCTGCACGGTTTCATCGGCACCTGCAAACTAGTTTTGGAAGTATCTGTGAGTCACGGGGACTCAGCAATCTCACACCCGCGAGATCAAGTCTATTTAAGCTTAAAGGTAGGACAGGGTAGTGAGGTGGAGCTGCAGCAAGCGACTACCATACGCAAAAGAGAGCGAGAAGAGGAGGCAAAAGCACGGTCAAACAACTATGATCAAGAAGTGATCCTAGAACAACCTACGTCAAGCATAACTCCAACACCGTGTTCACTTCCCGGACTCCGCCGAGAAGAGACCATCACGGTTACACACGCGGTTGATGTATTTTAATTAAGATCAACTTCAGGTTTTCTACAACCGGACATTAACAAATTCCCATCTGCCACATAACCGCGGGCACGGCTTTCGAAAGTTCAAACCCTGCAGGGGTGTCCCAACTTAGCCCATGATAAGCTCTCGCGATCAACGAAGGATATTCCTTCTCCCCGGGAAGACCCGATCAGTCTCAGAATCCCGGCTACAAGACATTTCGACAATGGTAAAACAGGACCAGCAAGACCGCCCGATGCGCCGACAATCCCGATAGGAGCTGCACATATCTCGTTCTCAGGGCAACACCGGATGAGCACACCGTACAACTAAAACCAGACCTCAAGTTTCCCCGAGGTGGCACTGCAAAGGACTCTAGTTCGGGCCAACACTTAGACAAGCATTGGCCCGGGGGGGCTAAAATAAAGATGACCCTCGAGAGAGCGACTCCCAAGGGAAAAATAGGTGGTGGTGAGGCAAATGGTAAAACCAAGGTTGGGCCTTGCTGGAAGAGCTTTATTCAAAGCAAACTGTCAAGGGGGTCCCATAAATCACCCAACCGCGTTAGGGACGCAAAATCCGGGAACATAATACCGATATGACGGAAACTAGGGCGGCAAGAGTGGAACAAAACACCAGGCATAAGGCCGAGTCTTCCACCCTTTACCAAGTATATAGATGCATTAATAATATAAAAGGTATTGTGATATCCCAACAAGTAAACATGTTCCAATCATGGAACAACATCTCCATGTTCCAACAAGGAACAAACTTCATCTTCACCTGCAACTAACAACGCTATAAGAGGGGCTGAGCAAAGCGGTAACAAAGCCAAACAACGGTTTGCTAGGACAAGGTGGGTTAGAGGCTTGGTTTGACAATATGGGAGGCATGATAAGCAAGTGGTAGGTATCGCAGCATAGGCATAGCAAAAGAACGAGCAACTAGCAAGCAAAGATAGAAGTGGTTTCGAGGGTATGGTCATCTTGCCTGAGATCCCGCAAGGAAGAAGAACGAGTCCATGAAGGAGACAAACGGACGAAGTCGAACGAATCCTCACAACTCCGGAACGAAACCGAAGCTAACGAGAGAAGCAACCCAGAAACAAACAAAAAACATAGTAAACAACCACCACATACACATGGCACGATGCACAAACAAGTATGATGCATGTCCAATTTAATGAGGCATGGCATGGCAAAACGCACAAACAATCCTACAAATTAAGTGGAGCTCAATATGCAACTCCGTTGCATATTGACGAAACACCACGTGACTTATTTAGTTCTCTCTCATTTAGGTACTCAACAAAATTAAATGTTGGTTAGCATGGCAAGAGGTGAAGCACAACAAAACTATCTATCTAGGCAAGTTTAAATGAGGCCGAAAACAACGAACAACAAGTCCGGAAAATCCCCATGTGCATATTTATGGATTAGGTACTGTTCTGCCCTATACACAATTTTAGAGTTGTTAAACATGCAAAGTAGTGTCACCATGATAAACTAGGCATTTTTCTACCCCATTTACATATATAAATTATCAAATTCCGAGTTACGGTTATTTAGTTATGGAATAAATCATTTTAACATGGCATTTAAGCAATTTAATGCAAACAGCAGTTTAAACATTTTTAACATGGATAAAAGTGGCATATTATGAAACTAGACAGAATTCTAAGCATTTTTCATATATGAAGTTTTTACATATGATGCAAGGTTCATAAGTTATTATATGCATGACAAAGAGGGTTTTTCTGCAAAACAGTAAATCCTGGGATAATAGCTAAATTCGCAGGCAGGAAAAAAACATATCGGGCCAAATCTAATGGGCGCAGGACATCAGCAGAACCAGAATCGGGCCAAGCTCAAGTAGGAACAGAGGAGGGGCGTTGGGGTCTGCTCACCATGGGCCTAGGCCCGGTCAGTGGAGATGGCTGCTGGCAGGCTGGATCGAACGAGGTGGAGGGGGCGCGGTCAACGGGTGCTGCCGGGTCGAGCGGCTGCTGCTCGTTTCTGAAGAGCAGCAACAACAGCTCCTCCATGGCGATGCAGAAGACGGCGCCGGGGAAGTTCTGGTGACGGGGTCAGCGGGAACCGGCGAGTAGGCGTCGGAGATGGCCGGATCTAGGCTAGTTCCCGTCGAGGAGGCGAGGTGACGTCGGGCGAGCTCCTGCTTGTTGCAAGGGGAGGAAGAAGAGGAAAGGCGACAGGAACTTTGCGCGGGCGAGGTTTGGCTCGGCGTCGAGGTAGAGGAGGCGCTCGGGCTGCGTCTGCGGACGAGGCGAGGGACGACGGCTGGATCCGGGCAAGGAGCATCGGGGACGAATGGTGCTGGCCGACCGAGCGCGGCGGGGAAGGAAGGGCGAGGTGGTAGCGAGCACGGGAGGTGCAGAACCTTGCACCGGCGACCATGGCAGCAGGGCGAGCCCCGTTCATTCCCTGGCAGAGGAGAAAACAAACGAGTCGGGAGAGAGTTTAGAGGGGGTAGGAGAGGAAAACAGGGGAGAGGAAAAAGGAGGCCGACGGCGACTCATCTGCTGGGTTGCTGGCGCCGACCGGCGGCGCGGCCGCGGTCAGGGACGAAGGAGCTGCGGGAGGCCGGACTTGTCCAGGAGGCAGGGGAGGCAGAGGTCCGGTGGCGCTAGTAGTCGGAGGGGAACTGGGGTCGAGGAGTTGGAGGCGATGGCTGAAGGAAATATGCCCTAGAGGCAATAATAAAGTTATTATTTATTTCCTTATATCATGATAAAGGTTTATTATTCATGCTAGAATTGTATTAACCGGAAACATAATACACGTGTGAATACATAGACAAACAGAGTGTCACTAGTATGCCTCTACTAGACTAGCTCGTTAATCAAAGATGGTTATGTTTCCTAACCATGAACAAAGAGTTGTTATTTGATTAAACGAGGTCACATCATTAGTTGAATGATCTGATTGACATGACCCATTATATTAGCTTAGCACCCGATCATTTAGTATGTTGCTATTGCTTTATCCATGACTTATACATGTTCCTATGACTATGAGATTATGCAACTCCCGTTTGCCGGAGGAACACTTTGGGTACTACCAAACGTCACAACGTAACTGGGTGATTATAAAGGAGTACTACAGGTGTCTCCAATGGTAGATGTTGGGTTGGCGTATTTCGAGATTAGGATTTGTCACTCCGATTGTCGGAGAGGTATCTCTGGGCCCTCTCGGTAATGCACATCACATAAGCCTTGCAAGCATTGCAACTAATGTGTTAGTTGTGAGATGATGTATTACGGAACGAGTAAAGAGACTTGCCGGTATCGAGATTGAACTAGGTATTGGATACCGACGATCGAATCTCGGGCAAGTAACATACCGATGACAAAGGGAACAACGTATGTTGTTATGCGGTCTGACCGATAAAGATCTTCGTAGAATATGTAGGAGCCAATATGGGCATCCAGGTCCCGCTATTGGTTATTGACCGGAGACGTGTGTCGGTCATGTCTACATTGTTCTTGAACCGTAGGGTCCGCACGCTTAAGGTTTCGATGACAGTTATATAATGAGTTTATGAGTTTTGATGTACCGAAGGAGTTCGGAGTCCCAGATGAGATCGGGGACATGACGAGGAGTCTCTAAATGGTCGAGACGTAAAGATCGATATATTGGACGACTATATTCGGACATCGGAAAGGTTCTGAGTGGTTCGGGTATTTTCGGAGGTACCGGGGAGTTACGGGAATACGGGGAAGAGTATTGGGCCTTATTGGGCCTTAGTGGGAAGGAGCCAGGAGGTGGCGCGCGCCCCTCCCAAGCCCAGTCCGAATTGGACAAGGGGTTTGGGGGCGCGGCCCCCTCTCCCTTCCTTCTCCTCTCCCCTCCTTTCCCCCCTTCTCCTAGTTGGACTAGGAAAGGTGGAATCCTACTCCCGGTGGGAGTAGGACTCCCCTTGGCGCGCCCAAACCAGGCCGGCCGCCCCTCCCCCTTGGCTCCTTTATATACGGGGGCAGGGGGCACCCTAGGACACACAATTGATCATTGAGATCTTTCCTTAGCCGTGTGCGGTGCCCCCTGCCACCAAAATCCACCTCGGTCATATTGTTGCAGTGCTTAGGCGAAGCCCCGCGTCAGTAGTACATCAAGATCGTCACCACGCCGTCGTGCTGACGGAACTCTTCCTCGACGCTTTGCTGGATCGGAGCCCGAGGATCATCATCGAGCTGAACGTGTGCTAAGAACTCGGAGGTGCCGGAGTAACGGTGCTTGGATCGGTCGGACCGGGAAGAAGACGTACGACTACTTCCTCTACGTTGTGTCAAACGCTTCCGTTGCGATCTACAATGGTATGTAGATCATACTCTCCCCTCGTTGCTATGCATCACCATGATCTTGCGTGTGCGTAGGAATTTTTTTAAATTACTACGTTCCCCAACAGTGGTATCAGAGCCAGGTTTTATGGTTTGATGTTATTTGCACGAGTAGTACACAAGTGAGTTGTGGACGATATAAGTCATACTGCCTACCTGCATGTCATACTTTGGTTCGGCGGTATTGTTGGACGAGACGATCCGGACCAACCTTACGCGTACTCTTACGCGAGACCGGTTCCCTCGACGTGCTTTGCACATAGATGGCTTGCGGAAGACTGTCTCTCCAACTTTAGTTGAACCGAGTGTGGCTACGCCCGATCCTTGAGAAGGTTAAAACGGAGTCTATTTGACAAACTATCATTGTGGTTTTGATGCGTAGGTAAGATGAGTTCTTGCTTAAGCCCGTAGAAGCCACGTAAAACTTGCAACAACAAAGTAGAGGACGTCTAACTTGTTTTTGCAGGGCATGTTGTGATGTGATATGGTCAAGACATGATGCTAAATTTTATTGTATGAGATGATCATGTTTTGTAACCGAGTTATCGGCAACTGGCAGGAGCCATATGGTTGTCGCTTTATTGTATGCAATGCAATCACGATGTAATGCTTTACTTTATTACTAAGCGGTAGTGATAGTCGTGGAAGCATAAGATTGGCGAGACGACAACGATGCTACGATGGAGATCAAGGTGTCGCGCCGGTGACGATGGTGATCATGACGGTGCTTCGGAGATGGAGATCACAAGCACAAGATGATGATGACCATATCATATCACTTATATTGATTGCATGTGATGTTTATCTTTTTATGCATCTTATCTTGCTTTGATTGGCGGTAGCATAGCATTATAAGATGATCTCTCACTAAATTATCAAGAAGTGTTCTCCCTGAGTATGCACCGTTGCAAAAGTTCTTCGTGCTGAGACACCACGTGATGATCGGGTGTGATAGGCTCTACGTTCAAATACAACGGGTGCAAAACAGTTGCACACGCGGAATACTCAGGTTATACTTGACGAGCCAAGCATATGCAGATATGGCCTCGGAACACAGAGACCGAAAGGTCGAGCGTGAATCATATAGTAGATATGATCAACATAACGATGTTCACCATTGAAAACTACTCCATATCACGTGATGATCGGTTATGGTTTAGTTGATTTGGATCACGTGATCACTTAGAGGATTAGAGGGATGTCTATCTAAGTGGGAGTTCTTAATTAATTTGATTAACTGAACATAAACTTATCATGAACTTAGTACCTGATAGTATCTTGCTTGTTTATGTTGATTGTAGATAGATGGCTCGTGCTGTTGTTCCGTTAAATTTTAATGCGTTCCTTGAGAAAGCAAAGTTGAAAGATGATGGTAGCAATTACACGGACTGGGTCCGTAACTTGAGGATTATCCTCATTGCTGCACAGAAGAATTACGTCCTGGAAGCACCGCTAGGTGCCAGGCCTGCTGCTAGAGCAACACCAGAAGTTATGAACGTCTGGCAGAGCAAAGCTGATGACTACTCGATAGTTCAGTGTGCCATGCTTTACGGCTTAGAACCGGGACTTCAACGACGTTTTGAACGTCATGGAGCATATGAGATGTTCCAGGAGTTGAAGTTAATATTTCAAGCAAATGCCCGGATTGAGAGATATGAAGCCTCCAATAAGTTCTATAGCTGCAAGATGGAGGAGAACAGTTCTGTCAGTGAGCATATACTCAAAATGTCTGGGTATAATAATCACTTGATTCAATTGGGAGTTACTCTTCCAAATGATTGTGTCATTGACAGAATTCTCCAATCACTGACACCAAGCTACAAGAGCTTCGTGATGAACTATAATATGCAAGGGATGAACAAGACTATTCCCGAGCTCTTCGCAATGCTAAAAGCTGCGGAGGTAGAAATCAAGAAGGAGCATCAAGTGTTGATGGTTAACAAAACCACTAGTTTCAAGAAAAAGGGAAAATGGAAGAAAAAGGGGAACTTCAAGAAGAACGGCAAGCGAGTTGCTGCTCAAGAGAAGAAACCCAAGTCTGGACCTAAGCCTGAAACTGAGTGCTTCTACTGCAAGCAGACTGGTCACTGGAAGCGGAACTGCCCCAAGTATTTGGCGGATAAGAAGGATGGCAAGGTGAACAAAGGTATATGTGATATACATGTTATTGATGTGTACCTTACTAATGCTCGCAGTAGCACCTGGGTATTTGATACTGGTTCTGTTGCTAATATTTGCAACTCGAAACAAGGACTACAGAATAAGCGGACACTAGCAAAGGACGAGGTGACGATGCGCGTGGGAAACGGTTCCAAAGTCGATGTGATCGCAGTCGGCACGCTACCTCTACATCTACCTTCGGGATTAATATTAGACCTAAATAATTGTTATTTGGTGCCAGCGTTGAGCATGAACATTATATCTGGATCTTGTTTAATGCGAGACGGTTATTCATTTAAATCAGAGAATAATGGTTGTTCTATTTATATGAGTAATATCTTTTATGGTCATGCGCCTTTGAAGAGTGGTCTATTTTTGATGAATCTAGATAGTAGTGATACACATATTCATAATGTTGAAGCCAAAAGATGCAGAGTTGATAATGAAAGTGCAACTTATTTGTGGCACTGTCGTTTAGGTCATATCGGTGTAAAGCGCATGAAGAAACTCCATACTGATGGACTTTTGGAACCACTTGATTATGAATCACTTGGTACTTGCGAACCGTGCCTCATGGGCAAGATGACTAAAACACCGTTCTCCGGTACTATGGAGAGAGCAACAGATTTGTTGGAAATCATACATACCGATGTATGTGGACCGATGAATATTGAGGCTCGTGGCGGATATCGTTATCCTCACCTTCACAGATGACTTAAGCAGATATGGGTATATCTACTTAATGAAACACAAGTCTGAAACATTTGAAAAGTTCAAAGAATTTCAGAGTGAAGTTGAAAATCATCATAACAAGAAAATAAAGTTTCTACGATCTGATCGTGGAGGAGAATATTTGAGTTACGAGTTTGGTGTACATTTGAAAAATTGTGGAATAGTTTCGCAACTCACGCCACCCGGAACACCATAGCGTAATGGTGTGTCCGAACGTCATAATCGTACTTTACTATATATGGTGCGATCTATGATGTCTCTTACTGATTTAGCGCTATCGTTTTGGGGATACGCTCTAGAGACGGCCGCATTCACGTTAAATAGGGCACCATCTAAATCCGTTGAGACGACACCTTATGAACTATGGTTTGGCAAGAAACCAAAGTTGTCGTTTCTTAAAGTTTGGGGCTGCGATGCTTATGTGAAAAAGCTTCAACCTGATAAGCTCGAACCCAAATCGGAGAAATGTGTCTTCATAGGATATCCAAAGGAAACTGTTGGATACACCTTCTATCACAGATCCGAAGGCAAGACTTTTGTTGCTAAGTTCGGAAACTTTCTAGAGAAGGAGTTTCTTTCGAAAGAAGTGAGTGGGAGGAAAGTAGAACTTGACGAGGTAACAGTACCTACTCCTTTATTGAGAAGTAGTACATCACAGAAAACTGTTTCTGCGACACCTACACCAATAAGTGAGGAAGCTAATGATGATGATCATGAAATTTTAGATCAAGATACTACTGAACCTCGTAGATCAACCAGAGTGAGATCCGCACCAGAGTGGTACAGTAATCCTGTTCTGGAGGTCATGATATTAGATCATGATGAACCTACGAACTATGAAGAAGCGATGGTGAGCCCAGATTCCGCAAAGTGGCTTGAAGCCATGAAATCTGAGATGGGATCCATGTATGAGAACAAAGTATGGACTTTGGTTGACTTGCCCGATGATCGGCAAGCAATTGAGAACAAATGGATCTTTAAGAAGAAGACTGACGCTGATGGTAATGTTACTGTCTACAAAGCTCGACTTGTCGCAAAAGGTTTTCAACAAGTTCAAGGGATTGACTACGATGAGACTTTCTCACCCGTAGCGATGCTTAAGTCTGTCCAAATCATGTTAGCAATTGCCGCATTTTATGATTATGAAATTTGGCAGATGGATGTCAAAACTGCATTCCTAAATGGATTTCTGGAAGAAGAGTTGTATATGATGCAACCGGAAGGTTTTGTCGATCCAAAGGGAGCTAACAAAGTGTGCAAGCTCCAGCGATCCATTTATGGACTGGTGCAAGCCTCTCGGAGTTGGAATAAACGCTTTGATAGTGTGATCAAAGCATTTGGTTTTATACAGACTTTCGGAGAAGCCTGTATTTACAAGAAAGTGAGTGGGAGCTCTGTAGCATTTCTAATATTATATGTGGATGACATATTACTGATTGGAAATGATATAGAATTTCTGGATAGCATAAAGGGATACTTGAATAAAAGTTTTTCAATGAAAGACCTCGGAGAAGCTGCTTACATATTAGGCATAAAGATCTATAGAGATAGATCAAGACGCTTAATTGGACTTTCACAAAGCACATACCTTGACAAGATTTTGAAGAAGTTCAAAATGGATCAAGCAAAGAAAGGGTTCTTGCCTGTGTTACAAGGTGTGAGATTGAGTAAGACTCAAAGCCCGACCACTGCAGAAGATAGAGAGAAAATGAAAGATGTTCCCTATGCTTCAGCCATAGGCTCTATCATGTATACAATGCTGTGTACCAGACCTGATGTGTGCCTTGCTATAAGTTTAGCAGGGAGGTACCAAAGTAATCCAGGAGTGGATCACTGGACAGCGGTCAAAAACATCCTAAAATACCTGAAAAGGACTAAGGATATGTTTCTCATATATGGAGGTGACAAAGAGCTCACCGTAAGAGGTTACGTTGATGCAAGCTTTGACACTGATCCGGACGATTCTAAATCGCAAACCGGATACGTGTTTACATTAAACGGTGGAGCTGTCAGTTGGTGCAGTTCTAAACAAAGCGTCGTAGCGGGATCTACATGTGAAGCGGAGTACATAGCTGCTTCGGAAGCAGCAAACGAAGGAGTCTGGATGAAGGAGTTCATATCCGATCTAGGTGTCATACCTAGTGCATCGGGTCCAATGAAAATCTTTTGTGACAATACTGGTGCAATTGCCTTGGCAAAGGAATCCAGATTTCACAAAAGGACCAAACACATCAAGAGACGCTTCAACTCCATCCGGGATCTAGTCCAGGTGGGAGACATAGAGATTTGCAAGATACATACGGATCTGAATGTTGCAGACCCGTTGACTAAGCCTCTTCCACGAGCAAAACATGATCAGCACCAAGACTCCATGGGTGTTAGGATCATTACAGTGTAATCTAGATTATTGACTCTAGTGCAAGTGGGAGACTGAAGGAAATATGCCCTAGAGGCAATAATAAAGTTATTATTTATTTCCTTATATCATGATAAAGGTTTATTATTCATGCTAGAATTGTATTAACCGAAACATAATACATGTGTGAATACATAGACAAACAGAGTGTCACTAGTATGCCTCTACTAGACTAGCTCGTTAATCAAAGATGGTTATGTTTCCTAACCATGAACAAAGAGTTGTTATTTGATTAAACGAGGTCACATCATTAGTTGAATGATCTGATTGACATGACCCATTATATTAGCTTAGCACCCGATCGTTTAGTATGTTGCTATTGCTTTATCCATGACTTATACATGTTCCTATGACTATGAGATTATGCAACTCCCGTTTGCCGGAGGAACACTTTGGGTACTACCAAACGTCACAACGTAACTGGGTGATTATAAAGGAGTACTACAGGTGTCTCCAATGGTAGATGTTGGGTTGGCGTATTTCGAGATTAGGATTTGTCACTCCGATTGTCGGAGAGGTATCTCTGGGCCCTCTCGGTAATGCACATCACATAAGCCTTGCAAGCATTGCAACTAATGTGTTAGTTGTGAGATGATGTATTACGGAACGAGTAAAGAGACTTGCCGGTATCGAGATTGAACTAGGTATTGGATACCGACGATCGAATCTCGGGCAAGTAACATACCGATGACAAAGGGAACAACGTATGTTGTTATGCGGTCTGACCGATAAAGATCTTCGTAGAATATGTAGGAGCCAATATGGGCATCCAGGTCCCGCTATTGGTTATTGACCGGAGACGTGTGTCGGTCATGTCTACATTGTTCTTGAACCGTAGGGTCCGCACGCTTAAGGTTTCGATGACAGTTATATAATGAGTTTATGAGTTTGGATGTACCGAAGGAGTTCGGAGTCCCAGATGAGATCGGGGACATGACGAGGAGTCTCGAAATGGTCGAGACGTAAAGATCGATATATTGGACGACTATATTCGGACATCGGGAAGGTTCTGAGTGGTTCGGGTATTTTCGGAGGTACCGGGGAGTTACGGGAATACGGGGAAGAGTATTGGGCCTTACTGGGCCTTAGTGGGAAGGAGCCAGGAGGTGGCGCGCGCCCCTCCCAAGCCCAGTCCGAATTGGACAAGGGGTTTGGGGGCGCGGCCCCCTCTCCCTTCCTTCTCCTCTCCCCTCCTTTCCCCCCTTCTCCTAGTAGGACTAGGAAAGGTGGAATCCTACTCCCGGTGGGAGTAGGACTCCCCTTGGCGCGCCCAAACCAGGCCGGCCGCCCCTCCCCCTTGGCTCCTTTATATACGGGGGCAGGGGGCACCCTAGGACACACAAATGATCATTGAGATCTTTCCTTAGCCGTGTGCGGTGCCTCCTGCCACCAAAATCCACCTCGGTCATATTGTTGCAGTGCTTAGGCGAAGCCCTGCATCAGTAGTACATCAAGATCGTCACCACGCCGTCGTGCTGACGGAACTCTTCCTCGACGCTTTGCTGGATCGGAGCCCGAGGATCATGATCGAGCTGAACGTGTGCTAAGAACTCGGAGGTGCCGGAGTAACGGTACTTGGATCGGTCGGACCGGGAAGAAGACGTACGACTACTTCCTCTACGTTGTGTCAAACGCTTCCGTTGCGATCAACAAGGGTACGTAGATCATACTCTCCCCTCGTTGCTATGCATCACCATGATCTTGCGTGTGCGTAGGAAAATTTTTAAATTACTACGTTCCCCAACAATGGTCGTTGGTTGGCTGCGGGGCTTCTCTGTTTGATGTGTTGGATCGAGGGATTGGCTGGTGTGTGAAATCAAGGAGGGGATGGATCCTGAGAGAGGGTAAGTAGGTGGCGGCAGCACGAGGATGGATGGGACTACTCCCTAGAAATTATGGTTCGGTTTGATTATATAGGTAAGGGATTGGGTAGGGGCTAATCCGATCCGTCCGGTCGTAATCGGGCGGTTGTAATTAAATAGGTTAGGTCGCCTAAATAAGAAAACGGAGATGTTTTATAGATGTTTGGGGATGATCCAGATGCAACGGTGATGACTGAGCGGTTCGGGTTCGGGGCAGTTTCGGACATGGGCGAGGGGTCGAAGAGACTCCGGTTTAGGCAAGAGGGCAAACGAAGAATAAGGTTGGTCTCGAAACGGTCAATGAAAACAAGGGGGGACGCGGCAACTACGAGCGGATGCAACTTTGAAAACAATGACGACAACAAAGTGCCGATGGAATGCGCATGACGCAATGATGAATGCAACAAACAAATAAAAAAACAACTGACTCGCAAAACAAGGAAGGCATCTGGAGCGTCGGTCTTGGGGCGTTACAACAGTTCACCAGTAACCTCTTCAAAACATACAGTGCTAACCTTGGAACGCAGATATGCTACGCTTCGGTGGCGCACCCGCGAAGCAACGGCCAAGCCGAACGAGCCAACGCGGAGGTCCTGAGGGGCCTCAAAACCAGGATGTTCAAGAAGAAGCTGGAGGCCTGCGCCAAAGGTTGGTACGATGAGCTTCAGTCCGTGTTGTGGTCCATCCGCACAACCGCGACCAAGCCGACTGGAGAGACCCCGTTCTTCCTGGTCTACGGAGCCGAAGCAGTCCTCCCTCACGAGGTCAGACGTCGCTCCGCACGGGTCCTGGCGTTCGACGAGGCGCAGCAGGACGCCATGCGGGGGATGGACCTCGTGCTGGGGGAGGAACGCCGCCGAGAAGCCGCGCTACGAGCGGTGAGGTACAAACAGGCACTACGACGATATCACTGCCGCAACATCCGCCCCAGAACTCTCGAGGTAGGTGACCAAGGGCGCCAGGCAGGCGCCACCCCGCGCAGTGTCCCCCCTTTCCTCTTTGGTGCAAAGGGAGCAAGCGCAGGCGAGAGCATCAAGCAAAGGCACCCGTTTCGGTGCAATGAGACCAAGACCAGTCCAACGGAAGGAAGGAAGTCATTGTGGAGCCCAAGCCAGCGTCACCACCAGAGCCTTTGGCAGGCGAGGACCAAATTTAGTCAGGATAAGTGTACCAGATGTTCCCCTTCAAAATGGCCAATTGTTGGCGCCCTTCCCGCTCAATATTTGGGAAGAGGTCCAGGGCCTTTGCCTATAAATAGAACTAGCCACCCCCAGGGTAGGGGGGACGGATCGATTGGCAATCAGATCAGAGAGAGAGAGAGAGAGAGAGAGAGAGAGAGAGAGAGAGAGAGAGAGAGAGAGAGAAGGGCGACTGAACTCCTCCTAGCAGTTCATCGCCCCGTCCAAGTACAGACCCTCGCGAGGCTGTTCTTCTTTGTATTGTTCATCATCATCAGCCCAAGAGGCAATCCACCACACCACCACACTGGAGTAGGGTATTACACCACATCGGTGGCCCGAACCAGTATAAACCCTGTGTCTCTTGTGTTTTTTTTCTCGTAGCTTAGATCCTTGCGAGGCGGAGGGGTACAGGTAGGTAGGAGGCGTAATATTCGGGTGCACCCCAGAGTTCGAACCTCATCGGTCTGCCGGAACCCGAAATCCGACAAGGACCGCAACCAGCCGTGTGCCTACTTGCAAAAGCTTCAGAAGGCTGGCTATGGCATCGATGACTTGGTCATGCAAGCATGAGGAATTTGCACACGCTTGCGAAGAAGAAGCATGTCATTGGCATTGAGAATGTCAAATTCCTCAAGGATCACTTATGCGGAGCCTGTGAAGCTGGAAAGATGACCAAGGCTAAGCATCCAGCGAAGACTATCATGACCACTACTCGACCATTTGAATTGCTTCATATGGATCTCTTCGGTCCTAATCATTACTCAGCAGTCACTAATGATGCTTCTCTATATGGTCTTGTTATTGTTGATGATTACTCTCATTACACATGGGTACACATTGTTACTTACAAACATGAAGTGCAGGAAGTCTTCAAATGATTTTCCTCGAGGGCTTCAACCAACTTTGGTGTGAAGATCAAGCACATCAGAAGTGACAATGGAACTGAGTTCAAGAATTCTGGTCTCGATGACTATCTTGATGAACTTGGTATTACTCATGAGTTATCTGCTCCTTATACTCCTTAGCAAAATGGCGTTGTGGAGCGCAAGAACAGAACTCTTGTTGAGATGGCTCGCACTATGCTTGTTGAGTACAAGACGCCTCGTCACTTCTGGATTGAGGCAATTTATACTGCATGCCACATCATCAACAGGGTATATGTTCACAAATTCTTCAAGAAGACTGCCTATGAACTCCTCACTGACAAGAAACCAAATGTGAGTTATTTCAAAGTCTTCGGTTCTAAATGCTGGATTAGAGATCCTCCTCACAATGCTAAATTTGCACCGAAAGCACACGAAGGTTTCATGCTTGGTTATGGAAAGGACTCACACACCTAGAGTGTCTTCAACAATGTTCTTCACAAGTTTGTTGAAATTGTAGATGTGCGGTTCGATGAAACTAATGGCTCGCAAAGAGAGCACCTACCTTCTGTGATAGATGAACCAACACCTGAGGATTCTATCAAATTCAAGGCTACTGAGGATGTCATTCCTACTGAAGAATCTGCTGAAGAATTCATTCCAAATCATGAAGAACGTTGAGCTGATGCACCTGAGGAAAATGCTGAAGAAAATGGTGCTTTAGAAAATGCTGATCGAATTCCTCGACGACAACCAGCTCATCCTCGCGTTGCAAAAGAAGTGCAAGTTGACAAGATCATCGATGACATCAAAGCACCAGGTCCTCTCACACGCTCAAAAGCTTCAAATTTATCTAACTTTTGTGGGCACTATGCTTTTGTCTCTATCACAGAGCCCACTAAGGTAGATGAAGCATTTCTGGAGCTTGAGTGGATTCAGGCCATGCAAGAAGAATTACATCAATTCGAACTCAACAACGTATGGGAACTAGTCAAACATCCATATCCTCGCAAGCATAATATCATTGGCACAAAGTGGATCTACCGCAACAAGCAAGATGAAATTGGCCTTGTGGTGAGGAATAAGGCACGGCTTGTAGCTCAAGGCTACACACAGGTTGAAGGAATTGATTTCGATGAAACTTTTGCACCTGTTGCTAGACTTGAGGCTATTCTCATATTACTTGCTTATGATAACCATCATGATATCACTCTATATCAAATGGATGTGAAAAGTGCATTCCTCAATGGTAAGCTTGAGGAAGAAGTATATGTTGCTCAACCCCCGGGTTTTGAAGATCCAAAGAATCCTGACAAAGTCTTCAGACTCAACAAGGCCCTCTATGGCCTCAAGCAGGCCCCTCGGGCGTGGTATGATACTTTGAAGGAATTCCTCATGATGAAAGGCTTCAAACCCAGTTCACCCGATCCTACTCTTTTCACTAAATCTTATGATGGTGAACTGTTTGTGTGCCAAATATATGTTGATGATATTATCTTTGGCTGTACTGACCAACATTATAGTGATGAATTTGCCTATATGATGAGTGAATAATATCAAATGTCTATGATGGGAGAGTGGAAATTCTGATTAGGTCTTCAAATTCGTCAACAGCGCAATGACATATTCATATCTCAGGAGAAATACCTCAAGGATGTACTAAGGAAATTTGGCATGCAAGATTGCAAAGGCGTCAAAATTCCTATGCCCACAAATGGCCATCTGTGCACTGATGAAAATGGTATTGACTTCGATCATAAGGTATACCGCTCCATGATTGGTTCCTTATTGTACTTATGTGCATCTAGGCCAGGTATAATGCTTAGTGTTTGCATGTGTGCCCGATTTCAAGCTACACTGAAGGAATCACACCATAAGGCTGTGAAGCATATTCTTTGATATCTAGCTCACACACCAACACTTGTATTATGGTACCCCAAGGACTCGGCTTTTGATCTCACTGGATATTCTGACTCTGACTATGCTGGTGATCGTGTGCACCGCAAGTCAACATCTGGTACATGTCATTTCCTCGGACGATCCTTGGTCTGTTGGTCCTCGAAGAAACAGAACTGCGTATCACTGTCTACTGCTGAAGCTGAGTACATTGCTGCTGGTTCTTGCTGTGCTCAACTGCTCTGGATGAAGCAAACGCTCAAGGACTACGGCGTCAACGTGAAGAATGTGCCTCTCCTCTGTGACAATGAGAGTGCCATCAAGATTGCTCACAACCCAGTTCAGCACTCGAAGACAAAGCACATTCAGATTCATCATCATTTTCTTCATGATCATGTGTTGAAGGGCGACATTTCTATTGAGCATGTGAAGACTGAACAACATCTAGCCGATATCTTCACAAAGCCCTTGGATGAGAAGAGATTTAGCAAGTTGCGGTGTGAGCTAAATATCTTAGAATCTTCGAATGTTCTTTGAAAAGGACACTCATCCTAACACTTATGCAAAATTGATGACTTAGATGTGCAACACATGAAGAAACGTTTTTCTTCAATCAATGAAGAATAACACTCTAAGTGTGAAGAAATTAACGAAGAATTTGATTTTCAGAACCCTACGACAATTATACGCGGTGTTTGAAATCATCATTCTTATACGGTGGGTCACGCCACCACAAAAGTTGAAAATCTTCAATTTGAGTTTTTCCTCAGTTTTGAAATTCATCAGTTGTTCATGTTCTTCAACTTTGCATTGTCTTCACTGGTTCCGTCGTTTTTCTTCATTGGCTATATATATATATATATATATATATATATATATATATATATATATATATATATATATATATATATATATATGAGTTTATGTCCTCTACAACATTCACTTATGGCTAATTCTTCAAGTTGATTTTTCTGCTAAGTGAATGTGATCGGACCCTTCCCCCTCTATGCTATACTCAACCCAATTTATTCAAAAATTCTTCATGTGCATTCTATTTGAAACTCGTTCAAAATCTTCACTGTGTCCTTGTCAGCTGAAGAATTTGCGAACGAAATGTTAACACTTATCTTATCCAAATCATCTGTTTTGCCGCTCAAACCGTTCCGCTTCCCACGATTTACTTATCTATTCACCCACGATCTAACACGATCTCCACTTCTCTGTACGTGGGTGACACATGTCATGCGAAGAAGAAGGGTCAGGGGCACGTTCGTCCAAAATCTTCGGGCGAACAATTTTTTCACCGTGGCTATAAATACCCCCTCTCCCCTTCCTCACATCCTTTACTCCCCTCGAACTCTCTCTCCCACTCGAGCTTCTCAAACCCTAGCGCCTCCGCTACTCCATCATCGCCAGTGAGTAAGAGCTTCACTTCCTCGACCTCGTCACCGCCGTACTCGCGCGGGCCTCGGAAATCTTCACTCCGCCGCCGCCGTAGCTGTCTTCCTCTGCCGAGTTAGGGCGTGGAAGATCTGCACTGATGAACTTCACGTCTCCATCTCATAGTTCGTCGTGTTCTTCGTCCAGGGTAATTAAAAGTTACTTTTACTGCCCTCTTTGATTCGAATGTTTTGTACAAAATCTTCAAATGTGTTTTTCTTCAAATCCTCACATGCTAAAACACCTCACAAGTCATCTGTTCTTGATTCGTTTCTCTAAGCATCATTTTTCTTCAAGATTCCTCAATTGTGTGGATCTCCGATCTATACAACTCTGGAACCTAAGACAAAGAACGCTTAGTGAAATTCTTCAAGACTCATCTGGTCTAATTCCTCAAACTTGTTCTTTTTGAAAAACCTTCTGAGAACGCATATGACCTCCACAGATTCCTCGCAACTATACACTGTTCATAGGTACTCATGTCCGCTGCTGAATCACTAGGTTCTCATCAACTTAACTCATTTGCATCGTTCCTCGAAGAAAAGTTGCATACTTCTTCAGAGAATTCTATTGTTCAAATTCCTCTTCTGAAGAAAAGTTGCATCCAGAAGATAGAGAGGAGATGAGCAAGAGAGTGGAGGGAGTACAGGTATGTAACTCCAAAGTACATGAAGAAATTCACACTCAATCCTCCATGCCCAAGACCTCCATTGTCACCTGGCCAAGTAGCAGATCCCACCAGCATCAAGCGTGGTGAGGACTTCCCTGAAGAATGGGCCAAGCGCCAAGCC
The DNA here is from genome assembly GCA_032464435.1 of Aegilops umbellulata. Classification (NCBI taxonomy): domain Eukaryota; kingdom Viridiplantae; phylum Streptophyta; class Magnoliopsida; order Poales; family Poaceae; genus Aegilops; species Aegilops umbellulata. The sequence continues at coordinate 384,525,267 of CP136056.1, read as the reverse complement.
AAGTTGGCTAGACAAGCCAAAGAAGCAGTGAGGAAATTCAATGAAGACTCTGCTGCTGCTGCTGCCACTGAGGCCTCTGTCAAGCCGAAGAAATCTATGGCAAAGAAGCCTACGCGCAAGCCAAGTGCTTCACCAACAGTGCCCTCAAGGCCAAGTTCCTCAGCTATGCCCTCAGGGCCAGAATCTTCAAAGTCCTCAAGGCCAATTCCTCATGCTGCTCCTGCTCCTCCAAAATCCTCAGCTCCTCCAAAGTCCTCAGCTATTCCGATAAAGTCCTCAACACCTGTGCATCTTGCCACGTACCAAAGGACTGCAGGCATCTCCATTGCCTCAGGTGTCTCATCTAGTTCCTCAGCTGCACCAAATTCTTCAACGGAACCCTCTCTGCTGAAGACAAAGGCAACTGCTGGACGAGGTCCTCGCCCTAGTCCTAAGAAGAAGCAGGTCGCCTTTCAAGTGCCCTCTGATGATGATGAGGCTGATGATGAAGAACTTGCCGAGATCATCAGAGACAGGCAAGTCAGGACCGCTAGAGCCAAAGGCACAAATGTGCCACTGCTATTGGATCCAAGGTTGATCCTCGATTATATTAATCTCTGGCACAAGGACCCAAACACTCCTATGCCTGACTTCAAGTTGACACCTGGCCAAAATCACATGCTGACTCATTTCATCCAAGAAGAGAAACGGAAAATACGAGAGGGCCAGGCAGATCAAGAAGGCGCAGTACAAGAAAGAGAAATTTCTAAAGAAAAATGTTGTCTCTATGACAACTGATGAACTTATAAAAGTTCAGTCTGAAATCAAAACCCTCGGCGATAATTTCAATGCCTACTATGCTGATTGGCAAGGAGCCAAAGTCAGGTTTGTTAAACTAACTGAGAAGTTCACCTCCAATGTTGCAGCTCCATCGCAATAGGAAATTCCTCAGGCTGAAGCATCTGCTCAGCCTACTGAAGAACATGCCAGCACCGCTGATGAAAATCAGGTTGCTGAAGAAAATGTGAGTTCCAGGGCTGATGACTGCATTCCAGCCGCTGAAGAAATTGTCAGGGCATCCACTAGTGGTGCGCTTGGAGAAACTGAAGAAGTCAGGGCAACTGCATCAGTTGTGCCTGAAGAACATCAACCAAATTCCTCTGCTCCTCCTGTGCCTACACCAACTCCAATCCTTCCATCTGCATCAGATGTGAAGAAGACCAAGGCTGCAGAGCATGCATCAGTGAAGAAAAGGAAAGCATTAGTTGCTTCAGATTCTTCAGCCCCAAAGAAGATGAAGCCTATGACAAGTTCATTTGCAAATCCCATTGATGATGTTCCGATCTCAACCATGCCATCAAAGGACCTTGTTCCTTTTGGTGAAGAGTATGTGATCCCTAGAGGATCAGATGAAGAAAATCATTCTGCTGCTTCATCAGAGCAGATTGATGAAGAAATTGAAGTGGATAAGATCCTTCAACACCAGTTGTTTCCTCACCAATGCCTTAGTTCACAGCTGAAGAGGCTGGCATTGAAGAAATGGAAGATGAAGATGTGGACATTGGGAGTACTACCCCAGTGATGAATGATGACTTTTGGGAAAGTTAACACCCCAATTCTCCACTCTTCACCCCTCTACAGCAAATACCTCAGTCCCCTGCTTCAACCGTTCAAATGGGCTCTGAAGAAACTCACCCCACTTCATCTGCATGTGAAGAAATTCCAGCCACTAGTGCTGAAGAAACTGCTGCTGCTGATCACTTGAACACGCAGACTGCCACTGAAGAGGAACCAGAAATTCCTCAGCCTAAAGAACCTGAGATTGCGGTTCCTGAGGTTGTGATGCAACTCACTGACACTCCTCTGCCCAAGCCAAAGGATCCGTTCTCAAGGAAGCAAAAGTTCAAGGCTGAAGATTTCTTCGGCGAGCACATATTCTTGACAGACTACAACCCCTATGACTCTGCTCGCATTAGGAAGAGGCGTTTCTGGACTGCCAGTCAGGCTAATTTTTATTCCTCGGTGTTGTTCAACAAAGACAAAGTCTTCGATCATGCGCACATTCCTCATGTGGATATGGAATCTCTGCCATGCTTCGAGCCAGTCCTCAGTGTTCTTCACGATGCTGGACTGTTAAACTTCTGCACTGACATATGTGATTGGAATGAAGAACTCATTCTTCAACTTTATGTGACGCTGCACATCACAGGACATTCTGATGATGTGAACTCATGGGTGCTGGACTGGATGTCTAAAAACACTCACTACAAGGCACCAGCTTCTGAATTGCTTCGTGCCCTACCACTCGGTCCACCCCTTGGAGCTGCTCGATGTGTCTATGGTGAACCTGAGCTTACAAATCATTACATGCAAGTGCTGATGAAGCCTTTGAAGCCAGGGCAAGCCCCACGAACCAAATTCCTCGTCAAGTAATTACTCTATGTGCCTCGCACTGTCTATCGTATTCTGACGAAGACATTGAGTCCAATCAAGGGCCACGACTCGAACGATGAAGAAGTCATTGGCATCATGAAGAATCTGCTTTTCAATATCATGCATGGCGTTCCCGTCAACTTCCATGATTTCTTCATGAGGACTCTGGCCAATGTCGCTATGTCACCTTTTGAGCTGAAGCCTTATGCACCTTGGATTATGAGATTCATCAGAACAATGTCTTCACTCAACTACAAAGATGATACACTAAACCACTGCAGCTACTTGCCTCCGATTGAAGTCCTCAAACGGACATTTTCCTCAGCTGATGACAAAGGCAAGGCCGTTGCTGTTATTTATGAAGACATTTGTCAATTGGATGGTCAATTTTGCAAGGCTGCATCCTACTCAACCAATGACGACTCTGCCACTCATGACTCTGCCGCCAACACAGCCAAGCAAAATCCTCAAGGCACAGCACCCAGGGTGATGACTGATCGTGAGCTACTCCTTAGTCTTTATCAGAAGGTTGATCGCAATCATAAATGGGTCAAGAGACAGTTTGGTTCCATTCTTCACAACATGACCTCAACCCATAATGCAGTGAAGAAAAATCAATACTACCTCCATGAAACCTTCAACCATACCTGGGCTATTTTGTCTCATGTCTACAGTGAAGAAGATCTTAAGAAAATCGGTCTCAAGGAAGAGTTTGACTGGTCTGCACCTCCACCAAAGAAATACAAGAAGGTCAAGGTTCCTTCCTTGGTGGCCAGCTCCTATTCTTCATCGCGCGACACTGATGAACATGAAGACTTGGATGACACTGCGGCAGGCCCTACTACGACAAACGACCCCGACAACGATGGCGCTCCTTCATCAACTTGATATTTTTCTGGGGCGTTAGTCCTCATTTTTCGATCCTTTTGGTCATTCGATGAAAAAGGGGGAGTGTCGGTGTCAAAACCGGCGGATCTCGGGTAGGGGGTCCCGAACTGTGCGTCTGGGCGGATGGTAACAGGAGACAAGGGACACGATGTTTTTACCCAGGTTCGGGCCCTCTCGATGGAGGTAAAATCCTACTCCTGCTTGATTAATATTGATGATATGGGTAGTACAAGAGTAGATCTACTACGAGATCAGAGAGGCTAAACCCTAGAAGCTAGCCTATGGTATGATTCTTGTTCGCCCTATGGATAAAACCCTCCGGTTTATATAGACACCGGAGAGGGCTAGGGTTACACAGAGTCGGTTACAATGGTAGGAGATCTACATATCCGTATCGCCAAGCTTGCCTTCCACGCCAAGGAATCTCCCATCCGGTCACGGGACGAAGTCTTCAATCTTGTATCTTCATAGTCCAGGAGTCCGGCCAAAGGTATAGTCCAGCTATCCGGACAACCCCCTAATCCAGGACTCCCTCAGTAGCCCCCGAACCAGGCTTCAATGATGACGAGTCCGACGCGCAAATTGTCTTCGACATTGCAAGGCGGGTTCTCCTCCAAATTCCGTGTACCTGTTGAATAATGTCCGGTTTCTTGTAAATGTAGCGCTACTTGGCTTCTACGCCCAATAATGGCCGTCTTCCACGTGTCAAACGAATACGAAAAGTCAGGGTGTTTTTACATTTACACCCCTAGGCGCGTAAATGAGCCGCCTATTTAAAGGGACGAGGATTTAGATCCAAACCACACCATCTCCCCTCCACGAGCATTCATCAGAGCGTATCCGACAGAGGTCCATTCCATCATGGCTTTCCGTCGCAGCTCCTCTCACCCTTCCAGCCCTCAGCCTGGAGATTGGGAGAGATGATCCATCCTACACAGCGAGCTAGTGACGCTCCAGACCAAGGGATTTCTCCCCCCGGCCTATATGGTCCCGGTTCGAGCCGTACTTGCCACCTATAATGGCGGAGAGCGCCCCCAATCCCTCCAAAGGAGAGCGGGTATGCCTTGTCCCTTATTTAATAAGAGGGCTCAGATTTCCAATTCATCCGTTTCTCCGGGGGCTCCTGGAGTTCTATGGCCTCTAGTTGCACAACCTCACACCTGCCTCCATATTGCATATCGCGGCCTTCGTAGCCCTTTGTGAGCTGTTTTTGGGCTGCAAGGCTCATTTCCCGCTGTGGAAGAAGCTATTCTGCCTTGTGCAATGTTCTCAAAAGGGGTCAATATATCAAGTGGGCAGAGCCGAAGTGTGGCGCATCGCCGGGACAGGATATCTATCCGGAACCCCAAAGAAGGCGTGCGAGGACTGGCCTTCAGAATGGTTTTATATAGAGGACGTCCCGCTGCCGGATCCTGTCCGGATCGGCCATCCTGAGTTCGACAATGCTCCCCTGAAGAAGCGCCTAAGGTGGCGTCCATAGAGCCCTCAGAAGGAAAGTGACAAGGACGTTCTTTACCTGATGGGCCGGATAAGGTTGTTGGCTCATTCCGGACTGACCATGATCGGGGTCATGGCCGCAAGCATTATGCGGGGGGTGCAGCCGCTCCAGTATAGAGGCCACCCCATGTGGGACTTCAACGGGGAGGACGACGCCACCCGCCATTGCCGTAAGGGGCCGGAATCGGCTACCGCTCTAATAAAGATCTTGTCCGTTTTGTACAAGGGAGAAGAGGAGGAATTTCTCCGCGTCAACCCACAGGGTGGATTTTCTATGTATAATCCTCCAAGTTGGGTAAGTGGACACTTTCACTTGCCCATCCGTTTTATATTCCTATCGTTAGATATTCAGTATAACGATTTCGACGCAGGAACTGCGCCAGGCTGTTAAAGAAATAAGCATCCCTCCTCCACAACCCGAGGATCCAGGACGGTCCCTCGACCCGGCCTCCCAAGAGGATCCAGACTTATCTGTGGAGCTGATTGATGGGGTGTTCCATCAATTGAGCAAGGACAACGCCTTGGTGGCCATTACGGCCGATTACCCAGGGCTACTCCCAGCCTCACATGTGACTGAGACCGAAGTCCCAGCACTTTGAAAAGGGATATATCCTCGCGTGTTTTCGATTGTCGTATAACAACCGTGCTTTGCAGGGGAGGTCCTTGAGACGGGAGGCTTAATCTGCGGCGACTAGCCAACGAGGGGCGGCAAGGCCTCGCGGGCTGAAAAGAAGTGCGGTCCGGACAGAGACGCCGGCGCAAAGGTATATCGCGCCATCTTATTCCCAGGTGCTATTCCTTCAAGGCATATTAACGCTCGTGCTCTCTTTAGGACAAAGAGACCTCGCCAAACTATATCCGGAGAGGTTGCCAATCGCGCCTCCACCGGCCAGGCTCCAGAGCCTGGTCCGGAAGCAGAGGCGGACACGAGGTGCGCATCAGACGCTCCTCCGACAGAGGATGCGGACAGGTTGTCTACCACCAATTCCGAGGTGGAGAGTGCCATGAACCACAGGCGTCGCCGGACAGTTCTTCGCGACGCTTGTTTCTCCCAAGAGGCATTGGATGCCTTCAATTCGGGAGATGCGTACCTCCGTGCCGCTCAAAATGGTCTAGCCAGAGCCACGGAGCAATATGTAAAAGACATATGGGTAAGAAAATTTTGGTAATTATATATATATATATATATATCGGTAGCCCCCGAGACTTGAAACAGTTAGAAGAACTGATTTAAGGATCCTTTGTTATGCAGGTTCTTACAGAAAAGAATACCCTACTGTCCCAGGAGCTAGAAGAGTGCAAGGCCCAACTTCAGGCCGCACTAGCCGCCGCGGGGGAGCCCAAGAAGACCCCCTCTGGTATTATACGCCTCAATTGATAAATATCATGTAGAGTGCAGCGTGTATGCAAGTCTGACAACAAAATTGCAGATGGCGCCGGATTAGATCCGGAGAAGCAGCAACTCCTACGCCACCTAAAGGCTGGTGAGAGCGTGCTTACAAAGGTGAGGCAGGAGAAGAATGATCTCCAAGATGCCAACACCCAGCTGGGCGTGGAACTAAAGGATGTTCGGCGAGGAGAATCGGCGGACTCTGTTAAGGAGAATCGGCGGCTTCGACGCGACATATTTAGTAAGTGCTTGAACGAACCTTGAAATAGAGTTCGGCGAGGAAGTTGATTAAGAGATTTAAGTCTGTAGGTATGCTAACAGGTCGTCTTGCAGAGGAAATGCCCGGTTCTACGGGTGACCTTCTTCCCGAGCTCTCACAGCTGCACGAACAAGTTCGGCAGGTGATGCAAGGTGTCGCCCGGGCCTTGTGGCCCTCCGTCTCCGTGCTCGAAGGCCTTGGAGATCTTGCAGAGAAGCTGAAGGGAGCGCAGCGGCGCTTCCAATTATGGAAGATATCGGCCTGCCGTCAAGGCGTCAGGGAGGCCTGGGCCATGGTGAAGACGCGGTACACAAAGGCTGACCCAAACCACATGTCCGAGGTTGAACCTGTGGGGCCCGATGGGAAGGAGATCCCTGTGAGCTTAGTGTACAGCCAGGTAGAGTTGGCCGCCAAATATTCCCAGCAGGATTGTAAACTAGACAACCTGTTGGATGGTATTGAGGAGGAGTATAACCAGTCAAATTGACTTTGTAATTTAAAATGACATGTATAATGCCTTCTAGCCGGATTGTAGATCGTTTGTCATGGAAGAACTTTTCTCTTCAACCTCGGGACCCGATAGTCCGGAGTGTGTCCGAATACCCTCTCGGTTATGCAAGAACCGGGGCATGCGTGGAGACCAGGCGTAGGGGTCATTAGTGCTTGAATAGACAAGTGCCCAACTAGTTATGTTATATTACATGGTTAGTAAGAAACATCTTCTAGGGAGAATAGTTCCGTTAGGGGTTCCTTTCCCTGGGAGGCATGCCCTAAAGTGCATGTCCGGACTGCGAAAAAAGGCAGAAAAACATCTGGGGGCAGGTAAATAAATAAGTGAAAAATCATCTTTTAGTTCACTTACCGAATATTCCCTTAAGAACGCTAGCTTTAGGCTTCACCCAGTCTGAGGTACACATCCGGCTGACCCGACAGTAACAATTGCAGAGGTGCTCCCTTTACCTCCTAGCCGAACAATCGGGAATGTAGGGGTAAGCACAGGAGCCAGACAACCCAGCTTGGCCAAAACTTAAGTCATATCGATGCATATAATGGTGAATAAAAGGTACATGCGGAAGTGTGACACATGTGTTGGGCATGAAGCCTGTATAAATAAGCTTCTGTTAAAGAAGCCCCCAGGTATGATAAGCGCGAATAGTGCGTCAGTTGTGTGCGAATAAGGCACGGATGAGCCCTTAAAGGCTATAAGAGAAAAAAGGGAGAAGGAGAGAAATATAAGACAACTAGTGTATAAAAAATGGATAGAGGAAAGAGACGAACACAGAGTCCGGCGCTAGGTGTAGAATCTTCGGAGACGGGCTGCATTCCATGGGTTCAGCTCGATTCGGTTATCCGATGCATCTCGCAGACGGTACGCTCCACCAGTAAGGACTTGGTCAATAATAAAGGGAACTTCCCATTTGGGCTTGAGTTTGTCCTTTTTCTTGTCCGGCAGGCGTAGAACTAATTCGCCAACATTGTAAGTTTTGGCCCGTACTTCTCTGCTTTGGTATCTTCGAGCCTGCTGTTGATAGAATGCGGAGTGGGCTTTTTCCACGTCACGCTCCTCCTCCAGGGCGTCCAAACTGTCCTGCCGATCGAGTTCGGCCTCTCTTTCTTCGTACATGCGCACTCGAGGTGAGTCATGAATTATGTCGCAGGGCAAAACTGCCTCTGCGCCGTACACCATGAAGAATGGTGTGTATCCGGTGGTGCGATTCGGCATGGTCCGCAGCCCCCAAAGTACGGAGTCAAGCTCCTCGACCCAGTGCGTGTTAGATTCCTTGAGGGACCGCACTAATCTGGGTTTGATGCCACTCATGATTAGACCATTTGCTCGCTCGACTTGACCGTTAGTTTGTGGGTAATAGACTGAAGCATAATCGAGCTTGATGCCCATGCTTTTTCACCAGAGTTTGACCTCCTCGGCCATAAAGTTCATGCCGTTATCAGTGATGATGCTGTGGGGAACGCCGTAACGGTGTATGACCCCGGATATGAAGTCTATCACCGGTCCAGATTCGGTCGTCTTAACAGGCTTGGCCTCTATCCATTTGGTGAATTTATCCACCATGACCAGTAGGTATTTTTGCTTGTGGGTTCCTCCTTTAAGGGGTCCAACCATGTCAAGCCCCCAGACCGCGAAGGGCCAGGTGATGGGTATAGTTTGGAGGGCGGTGGGTGGCATATGGCTTTGGTTAGCAAAAAGCTGGCAACCAACGCATCGTTGGACTAAGTCCTGAGCATCTACACGGGCCGTCGGCCAATAAAAACATGTACGGAAAGCCTTGTTTACAAGGTCCCGGGCTGCAGCGTGGTGCCCGCCGAGTCCGGCATGAATTTCTGCCAGAAGATTCCGCCCTTCCTCTTCGGAGATACACCTTTGAAGGACTCCGGTAGTGCTTTTCTTATAAAGCTCTCCCTCATGGACTTTATAGGCTTTAGATCACCGCACTATGAAGCGTGCCTCATTTTGGTCCTCGGGGAGTTCCTGCCTAGTAAGGTAGGCGAGGAATGGTCCTGTCCACAGGGCGATGACGGCCATTATTACGTGGGCTGAAGGTGTTATTTCATTGGCAGAGCCTCCAATTATGTCAGAGTGTTCGGTGTCGGGCAGTGCGGTTGGGTCCGGGCTGTTATTGCCGGGTTCCCCTTCCCATACTGCGGATGGCTTGAACAGCCTTTCCAAGAAGATGTTGGGGGGGGACTACATCGCGTTTTGCACCGATGCGTGCCAGGACATCTGCCGCCTGATTATTTTCCCGGGCTATATGGTGAAATTCGAGCCCCTCGAACCGAGCTGACATTTTTAAGACGGCATTGCGGTAAGCTGCCATTTTCGGATCCTTGGCATCAAAGTCTCCATTTATTTGGGATATCGCGAGGTTCGAGTCCCCGCGCACCTCTAGGCATTGAATGCCCATAGATACTGCCATCCGGAGACCATGTAAAAGGGCCTCATATTCGGCTGCATTGTTGGAGTCCGTCTACATTATCTGGAGTACGTATTGAACTATGTCTCCTGTGGGGGACGTCAAAACGACGCCAGCCCCTAGACCGGCCAACATTTTGGAGCCATCGAAGTGCATGATCCAGTTTGAATATGTGTCGTACTCTTTAGGGAGTTCGGCTTCCGTCCATTCTGCGACGAAGTCGGCCAAAACTTGCGACTTAATAGCTCGTCGTGGCTTGTAAGTTATGTCGAACAGGACGAGCTCAATGGCCCATTTTGCGATCCGGCCCGTCGTGTCGCGGTTGTTTATAATATCGTTAAGTGGCACTTCCGAGGTTACTGTTATTGAACACTCTTGAAAGTAGTGTCGCAGCTTCCGGGATGCCATAAATAATGCGTACTCAATCTTTTGATAATGTGGGTACCGTGACTTGCATGGAGTAAGGACAGTGGAAACATAATCTTATGAAGGGGGAATTTGTGTCCGTCTATTTCTCGTTCGACGACGAGCACTGCACTTACAACCTAATGGGTTGCTGCAATGTATAATAGCATTGGTTCGCCAATGTTTGGCGCGGCCAAGACTGGGTTCGTTGCCAATATGGCTTTTATTTCGTCGAGTCCGGCTGTGGCTGCATCCGTCCACTCGAAGTGTTCGGTGCACCGAAGGAGGCGGTAAAGGGGTAGTGCCTTTTCTCCCAAGTGAGAGATAAAGCGGCTCAGAGCCGCCACACATCGAGTTAAGTTTTGTATTTGTTTGAGGTCCTTTGGGATATCCAATTGTGACAAAGCACGGATCTTGGCTGGATTTGCTTCAATTCCTCTACCGGATACAATGAAGCCCAAGAGCTTTCCGGCTGGTACGCCGAAAACGCATTTTTCTGGGTTGAGCTTGATGTCGTATGTTCGGAGGTTATCGAATGTGAGCCTCAAGTCGTCTACTAGAGATTCGACATGTCTTATTTTAACGACCACGTCATCTACGTATGCCTCCACTGTTCTGCCGATCTGGTTTGCCAGACATGTCTGAATCATGCGCTGATATGTTGCGCCGACGTTTTTGAGCCCGAAGGGCATTGTGTTGAAGCAGAATGGGCCGTATGGTGTGATGAATGCCGTTGCGGCTTGGTCTGACTCTGCCATCTTCATTTGATGGTAGCCGGAGTATGCGTCGAGGAAACACAACGAATCGTGTCCTGCGGTAGTGTCGATAATTTGATCGATGCTGGGGAGGGGGAAGGGATCCTTTGGGCAAGCCTTGTTAAGGTCTTTAAAATCAACGCACAGGCGCCAGGATTTGTCCTTATTTGGTACCATCGCCAGGTTTGCTAGTCAGTCCGGATGTTTTATATCTCTGATGAATCCAGCCTCCAATAGCTTGGCTAGTTCCTCTCCCATGGCATGTCTCTTAGGTTCGGAAAAACACCGAAGAGCCTGTTTGACTGGCTTGAATCCTTTTAGGATATTTAATCGGTGTTCGGCCAGCCTACGTGGGATTCCTGGCATGTCTGAAGGGTGCCAGGTGAAGATGTCCCAGTTCTCACGTAGGAACTCTCGCAGTGCGGCGTCTACATCAGGGTTTAACTGTGCCCCGATGGAAGATGTTTTATTGGGGTCCGTTGGATGGACCTGGAATTTGACTATTCCGTCCGCCGGTTTAAAGGAGGTGGACTTGGATCTTTTGTCGAGTATCACATCGTCCCTATTCACCGTGGAGCGCAGTGCAGTCAGTTCCTCAGCCGCTAGGGCTTCGGATAGTGCCTCGAGGGCCAGTGCGGCTGTCTTGTTTTCGGCGTGGAGTGCTATGTCCAGATCACTAGCGAGAGTGATGATTCCGTTAGGCCCGGGCATCTTGAGCTTCATGTACCCGTAATGGGGCATTGCTTGCAAGATTGTAAATGCTTCCCGCCCTAGCAGAGCGTGGTATGCACTACTGAACGAGGCCACTTGGAACGTGACCTCTTCGGACCTGTAATTATCCGGCGTGCCGAACACCACATCTAGTGTGATTTTTCCTGTACAACGCGCTTCCCGACTAGGAATTATTCCTCTAAAGGTTGTGCTGCTTCGCTCGATGCGGTTCCAGTCTATTTCCATTTTTTGAAGGGTTTCCTCATCCATGAGTTTCAATCCGCTGCCGCCATCCATGAGTACCTTGGTAAGGCGAAAGCCGTCCACTATTGGATTGAGGACCAATGCGGCTGGTGCTCGGGCTGTTCGAAATTTAGGTTCATCACTGGCATTAAAAGTGATAGCCGTGTCACTCCATGGGTTTATTGTTGCTACTTGGTAGACTTCGGCAAGGCTGCGGAGTGTTCTTTTTCGCATATTATTTGATGCGAAAGTCTCAAAGACTGTTAATACCGTACTGGTGTCCCTGGGGTGGCTTTCTGTGGCTTCTAGAATCAGAAGATCTTCGCCAATTTTGGCCACCTGTCGGAGTATCCAACATGCTCTAAGGCTGTGAGTTGGTGTGGCGCCCTCTGTACTGTGAATTTTACAGGGTCCATTAAGCCATCCTTCCAGTACGGTTCCATGCCCTGTAGAGGGTTTTTGCTTTTTGGTGTTTAACCCGGGTGTCTGGCGATGGTGCACCCTTTTATTTTGGACTGGGTTTGTATTCAGGGCCGGATTGTCCCAAAATTTTATTTCGGTTTTCCAGGCGCTTTCCATCGCACAGTACTTTTGTACTATGGATGCCAAGTTAGCGAAGCATGTAATATCACGGCGACTTACGGCATTGAGGATTCCCTTGTCTGTGCAATTATTGCAGAAGAATGAAATTGCGTCTTCCTTGCAGCAGTCCTTTATCCTGTTCATAATCAGGAGGAATCTGGCCCAGTAATGATGTACTGTTTCTTCGGGCTCTTGCCTAATTTGGGATAGATCGCTTATGTTCGGGTGGGTGGGTGGAATTAAATCCGGAACCTCACCCAATCTGAGACTTAGGGGCCGAAGAGTTTCCGACTCGGAAGTTCGGATTCCTAGATGTTGTCCAATGAATCTAGCCTGTTTCCTGACTCTAAGTTCAGGTCTTGAGTGACGTCCTCCCCTTCGTGGGTATCCGGCTTGGGGGGATCGGGAATCCAGACATAGCTAGTCCTTAAGATAAATGAAGGGTCGCCGCACTGTCCCTGTACCACTGCGACCTGATGGGTGACCTGGGGAGAGTTAATCTCTCTTAGATCGGGTTTAGGCCCAATCTGGTCGTAGTCTGTAGCAACTCCCAGGGCGGCGATGCGATCCCAGAGCTCATTTAGGGAAGATAGCTCCATTGGATCTAACTGCTCGGCGAGTTCCGAGTTGACGTGAAGATTGCTTTTGATGACCCGAGAGGTCATCGTTGGCGCAGCAGCCAAACAGGCGGTCATAAGAAAACCACCTAGGCGGAGCATTTGGCCGACAGCCAGAGCTCCCTTAGCAATGGCGCCGTCTTTAAAGACGGTACGAGGCATCCTTCCGGATGGAGACGGCACAGAGGAACTCTCAATGAAAGCGCCAATGTCGGTGTCAAAACCGGTGGATCTTGGGTAGGGGGTCCCGAACTGTGCATCTAGGCGGATGGTAACAGGAGACAAGGGACACGATGTTTTTACCCAGGTTCGGGCCCTCTTGATGGAGGTAAAACCCTACTCCCGCTTGATTAATATTGATGATATGGGTAGTACAAGAGTAGATCTACCACGAGATCAGAGAGGCTAAACCCTAGAAGCTAGCCTATGGACTAAAACCCTCCGGTTTATATAGACACCGGAGAGGGCTAGGATTACACAGAGTCGGTTACAATGGTAGGAGATCTACATATCCGTATCGCCAAGCTTGCCTTCCACGCCAAGGAAAGTCCCATCCGGACATGGGACGAAGTCTTCAATCTTGTATCTTCATAGTCCAGGAGTCCGACCAAAGGTATAGTCCGGCTATCCGGACACCCCCCTAATCCAGGACTCCCTCAGGGAGAAAATTGAGTTAGTCTTCAAGTGGGTCTACTATATGGGCATTTTTTTTGCTAAGTTACAACTCTCGCTCTTCTGAAACTTTATTGGATCAAGTTGTAAACTTAAACCCAATGGTGGTCTGATACTTTTGCTATGTTTCTCTGCATGCTTATTCCTCGTTAATGTTATGCACGCATGCTAAATTACATCAATCACCATATTTCATCATGCATTTCAAATTCTTCATATTATATTTCAAATGCGTGTATGAATTACAAGATATAGGGGGAGATCTCCATGATTCAACTCTTCAAGTGTGCATTGCTTCAAAAGAAAATTCCTCACTATGCACATCTTTAGGGGGAGTTCTTCTATATCTTGTTATCAAATTCCTCAATATCAGTATTTACACTTCATATGTTTATCCCCGTTGAAAACTTAACCTATGTTGTCATCAATCACTGAGGGAGTCCTGGATTAGGGGGTATCCGGACAGCCGGACTATAACCTTTGGCCGGACTGTTGGACTATGAAGATACAAGATTGAAGACTTCGTCCCGTGTCCAGATGGGACTCTCCTTGGCGTGGGAGGCAAGCTTGGCAATACGGATATGTAGATCTCCTTCCTTGTAACCGACTCTGTGTAACCCTAGCCCCCTCCGGTGTCTATATAAACCGAAGGGTATAGTCCGTAGGACACAACAACAACAATCATACCATAGGCTAGCTTCCAGGGTTTAGCCTCTCCGATCTCGTGGTAGATCTACTCTTGTACTACCCATATCATCAATATTAATCAAGCAGGAGTAGGGTTTTACCTCCATCGAGAGGGCCCGAACCTGGGTAAAAACATAGTGTCCCTTGTCTCCTGTTACCATCCGCCTAGACGCGCAGTTCGGGACCCCCTACCCGAGATCCGCCGGTTCGACACCGACATTGGTGCTTTCATTGAGAGTTCCTCTGTGTCGTTGTCATTGGGCTTGATGGATCCTTCAATCATCGTTAGCGATGCAGTCCAGGGTGAGACTTTTCTTCGCGGAGAAATCTTTGTATTCAGCGGCTTTGCACTGCGGGCCAATTCGCTAGCCCATATGAAGCAGATTGAAAGTTACGCCCCTGGTCATCAGGTCAGGTTTGGAAGTTTGAACTACACGGCTGACGCCCGCGGGGACTTGATCTTCGACGGATTCGAGCCCCGACCGAGTGCATCACGCTGTCACAATGGGCATGATTTAGCTCTGCCACCGAACAGTGTCCTGGAGACCGCACCCGCATCCGCTCCGACCTTCAATTCGGAGCCAACTGCGTCATCCGAGGGCGGGTGATTAGACCCCGCCACGGAGGTAGTAGCCTCAACGGCGATTGAGTCGAACACCAACCTTACCCTTCGCGAGGTCTGTGACTCCACCTTGCCGGACTCTCCTCCGGACTCTAAACCATCAGCGCCCCTGCCAATCGAATCCGATTGGGCGCCGATCATGGATTTCACTGCCGCGGATATCTTTCAGCACTCGCCCTTCGGCGACATACTGAATTCACTAAGGTCTCTTTGTCAGGAGAGTCCTGGCCGGATTATGACCGGCAGGATTGGGATGCGGACGATGAAGAAATTCGACGCCCACCCACCACCCACTTCATAGCCACGGTCGATGATTTGACCGACATGCTCGACTTCGACTCTGAAGACATCGACGGTATGGACGACGATGTAGGAGAGGAACAGGAACCAGCACCTACAGGGCACTGGAAATCCACCTCGTCATATGATATATTTATGGTGGACACACCCCTCCAAGAAGCAACCTAAGCGCCGGCGTCAGCGGCGCCGCTCTAAGTCTCGCCAAAACAAAAACAATGATTCTGGCACAGGAGACAGTGCCGAAGACAACCCCCTCCAGCAAGATTCAGCGCAGGAGGACGGAGAAGCCAACCCTCATGAGAGAGCGGCGGACAGAGAGGAAGAGGATGACAATTACATGCCTCCCTCCGAAGACGAGGCAAGCCTCGAAGACGATGAATTTGTCGTGCCTGAGGATCCCGTTGAGCAACAACGCTTCAAGCGCCGGCTTATAGCCACGACAAATAGCCTTAAGAAGAAGCAGCAGCAGCTTAGAGCTGATCAAGACTTGCTAGCTGACAGATGGACTGAAGTCCTTGTGGCCGAGGAATACGAACTCGAACGCCCCTCCAAGAGCTACCCAAAACGCAGATTGCTACCCTGATTAGAGGAGGAAGCATCTAAACCTACATCTCCAGCGTATGACGCGGCTGACCGGCCACCTCGTGCCGCAACAGAGAGGCCTCTCGGCCCACAGCTCAAGCCGCACCCCGGCGTCACTCACAAAATACCAAGGCACGGGGACACGCACTAGACCTGCAAGATATTTTGGAGGACAAAGAAAAGCAAACAAGATCGAACTACGGATCGCGTGGGCGCCCCATTGCACGAGACGATAACCGTCACGCCGGATATAGTAAAAGTAAATCTGGTCGAGCCGAACATAGCAGACAAAACTCATTTGAGCTACATCGTGATATAGCCCAGTACAGAGGCGCCGCACACCCGTTATGCTTCACAGATGAAGTAATAGATCATCAAATCCCAGAGGGTTTCAAACCCGTGAATATTGAACCATACGATGGTACGACAGATCCTGCGGTATGGATTGAGGACTATCTCCTTCATATCCACATGGCCCGTGGCGACGATCTACAGGCCATCAGATACCTCCCACTCAAGCTTAAAGGACCAGCTCGGCATTGGCTCAACAGCTTACCAGCAGAATCCATTGGGTGTTGGGAAGATCTGGAAGCCGCATTCCTCGACAACTTCTAGGGCACCTATGTGCGACCACCAGACGCCGATGACCTGAGCCACATAATTCAACAGCCAGAGGAATCGGCCAGACAATTCTGGACACGGTTCCTAACCAAGAAAAATCAAATAGTCGATTGTCCGGACGCCGAAGCCTTAGCAGCTTTTAAACACAGCGTCCGAGACGAATGGCTCGCCAGACACCTCGGCCAAGAAAAGCCAAGAACAATGGCTACATTAACAAGCCTCATGACCCGCTTTTGTGCAAGTGAGGACAACTTGTTGGCAAGATGTAGCACCAATGACCCAAGTACATCCGAAATCAAGGATGGGAACGGGAAGCCATGACACAACGAAAACCAGCGCCGGAATAAAGAAAACAGCCCGAAGAGCACGACAGTAAACGCCGGATTCAAAAGCTCTCGGCAGGGTCAGCAAAAGGTGCCTCTCAAAGATAAAAGGGACAAACTGTCCAGCCTAAACAAAATTCTGGACAAGATGTGTCAAATCCACGGCACCCCTGGTAAGCCCGCAAATCATACTCATAGAGAATGTCGGGTCTTCAAGCAGTCCGACAAACTCAACGGCAAACACAAGGGGCTGGATACACCAAGTGAAGACGATGACGAACCCCACAAGCAAAACGCTGGGGAACAGAAGAAATTCCCACAAGAAGTCAAAACAGTAAATGTGTTACACGTAACAAAGGGGAAAAACGAAGTGGCGCCCACAGAGATACGTGCCCTGCGGCCTATCACAACAGAGTTCCGCCACTGGTTGTCCAAACCGATCACCTTCGACCATCGGGATTACTCCGCAAGTATCCGGCATGCAGGATGGGCTGCCTTGGTGTTAGACCCGATAATTGACGGATGCCACTTTACACGAGTCCTGATGGACGGCGGCATTAGTTTAAACCTGATATATCAGGACACAGTCCGCAAAATGGGGATGGACCCAACAAAAATTGGACATAGCAATACTTCCTTTAAAGGAGCAACGCCAGGCCCAGAGGCCCATTGCACGGGCTCCCTCCTACTAAAAGTTATGTTCGGCTCCCCCGATAACTTCCGTAGAGAAAAGCTAATCTTCCACATCGCTCCATTTAAAAGTGGTTATCAAGCACTACTGGGATGCGAAGCTTTCGCTCGCTTTAACGAAACACTGCATTATGCGTCTCTCACACTTAAGATGCCCAGTCCATGAGGCATCATTTCATTAAAGGGAAATATTGAGCGCTCCTCGCGCGCAGAAGACTATGCGGCTGCCTTGGCGGCCACACACTAAAACGGCCTCGCCAACCAGAGCATCTAACAGGTCGTTAAGACCACGGACACGGCTGGACGAGTCCGGCATAACCATATAATTGATAGAGGTTTGATGGCTATATACCCCTATACAAGGGGCTCCGCGCATATAAACAGGCGGCAACAAGGCTCAATTTTACCCATCTTGAATTATACTTTGTTTATTTAATATAAACACACACTTTGCACAACTATTTTTCAACTAAGTACTTCTCTTTCACAGATAAACCATCGTGCTACACCCGTCCAGGACACGGCACAATGGAGAAAAAGGTGCAAACATGCAGCAGGGACCCGTTCCAAGGATTCTTTTTAGATTAAGACCATGCGTGAACCTTTTTTACTGTCTCTTGTTGATACACATCCCCCGGATTCTCAATAAAACCGGGAAGGAGGCTCGCGTCTTGGCATGTGGCCATGTCAGAATATTGCACGTACCTGGACACCAGGGGCTTATTACAAAGGGCACTATTCAGCCCCTTTAAAATCACAAAAGACCGAATACCTTAGGGAGTGTTCGGCATCGCGAGTTTGGCCTTATATGCATCAGCTCTGAATCATGTATTTGGTCAAATGTTGGGTTTGCCCGGCTCCTGTGTTTTGTTGCCTTACGTTCCGCTCTATCGGCTAAGGCGGCACCAGGAGAACTACTGCGATTGTGCCCCGGTTCAGCCAGGCGAGCACCTTAGTAGAGAAAGCCGAAAACTGACTGTCATGATATAGCGTGAGACTGGTCAACCACGCGATGACCTAGTGGAATCTTCGGGATTCCTCCGCCTTGACGTAGGGCCGTTTCCCGGCCAGGCGCACACACGCCCCGAATTCGGGTGAGCACGGCGCCACCAGGGGCTATATAGTAGCCCCACCGTAAAACTCCTATGGCTAAGTGAAAGTGATAAAGCATTATAGTCCGATTGCCTAGTTCGTTGTGCTATCACCTCCTTAATGGACCGAGACGTTGGATCAAGTGTGAAAATGTGTCTTCTGCGAACACCCCCGCATTATATGCGTGGGGGCTGAAGCCGACGACTGCCATCTTTTAGGTTATATACATATATACATTAACAGCCGCATAGGAGGTACTATAATTCTTGCAGGCACAAGTATAAAAAAGCTTGTACATTTTAGCAAAATATTGTTTTTCATAAGAATACATGTTATTCGAACATAATATCCTTCGAGCACTGCGTCTCTATCGAACGAGCGCCCTCCATAACTTCTTGAAAGTAGTGCTCGGCAGGTACTCGGCTTTCGTACGAATCTTGGGCTGCAACGGCGGAGGCCTCCATCTCTGCCCTTTATGTCTTGACACGGGCAAGGGCCATCCGCGCACCCTCTACGCATGCTGACCTCTTCATCGCGTTGATATGTGACACCGCACCAAGGAACTGCTGAACCAAACTAAAATAACTGTTCGATTTTGGCCTCTCCGGCCACATATGATCCACGACATACCTCATGGCAAGTTCGGACAACCTATTCAGCTCGGCCCATTCGGCCAACCGATCAGTCAATGGAAGCGGATGCTCTGGATTGTTGAATTATGACCAGAACAGCTTTTCCACTTCGCGATGCTTTTGATCTTTGAAGTGTTCGACCGCATCAGCAGCACTTGCCGCTAAATCCAGATATGCGTCCGCAGAACTCCACATCCGGTCCAAAGTAGCATATTTAGGAACTCCGAACTTCATCCGCAGCATAAAGGGCTTGACAGCCGCGATATCTCCGGCTTGACGCAACTCCTCCCTCATCGCTCTCATTGCAGAACGAGTATCCTTGGCCGCCATCGTGGCCTTCTCCAGGTTCGTCCGCTTTGCCTGGTCCTCCTTTTCAAGAAGCCTGCAATGGTCAGCAGCGTTCTTCAACTTCACAACCATCTCGGCCATCTCCTCCTTGCTTCGGCAGTGAGCAGCCTGTTCGGCTTTTAGCTCCTCAACCGCCTTTAGGGCAGCCGCATCGCTTTTTCTCGCTTGTTCTTTGACTCGAGCGAGATCTGCCCGAAGTTTCTCCATCGCTGCAGCTCCATCTGCATTAAGCACACACGTTATAAGATAGGAATAATTGTATTGGTGCCCCGAGTTGGGTCACACTCGACTGATTTGCCCCTAGTTTTTCAATAATTGTGGTTTTGACCAGCTCACTTCACTCGCCTTGTGTTTTTGCCCTTCCAGGGCGGTTCCGACCGATGAGCAGTCGCCACGTGGCAAACCGTGATTGGTCGGAACCGCCCTGGAAGGGCAAAAACACAAGGTGAGTGAAGTGAGCAGGGAAAAACTGCAATTGTTGAAAAACTAGGGGCAAATTAGTCGAGTGTGACCCAACTAGGGGCACGAATGCAAAAATCCCTATAAGATACTGGCATCATGCTCCTCTTACGAGTGTCTCCGGAGAAATTACATACCTTGTGCCTCGTCAAGCCGCTTGTTGACAAGCACGATGTCGGCATCTACCACGTCAAGTTGCCGCTTTAGCTCGGCAAATTCATCAGTCCGGCTGGCCGCCGGACACTTCGCCACCTACATATGAAGGCGGAAAAATTATACCTGGGACTATGATTCTCTGCGTGCCGTCGTCTTCGACAGCACCCAGAGTCTCAGGGGCTACTATCTACATAGGGCGCATCTTAAAGTATGCGGTACTGTCAAAAGGTACATCATTTCACTACCTCAAAACCTGTCAGTAAACTCCTGACAGCTTCATGCAACCCGCTTTCCGCGGACGAAATCCTTTCGATCACCGCACCCATCAACGCACGGTGCTCTTCTGAGATAGACGCCCGCCCTAGCAGATCCTTCAGTACCTCCGACCACGCACCAGACGGTGCCGGACTACTTCGATGGCTCTTTTCAAAAGCCGGACACTGAGGGCTTCAGGTGGCCATAGGACTACCTTCTGGCCTTGCCGGATCAGCAGAAACCCTCCGCGACGACACCTCAGGGTCGCCCGCCTCTTGAGGAAGTATGGCAGGGGGAGGGGTTCCGCTCTCCATCATCTCTGGAAGAAGATCCCCCGAAGACGAGCTCTGCTGAGAAGGGCTAAGATCCGAACTGCAAGATAAATGCTTCGGTTACTTTCCTCAGAAGTAAAGCAAGGATTTCTCTCATTACCAAACACCCTTTTACTTACGGCTTGGTGGAGGGCTGATCCCCTTGAGGGTATAGTGCGGCCGGGATATCCCCTGGTGCAGGACCCTCTGGCAAAGATTTCTTCCCCCGCTTCGAGACCGTTGTCTCCGGGTCTTCAGAGGCGGACCTCTTCTTCCCCTGAGGAAAGGAATTTTCGATTCTTCCCTTCCGGACAACCTCCTATAAGGGGGCCGTAGCTTCCTTGTTCCCCCCTTCATCTTCTTCCAAAGGCGCGATCTCCAGCATCCGGGTTAACACAGGATCTGGCGAGGTCTCAGGAAGAGGGGCCGGACACCTGATCAACTTTGCCTTCGCTATCCACTCCTGGTTCAAGAACAACTCTTTTAAGGGCGATGTTGCGATAAGAACAAAATGAATGGCGTGTTCGGACACATGGGCTACTTACTTGGGTATCCGGACAATTGCAGCTCAGGCCTGCGTCCTCGGTAGGGTCCGGACACATCATTTGTGGTCCGGAGAACAATTTGTACATCTCCACGACCGTCATGCCAAGGAAATGTTGAACAGCTCGTGGTCCCTCCGGATTGAACTCCCACAGGTGGAGCGGACGACGTTTGCAGGGCAGAACTCGGCGAATTAACATGACCTGCGTCACCGTGACCAGACTAACATCTCTCTCTAGGAGATCTCGGATGCGGCTCTGCAATAGGGGCACATCCTTTACTGGCCCCCAGTCCAGCCCCTTGTTGACCCATGACATTAGTCATGGCGGGGAACCCGAGCGAAAAGCAGGCGGAGCCACCCACTTGGTACGCCTGGGAGCTGTGATATAAAACCACTCTTGTTGCCATAAGCCGGACTCCTCTTGGAAAGAGCCCTCGGGCCATAGGGCGTTAGCATTTTTGCTTATTACAGCACCTCCGCACTCCGCGTGCCGTCCCTCGACCATCTTTGGCTCCACTTTGAAGGTCTTGAGCCACAGTCCGAAGTGAGGGGTGATACGGAGGAAGGC
Organism: Aegilops umbellulata; assembly: GCA_032464435.1. NCBI lineage: Eukaryota > Viridiplantae > Streptophyta > Magnoliopsida > Poales > Poaceae > Aegilops > Aegilops umbellulata. The sequence goes on along the minus strand of CP136056.1, from coordinate 384,503,716 downwards.
TTCACACACGACGATGAACGATGAGATGTGGAGGATAGACTCCGGAGCTAAGTCGTGGAAGTCCAGCCCATAATAGAACATGAGCCCCCTCACGAAGGGATCCGGCGCGAAGCTTAGCCCTCGGAGGAAGTGAGATACGAACACGACGTTCTCACCAGGCTTAGGAGTGGGAATAACCTGCCCTTGAGCAGGCAGCCTATGCGGGATTTCGCCGGTCAAGTACCTGGCCTCCCTTAGCTTTAGTACGTCTTCCTCCGTGACGGAGGAAGACATCCATCGGCCTTGAAGGTTGGATCCGGACATCATCGAAGGTCCGAAGCACCTAAATATGAAGCTTCGGGTGCTGGAACTCGAGGCGGGAGGCGGATTCGATTGAGATCGAAAGAAAAAGTGAGGTCTTGGTCTCTTTATGAAGAGGTTGAATACCAAGAGCCTTCCCCGTGACCGTTTGGGACTTACCTTTGATCGAGGGGACATACCAATGGGCACGATAGGGTTACCCACGTCCGTGTTGATGAGAATCCCATAAATAAAGGGGACATGATCTCTGCTTCGACAAGACGTGCCAAGGAAACCGCCTTGTGAAACGCGTTGAGGTGGGGGTAAAAACGAAGAAAGGCTTGGCTGTGGTGTGATGTCACGCTACGGAATACGTCAGCAGGATAGATTTGTGGAAATATAATTCTCTCCACGGTGGTACGTGGAACTTGTTTTGCAGAGCTAGACATGATCCTCGTGTTCAAAATCTTCTACGAAGTATTCGGAGGAGGAACCCGCCTTGCAATACCGAAGACAATCTGCATGCCGGACTCATCGTCATTGAAGCCTGGTTCAGGGGCTACTGAGGGAGTCCTGGATTAGGGGGTATCCGAACAACCGGACTATAACCTTTGGCCGGACTGTTGCACTATGAAGATACAAGATTGAAGACTTCGTCTCGTGTTCGGATGGGACTCTCCTTGGCGTGGAAGGCAAGCTTGGCAATACGGATATGTAGATCTCCTTCCTTGTAACCGACTCTGTGTAACCCTAGCCCCCTCCGGTGTCTATATAAACCGAAGGGTTTAGTCTGTAGGACACAACAACAACAATCATACCATAGGCTAGCTTCTAGGATTTAGCCTCTCCGATCTCGTGGAAGATCAACTCGTGTACTACCCATATCATCAATATTAATCAAGCAGGAGTAGGGTTTTACCTCCATCGAGAGGGCCCGAACCTGGGTAAAAACATCATGTCCCTTGTCTCCTATTACCATCCGCCTAGACGCACAGTTCGGGACCCCCTACCCGAGATCCGCCGGTTTTGACACCGACAATCACCAAAAAGGGGGCGATTGTAAGTGCATCTAGTTCCCATTAGTGATTTTCGTGTATTGAAGAATTATAGGTTAAGGGACTAATGTGTTTTCGAGTGTACACGTGTCTATAAGTCTATGAGGAGTTTGATATTTACAGAGAAAGTTGACCCCTAAAAATGAAGTTCTTCGACTGAAGACTTTGGATCTCTGAAGACTTTCTGAAGACTTTGAAAGTGAAGAAACTGGTGTAACCTTGAAGACTTGGTATTCATTTGAGGAACATGAAGCGAGAAGACTTTTATTTTCGTAGTTTAATTTTCTCTTTCTTGAGTCATAGGAAACACCGTACTGTTAAAGGGGGTCGAGGAAATACTAAGGAAAAATTTCCAAGTGATGCTCAACTCAAAATCCTACACCTACCAATCCCTTCGAGTGAAGCCATTGGAAATATCATACAGTTCAGTCAACTTCTTCACTGACAGAGACGAAGTTCTTCTGGTCTTTGAGGAATTTGTTCTCACTGAGGAGTTAGGAATTTGCTAGTGCAGATTGCCTACACAGTGAGGAACATGATAGCCCTGAGGAATTTGAGCCTCAAATTTTGGACCGTTGCTGTGCTGCGTGCCAGCTGTCCCAAAATATCTTATCCACCTAACGGTCATATCATTGAAGGGCATTTATGTCTTATCATGTCGGGCTGCTCCCTAGGCAATAAATAGCTGCCCCCTACAACCACTAGCTGGTTGGCTGCTCCGAGAGAAACTGACACTTGTCATTTGAGATCATCCCATCCTCCGAGGACTTTGAGCGAAAATCATCGAGTGAGGAAAAACCGAAACCCAAACACCTACAAACCCAAAGTGATTGAGCATCACTGAAGAGATTGATCCTGCATGGATCCGACACTTGTTTCCTTTGAAGACTGTGCTTCTTGCAGACGGTTAGGAGTCATGGTCTAGAGCATCCAAGAGGAATTGTGGATCGCCGAGTGACCGAGTTTGTGAAGGTTCGGAAGTCACCTGAAGACTTACCACGAGTGATTGGACGAGGTCTGTGTGACCTTAGATCAAGGAGAATACGGTGAGGACTGTGTGTCCGGGACTGTGTGTCCTCAGGTTTATATACCTAGCCGCTCCAACCAGATGTACAACTGAGGCAGCAGTTGGAACTGGTCTACCAAATCATTGTCTTCACCAACCCAACTGGTTCTATTTCCTCAACTCTTTCATTTCCTCATTACTGTGTTGTGTGCTTGTCATATCTGTGTTTGAAGACTTTGACTGAAGACTTTCTCAATTTCCTCAGTTCAATTTCTTCAGTTTGTTTGTCTTCATCCTGTGTTATCCTGTGATTACGCTTTCTGTACTCTGTGCTTGTCCTTATTTCATCATGATGACTATGCTTGTCTTCTGTTATGTTAACTTCTGAGTACTTATTCCGCTGCAAGTAGTTCTTATCTAAGGAATTTCCTCACCGGCAAATTCCTCAGTGAAGAATTCATAAAAATCACCTATTCACCCCCCTCTAGTCGATATAACGCACTTTCAATCACCAACAACTCTCTCATCTTAGGAGGGAAATCTCCATCAACATCTTCAACAGCACCATCTCCTCTCAAACCCTAGTTCATCTCGTGTGTTCTATCTTAGTATCAAAGCTATAGATCGATTAGTACTTGTGGGTGACTAGTAGTGTTGATTACATCTTGTAGTTGATTACTATATGTTTTATTCGGTGGAAGATTATATTTCCAGCTCCATTATGCTATTTAATACTCCTCTGATCATGAGCATGATTATAATTTGTAAGTAGTTACTTTTTTCTTGAGGTCACAGGACAAATCTTATTGCAAGTAATCATGTGAACTTGATGTGTTTGATATTTTGATGATAAGTATGTTGTGATTCCCTTAGTGGTGTCATGTGAACGTTGACTACATGACACTTCACCATATTTGGGTCTAAGGGAATGCATTGTGGAGTAGTTATTAGATGATGGGTTGTGAGAGTGACAGAAGCTTAAACCCTAGTTTACGTCCTATTTCGTAAGGGACCGATTGGATCAAAAAGTTTAATGTTATGGTTAGAATTTATTCTTAATACTTTTTCATAGTTACGGATGCTTGCGAGGGGGTTAATCATAAGTAGGAGGTTTATTCAAGTAAGAACGGCACCTAAGCACCAGTCCACTCACATATCAAATTATCAAAGTAGCGAACACAAATCAAACCAACATGGTGAAAATGACTAGATGAAATTCCCGTCTACCCTCAAGAACGCTTTGTTTACCATAAGAGACCGTTTTGGCCTGTCCTTTGCCTCAAAAGGATTGGGCTAACTTGCTGCACTTTTGTTACCGTTATCGTTACTTGCTCGTTACAAACTATCTTGCTATCAAACTACTCGTTGCTTATAATTTTAGTGCTTGCAGAGAATACGTTGCTGAAAACCATTTGTCATTTCCTTCTGCTCCTCGTTGGGTTGGACACTCTTACTTATCGAAAGGACTACGATTGATCCCATATACTTGTGGGTCATCATGGTGCAGGATCACCCCTCTGGAGTAGAGGTGACGGCTAGCTTGGGAGTACCAAAACGCTGCTGACACGATGTGACTGTATATTGGTCTCCCCAATAGTTTTTTATGGTGATGGAGCACATCTGGCTCATCTGGAATCTCTCAACAAGGGTTGTAACCACACCTTGCCAGAAATGGTGCTCCCGCTACATAACAGCACTGCGAGGGATTCCATCTTGGCGATGATGCCCGCATGTAATGCCCAAGGCAATGAAAGCGCATGGGAGCAGCCTGAGGATGATATCGTGAATGAATGGTTCAAGAATCCGACGGAGACGCCCAGAAGAGAGGAAAATGACTTGATCCGACCCACCAAAGATGATGAGCTAGAATACATCACCGAGATGGCAGAAGCCACAGGAGATGTCGAAGGCTCCTATGCAGCGGGCAGCAATACTGAAGGGGAAGAGGAGGAAGACACCGGAGAGCATGGAGGAAAGGAGGCCCTTGCTCCTATTGATTCAAAAAGAACTGATGCGGCATCTAGCATTCTGAAGAGGCCTGCCCAGAAGAAACCGACACGTTCTGAATCGGCAAGAAGTGAGCTTTCTAGCATGGATGCACACCAAGACTATTGTCAAAATGATCCAATCAAGCCTGATTGGGGGTTGATCCTTGCCCTGGACTTTCATGGTCAATGTCATATCCACGTGGCATTGTTTGGTATAAAGAATGCAGTGGATCATTATCAGAGACCGAGGTCACCATTTGCCGCACTCTACAAGTTAGAAATATGGCCCACAACTGTTACACTCACACAACTTAACCACAAGTTGACCGAGTCTAAGCAATCACCACAATGTCTATGCTCAATCTAGTTTAGTTTCGGAAATATTAAACGATAGTGGTATATAGCTCGAGAAAATAATCGAGCTAATTTGTATAGTATATGTGCACCCAATCTGTAGTGTGTAGATATCTCGAGCAAAAACACACTCGTCTCCTTGAGCCCAAGATTAATGTCGCATACTTATCATTACATAAAAAGGAATTGATTAATGCACCAATTAATGGAAAGAGAAGATAGGATTCAAGAGCGTCTATCAAAGAGCACTCGACAATGAAAAAACAACATTTCTCGATCGATTGGCCTTGTACCTTCTGAGACCGTCTTCTGTTGCCTTCCGAGTCAACACCCTTGCTCGATAGATCGATCTTATACCCACGCAATCATCTTTTGCAATGGCAGGCCACCCGCTACTGGACCCGGTCGTCATGCTTCGTCCTCCTAGACAGGCGTTAGAGCAGGCAGCTGGAGCGAGGGCCTCATTATATGCGGGCGAACTCAATCAATGCATGGCACAGGGGCAACTCTACGCCCTATTTTGCCAAGTCGCACACGTGGCGTTTGTCCGTATCTGTCGGGACGTCACAAGCATATCGCTCGAGTACGGCTACATCAACTTCTATACTCAGGAGGATGGTGAGTGAACATGCAAAGACAACAAGACAACACTCACCATCTTCCCGAGTCTAAAAGTTCACATAGATGTACTCGAGCTACCTGCCAATGATGTCCCGGTAGATACAAACGAATGACACGTCACTACCTGGTAGAATAGGGCATAGAGTTACCCCTCCACCATGCCTTGATCGAGGCCTCCCACATATAGTGAGTCCCTCGAGCAAGCCGCCGGCTCCAACAGCGGTCCAGGAGGACGCAGTGTGACAACTGGGGCCAGTAGCGGGCGACCTATCAATGCGGAAGATGGTTGTGTGGGTACATGATCAATAAATCGAGCAAGGGTACCCACTTAGAAGGCAACTGAAGACACTCTCATAAGGTACATGATCGATCGATGGAGCGCAAGGGTACCGACTCATAAGGCAACTTAAGACACTCTCAAAAGGTACATGATCAATCGATCGAGCAAGGGTGTTTTTATAGGTGTCGAATGCTCTCGGATAGATGCTATTGTGTCCTTTCTTTTCTTTTGAATTAATTGATGCATTAATCACTTCCTTTTTTATGTAATGATAAGTACCGGGCATTAATCTTGGGGTCGAGGAGATGAGTGTGTTTTTGCTGGAGATATCTACACGCTAGAGATTGGGGCCACATATACTATATGAATTAGTTCGATAAGTTTCCAGGGCCATATATCACTACCGTTTAATCTTCGAGATACTAAATTGGATCAAGCGTAGACACTGTGGTGATACCTATTCATCTCAAAAACGACGGAGAGTGCAGGACAACATGATGGCGCTGGACTTGAGCCGAAAGCTCAACCCCGGAACGCCATCTCTGCTACGTTGCTCTATACCTATTTTTGGTATTTTCATTTTGTTATTGTTTAGTTTGATCGTTATGCTCGACCTTAGCTTGAATTAAAAAAAATACAACCCAAATTTGGGCCGCTTATATGTGCCCATGATGCATCTTGCTTCATTAAACCTTGATCAATACAATTATCCATCATCGTGGGTCACATACCACAAAGTGGAGCCACATGTCACACCCGCGACTGCAGAGCAGCACGAATCACACACCTTGTGGAGCTCCATGGAGCAAACAACCACTTGCTTGAACCTTATGCCATTATATGCATCAGTTTCAACTTGTGTCCTAGGTCTTAAGCTAGATTTCCTGGCTGCTATGTTTACCCCTTATGCTCCCGCAGGTTCGGCTAAGGGTGTACTGGGAGCACCTCTGTGACTATTGATGGTGCAAAATACCGTCAGATCTCTCGGCAGGGTTCCTGGCGAGATTGGATGTATCATGACGAAGCCCACGCGCACAAGTTACCCAGGTTTGGGCCCCCGGAGAGTAATACCCTACATCCTGGTTCTTCCTGTCCTTCAGAATGGTGGGGTACCTCATGCAAGGGAGTACAATGGTATGGACTAGGTGATTACTTCCTTTGGTGACCCAAAATTGGAGCAATAAGGGTTCTCACCCTTTTCCCCAGAGGTGACCCTTAGTTGTCAAACCCAAAGGAGGATGAGCCCCTTGACACTAGGGTTTCGAACAAATTTTTGTTAAAGAAACAATTCTAGCTTTTGGCTCGATCAAAATTAAACAAGTTCTAGGAGAAAACTTATATTAAAAAATAGGCATTGGTATGAGGTCTTAATGTTTGCAACCATGGCGGGACCAAATATGATCTTCATTTGTGCGCTGGAAGTCACCAACCGAGATGTGATTGTTACAAACTGAAGTGGGGGGTGTGTCCAAATTACATCTTAACCGACACACCTCTTGCATCAAAAGTCAGTTGTCCCACCGAAGGCCCTATCCGTCTTATGGGGTTGCCTCAATAATTAAGCTTGCAAGAATCAGACAAGAGCATTGGGCATTTAATAACTACACCTCTTGAATCCCCAGAGATAGGATCTGTGTTACTGTACTAAATCTTTTGGTCACTGGTGTTTAGAATAACACTTCACAATATCTTCCCTTAGCCTCCTCTTGACTCATTCCTGATCCTCAGTGCTTATAGGTATGACAAACATGAAAGAGACAAGAGACATCTACCAAACAATTTTATTTAGCACATATGGGACGTTAATTCAAAGCACTTACATCGACCCGTTTAACAAAATAGACTGGGTTACAAGGCTATTGACTGATAATATATCTTACAATGGATGCCTTGTGTCATACAAAGTTATAAGTATGGTGCAGAGGAGGGAAAACTATGGTGGAGATGGAGATGGTGGCTATGGAGATGGGTGATACGTCTCCAATGTATCAATAATTTTTTGTTGTTCCATGCTGTCATATTATCATTCTTGGATGTTTTACAATCATGTTATAGCAACTTTATATACTTTTTTGGGACTAACCTATTGACATGGTGCCTAGTGTTAGTTGCTGTTTTTCTTGTTTTTTTACTTTGCAGAATATCAGTACCAAACGAAGTCCAAATGCCATGAAACTTTTTGGAGATTTTTTTGGACCAGAAGACACCTTGGGGCCAAGAAGTACCAGAGGGGAGGCCCGTGGGGGGCACAACCCACCAGGGCTCACCCAGGGCGGTTGTGGTCCCCACGGAACCCCCTGCACCACCTCTTCGCCCTATAAATTCCCAAATATTCCAGAAACCCTAGGGGAGACATCGAAAAATAATTAGCCGACGCAAGTTCCAGAACTACGAGATCCAATCTACACCATCACGGAGGGGTTCATCATCCTCATTGGTGCCTCTCTGATGATGCGTGAGTAGTCCACCATAGACCTACGGGTCCGTAGGAAGTAGCTAGATGGCTTTCTCTCTCTCTCTCTCTCTCTCTCTCTCTCTCTCTCTTGATTCTCAATATAATGGTCTCTTGGAGATCTATTTTATGTAATGACCTTTTGCAGTGTGTTTTTTGGGATCCGATGAAGTTTGAGTTTATGATCAGATCTATATCCATGAAAGTTATTTTAGTTTCTTTGATCTCTTATATGCATGATTACTTATAGCCTCGTATTTCTTTTTCAAATCTTTGGTTTAGTTAGGCCAACTAGATCAATTTTTCTTCCCATGGGAAGAGGTGCTTTGTGATGGTTCGAGAAAATCTTTCGCTATGAGCATTTGTGACTCTGTCCCCATTTTTTCCTCGTATCTATTCTCTTTCACACGTAAATGCAGTCAGTTGAAGATTTTGCTAAGATTCACAATATGGTTGATGATTAAGAGGCTTTCATGGGAACTGCTGACGAGTCCAAAGCGCCAAAGGGCCCAACGGTAGGCCCATCAACAAGCAAAAGAAAACGATCCGAACAAAATGAGCAAGAAGTTGATGCACCGAAGAAGAGGAGAGGTGGCAGACAACCAATCAAAAACACAGTTGAGCTTGTTTCTCACGATGAATATAACACTGTTCTATGAGAAGATTCAAATCAGAGAAAAGGACGTGTGAAAAAGATTCGACGTCACTGGGTAAGAAAATAGTTCAACTACAAGATGGTACGCCAAGAACTTTGCCTTCCATCCCCCATGAGGTGACTGTCGTGAGATTGGACTCATCAAGGAAGGCAAACCTTTGCAAAGACCTTCACCACCTCCTGATGCTCATGAATCTTCCATCAAGACTCCGGATTCTTATCCCAAAGAAAAGGCCAATCGCCTCAAGAATGCTGAGAAGCATGCCAAGAAGGCTGCCAAAGATCAAGCAAAGGAACAAGAAAATCATCGTCTCATCAAGTCAGACGTCGAGAAGAGAAAGGCAGAAGCTAAAGACGAGCGCAAAATGAAGAATAAGCATGATCCAAAATCTGTTGCTCTGAAGAAAAAGAGCGCCTCAAGATCAAGCAAAGGAACAAGAAAATCATCGTCTTATCAAGTCAGACGTCGAGAAGAGAAAGGCAGAAGCTAAAGACGAGTGCAGAACGAAGAATAAGCATGATCCAAAATATGTTGCTCTGAAGAAAAAGAGCGCCTCGAGGAAAAGGCATGCGAAGCCAGTTGAACCTGAAAGTGATTCCTCTGATCAAGATGATCCGCCACTTACCTGAGAGGAAATTGATGCAGATCTCTCTGAACAAGTGAATGTCACCACATTCACTGTTCTACCAGATCTTTGTATGGATGCAGTTCCAGCCGCACCCCCGAAGAAGAACAATTCGAAGAGAAAGACCCCACCAACAACTGTTATGACGGTTGACAAAGTGAACACCAAACTTCATCCTGAGGTAATTAACTTGCAAGATTTAGTGGTCAAAGCCCTTGTTCGCACATCAAAGCAGGAGAAAAGCTTCTGAAAGATAAATTGAAGCAAATCAAAGGACCATATGCCAAGCAGAAGGTTCCCAACTCTGATGTTGTGAAAGAAAAAGCTGCACAATTTGCTTCAAAACTGACTCAACCTTTGGCTTCTATGCCTCTCACCGAGCAAACTATGGCTCAGACTGCTCCCTCTGCTACATCGACTGCTCAGATTAAAAAGACACTGCTGGACCACATTCCTTTGATCATTAGTTCATTGTGGAGCAACTAGACCATTTTGTTGAAAATTTAATTGATGGAGAAGTGGCATCTTTTCCAATTCCTTCTGAAGTTATATCTCAAGCTTCTGTTCTGATCGAAGATATGCGAATGATTCAGTTGAGATAAATGACCTCATTGGTCAACTCAAGGAGCTTGAAAATTGCATGAAAGCTACTAAGTCCAAGTTTGTCATCAGGCAGCTTGAAGAAACTTATGATGATATTAATAAGGAGTTGAAAGTTCTTCGTCACAGAAGGCTGGGATTTCATTCGGATCTGGACCAAATCGTTCGCAAAATTTGCCTTGATCATCAAACAAATGTGACTGGTTACAATGATCTAGTCAAGTGACACATTGATCCTTCGAAGAAAAAGAAGAAGAAGAAGAAGAAGAAGAAGAAGAAGAAGAAGAAGAAGAAGAAGAAGAAGAAGAAGAAGAAGAAGAAGAAGAAGAAGAAGAAGAAGAAGAAGAAGAAGAAGAAGAAGAAGAAGAAGAAGAAGAAGAAGAAGAAGAAGAAGAAGAAGAAGAAGAAGAAGAAGAAGAAGAAGAAGAAGAAGAAGAAGAAGAAGAAGAAGAAGAAGAAGAAGAAGAAGAAGAAGAAGAAGAAGAAGAAGAAGAAGAAGAAGAAGAAGAAGAAGAAGAAGAAGAAGAAGAAGAAGAAGAAGAAGAAGAAGAAGAAGAAGAAGAAGAAGAAGAAGAAGAAGAAGAAGAAGAAGAAGAAGAAGAAGAAGAAGAAGAAGAAGAAGAAGAAGAAGAAGAAGAAGAAGAAGAAGAAGAAGAAGAAGAAGAAGAAGAAGAAGAAGAAGAAGAAGAAGAAGAAGAAGAAGAAGAAGAAGAAGAAGAAGAAGAAGAAGAAGAAGAAGAAGAAGAAGAAGAAGAAGAAGAAGAAGAAGAAGAAGAAGAAGAAGAAGAAGAAGAAGAAGAAGAAGAAGAAGAAGAAGAAGAAGAAGAAGAAGAAGAAGAAGAAGAAGAAGAAGAAGAAGAAGAAGAAGAAAAGTGCAAAGAAGAATGCTCCTCCTCCAGAAGCTGACACTTAGAAAGAAAATTATCCTGTGCAAGCTAGTTCTTCAGCTCCTCAAGAACCAGTTGTACATGAGCCATCCTCACCAAGGCCAACTGAAACAGTGCCTATGGTCTCTCCCGCTCATGAAGTAAATCAATCTTGGCATCAAGTGTCTGAAGAAGGAGAAATTCCTCGGTCAGAACGACGAAATTCTCATGTCCTCGATGAACCTAAAGATTCGGTTCCTCCCTCTGCTCCTCCAACCTCATAAGCAATTCCTCGACAGCCCCAAATGAATGATAAAGCTTCGGTGCCTGACTCTACCTCTACACAAGTGACAAATCCCTCTCCCTTGAGGATCTCACTCGTCGCGGCTTGAAGACCCTCAAATGTTAATTCTTCAGCAGCAAACTCACCATCAGCTCATCATTCGAATTTCGTCATCTATGGCGATGAAGTACTTTTTGTTCAAGAAGAACTCAAGTACCCCTATCCTCACGAGAGACAACCTTTGTTCTCCACCGGTGTTGGCATCAAAGGGCCTCTGTTCAACAGAAATACTCACCCAGTTTTCTTTCGAGAGAGTCCGTACAACAAGCCCAAGACATCTGATTCTCCTCGATTTTGGACTCAGGAGCAGGCGATATACTACTCTCATATTCTATATGATAGCCTGAAAAGTTTCCCTCATGAGTTCCCAGACTTTGTAGCTATGAAGAGAATCAGATACTTCAATCAAATTCTGCAAGACATCGAAGACTTTGGTCTCACACATGTCTTAGGCTATCAGCATCCATGGAACACGGAGATTATTCTTCAGTTTTATGCAACAGTATATATCTCTGAAGATGAGTCTGATAGCACAAAGTGGATAATGGAATGAATGACAGAAGGGAAAAGAATCAAATGCTCGGCTATGGATTTTGTCTCTCATTTTCATTTTCCTCGATTTGAACATGGCAAAACTAAGATTCGCATTCATAACATTGATGCAGTCACTGATGAAGATTTCCGATGCATAATGGATAAAGAAAATATTCGTGACTACCATGGTTCTCCTCTGCCTGAACATTTAACCTTCGACAATCTGACTCTATACCACATCTTCACATATACCATCTGTCCGCTGGCTGGAATGAATTACTACAAAAAAGACACATCCGTGACATTTTGGGCCGAACGAAATTTTTTTCTATCATACATATGACACTTCTATGACAATAATTGTGACAAAATCCGGTATCATCATAGATGTCGTGGGCTCCTACTTCTATGACAAAAAATCATGATAGAAAAATGGGCTTTTCGTCCTGGGCGGGCCGGAGACGCAGCTTCATGACATTCTTTGGGCCGTCCATGACGGAAAAAACCATGGTAGAAGCGAGGGGGAGGAAAATTTTGGGGAGTTCCCGGTTACGGTGGGAGGTCGGGGGCCGAGCGATGCGCGTTTCTCTGGTACACGTACGCGCGTGTGTGTTAGGCGTTGGCTCTAACTGAACCCGAGCGAGGCGTTGGGCTCTAACTGAACCCGAGCAATTGCATTGCAGGCTACACGTTACTGAACCAGAGCGATCGATCGATGGCTGTTAACTGAACCCGATCAATGGGATGAACAGTGAGCATTGTGGGGGGGGGGGGTTGGATGAACAGTGAGCGGTGGCGTTGCCTCTGGATGAACATGACCCCGTGGTGTGGAGGAGGGCTGGATCAACAGTAGATGGTGGAGGGGTGCCCGTGGAGGGGTGGTTGAATAGGACCCCGTGGTGTGGACGGATGGATGAACAGTAGACGATGGAGGGGTGCCCGTGGAGGGGTGGTTGAACAGGACCCTGTGGTGTGGAGGGCTGGATGAATAGTAGATGGTGGAGGCATGGTTGAACAGTAGTAGGTGGAGTAGCGCGCGGTGGAGGCTGGATGAACAGGAGCCCGTGGAGGCTGGAGGAGGTCGACGGTGGTACGCCACACCCCTCCCGACGAACAGGACCCCCGTTTCGACCGTAGAGCTCCATCACAAGTCCGTTTCCTCCGTTTTGCGGTACGCCACACCCCTCCCGATCAACAGGACCCCCTTTTCGACCATAGGAGGTCCGTTTCCTCCGTTTTGCGGTACGCCACACCCCTACCGATCAACAAGACCCTGTTCCAAACGTAGGAGCTCCGTTTCCTCCATTGTGCGGTACGCCATGCGTCGTTTCCATCACCTATTCCGTCCAAGCCCTCCCGATGAACACGACCATGCATTCCGTTCAGACCCAGCCGGTTGGCTCCCATGCGTTCTATTGCCTCCTGATGAACACGACGCATTCCGTTGCCTCCCCATGAACACAACGCATTCCGTTGCCTCCCCATGAACACGACGATGACTTTGTTTCTCCGTTCCGACCCAGCCATGTACACGAGCCATGGCCGTACGTATGCGCGAGTAGGCGTTCGAGACCCTGCCCGTATGTACGTACGTGGACGTATTTTCTTTCTTCAACCTGGCTGCTGTACATACGTGTACATGCTACGTGCGTGCCTCTACTACGACACGTACGCGCCTCTACTACGACACGTGCACGCCTCTACATCGACCAGTATATATGTACGTACACATTCGCGATTAGAATGACAACGCTACGTACGCTTCGACCAGATGGGTCCCGATTGTCAGGCACTTCCTTGCCTGCGAAGATGTAGCTGGTGGGTCCCAGCAGTCAGGGGGGCAAATCATTTTTTTTGCCCGGACGGACTTCCTTGCGGGCGAAGACGTAGCTGCTGGGTCCCAACAGTCAGGGGGGGAATCATTTTGTTTTGTTTGCCCGGACGCACTTCCTTGCATGCGAAGATGTAGCTGGTGGGTCCCAGCAGTCAGGGGGGCGAATCGTTTTTTTCGGACACACTTCCTTGCGTGCGAAGATGTAGCTGGTGGGTCCCAGCAGTCAGGGGGGCGAATAGTTTTTTTTCGGATGCACTTCCTTGCGTGCGAAGATGTAGCTGGTGGGTCCCAGCAGTCAGGGGGAAATGTTTTTTTCGCGAAATACAGTGGCCCATCCGGTGGGTCCCCGCTGTCAGGTGGAGGAATCATTATTTTGCGCGTGATAAGGAGGCACTTCCTTGCTGCGGCCGTGGACCCAGTTGTCAGCCTCTCCATGTACAGTCCACGTCTCATGGAAGTCGTTCCTTGACCACGTTGACCACACCGCGCCGAGAGCACCACAGTGGTGGACAATGGCGAGGACTAGGAAGGGGACGACTTGGAGCCAGGGAAGACGCAGCAGTGGATGCCCATGTGAAGAGGAGTACGAGGGTTGACTGGTTCGGCTGCGGTGTGAGGCTGCTGTCGCTGCAGAATAACAGGGGGTGTGGGTGAGTAGAGGGATGGCCTGGCCAGCGGTGGGAGTTGTAGGGGGCGGTGAGCACTACAAAAAAAATACACTTCCGTGATGATACGTGTTTGTCACAGTAGGTCGCTTTTTTTGTCATGCATGTACATCCATGACAAATTTATGACAGAATCAAGATAGTCATACCTGTGCTGTCGTAGAAGTGTTCCATGACATTACCAAAATTATCATCACGGAAGTGTCCACTTCCATGACGATAAATCGCGCGTCACAGAAGTGCTTTCGTCAAGGGTGACCGACACGTGGCATCCACCATAACGGAACACCGTTAAGCTATCGGGTCGGGTTTTGGATCCGATAACCCGTTAACAGCCCCGACCAATGGAGATTTTCCACGTGTAAAATCATCATTGTCTAGAGGAAACACGTGTCGGCTCATGAAGTAAATCAATCTTGGCATCAAGTGTCTGAAGAAGGAGAAATTCCTCGGTCAGAATGACGAAATTCTCATGTCCTCGATGAACCTAAAGATTCGGTTCCTCCCTCTGCTCCTCCAACCTCATAAGCAATTCCTCGACAGCCCCAAATGAATGATAAAGCTTCGGTGCCTGACTCTACCTCTACACAAGTGACAAATCCCTCTCCCTTGAGGATCTCACTCATCGCGGCTTGAAGACCCTCAAATGTTAATTCTTCAGCAGCAAACTCACCATCAGCTCATCATTCGAATTTCGTCATCTATGGCGATGAAGTACTTTTTGTTCAAGAAGAACTCAAGTACCCCTATCCTCACGAGAGACAACCTTTGTTTTCCACCGGTGTTGGCATCAAAGGGCCTCTGTTCAACAGAAATACTCACCCAGTTTTCTTTCGAGAGAGTCCGTACAACAAGCCCAGGACATCTGATTCTCCTCGATTTTGGACTCAGGAGCAGGCGATATACTACTCTCCTATTCTATATGATAGCCTGAAAAGTTTCCCTCATGAGTTCCCAGACTTTGTAGCTATGAAGAGAATCGGATACTTCAATCAAATTCTGCAAGACATCGAAGACTTTGGTCTCACACATGTCTTAGGCTATCAGCATCCATGGAACACGGAGATTATTCTTCAGTTTTATGCAACAGTATATATCTCTGAAGATGAGTCTGATAGCACAAAGTGGATAATGGAATGAATGACAGAAGGGAAAAGAATCAAATGCTTGGCTATGGATTTTGTCTCTCATTTTCATTTTCCTCGATTTGAACATGGCAAAACTAAGATTCGCATTCATAACATTGATGCAGTCACTGATGAAGATTTCCGATGCATAATGGATAAAGAAAATATTCGTGACTACCATGGTTCTCCTCTGCCTGAACATTTAACCTTCGACAATCTGACTCTATACCACATCTTCACATATACCATCTGTCCGCTGGCTGGAATGAATTACTACAAAAAAGACACATCCGTGACATTTTGGGCCGAACGAAATTTTTTTCTATCATACATATGACACTTCTATGACAATAATTGTGACAAAATCCGGTATCATCATAGATGTCGTGGGCTCCTACTTCTATGACAAAAAATCATGATAGAAAAATGGGCTTTTCGTCCTGGGCGGGCCGGAGACGCAGCTTCAGGACATTCTTTGGGCCGTCCATGACGGAAAAAACCATGGTAGAAGCGAGGGGGAGGAAAATTTTGGGGAGTTCCCGGTTACGGTGGGAGGTCGGGGGCCGAGCGATGCGCGTTTCTCTGGTACACGTACGCGCGTGTGTGTTAGGCGTTGGCTCTAACTGAACCCGAGCGAGGCGTTGGGCTCTAACTGAACCCGAGCAATTGCATTGCAGGCTACACGTTACTGAACCAGAGCGATCGATCGATGGCTGTTAACTGAACCCGATCAATGGGATGAACAGTGAGCATTGTGGGGGGGGGGGGGGGTTGGATGAACAGTGAGCGGTGGCGTTGCCTCTGGATGAACATGACCCCGTGGTGTGGAGGAGGGCTGGATCAACAGTAGATGGTGGAGGGGTGCCCGTGGAGGGGTGGTTGAATAGGACCCCGTGGTGTGGATGGATGGATGAACAGTAGACGATGGAGGGGTGCCCGTGGAGGGGTGGTTGAACAGGACCCTGTGGTGTGGAGGGCTGGATGAATAGTAGACGGTGGAGGGGTGGTTGAACAGTAGTAGGTGGAGTAGCGCGCGGTGGAGGCTGGATGAACAGGAGCCCGTGGAGGCTGGAGGAGGTCGACGGTGGTACGCCACACCCCTCCCGACGAACAGGACCCCCGTTTCGACCGTAGAGCTCCATCACAAGTCCGTTTCCTCCGTTTTGCGGTACGCCACACCCCTCCCGATCAACAGGACCCCCTTTTCGACCATAGGAGGTCCGTTTCCTCCGTTTTGCGGTACGCCACACCCCTACCGATCAACAAGACCCTGTTCCAAACGTAGGAGCTCCGTTTCCTCCATTGTGCGGTACGCCATGCGTCGTTTCCATCACCTATTCCGTCCAAGCCCTCCCGATGAACACGACCATGCATTCCGTTCAGACCCAGCCGGTTGGCTCCCATGCGTTCTATTGCCTCCCGATGAACACGACGCATTCCGTTGCCTCCCCATGAACACAACGCATTCCGTTGCCTCCCCATGAACACGACGATGACTTTGTTTCTCCGTTCCGACCCAGCCATGTACACGAGCCATGGCCGTACGTATGCGCGAGTAGGCGTTCGAGACCCTGCCCGTATGTACGTACGTGGACGTATTTTCTTTCTTCAACCTGGCTGATGTACATACGTGTACATGCTACGTGCGTGCCTCTACTACGACACGTACGCGCCTCTACTACGACACGTGCGCGCCTCTACATCGACCAGTATATATGTACGTACACATTCGCGATTAGAATGACAACGCTACGTACGCTTCGACCAGATGGGTCCCGATTGTCAGGCACTTCCTTGCCTGCGAAGATGTAGCTGGTGGGTCCCAGCAGTCAGGGGGGCAAATCATTTTTTTTGCCCGGACGGACTTCCTTGTGGGCGAAGACGTAGCTGCTGGGTCCCAACAGTCAGGGGGGGAATCATTTTGTTTTGTTTGCCCGGACGCACTTCCTTGCATGCGAAGATGTAGCTGGTGGGTCCCAGCAGTCAGGGGGGCGAATCGTTTTTTTCGGACACACTTCCTTGCATGCGAAGATGTAGCTGGTGGGTCCCAGCAGTCAGGGGGGCGAATAGTTTTTTTTTCGGATGCACTTCCTTGCGTGCGAAGATGTAGCTGGTGGGTCCCAGCAGTCAGGGGGAAATGTTTTTTTCGCGAAATACAGTGGCCCATCCGGTGGGTCCCCGCTGTCAGGTGGAGGAATCATTATTTTGCGCGTGATAAGGAGGCACTTCCTTGCTGCGGCCGTGGACCCAGTTGTCAGCCTCTCCACGTACAGTCCACGTCTCATGGAAGTCGTTCCTTGACCACGTTGACCACACCGCGCCGAGAGCACCACAGTGGTGGACGATGGCGAGGACTAGGAAGGGGACGACTTGGAGCCAGGGAAGACGCAGCAGTGGATGCCCATGCGAAGAGGAGTACGAGGGTTCACTGGTTCGGCTGCGGTGTGAGGCTGCTGTCGCTGCAGAATAACAGGGGGTGTGGGTGAGTAGAGGGATGGCCTGGCCAGCGGTGGGAGTTGTAGGGGGCGGTGAGCACTACAAAAAAAATACACTTCCGTGATGATACGTGTTTGTCACAGTAGGTCGCTTTTTTTGTCATGCATGTACATCCATGACAAATTTATGACAGAATCAAGATAGTCATACCTGTGCTGTCGTAGAAGTGTTCCATGACATTACCAAAATTATCATCACGGAAGTGTCCACTTCCATGACGATAAATCGCGCGTCACAGAAGTGCTTTCGTCAAGGGTGACCGACACGTGGCATCCACCATAACGGAACACCGTTAAGCTATCGGGTCGGGTTTTGGATCCGATAACCCGTTAACAGCCCCGACCAATGGAGATTTTCCACGTGTAAAATCATCATTGTCTAGAGGAAACACGTGTCGGCTCATGAAGTAAATCAATCTTGGCATCAAGTGTCTGAAGAAGGAGAAATTCCTTGGTCAGAACGACGAAATTCTCATGTCCTCGATGAACCTAAAGATTCGGTTCCTCCCTCTGCTCCTCCAACCTCATAAGCAATTCCTCGACAGCTCCAAATGAATGATAAAGCTTCAGTGCCTGACTCTACCTCTGCACAAGTGACAAATCCCTCTCCCTTGAGGATCTCACTCGTCGCGGCTTGAAGACCCTCAAATGTTAATTCTTCAGCAGCAAACTCACCATCAGCTCATCATTCGAATTTCGTCATCTATGGCGACGAAGTACTTTTTGTTCAAGAAGAACTCAAGTACCCCTATCCTCACGAGAGATAACCTTTGTTTTCCACCGGTGTTGGCATCAAAGGGCCTCTGTTCAACAGAAATACTCACCCAGTTTTCTTTCGAGAGAGTCTGTACAACAAGCCCAGGACATCTGATTCTCCTCGATTTTGGACTCAGGAGCAGGCGATATACTACTCTCGTATTCTATATGATAGCCTGAAAAGTTTCCCTCATGAGTTCCCAGACTTTGTAGCTATGAAGAGAATCGGATACTTCAATCAAATTCTGCAAGACATCGAAGACTTTGGTCTCACACATGTCTTAGGCTATCAGCATCCATGGAACACGGAGATTATTCTTCAGTTTTATGCAACAGTATATATCTCTGAAGATGAGTCTGATAGCACAAAGTGGATAATGGAATGAATGACAGAAGGGAAAAGAATCAAATGCTCGGCTATGGATTTTGTCTCTCATTTTCATTTTCCTCGATTTGAACATGGCAAAACTAAGATTCGCATTCATAACATTGATGCAGTCACTGATGAAGATTTCCGATGCATAATGGATAAAGAAAATATTCGTGACTACCATGGTTCTCCTCTGCCTGAACATTTAACCTTCGACAATCTGACTCTATACCACATCTTCACATATACCATCTGTCCGCTGGCTGGAATGAATTACTACAAAAAAAAGACACATCCGTGACATTTTGGGCCGAACGAACTTTTTTTCTGTCATACATATGACACTTCTATGACGATAATTGTGACAAAATCCGGTATCATCATAGATGTCATGGGCTCCTACTTCTATGACAAAAAATCTTGATAGAAAAATGGGCTTTTCGTCCTGGGCGGGCCGGAGACGCAGCTTCATGACATTCTTTGGGCCGTCCATGACGGAAAAAACCATGGTAGAAGCGAGGGGGAGGAAAATTTTGGGGAGTTCCCGGTTACGGTGGGAGGTCGGGAGCCGAGCGATGCGCGTTTCTCTGGTACACGTACGCGCGTGTGTGTTAGGCGTTGGCTCTAACTGAACCCGAGCGAGGCGTTGGGCTCTAACTGAACCCGAGCAATTGCATTGCAGGCTACACGTTACTGAACCCGAGCGATCGATCGATGGCTGTTAACTGAACCCGATCAATGGGATGAACAGTGAGCATTGTGAGGGGGGGGGGTTGGATGAACAGTGAGCGGTGGCGTTGCCTCTGGATGAACATGACCCCGTGGTGTGGTGGAGGGCTGGATCAACAGTAGATGGTGGAGGGGTGCCCGTGGAGGGGTGGTTGAATAGGACCCCGTGGTGTGGACGGATGGATGAACAGTAGACGATGGAGGGGTGCCCGTGGAGGGGTGGTTGAACAGGACCCTGTGGTGTGGAGGGCTGGATGAACAGTAGACGGTGGAGGGGTGGTTGAACACTAGTAGGTGGAGTAGCGCGCGGTGGAGGCTGGATGAACAGGAGCCCGTGGAGGCTGGAGGAGGTCGACGGTGGTACGCCACACCCCTCCCGATGAACAGGACCCCCGTTTCGACCGTAGAGCTCCATCACAAGTCCGTTTCCTCCGTTTTGCGGTACGCCACACCCCTCCCGATCAACAGGACCCCCTTTTCGACCATAGGAGGTCCGTTTCCTCCGTTTTGCGGTACGCCACACCCCTACCGATCAACAAGACCCTGTTCCAAACGTAGGAGCTCTGTTTCCTCCATTGTGCGGTACGCCAGGCGTCGTTTCCATCACCTGTTCCGTCCAAGCCCTCCCGATGAACACGACCACGCATTCCGTTCCGACCCAGCCGGTTGGCTCCCATGCGTTCTGTTGCCTCCCGATGAACACGACGCATTCCGTTGCCTCCCCATGAACACGACGCATTCCGTTGCCTCCCCATGAACACGACGATGACTTTGTTTCTCCGTTCCGACCCAGCCATGTACACGAGCCATGGCCGTACGTATGCGCGAGTAGGCGTTCGAGACCCTGCCCGTATGTACGTACGTGGCTGTATTTTCTTTCTTCAACCTGGCCGCTATACATACGTGTACATGCTACGTGCGCGCCTCTACTACGACACGTACGCGCCTCTACTATGACACGTGCGCGCCTCTACATCGACCAGTATATAAGTACGTACACATTCGCGATTAGAATGACAACGCTACGTACGCTTCGACCAGATGGGTCCCGACTGTCAGGCACTTCCTTGCCTGCGAAGATGTAGCTGGTGGGTCCCAGCAGTCAGGGGGGCAAATCATTTTTTTTTGCCCGGACGGACTTCCTTGCGGGCGAAGACGTAGCTGCTAGGTCCCAACAGTCAGGGGGGAATCATTTTGTTTTGTTTTCCCGGACGCACTTCCTTGCATGCGAAGATGTAACTGGTGGGTCCCAGCAGTCAGGGGGCGAATCGTTTTTTTCCGGACACACTTCCTTGCGTGCGAAGATGTAGCTGGTGGGTCCCAGCAGTCAGGGGGGCGAATATTTTTTTTCGGACGCACTTCCTTGCGTGCGAAGATGTAGCTGGTGGGTCCCAGCAGTCAGGGGGAAACGTTTTTTTCGCGAAATACAGTGGCCCATCCGGTGGGTCCCCGCTGTCAGGTGGAGGAATCATTATTTTGCGCGTGATAAGGAGGCACTTCCTTGCTGCGGCCGTGGACCCAGTTGTCAGCCTCTCCACGTACAGTCCACGTCTCATGGAAGTCGTTCCTTGACCACGTTGACCACATCGCGCCAAGAGCACCACAGTGGTGGACGATGGCGAGGACTAGGAAGGGGGCGACTTGGAGCCAGGGAAGACGCAGCAGTGGATGCCCATGCGAAGAGGAGTACGAGGGTTCACTGGTTCGGCTGCGGTGTGAGGCTGCTGTCGCTGCAGAATAACAGGGGGTGTGGATGAGTAGAGGGATGGCCTGGCCAGCGGTGGGAGTAGTAGGGGCGGTGAGCACTACAAAAAAAATACACTTCCGTGATGATACGTGTTTGTCACTGTAGGTCGCTTTTTTTGTCATGCATGTACATCCATGACAAATTTATGACAGAATCAAGATAGTCATACCTGTGCTGTCGTAGAAGTGTTCGATGACATTACCAAAATTATCATCACGGAAGTGTCCACTTCCATGACGATAAATCGCGCGTCACAGAAGTGCTTTCGTCAAGGGTGACCGACACGTGGCATCCACCATAACGGAACACCGTTAAGCTATCGGGTCAGGTTTTGGATCCGATAACCCTTTAACAGCCCCGGCCAATGGAGATTTTCCACGTGTAAAATCATCATTGTCTAGAGGAAACACGTGTCGGCTCATCGTCGGGACAGATGTCATCCACTCACTAGACAGAAGGCGCCGATTATACGTCGACACATGGCACGACCCAACAAGTTCAAATGGGTCGGCCCAACGAAAGGCCCACAATATTTGGCGGACCAAAATGGGCCGGCCCAACTAAAGGCCCACGAGATTTTGCGGACCATAATGGGCTGGCCCAGCTAAAGGCCCACAAGATTTTGCGGGCCATAATGGGCCGACCCAGGTAAAGGCCCACAAGATTTTTGTGTGCCATAATGGGCCGGCCAAGGTAAAGGCCCACAAGATTCTTGCGGGTCATAATGGGCCGGCCCAGCTAAAGGCCCACGAGATTTCGCCGACATTAATGGGTCGGCCGAGCTAAAGGCCCACGAGATTTCACCGACATTAATGGGCCAGCCCAGCTGTAGGCCCACAACATTTTGAGGACCCTAGTAGGCCGGCCCATTAACTGGCTGCCATGTTTTGGGCCAAATGCCAGCCTGTCGGGGGTTGGGTGCGACATATGCCAAGGGATGGCTTATCATGGTGGGGGCGAGTAGAACATCGCCGGTGCCTGGAAACGGGATAAGGCGGAGACATGCATGCCGGCGAATCTTACCCAGCTTCAGGGCTCTCCATGGAGATACCACCCCTACTGCTACTCTGCGGGGTCTCCGCATGATCACTATGGAAAAGTGTGTACAAGGTTGCTCCTTGAGCTGTTTCCTGGAGGTAGGAGAGGGCAAGGCTAGCTCTCTTCTTCCTATATGATCTGGTCTAGTGCTAATGGATTCGAACCCTTTGCATGGGTGCCCTAGGGGGTTTATATAGGCCTACCCTCCAGGGGTATAATGGTAATCTGGCTGGGCGTGGGTCCCAGCCATCTATCTCTTAGGCCGTCGTCTTCTCCGCCGACTGCCGGGGCCCGCTGGCTGGTGGGCCCCGCTGACTGGCTCGGTATGGAGCCGACAGACCGTGTCCGCCAAGGGCAGGTATTGCCGGCTGCGGATTACTGTAGTCGTGCTTCTAATGACGCGGGCTTGGTCGTGGGGTCATGGCAACAGTACGCCGCCTGACGGGCGAACACTGTTGCCATTCCCCGTCTTGTTTGGTTAATGGCATGCGGGGCCCATGGGAGGGCTAGCCGACTCCTGGGGGCCGACTCCCACCGGGTCCGACTAGTGGCACTCTTGCCGTCTTCTGGACCCCCTCTGACTGGTAGGACCCGCCGTCTCTGGGTCGTGCAGACATACCATCGTGGGCACAGGGTTCTGCCTACTGTGGCAGATGTCAAGGCTGGCATGGCAACAGTGCCGCACCGGACGGAGATCTCCGTCGGTACAGCGCACTTTGGCCATGCCTGCCCTTGGGAAAGGGGACCGGAGTGGGCCTTACTGTGGCCACACCCCGTCTCGTCCCTCCTTATGAGGGCATGGGGTGGTTGGACTCGCGGGCCGACTCCCCGGGGCCGGCTTCTCTCGAAGCCGCCAGTTGGGAGTCGGCTCATCTCGAAGTTGTCCCTAGGACTCGGCCGCGAGGGGGCAGTCGGCGGCCTTGCCGCCAACTCTCAGAAGGCGGCTCTTCGCCCTGGGGTCTTGAGGGGCGCAGTTTGCCCGATGTCTTGAAAGGTTTAGGGATCGGGTTGGCCTACCCGTGGCCTATTACTCCGACAGTAGTCCCCGAAGCTGGTGAGGCACCGAGGGTGACATGTCGAGGAGCCTCAACAGTTTCCTCCTTCCGGTGGTTGAATCTGGGCCTTGCTCGTCGTCTTCCTTTGGGCCGACTAGCTAGAGCCGGACTCGTAGAAGGCCGACTTGCCCTCAAAGAGTTTGAAAGTCGTAGCAGGGTCCAGGAAGCGTGCCAGATAAGCTTCCAGGTCGCCGCCCGTTGCAGACCCGTCGCGTGGCGCCACGTGGCAGGGCCAGTCTGCCCACCCACGCACGCGACGGGATAGGCCTACAGGCGGGGCCCGCCACTACCATGCCTCGGCATGCGAACGGAGCCGTTGTGGCCGTGCGGGCGGTTGGGGTTCCCGCGCAGTAACTGCACGCAATAACTTCGTGTGGTAAATCATGGGGGTCGTGGGGTTCTGGGCGCAGTTAATCCCACGATCGCCCCATCGACTTCTCAGCCCACGAGCCTACAAGTAGGCGGGAGGAGGGGGCGGCAAAGCACGCGCGCCCATCTTCCCTACTCCCGTTCGCTCCCTCTTGCTTCTTCTTCCTCTCGCCACCGCTGCGCCGAACCACGCCACGCCCGCAGCGATGAGCTCTTCCTCCGCCGTCGCGCCTCCTGCCGTGCGCTCCGGCGTGTGGGACGACTCCGAGGTTGACGACGACCATATTGATTTCCTTCGCAAGACGCGTCGCCTCCCCGACAAGGACCTAGTGCGGGCTCGCGCTGCGCCGGTGGGGGAAGTATCGCCGGCGCCGGAGGAGGGCGAGCGGGTCATATTCCGCTCGCACCTCATGCGTGGCCTAGGGCTGCCTGCGAGCAGTTTCTTCCGCTCCTTCTTGGAGTTCCACGGGCTCCAGCCGCACCACCTTACTCCGAACACGGTGGTGCTGCTGGCTGCCTTCGCCACCCTGTGCTAAGGCTTCCTCGGCGTTCTCCCCACCATCGAGCTATGGGGGGAGTTCTTCCAGTCCAAGCTCGGCACGCACGTCGCCGGCGTGCCAGCCCAGTGCGGTGCATTCATCGCAATACGGAGATCAGGGGCCGACAATCCGTTTCCCACCATCACGCTGATTAAGTCGGTGAAGATGTGGCAGCGGTCCTACTTTTGCGTGAAGAACGTCGCCCCAGAAGGCGACTGGGTCAACCTGCCGGCTTACGAAGCCGGCGCTGGCTGGAAGGCTCCCCAGCTGGTCCCACCAGGCCAAGACGCTGTCTCCTACTGGCACTGCCGCCGTCGCGCGACTCCGAGTGCTGACGCAGTCGGAGGGCTTGACCGGGGCCGACCTGCTGGCCGCCTTCGTGGTGCGCCGAGTCCTCCCACTCCAAGGCCGACCTCATCTGATCTGCCAGATGTCCGGCCACCAGGACCCGAGTCAGATGTGCTCCAAGGACATGCCGCACGCGGAGGTGGCGGACACGGTGAACTACATCGTGAACTGCGGTCTCTCGGCGGATTGGCGGTTCGGCAAGGAGCCGTACTCACACGCCAACCCCCCGCCTATCGTAAGTCGTCTCTCTTCTTTTTCTGCTTTCTTTTATAGCCGAATCCGACTTCTAATCTTTTTTAGTCTTTGATTCAGAACCCCCTCGTCCAGCCTTCGGCCGGCACCACGGGACCGGCCCGTTAGTTCGTCCCCGACCGAGCGGAGAGCGACGTCGACGACCCTGACTTGGGGGCGGCGGCGATGGAGGCCGACGCCGAAGGAGGAGGAGGAGGAGGAGGAGAAGCAGGCGGCTTCAGGCCTTCGGCCACCTTAGCCGACTGGCCTGATGACGACGCCGAGGGGGAAGTCGCCCCGCGCCACCAGCCAAAGGTCGGCCAGCCCGGCGCGAGTTCCTCCGCCGTCTTGGATGGTCAAGGTGGCACGAGGAAGCGTCGGGCCGGGCCGAGTACGCTTGGCGGCCGGTCGAAGAAGTTCAAGGGGGCGGCCGCCGCGACCAAGCATGAAGAGGCAGCCGCGAAAGCCAACCGCTTCCGTAGGGAAGTGAAGAAGCCGCCGCTGGTCTCTGCGTAAGTGCCTCCGCCCTTTGTCTTATTTTCTGTTTGTTGATCTTGTCTAAGTCTTTTTCATGCTTCCCCCGCTCCAGGGCTCCCCTCACTCTTGAGAGGGTCGCCGCTGCCTCCATCATGGGGTCCGCAGAGACGTCTGCCACTACTCGGCAGATTGACCCCGCCGCCGACCTCCGGGAGGCGACGGAGCAGAACGCGCAGGAGAAGCGCGACGAGGAAGAAGCCGCCCGTCTGGAGAATGCGGAGGCCTCTGCCCAGAAAAAGCTGGATGAGGCTGAGGCCGCCATCGCGGCAAGGCGGCAGGCTGAGGAAGCCGCGCACCGCCAATCGGCAGTGTTTGTCATCCCGCTGAACTCAGCGCGGCTGCCTCCGGAGTTCACGGCGCAGTCGGGGGAAGCCGGCGGCGAGTTCCCGATCATGGAGAGGGGAGGTGGCGATGCCTGCATGCCGGGCACGGTCGTGCCGCCGCCGCCACCCCCGCCGCCATCTGAGAGCGCACATGACAAACAGCCGGCGGACCCGCCGGTGCCGCCGACTAAGAACGAGGCCGTGGCGAAGCTACTCCTTCAAGTCGGCTCGCCAGCGCGCCGCCGTCTTGAGAAGGCGACTTCGGCGCCACGCGCCTTGGAGACCGGCGCCGCCATCTCGACAATCCCAGACGCCGAGGCGATGAGCGCCGCGCCCATTGGGTGGGTGCGAGGAGGCGGCACAGGCCCGCTAAACCAGGCGCTTCTGGACGTCCAGGCAAAGCTGTGAGCTGATGGCGACGCCATCCAGAGCTGCACCAAGGCGCACCTGGCGTCGCGGGCTGCCATCCGGGTAAGTGTTCTTTCCTTTGTCTCCATCTTCTTGTTCTTCTCTGTGGGGGCACGCCAGCGCACCCACTGAGTTTTGGGCCGGTGAAAGTGCAACTATCCCTAGGTGGTTTTGGTAATTTATAACAACATATAGCTCATTGAGCTAATGCAATTCCAAGACAATTATTTCAGGAAAGCTCAATGATTGGCATGGCATGGATGGTGAAAGTGGAACCCTCAAAATACTAAGGACAAAGGATTGGCTCAAGCTCAAAAGCTCAAGACTCTTCATTTTATATTTTAGTGATCCAAGATCACATTGAGTCCATAGGAAAAGCCAATACTATCAAGGAGGGATGAGGTGTTGCTTAATGAGCTCTTTGCCTTATGTGCTTAATGATATGCTCCAAAATCCTCAGCTACTTTCCCATATCCAGAAATGACCTAAACCCCAAGCCAAACTCGGTCATACCGATTCTTTCTATCCGGCGCCACCGAGTTTCTCATATGTCATAAGCCACTGCCAAACCCTAGCAAATCGGTTCTACCGATAGGGATCTCGGTCTCACCGAGATGGGATTGCAACCTCTCTATTTCCTTTTTGTAACTTTTTGGTCTCAGCAAAAGAGCGGATCGGTCCCACCGAGATTGCAATGCAAACTCTCTGTTTCCCTTTTGTAACTTTTCGGTCTCACCGAAAGAGCAAATCGGTCCCACCGAGTTTGCCTGACCAATTCTTGGTTAGCTAATTACCAAATCGGTCTCACCGAGTTTGTGTAATCGGTCTCACCGAGATTACATTATGCCCAAACCCTAACCACATCGGTCCTACCGAGATGCATGTCAGTCCCACCAAAAATCTCTAACGGTCACTAGGTTTACCATTTCGGTCCGACCGAGTTTATTGATTCGGTCCCACCGAGATTGGTAGATTGTGTGTAACGGTTGGATTTTAACTAGAGGCTATATATACCCCTCCACCTCCTCTTCATTCGTGGAGAGAGCCATCAGAACACACCTACACTTCCAATTCATATGTTCTGAGAAAGAACCACCTACTCATGTGTTGAGACCAAGATATTCCATTCCTACCATATGAATCTTGATCTCTAGCCTTCCCCAAGTTGCTTTCCACTCAAATCTTCTTTCCACCAAATCCAAATTCTGTGAGAGAGAGTTGAGTGTTGGGGAGACTATCATTTGAAGCACAAGAGCAAGGAGTTCATCATCAACACACCATTTGTTA
This sequence comes from Aegilops umbellulata, assembly GCA_032464435.1. Classification (NCBI taxonomy): domain Eukaryota; kingdom Viridiplantae; phylum Streptophyta; class Magnoliopsida; order Poales; family Poaceae; genus Aegilops; species Aegilops umbellulata. The sequence goes on along the minus strand of CP136056.1, from coordinate 384,476,199 downwards.
CTTCTTGGAGAGTGGTGTCTCCTAGATTGGCTAGGTTTCACTTGGGAGCCTCCAACAAGATTGTGGAGTTGAACCAAGGAGTTTGTAAGGGAAAGGAGATCGCCTACTTCATGAAGATCTACCGCTAGTGAGGCAAGTCCTTCGTGGGCGATGCCCATGGTGGGATAGACAAGGTTGCTTCTTCGTGGACCCTTCGTGGGTGGAGCCCTCCGTGGACTCGCGCAACCGTTACCCTTCGTGGGTTGAAGTCTCCACTAACGTGGATGTAGGATAGCACCACCTATCCGAACCACAGGAAAAACAATCCGTGTCTCCAATAGCGTTTGAATTCTCCAAACCCTTCCCTTTACATTCTTGCAAGTTGCAGGCTTTACTTTCTGCTGACTATATACTCTTTGCATGTTTGCTTGAATTGTGTGATGATTGCTTGACTTGTCCTAAAGTTGCTAAAATCTGCCAAGAACCAAAATTGGGAAAAAGGCGTAGCTTTTATTTGGTCAAGTAGTCTAATCACCCCCCCTCTAGACATACTTCCGATCCTACAAGTGGTATTAGAGCTTTGGTCTCCATTTGCTTTGATTCCCATAGCTTTTGGTGGTCATAGCCTTGGTTTCACAACCTAGGAGAGTATGGCGTCTAGTGAGGGAAATTATCACCGTAGAGGTCCTTACTTTGATGGCACTAACTTTGCTAGTTGGAAGCATAAAATGAAAATGCATATTCTTGGACATAACCCTGCCGTTTGGGCGATCGTGTGTGTTGGTTTGCAAGGTGACTTCTTCGAAGGGAAAGAACCAAACCGTGAAGCTACCGCGGACGAGTTGAAGATGCTGCAATACAACGCTCAAGCTTCTGATATTCTCTTCAACGGATTGTGCCCCGAAGAATTCAACAAAATCAGCCGTCTTGAGAATGCAAAGGAAATTTGGGATACTTTGATTGATATGCACGAAGGTACCGACTCCGTCAAGGAATCTAAATTGGATGTGCTTCAAAGTCAACTTGACAATTTCAAAATAAAGGATGGTGAAGGTGTCGCCGAAATGTACTCTAGGCTTGCTCTCATCACAAATGAGATTGCTGGCTTAGGGAGTGAAGAGATGACCGACAGATTCATCATCAAGAAGATCCTAAGAGCCTTGGATAGAAAATATGATACCGTGTGTACATTGATCCAAATGATGCCCAATTACAAAAATCTCAAGCCAACGGAACTCATTGGAAGAATTGTTGCTCATGAGATGTCACTCAAGGACAAAGAGGAACTTCACAACAAATCGAGTGGTGCTTATAAAGCCTCATGTGAAGCCCCCACATCATCATGTGAGAAACAAAACTTCAATGAAGAACTGAGCTTAATGGTGAAGAACTTCAACAAGTTCTACAAGAGTAGAAGCAAAGGTAGAAGCTCCAAGTCAAGGTCCTACAACGACAAAAGATCTTCTAGTCAAGAGCAAAACTGCTACAATTGTGGAAGACCCGGACACTATTCCAATGAGTGTACGGCTCCCTACAAAAGAAGAGAAGATTCTCCAAAAAGAAGAAGCAAAAGAGAGAATCACCATCACGAGAGAGAAGGAGTAGAGATGATCGTTATGAACGAAGATACTCACGGAGAAGAAAGGATTCGGAAAGGAAGGAAAAATCATCAAGGAGCTACACAAAACGAAGACATCAAGCTCATGTTGGTGAATGGGTATCCGAGTCCGACTCCGACAACCACTCCGAGATAAGTTATCACTCCGACTCCGAATATACTAAAGATGAAGGTGTTGCCGGACTAGCACTTGTGTCAACCAACTCCTACGACATATTTGATTCACCAAATGAAGGAATTGGAAGATGCTTCATGGCCAAAGGTCCTAAGGTAACTCACCCTGAGTATGTTGATTTTAATAGTGATGAAGATGACTTGTTAGGCGATGATGATTTACTTGTTGACAACTCTAGTGAGGAATCCTATGGTGAAACGTCAATTAATCATGCTAAAACGAATGCCAATGATAAGGAGAAAATTGAGGCTCTAACTAAAGAACTAAACACTCTTAAGTTAGCTCATGAAACTATCTTCGAAGATCATCGAGAACTTTTAAGGGCTCATGAGAAGTTACGCTTTGAAAAGCTCAATCTTGAGAAAGAGCATGAGCTTTTAAAGGCAATCAATGATGATCTCCGCAAGAAAAGTTCTTCTTACATTGCCAAACGTTTACTCTTATCCACTTACATGCCTCAAGTCAAGTCTAATAACAAAAACAAGAAAGATTCTTCCTCTAGTAGTAACAATGAACATGTTAAATCCAATATTGTTGCTTCTAGTAGTTCTCTTGATTCCACTAATGATTCTCTTATCCAAGTTACACTTGAGCAAGAAAATAGCATATTGAAGGAAATCATAGAGAAAGGAGTGTACAAAAGCCTTGCCGGGAGTAAGCAATTCGAGGAGATTGTACGCAAGCAAGGAAGGCACCGGAAGATTCAAGGTGTTGGTTTTGAACGAAAGTTCAATGCCAATGGAGTTGAGTGGGAAGAAGATCAATACCCCAAGACAAAGTTTGTTCCTCAACAAGATAAGTATGATCCAACTTCCTTCAAGGGGACACAAACTCAAGATGATCTTCCACCACAAGACTACATGCAAAAAGGCAAGGACAAGCTTCAAGAGGAAATAGATGCATTTGAAGAAGCTCCTAAGACCTTAGTCAAGTGGATTCCCAAGACTACTTCAAGTTCCACTTCATCAAGTACGACTACAACTCCAAGGATTCCCATCAAGATGGTGTGGATCCAAAAGAAGAAGAACTAGAGAGTTCTTGAGGGTGACTCCGCCAACATACTTCACTCTTATCTTTTTGGCAAGAACACGTGCAATCAACTTCCACATCTTGCACTAGTTCAAGGAGTCACAAACCCTCTTGTTGGTAAGTCAAGGGACAAGGTAATCTAAAAGCTTTCATATACATCATCTTGCATATGCATCACTCTATGTCTATGGATATACTTGCTTATTCCTTGTGGGACTAACCCATGTAGGTATTGAAAGTGCAATTCACTCAAAAGGATAGCTCCAAGTGATCTACATCAATATTGAGCATCCACATCTTCAACATCTACATGAAGTCATCATCGACAAAACCCAAGGTTAGTTCATCCCTCTTAAGGGGGGATATCACATCTAGGGGGAGCTTTACTCTAAGACTTGAGCTAAAGCAACTCTAATGATGTGAACACAACAATGCTTTATGTAAAAGTGGTAACCCCACTTGAGCTTAAACGATGAGTATGACCTATGATCAAATGTTCTCATTTGACTCCTAAGTCAATATACTCATATATAGATGACCTAGTCATCGCCATTGCTTGATAGATGCTAGAATTGATTGTGCATGCTTTTTCACATATTTCTATTGTCATTTTATTGTGTGAGCATGCTGGATGCATATTTTACTCATTCGAGGACATCCACTTGTTGTTTTGATTGTTTGGCTTTATCTTTTCTTTTGCCAAGTGGATGGACAAGAATGCCTAAGAACCTCCTCTAGCTATCTATGCTTTTCTCATCTCAATTTCTATTCATGCTACATCACAAAATTGATCAAGTCAAATTCGAACCACTCTGTGTGAGGAGCACTCGGAGTCCCAGATTCGTCATAGACTTAAACTTCCAAAACCTCTTTGTGATTCTCGGTCTGACCGATACCCCACTTTCGGTCCTACCGAGATCATCAAGTTGATCTATGTTTTCAATCTCGGTGCAACCGACTTGAACTATTCGGTCACACCGAGTTGCAATAACTGTATACAGTTTTGCATCTCGGTGCTGCCGAGTCGTTCCACTCGGTCACACCGACAGGGTCGGGCTATATATAGTCACGGGCAAAAATTTGGAAATTTCTCCGAACCTCTTCGCCCACGCCATAGCTCGCTCTGCCGACGTGGTCTCCGGATCGTCTTCTCGCCGCCAGCAGCCTCCAGTCGCTGGTCTCCGTCGACGTCAACGGAAATCACCTCCGCCGTTGCCGCCGTAGCGAGTCTCCGCCGAACTAGGGTACAGACTCAATCTTTGTGCTATTCCTCAATCTGATTCCTAGCACATTGTGATTATCATGATTCTTGCCACGATTGTTAAACTCCTATCTAGTCAAAGAACTCATAGATTAGGTTTGATTCGAAAATTTTAGGGTTAGGTTTCCGCCGAAACCATCTCGGACCCACCGAGTTGAAAAACTCGGTCCCAGCGATTTGGCCTATGCCATTGCACAAGTGAAACTCGGTCTGAGCGAGTGTAACTAATCGGTGTGACCGATTTTTGAACTTTGTGAAACCCTAGCAGTCTCGGTGCCACTGAACTGTGACTCGGTCTGACCGAGATCACTAGTTTAGGTTCCAAATACTGCTTCGGTATCACCGAGTTTAGAAATCGGTAGATCCGAAATGCTTTTTGTGGGAAACTAAAACTATGTTTTTGAATCATCCTTTTGCAAAAAACTCTGCTTTTGTGATGCTCATCCATTCTACCTCATCTATAAAGTATTCACAGGGTCAACAGTCAGCTAGTCAATCATGTCAGACCAGAGTGACAGTCAGAATCAGTCAGAACAGCCTGTGCATATGAGTGAGGGCACTAGCCCCTCAAGTTCTTCAGATGATGGCAGCAGGAGCACTCCAAGCAATCTGCCAAAGGCTGCCACCAGACAGAGAAGGAAAAGAACTTCAGATTCTGAAGCTGAAGACTATGTGGCAGAGGAGGAGGCAACCTCCAAGAGAGTTGTGCTGAAGAAAGAATATGGCTCAGCTGCAGCCACCAAACCAGGAATGCACAAGAAAGCACCTGCTAGAAGAGTTCCAACCTCTAAGCCTAGGAAGGCTGTGCTTGAGGAAACAATGAAGATCACTATGGAATCTGAAGGAGAAGATATTGGCCAGGGCAAGAAAAAGAAGAGAGCAAGAACTACCATTGCCAAAGTCATTGGCAAGCCCTCTATGAGAAAAGATTCTGATGAAGAAGAAGAGGAAGAGGAAGGTGCTGCACCAGCACCCAAGGCACCCAAGCTGATGGGTGATGCCATTAGATCAGGGGGAGCTGCATCCAAGCCCAAGGAAGCCCCCAAGACAGCTCCAAAGCAAAAACCCAAGAGGAATACAAGAAATATTCCAGCTGCTGAGAAGAACAAGGCCCCAGTGCCTGATGTTGCTGAAGAGGAAGAAGGGCAAGTTTTAAGGAAATTGAAGCCCAAGATCCCAGACCACAACGATGCTCATCCTGTGGCTGAGGATATGAACATAAGGAGAGACTCTGGATTGAGAAAGTGGAGAGCAGAAGATCCTTATGCTACCAGGATAAGGACTGCTGTGGACTACAGGTTCCATACTAAGGAACAGCAGGACTTCTATGAGACAATCCTGTTGGACAAGAAGCCAATTGTCTGTGACATGAAATGGGTTGATTGGCAATATATCAAGGACAATGAAGAGCACTTCCCAGGAGTGGAGGACAGCTTCAAGCCTTGTGGAGTAGCAGACTTTGTTGGGCAAAAGCTCACAAAGTGGAACGAGGAACTTATCATGCAGTTCTACTCCACAACACACTTTTATCCCGATGGGAGGATTGTCTGGATGTCTGAAGGTACGAGGTACCAATCAACTGTTGCAGAATGGGCTCAACTAATCAATGCCCCAGAAGAAAGTGAATATGACTTGGATGTCTATTCCAAGAAGAAGATGGACCACAACTCAATGATCAACATGTACAAGGAGATCCCTGATAAGGCACTTGAAACTTTCAAGTATGGATCTGTACATTATCTTCTGTCAGGATTGCCAACAATCAACTGGATCTTAAGGCACACTCTGCTGCCCAAGTCTGGAGATCACAAGATGGTCAGAGGCCATGCTATCAACCTGCTTCATATCTTTGATGTGCCTCAGAAGTTCAAGTTCATGAGCCTGATGATAGAGACAATCAAAAGGACAGCAGCAGACCAGAAGAGAAGCTGTGGATATGCTCCTCAGATCCAAGAACTGATCAACTCCAAGATGGGCACTGGCATATATCTTTTGGATAAGGAACATCTTCCTATTCATCCTGAGTTTGAAGACAATGAAGTTGTGATGAACATGGATGAACCATCTTCAGCCCATGCCCAAGCACAAAAGGAGAAGGCTAAAAAGGAGAAAGCTGCTAGGATGCCAACACAAGAGGAGGCATCAGAATACTTCTTGAAGACAAAGCAAGAGCAACTCAGTTACCTGATTGCATCCACCCTGCGGATTGAGAAAGGTTTGCCCAACCTGACTCAGAACCAGGCAAGCCTAGAGAGAATCGTAGAACAGAAGTTCTATGACTTGGACATCAAGGTGACAGAGATACAGACAGCAGTAGAGCAGCTCCAGGATGACATGCAGGAGAGGAGAGGGAAGACAACTACAGATGCATTTGCTAGAGTTCCACGAGCTCAGAGGTCCAGTGCAGTGCCAGTTCCTGACACAAGAGCAACCACCTCAGCTCCAGCCGCAGCATCAACCCAACCTGCTCCAGCATCCACCTCAGCTCCAACTCCATCAGTATCAACAGAAGCCTTCGTCCTTGGAGTGATCCGGACTCCACCACCACCTGAAGATCAAGCCTGAGTGTCGATATAGCACTATGCATTTTCTACGAACTTTTTGGTAACTTGTTGCCGAAGGGGGAGAAGATGTATAGATCATAGGCTTCGAGAGAGAGAGAGAGTGCTGCTTTTCTCTCTTGTTTTATTTGGTGGTTTTTGATACAATTGTTTGCTTTTGGTTGAGATACTTTGATATGCTTGTGAGACATTGATGATCATGTGTTTGATCATAAGCTACACTTATGCATGCTTGATATTATCTTGTATATCTTATGTTTGATCATTCACTTTCGCCTTGGTGATGAGTGCATGTATTTCATTGTTCATCATTTTGAGCGCTCCACCAAGATGTATGTGACATGGAAGAGTAACCCATGATTCTAATTTCTTGTGCATTTGCAGTCCAAAGCAAATTTTAAATACGCACAGATTTAGGGGGAGCTCTTACTTATCACATACTTCTCAAAGCGATGATGTAATTCATTCTTATTATCATTTGTCGAAGCTTTGATCTATATGTTGTCATCAATTACCAAAAAGGGGGAGATTAAAGTGCAACTATCCCTAGGTGGTTTTGGTAATTTATAACAACATATAGCTCATTGAGCTAATGCAATTCCAAGACAATTATTTCAGGAAAGCTCAATGATTGGCATGGTATGGATGGTGAAAGTGAAACCCTCAAAATACTAAGGACAAAGGATTGGCTCAAGCTCAAAAGCTCAAGACTCTTCATTTTATATTTTAGTGATCCAAGATCACATTGAGTCCATAGGAAAAGCCAATACTATCAAGGAGGGATGAGGTGTTGCTTAATGAGCTCTTTGCCTTATGTACTTAATGATATGCTCCAAAATCCTCAGCTACTTTCCCATATCCACAAATGACCTAAACCCCAAGCCAAACTCGGTCATACCGATTCTTTCTATCCGGCGCCACCGAGTTTCTCATATGTCATAAGCCACTGCCAAACCCTAGCAAATCGGTTCTACCGATAGGGATCTCGGTCTCACCGAGATGGGTTTGCAACCTCTGTGTTTCCTTTTTGTAACTTTTCGGTCTCACCGAAAGAGCGGATCGGTCCCACCGAGACTGCAATGCAAACTCTCTGTTTCCCTTTTGTAACTTTTCGGTCTCACCGAAAGAGCAAATCGGTCCCACCGAGTTTGCCTTACCAACTCTCTGGTTAGCTAATTACCAAATCGGTCTCACCGAGTTTGTGTAATCGGTCTCACCGAGATTACGTTATGCCAAAACCCTAACCACATCGGTCCTACCGAGATGCATGTCAGTCCCACCGAAAATCTCTAACGGTCACTAGGTTTACCATTTCGGTCCGACCGAGTTTATTGATTCGGTCCCACCGAGATTGGTAGATTGTGTGTAACGGTTGGATTTTAAGTGGAGGCTATATATACCCCTCCACCTCCTCTTCATTCGTGGAGAGAGCCATCAGAACACACCTACACTTCCAATTCATATGTTCTGAGAAAGAACCACCTACTCATGTGTTGAGACCAAGATATTCCATTCCTACCATATGAATCTTGATCTCTAGCCTTCCCCAAGTTGCTTTCCACTCAAATCTTCTTTCCACCAAATCCAAATTCTGTGAGAGAGAGTTGAGTGTTGGGGAGACTATCATTTGAAGCACAAGAGCAAGGAGTTCATCATCAACGCACCATTTGTTACTTCTTGGAGAGTGGTGTCTCCTAGATTGGCTAGGTGTCACTTGGGAGCCTCCGACAAGATTGTGGAGTTGAACCAAGGAGTTTGTAAGGGCAAGGAGATCGCCTACTTCGTGAAGATCTACCGCTAGTGAGGCAAGTCCTTCGTGGGCGATGCCCATGGTGGGATAGACAAGGTTGCTTCTTCGTGGACCCTTCGTGGGTGGAGCCCTCCGTGGAGTCGCGCAACCGTTACCCTTCGTGGGTTGAAGTCTCCAATAACGTTGATGTAGGATAGCACCACCTATCCGAACCACGGGAAAAACATCCGTGTCTCCAATAGCGTTTGAATTCTCCAAACCCTTCCCTTTACATTCTTGCAAGTTGCATGCTTTACTTTCCGCTGCCTATATACTCTTTGCATGCTTGCTTGAATTGTGTGATGATTGCTTGACTTGTCCTAAAGTTGCTAAAATCTGCCAAGAACCAAAATTGGGAAAAAGGCGTAGCTTTTATTTGGTCAAGTAGTCTAATCACCCCCTCTAGACATACTTCCGATCCTACAGCCGGCTGCTGAGCAGGCGGCTCGGAACTCCATTTGGCGAGTTCCAAGTACTTACTTTTGTCTGAAATACTTATCACAGGATTATCACAACCTCCGCGCCACCGCCTTCGACCGCAATGTTCAGGAGCTGGGCAAGCGGACTGCCGACTTGTCGGAGAGCCGGAGTGAGTCCTCTTTCTTCTTCATGGGGGCGCGCTGGCGCACCCGCGGGCTGTAGTCCCCGAGATTCGGGCCGACTGCTGCGCAGTCGGGCCGGATCTTCCTGGCGACCTTCTTCGTTGATGACTTAATGTCCTCTTTCTTCTTTTTCTTCAGAGGCCAACGCCACTCTTCAGCAGCAGCTGGGCGAAGCCAACACCGCCTTGCGTGCCAAGGGGGAGGAGTGCAGCAAGCTCGCTGCAGAGCGCGACCTGCTGGCTGCAGAGCTGGCAGAGCAGAAGGAGTTGCTTAAGAAGGCGCAGGAGGAGGCGGAAGAGAAGGAGACTGCTCTCATGGCCGAGTTCGCAAGCGAGCGCTCCTCCTGGACTGACAAGGAGGCATTGCTGGCCTCCGGCTTCCATGAGATCGAGGACATCGTTGACGGTGAGCTTCTTTACTTTTCTTCTTTGAGTGGCCGACTATAGGTCGGGCCGACTCCTGGTTTTTTGACTTGTTCTTCCTTCTTTTCGCCTCGATAGACTTCTTCCCCGGCCACTCACAAGCCGCCAATCAAGCCATCGAGGCTGATCATGAGAGGCGGAGGGCAGAAGGCGCGGAGGTCGTCGCCGATGCCCCCCAGACCATTGACGAGCAGATTCTGAGCATTGAGGCTCGTCTGCGGCCTGCCCACCGGATGCTGCGCCGGCTTCAACGCGTCGGCGCCCAGGCGATCGCTGCCCTATGGCCAGACATGCAGGCACTGCGCACCCCCAGTCGGACTGTCGACTGACTGGAGGTCGCGGCTGGCCGTCTTGATGCCTGGAAGGGTTCCTCGGCCCGGGCTGGAGCGCGCCGAGCTTTGGAATTTGTCAAGGCGTGGTATCCGGGGCTGGACCTGGACCGGCTGGCCACGCTCCAGTCAGAGGCCCAGCCGGAGCTGGCAGCCGTGGAAGACGCCCTCGTCAAGCGTGCCATGGCGATCGCCGAGTACACCGACACCAGCGTCTTCGTCCCCGAGCGGGCTGAAGACGGCAAGGAGGCACCGCCGGAGTGGTTTGGGATGAACCCAGACTACGGCGACGACTCGGTGGAGGTGATCGGCTCCAGCGTCGAGTTGGAAGGCGAGGCGGAGGATGGAGGCAGGATGGAGGCACCAGAAGACGGAGCGGACGGCCAGCCTCAGCTCGACCGCGCCTCCAGCAACGAGCTGTGCCCAACCGAGCTGGCTACCGTCGGAGGTGATCAAGCCGAGACTGCCTAGCCGGCCGCCCGAACATCTGACACCGCCATCTCCTCCGACCCTCCGAACCCGTCTGCCGCTTCCTAGGCTGCTGCCTTTTCTTTGTTTTACCTATTTTAGTAGTCTTTGAAGAATTTGTTAATTAGCACAATTCCACCCGCGGGGTGTATTTTGAACTTCTGCTCAAAGATTCGGCCAAGGGCCTATGTTATGTAAATATTCATCCGAGTTCTATCTTTTGTTGCTCATTGCTCCTTTGGCTTTTTCATTTGCCGCCTTCCCTTAGTTGCCGTCTTGCCAGCCGGACAGCCGCTCTGCGGACTGCCGCTGGATCAAATGCTTGGCTACTTTTGGGAAGGCAAGTAATTAGCCGTTTTACAGTTCCTTAGCAAGTTGAATAGAAGGCGGCGAGCCGACTGCTCAAGAATCGGTTTTGCGAAGAGAGGCTGGAAGCCGGCTTAAGCTATGTTTATGCTTTGATTCCTTAGCCATTTTTCATGTGGGCGTCCATTCTTCCTTACTCCTGCCCGCCAGACAGTCGCTCTGTGAGCTGCGGCTTCTGACAGGAGACGGCTCAGGCACCACACACTACTTGTCCGGCTGCAGGAAGCATTTCATAGCGCAAGGCGGCGAGTCCCCGGGCCGACTAGTCGAACCCGGTGCCAAGCGGCATAACAAAGAGTAGCATACTCGAAGGCATAATTATTATCATATAGATATCAAAAGGGCAGTCCCCGAGCTCATCTCGGGGGGCCCGAAGTCTTGGTACTTAAATACAAAAGGTAGCGTGGTACATACTGCATCAACTGTAAAATCTTCGAAGGAGATTTGCATTCCATGGCCGCTTTGTCTCTTTGCCGGAGTCGTCCCTCTTGCGTTCTCGGGGCTTCTGAGCGTCGATCAGGTAGTAGGAGTCGTTGCCCAGCACTTTGCTGATGATGAAAGGGCCTTCCCAAGGCATCGGCAGCTTGTGTTGGCCGGCTGTTCGCTGGATCAGTCGGAGCACAAGGTCGCCCTCTTGGAAGGATCTCGGCCTGACCTTCTTGTTGTAGTATCGGCGTAGGCTCTAGTGGTAGATGCTGGACTGGCTTAGTGCCAACAGCCGACCCTCTTCCAGCAGATCGACGCCGTCTTGACGTGCTTCTTCTGCTTCCTCCTTGGTGTACATGGTGACTCGCGGGAAGTCGAACTCCATGTCCGTTGGGATGACGGCTTCAACACCGTAGACGAGGAAGAAGGGCGTGAAGCCGGTCGACTTGTTTGGAGTCATGCGCAGACTCCAGAGGACGGCTCGCAACTCGTCAAGCCAACAGCCGGCCGAACGCTCCAGAGGCTCGACCAGCCGAGGCTTGATGCCAGACAGGATGAGGCCGTTTGCTCGCTCCACCTGGCTGTTTGACTGCGGATGGCCAACGGACGCTAAGTCCAGTCGGATGCCCTGTGTCGCGCAGAAACGGGCCAAGGCAGCTTTGGCAAAGTTTGTGCCATTGTCGGTGATGATGCTGTGTGGTATGCCGTACCGAATTGTGATGTCGGAGATGAAAGTCACGGCAGTCGGACCATTCAACTTCTTGATGGGCTTTGCTTCTATCCACTTGGTGAACTTGTCCACCACGACAAGTAAGTGAGTTAGGCCACTTCGCGCCGTCTTGAATGGTCCCACCATGTCCAGGCCCCAAACTACAAAGGGCCAGGCGATGGGGATAGTCTTGTGTGCGGAAGCCGGCTGATGCGGCTTGGAGCGGAACTTCTGGCACCCCTTGCATTTTTGGACCAATTCCTTGGCCTCTTCTAGGGCAGTCGGCCAGAAGAAACCGTGTCGAAAGGCTTTGGCGACGAGTGCTCTTGAGGCCGCATGGTGGCCGTACTCGCCTTGATGGATGTCTTTGCGAATTGCTTGGCCTTGCTCTGGCTCGACGCAGCGCTGGTAGACACCAGTGATGCTTCGCCTGACCAGCTCTCTGTTGACTATGGTGTAGGCTGCTGCTCGGCGTTGTACTTGCCGAGCCAAGATCTCATAGGTAGGCAACTCTTTGCTCACCAGGAATTTGAGGATGGGCTGTGCCCATGAGGGTGCTGCTATTTCTTCGACTGCCAGAACTGCGACTTGGACGAGGGCGGCTGGGCTGGGAGGCGGCGGGCTGGAGTCCCTGACCGCTTGTTGGATTGATGAAGTCCCCGGGCCGACTGGTGCAGCCCCCGGGCCGAGTTCTGGAGTCTTCGGGCTGGTCGCTGCAGTCCTCGGGCCGGGTTCTGAAGTCCCCGGGCCGGCTTCGACTGCGGCGTTTTTGGAGCCATCTGTAAGAATTCTCGTGCCGTCTGCCGGGGCTCTTGAGTCGGATCCGACTTCTTCGGGGGGAGTCGGCACAAAGATGGGGTCTGATTCTGTTGAAAGCTTGACTGACGGCTTGAGGAGGCGCTGAAGGGTGACGGTATTGCTTGGCGGGTCGAGCCAATTCGTGCCAGGGTGTCTGCTTGGTTGTTGTCATTTCTTGGCACGTGAAGGAACTCGCACCCCTCGAAATATCCACTGAGTTGTTGTACGAGGAAGCAGTAGCTCGCCATGTTTGCATCTTTGGCGTCCCAGTCGCCAGATGACTGCTGGACCACCAAGTCGGAGTCGCCATAGCACAGGATCCGGTGAATGCCAAGTTCTTTGGCAAGCCGGAGCCCGTGAATGAGCGCCTTGTATTCGGCAACGTTGTTGGAGGAGGCGAAATGGATCTGCAGCGCGTATTTGAGCTTGTCGCCTTTAGGAGAATTGAGGACAACGCTGGCTCCCAAGCCGGTGCGCATCCTGGAGCATTCAAAATGCATCCGCCAATGGGTGGAGTCGGGCGCTGGCGGCAGGTACTGAGTCTCGGCCCAGTCAACGAGGAAGTCGGCCAATGCTTCTGACTTGATGGCGGTGCGGGGCTGATAGTAGATGGTGTAGGGGGTCAGCTCTATGGCCCATTTGGCCACTCGGCCGGAAGCATCTCGGCTTCCGATGATCTCGGCTAGTGGGGCTGTGCAGACCACAGTGATTGGATGCTCTTGAAAGTAAGGCCTCAACTTCTTGGCGGCAAAGTGCATGCCATAGCACATCTTCTGGTAGTGGGGGTAGTTCTGCTTGGAGGTTGAAAACACTTCGCTCAGGTAGTATACCGTTCTCTGGACAGGTAGAGCTTTGCCTTCCTCCTTGCGTTCAACTACAATGACTGTGCTGACTACCTGGCTGGTGGCGGCAATGTACAGGAGCATGGGCTCCTTAGGAGTCGGAGCTGCCAGCACGGGGGGAGTAGTCAACATCTTCTTCAACTGGAGAAAAGCTTCGTCCGCCTTGTGGTTCCACTCGAAAAAAGTGGTCTTCTTCATGAGCTGGTATAAGGGGGGAGCTTTCTCGCCCAGCCGACTGATGAATCGGCTGATGGACGCCAAGCAGCCAGTGAACTTTTGCACATCTAGCAGTCGACTGGGTACCTCCATCCTCTCAATGGCCTTGATCTTTACAGGGCTGCACTCTATGCTGCGTTCGGAGACCAGGAAGCCAAGGAGTTGGCCGGCTAGTACTCCAAAGACGCACTTCTCAGGGTTGAGCTTGATCTAGAATCGATGCACGTTCTCAAAGGTCTCCTTGAGGTCTTCTAGCAGTGTTCCATGCTTTTCCGTCTTCACCACCACATCATCCACGTAGACGTGGGCGTTTCTGCCGAGTTGCTTGAGGAGGCACTTCTGCATGCAACGCTGAAAGGTGGCGCCGGCATTCCTCAAGCCGAACGTCATGGTCAGGTAGCAGAAGGCTCCAAACGGCGTGATGAAGGCGGTCTTCAGTCTGTCAGCCGGGTTCAGCTTGATCTGGTGATATCCTGAATATGCATCTAAGAAGCTCAACAGCTCGCATCCGGCTGTGGAGTCTATCACCTAATCAATTCTCGGCAGAGCAAATGGGTCCTTGGGGCAAGCTTTGTTGAGGCTCGTGTAGTCAATACACATCCGCCACTGCATGTTCTTCTTCAGTACCAGGACCGGGTTTGCTAGCCATTCTGGAAAAAAATACTTCCATAATGAAGCCGGCTGCTAGGAGTCGGGCTATCTCTTCTCCGACAACTCTTCTCTTTTCTTCTGATAGGCGGCGCAAGGGCTGCCTGACGGGCTTCACATCAGATCGGACATGAAACTTGTGCTCGGCGAATTCCGTCGATACACCTGGCATGTCTTTAGGGGACCATGCGAAGATGTCCCGATTCTCACGGAGGAAATCGACGAGCTCGCCTTCCTATTTGCTGTCGAGGTTTGCACCTATGACAGCGTACCTCTCCGGGTGCTCCGGGTCCAAGGGTATCTTCTTCGTCTCTTTGGCCGTCTTGAACGAACCCTCAGCCTCTGACTCCTTAGGGTTGGGTGATATCTCCGGCTGCTTGCCGGCCATCGCCACAACCCGATCAAGAAGCTGCTTCTCAGCTGCGATTACCAGGGACTCGGCTAGCCGACTGCTTTTGGCCGCACAAGCGGACGACTTTCTGTAGTCGCCGGCTATGGACAGAATCCCCTTGGAACTTGGCATCTTCATCTTGAGGTAGGCATAGTGGGGAACCGCCATGAACTTGGCGAAAGCAGGTCAGCCAAGCAGCGCATGGTACGGGCTCTCGAGGTCCACCACTTCAAACCAAACTGGCTCTCGGCGGAAGTGATCTTTGTCTCCAAAGAGGACATCTATCAGGATCTTGCCGATGGGTGAACAGGAAAGGCCGGGAACTATGCCATGGAATACAGTCCGGCTGTTCTGAAGCTGTCTTTGCTTGATTCCTAACTTCTCCATGGTGTCCTTGTACAGGATGTTGATGTTGCTGCCTCCGTCTATCAGCACTCGCGAGAAGCGAGCCGCTCTTTTATCTGTGGCAAAGGTGGCCTCCAAGACCAAGGCGTAGGAGCCTGGACTCGGCATCACCTCTGGGTGATCAGCCCTGCTCTAGCTGATAGGCTTCTCGGATGAGTGCATGAGTTCCGTTGTATCTGATGCTACTGCGTTCACTTCTTGCTGCTACTGCCGCCGGCTGCGTCGATCATCAGCCATACTGGTGAACACTACATAAGCTCCGTGCTCTTCTGGGTACTCGTCTTGTACTGCGCCGACTGGCCTGACAGCCAGCTGCTGAGGTGGAGGAGGAGGCTGCTGCCTGGCCGGCGGGGAAGGCAAGAGGCCGTCTCCCTTGGCAATTCTGGTGAGCCAGTGGCACTTCTGGGTGGTGTGGTTGGACGGCTTCGCGCCTCTATGGAACTTGCAAGGGCCATTAAGAGTTTGCTTGTAAGAGAAAGCCGGCAACCAGTTGGGCTTGCCGCCTTTCTGTCGCTTGGGTGGAGGATGTCCCTCCGGCTGCTGGTCTTCGACCGTCGCCACCTGTCGTCTACTGGAAGCCGGCTGTGGGGCCTTGCGCATGTGGTCGTTCTGCTGTTGCCGCCGACTGGCGTCTCCAGCCGGAGTTCTGGGAGCCGAAGGGGCCACTTTGCCAGTCGCACTGACTTGAATCTCCGCCTTCATGGAGGAGTCGGCTGTGGCGTACTTGTCTGCTATGATCAGTAGCTCGTCGAGGGTTTCCGGCTCGTCGCAGAGGACCTTGTGCTTGAGGAGGGTGCCTTCTCTGCACCCGGCGGTGAAGTACTCGATAGCATGCACCTCGTGCACGCCCTCGCAGGAGTTCCGAAGCTCGGCCCAACGCGTGAGGTAGTCGTGGGTCGACTCGTTTGGGCCTTGCACGCACAGGGAAAGTTGGCGAGGCTTGGGAGGTCGCTTGTACGTGCTTGTGAAATTGCGGACGAAGGCATCGGTGAAGTCGACCGTGCTGTTGATGCTGCGGGGCTTCAGGTTGTTCAACCATGTCCGGGTCGTGCCCTGGAGCATGAGCGGAACATATTTTACGGCAACACGCTTGTTGCCGTTCGCTATGTTGACGGCCATGGAGTAGTCAACCAACCAGTCCTCCGGCTTCACGGAGCCGGTGTACTTGGGCGTATCTCGGGGGGGCGTGAACCCTCTGGGAAAGGGCTCATCTTGGATGCGGGGTCCGAAACAGGGCGGACCCAACTCGTCTTCTTCTTCCAGCGCTAGGGATCGGTGGAGTCGGTCGATCCGATGGCGGGCGTCGTTTTCTCCGACTCCCTCTCGACGGCCAAGGCGGTCGCCGAGAGTCGGATGTTCAACAGGCGGCGGGGAGACTCGCCTTTCCCTGCGAGGGGGAGGAGGCAGACAGTCGTCCCGCCGTTCCACTGCTCTTGGGCGGCCGTCTTGATCGTGTTCGATGGTGATGTGTGTCCGACTGCGGCTGACAGCCGGCTCCCTATCTTTTCTTCCGTGGCTCCCACCAGTCGGCGTCCGTGACGTCGCGCCTTGGTCTCGGCAGGGAGGCGGGTCGTCATTCTTCCGTCGCGGCGCATCTGTGCGGCAGCTGGCCTTGTTCTGCTTGGTAGCCGCGTCGAGGAGCCGCTGGACGCGCTCCGTCATCAGGCGACGCTCTTCGCCCTCGAAATTGTCCAGCTCGTCAGCCGCTGCCTGGGCGGCTCAGATGTTCTCCGCAGGCGTGGCGTATACGGGGCGATTTGCCCCAAATAGGTTGGCGATGGCAACGCCGCGCTGCTGGACCGCGCCAAGGCGGCTACGACCAGTCGGAGCCGGCGAGCCGCCCACAGCGCGATCCATCTCACGCTGGTAGGCCTCTGACAGGCGCCTCATGCTGGCCAGCTTCTTCGCGCCTTCGACGAGCTGGAGGCGGCGTGCCTCCAACGTCTCGGCGTCGGTGTCTTCGGGAATGGGCGTAGTTAGGTCTTGTAGCGCCGCATCAAGCGGGTCGTGAGCCCCTCCGCCGGAATGCTTGCCATGACCGATGACGAGCACCTCTGTGACGGTGCTTCCGCCGCTCTCCGCGCGAGGGAACGGCTCATCGTAGACCACCACGTTGGTAGGAAACGCGTCGAGCGATGCAGTGTTGGAGTCGACCAGCATCGGGTCGGTGGAGCCTACTGACTCCAAGTCCACGGCAGGCTCGCCGGCGACGT
Source organism: Aegilops umbellulata (assembly GCA_032464435.1). Classification (NCBI taxonomy): domain Eukaryota; kingdom Viridiplantae; phylum Streptophyta; class Magnoliopsida; order Poales; family Poaceae; genus Aegilops; species Aegilops umbellulata. Next base: position 384,458,952 of record CP136056.1, on the reverse strand, counting down.
GGAGTTGGTCAAGGAGGCCCGCGAGGAGGCTCTCGGGGCCGCCCGTGCCTGCGTCGGATGCAGGCTTGTCGGAGAGGCGGACCTCGCCAACAAGTTCGGCGAGGTAGCGGGCTGCGCAGGCGATCTCGGCCTCGTGCAGCGCGTCGGCGCAGACTCCATCTGGCGTGCCGGGTTGGCTGCGCTCGCCAGGTAGGAAAAGGGTTCCCATCCAGAGCAGGTCTCCGGACGACGGTGCACCTCGCCCCACGGTGGGCGCCAAATGTCGGGGGTTGGGTGCGACTGTTGGAAATATGCCTTAGAGGCAATAATAAATTATTTATTATTATATTTCCTAGTTCATGATAATCGTTTATTATCCATGCTAGAATTGTATTGATAGGAAACTTAGATACATGTGTGGATACATAGACAACACCATGTCCCTAGTAAGCCTCTAGTTGACTAGCTCGTTGATCAATAGATGGTTACGGTTTCCTGACCATGGACATTGGATGTCATTGATAACGGGATCACATCATTAGGAGAATGATGTGATGGACAAGACCCAATCCTAAGCCTAGCACAAGATCGTGTAGTTCGTATGATAAAGCTTTTGTAATGTCAAGTATCGTTTCCTTATACCATAAGATTGTGCAACTCCCGGATACCGCAGGAATGCTTTGGGTGTACCAAACGTCACAACGTAACTGGGTGGCTATAAAGGTGCACTACGGGTATCTCCGAAAGTGTCTGTTGGGTTGGCACGAGTCGAGACTGGGATTTGTCACTCCGTGTGACGGAGAGGTATCTCTGGGCCCACTCGGTAGGACATCATAATAATGTGCACAGTGTGACCAAGGAGGTGATCACGGGATGATGTGTTACGGAACGAGTAAAGAGACTTGCCGGTAACAAGATCGAACAAGGTATCGGATACCGACGATCGAATCTCGGGCAAGTACAATACCGCTGGACAAAGGGAATTGTATACGGGATTGATTCCTCGACATCGTGGTTCATCCGATGAGATCATCGTGGAACATGTGGGAGCCAACATGGGTATCCAGATCCCGCTGTTGGTTATTGGCCGGAGAGTTGTCTCGGTCATGTCTACATGGTTCCCGAACCCGTAGGGTCTACACACTTAAGGTTCGGTGATGCTAGAGTTGTTATGGGAAATAGTATGTGGTTACCGAAGGTTGTTCGGAGTCCCGGATGAGATCCCGGACATGAAGAGGAGCTACGGAATGGTCCGGAGGTGAAGATCGGTATATTGGACGAAGGGTATTGGAGTCCGGAATTGTTTTGGGGGTACCAGGTGATGACCAGCGTGTCCGAAAGGGGTTTCGGAGGCCCCGGCAAGCGTTGGGGGGCCTTATGGGCCAAGGGGAGAGGGCCCATCAGCCCACTAAGGGGCTGAGCGCCCCTCCCACCCCATATCACGTAACCAAGAGAGGTGGGGGCGCCACCCCTAGGGCAGCCGCCCCTCCCGGCTTGGGGGGCAAGTTTCCTAGGGGGTGGGGGCGCCCAAACCCATCTAGGGTTTCCCCTGTGGCCGCCGCCCCTCCCCTAGGGAACCCTAGGGCGCCTCCCCCTCCTCCCTTCCCCCTATATATAGTGAGGGAGAGAGAGGGCAGCCGCACCCTTCCCCTGGTGCAGCCCTCTCCCTCCGCCAACACCTCGTCCTCCTCCGTAGTGCTTGGCGAAGCCCTGTCGGAGAACCACGAGCTCCATCATCACCATGCCGTCGTGCTGTCGGATTTTTCCCTCAACTTCTCCTCTCCCCTTGCTGGATCAAGAAGGAGGAGACGTCCCCGGTCTATACGTCTATTGAACGCAGAGGTGCCGTCCGTTCGGCACTAGGATCATCGGTGATTTGGATCACGACGAGTACGACTCCATCAACCCCGTTCACTTGAACGCTTCCGCTTAGCGATCTACAAGGGTATGTAGATGCACTCTCCTTCCCCTCGTTGCTAGATTACTCCATAGATTGATCTTGGTGATGCGCTCCCTCTACCATCAAGATTGGTATTAAAACCTAAATAATTGTTATTTGGTGTTTGCGTTGGGCATAGACATGATTGGATTATGTTTATCGCAATACAGTTATTCATTTAAGGAGAATAATGGTTACTCTGTTTATTTGAATAATACCATCCCGATCGTAGTGATACACATGTTCATGCCAAAAGATATAAGATAGTAATGATAGTACCACATACTTGTGGCACTGCAATTTGAGTCATATTGGTATAAAACGCATGAAGAAGCTCCACGTTGATGGATCTTTGGACTCACTCGTTTTTGAAAAGGATTGAGACATGCGAACCATGTTTATTGGTAGATATGCATGAAGAAACTCCATACAGATGGATCGTTTGGACTCACTTGATTTTGAATCACTTGAGACATGCAAATCATACCACATGGGCAAGATGACTGAAAGGCCTCGTTTTCAGTAAGATGAAACAAGAAAACAACTTGTTGGAAGTAATACATCTAGATGTGTGCAGTCCAATGAGTGCTGAGGCATGTAGTGGATATCGTTATGTTCTTACTTCACAGATGATTTGAGTAGATGCTAAGTATATTTACTTGGTGAATCATGAGTCTGAATTATTGAAAGGTTCAAGTAATTTCAAAGTGAAGTTGAAGATCGTCGTGACAAGAGGATAAAATGTCTATGATATGATCATAGAGATTTATATCTGAGTTACGAGTTTGGCACACAATTAAGACATTGTGGAAATTGTTTCACGACTAATACCACCGGGAACACCATAGTGTGATGGTGTGTCCGAACATCATAACTGCACCCTATTGTATGTGGTGCATACCATGATGTCTCTTATCGAATTACCACTATCGTTTATGGGTTAGGAATTAGAGACAACTGCATTCACTTAATATAGGGCACCACGTAATTCCGTTGAGATGACACCATATGAACTATGGTTTAGAGAAACCTAAGCTGTCATTTCTTAAAAGTTTGGGGCTACGACGCTTATGTGAAAAGTTTCAGGCTGATAAGCTCAAACCCAAAACGCATAAATACATCTTCATAGGACACCCAAAACAGTTGGGTATACCTCCTGTCTCATATCCGAAAGTAATAGGGATTGTTTCTAAAATCGGGTCCTTTCTCGAGGAAAAGTTTCCCTCGAAAGAATTGAGTGGGAGGATGGTGGATACTTGATGAGATTATTGAACCACCACTTCAACAAGTGTGTAGCAAGGCACAGGAAGTTGTTCCTGTGGCACCTACACCAATTGAAGTGGAAGCTTATGATAGTGATCATGAAACTTCGGATCAAGTCACTACCAAACCTCGTAGGACGACAAGGATGCGTGCTACTTCAAAGTGGCACATGATCCTGTCTTGGAAGTCATGTTGCTAGACAACAATGAACCTACGAGCTATGGAGAAGCGATGGTGGGCCCGGATTCCGAAAATTGGCTCGAGGCCATAAAATCCGAGAGAGGATCCATGTATGAAAACAAAGTGTAGACTTTGAAAGAACTACTTGATAGTCGTAAGGCTGTTGAGTGCAGATGGAGTTTAAAAGGAAGATGCACAATGATGGTAAGTGTCACCATTGAGAAAGCTCGACTTGTCGTTAAGATGTTTCCCGACAAGTTCAAGGAGTTGACTACGATGAGACTTTCTCACTCGTAGCGATGCTAAAAGTCTGTTGGAATTATGTTAGCAGTTACTGCATTATTTATGAAATCTTGCAGATAGGATGTCAAAACATTGTTTCCTCGACGATTTTCTTGAGGAAAGGTTGTATGAGATACAACCAGAAGGTTTTGTCAATCCTGAAAGATGCTAACAAGTATGCAAAGCTCCAGCAATCCTTCTAAGGACTGGAGTAAGCATCTCGGAATTGGAATGTACGCTTTGATGATATAATCAAAGATTCCAGGTTTATACAAAGTTTATGAAAAACTTGTATTTCCGAAGAAGTGAGTGGGAGCACTATAGAATTTTTGATGAGTATATGTTGTTAACATATTGTTGATCAGAAATGATGTAGAATTTCTGGAAAGCATATAGGGTTATTTGAAAAGTGTTTTTCAATGGAAAACCTAGATTAAGCTACTTGAACATTGAGCATCAAGATCTACAAGGATAGATCAAAATCGCTTAATAGTACTTTCAAACGAACACATACCATGACAAGATTTTGAAGGAGTTCAAAATAGATCGGCAAAGAAGGAGTTCTTGGCTGTGTTATAAGGTATGAGTGTTGAGTAAGACTCAAGACCTGACCACGGCAGAATAGAGAGAAAGTACGAAGGTCGTCCCCTATGCTTTAGACGTAGGCTCTAAAGTATGCTATGTTGTGTACCGCACCTGAAGTGTGCCAAGCCATGAGTCAGTCAAGGGGTACAAGTGTGATCTAGGAATGGATCACAGGACAACGGTCAAGGTTATCCTTAGTAACTAGTGGACAAAGAAATTTTCTCGATTATGGAGGTGGTAAAAGAGTTTGTCGTAAAGGGTTACGCCGATGCAATCTTTGACACTAATCTGGATGATTCTGAGAAGTAAACCGGATTCGTATAGTAGAAAAGTTATTTGGAATAGATCCAAATAGAGCGTGGTAGCTGCATCTACAAGATGACATAGAGATTCGTAAAGCACACTCGGATCTGAAAGGTTCAGACCCGTTGACAATAACATCTCTCACAAGCGTAACATGATCAAACCCTAAAATCTTTGGGTGTTAGTCACATGGGGATGTGACCTTGAGTGTTAATCACATAGCGATGTGAACTGGATTATTGACTCTAGTGCAAGTGGGAGACTGTTGGAAATATGCCCTAGAGGCAATAATAAATTAGTTATTATTATATTTCCTTGTTCTTGATAATCGTTTATTATCCATGCTAGAATTGTATTGATAGGAAACTCAGATACATGTGTGGATACATAGACAGCACCATGTCCCTAATAAGCCTCTAGTTGACTAGCTCGTTGATCAATAGATGGTTACGGTTTCCTGATCATGGACATTGGATGTCATTGATAACGGGATCACATCATTAGGAGAATGATGTGATGGACAAGACCCAATCCTAAGCCTAGCACAAGATCGTGTAGTTCGTATGCTAAAGCTTTTCTAATGTCAAGTATCATTTCCTTAGATCATGAGATTGTGCAACTCCCGGATACCGTAGGAATGCTTTGGGTGTACCAAACGTCACAACGTAACTGGGTGGCTATAAAGGTACACTACGGGTATCTCCGAAAGTGTCTGTGGGGTTGGCACGAATCAAGACTAGCATTTGTCACTCCGTGTAACGGAGAGGTATCTCTGGGCCCACTCGGTAGGACATCATAATAATGTGCACAATGTGACCAAGGAGTTGATCACGGGATGACGTGTTACGGAACGAGTAAAGAGACTTGCCGGTAACGAGATTGAACAAGGTATCGGATACCGACGATCGAATCTCGGGCAAGTACAATACCGCTGGACAAAGGGAATTGTATACGGGATTGATTCCTCGACATCGTGGTTCATCCGATGAGATCATCGTGGAACATGTGGGAGCCAACATGGGTATCCAGATCCCGCTGTTGGTTATTGGACGGAGAGTTGTCTCGGTCATGTCTGCATGGTTCCCGAACCCGTAGGGTCTACACACTTAAGGTTCGGTGACGCTAGAGTTGTTATGGGAAATAGTATGTGGTTACCGAAGGTTGTTCGGAGTCCCGGATGAGATCCCGGACATGAAGAGGAGCTATGGAATGGTCCGGAGTTGAAGATCGGTATATTGGACGAAGGGTATTGGAGTCCGGAATTGTTCTGGGGGTACCAGGTGATGACCAGCGTGTCCGAAAGGGGTTTCGGAGGCCCCGGCAAGCGTTGGGGGGCCTTATGGGCCAAGGGGAGAGGGCACATCAGCCCACTAAGGGGCTGAGCGCCCCTCGCACCCCATCTCACGTAACCAGGAGAGGTGGGGGCGCCACCCCTAGGGCAGCCGCCCCTCCCGGCTTGGGGGGCAAGTTTCCTAGGGGGTGGGGGCGCCCAAACCCATCTAGGGTTTCCCCTGTGGCCGCCGCCCCTCCCCTAGGGAACCCTAGGGCGCCTCCCCCTCCTCCCTTCCCCCTATATATAGTGAGGGAGAGAGAGGGCAGTCGCACCCTTCCCCTGGCACAGCCCTCTCCCTCCTCCAACACCTCGTCCTCCTCCGTAGTGCTTGGCGAAGCCCTGCCGGAGAACCACGAGCTCCATCACCACCATGCCGTTGTGCTATCGGATTTTCCCCTCAACTTCTCCTCTCCCCTTTCTGGATCAAGAAGGAGGAGACGTCCCCGGGCTGTACATGTGTTGAACGCGGAGGTGCCGTCCGTTCGGAACTAGGATCATCGGTGATACGACGAGGACGACTCCATCAACCCCGTTCACTTGAACGCTTCTGCTTAGCGATCTACAAGGGTATGTAGATGCACTCTCCTTCCCCTCGTTGCTAGATTACTCCATAGATTGATCTTGGTGATGCGTAGAAAATTTTGAATTTCTGCTACGATCCCCAACAGCGACATATGCCAAGGGATGGCTTATCATGGTGGGGGCGAGTAGAACATCGCCGGTGCCTGGAAACAGGATAAGGCGGAGACATGCACGCCGGCGAATCTTACCCAGCTTCAGGGCTCTCCGTGGAGATAACACCCCTACTGCTGCTCTGCGGGGTCTCCGCATGATCACTATGGCGAAGTGTGTACAAGGTTGCTCCTTGAGCTGTTTCCTGGAGGTAGGAGAGGGCAAGGCTAGCTCTCTTCTTCCTATATGATCTGGTCTAGTGCTAATGGATTCGAACCCTTTGCATGGGTGCCCTAGGGGGTTTATATAGGCCTACCCCCCAGGGGTACAATGGTAATTTGGCTGGGCGTGGGTCCCAGCCATCTGTCTCTTTGGCCGCCGTCTTCTCCGCCGACTGCCGGGGCCCGCCAGCTGGTGGGCCCCGCCGACTGGCTCGGTATGGAGCAGACGGGCCGTGTCCACCGCGGGCGGGTCTTGCCGGCTGCGGATTACTGTAGCCGTGCTTCGAATGACGCGGGCTTGGTCATGGGGTCATGGCAACAGTACGCCGCCTGATGGGCGATCACTGTTGCCATTCCCCGTCTTGTCTGGTTAATGGTGTGCGGGGCCCGTGGGAGGGGCTAGCCGACTCCTGGGGGCCGACTCCCACCGGGTCCGATTGGTGGCACTCTTGCCGTCTTCTGGACCCCTGCTGGCTGGTAGGACCCGCCGTCTCTGGGTCGTACAGACAGGCCATCGTGGGCACAGGGTTCTGCCTACTGGGGCTGATGTCAAGGCTGGCATGGCAACAGTGCCGCGCCGGAAGGAGATCTCCGTCGGTACGGCGCATTGTGGCCATGCCTGCCCTTGGAAAGGGGGCGGGAGTGGGCCTTACTGTGGCCACACCCCGTCCCGTCCCCGGCAAAGAGGACGACGACGCCGGCGCCACCTTCTATTCAACTGCTAAGTACTTGCCTTCCCACAAGAAATTGGTCCCCGGCGAAGAACGTCGTGTGAGCGGCCCCGGCAAAGAGGACGACGGCGCCGATGAAGCGAGAGGACGCGATGCAATGCTATTGGTCCGTCACCGTGGATGAGAAACGTCCATCTCTTGCAGTGGACGACGCGGTCTTGGTAGGCGCTCCAGCATGGTGGAGGACGGTGGCGATGGATGTGGTGGAGGACGGCGGTGATGGATGGGGTGGCGGACGGAGCCTGGTGTGGGAATGGGGTGTTCTAGCACGGACGGTGTATGAATGGGAAAATGGAGGGAGAGGTACGGGGAACCTTGTTTTTGGGACGCACTTGTCTGAAATATGGGAAAGTTACGAACTTATCCCCCGTTTCAAATTTGGACGTCTCATCGGTTGGGGATAGGACGGTAATCTTGCATCTCCCAAATACGAGGAGAGGGTGTTTTGCCGCCCACGGTTGGCGCCCACGATGTATGAACGGGGCTGATAGGTAGGGCGGTTGTGTCACATCTGATGGAAGTTACACATCTGCCCCTATTTAAAATATTAGCCTACATCTATTTCGGAAGAGGAGAGTTTGTTTTGCCGCCCATGGTTGGCGCCCAATAGAGGTCTTTCACACGAGCTTGAATCAAATGAGTTTTGCCGCCCATGTTTGACGCCCACCGTGTCGGGATGGGCTCAGAAGCGGTCGTGTCACGTCTAATTGAAGTTACTAACCTACCCCTATTTAGAGCAGCGGAAATCAGGCCGATGGATTGTCCGTGTAATGGGTAGACAGTAATTTCCATCTCCCAAACACTTGGCTTTTGGTAGCCGATGTGGGAGTGGACATTTTGTTGTTTCTTTCGAATTTTGGGACAATAAGCATCCATGTTTACCCTCGCAACTAAATTCGAATCCATTTTGTATTCCTATATGAATCTTTATAAATTATTCTATGTGTTTTTATATATCTTCAAAAGGACGTCAAAGATGTATTCCACTGTCATATATGAATATGGTTTACAAATGTCGATACTCAAATTCAGAAACTAGAATCTAGTTTAAGGTGAATTCGAATATTTGGAACACTTCATGTCCAACTCAAATGTCACATGCAGCATAATGTGTACTCCCATTTAGGTATGTACACAAGCAATGTATCAAGATTCAAATACCGAGACAATCAACCAAGAATGTACGGGACTAACAGACATATAAACACTTACAGAGTATATGGATCAATAATATCAACTAACATACATAAGCCAGGCCGCTGTACTTTTTTTGGCTACAACAACATCCTTTTTTTAGCCAGCATCTTGGCCCTTTCCGATGCGTGCCACTTATGGTCCATCTATACTACTATTTTTGAATGCACATTCAGCCCGATTGGCATATTTGTAGGTCTGGCACAGCAATCCAAATGAAATGTCTCCGAGTCTTATCAATTAATATAGACTTGTGCTCAAATAAAATTACAAACAAAAAAACAATTATTACATGATCTCTAAAACAAATGGTTTGATTGATTACATGAACAGACAACACAAAGGTTATTCAACTATGGAAAGAACATTTCACCTATGATTTACCAAGTAGGAATTTAATTTCCTTTTTTCCTTCAGGACCTTAACAATCTGGTTAGTCTCAGCTTGCTTCGTTTTGAAAGCCACCATTATTTAATGGTTGTCTTGAGTAATGCTTGTGATTGTGTTGTTTGCTTCCTCAACATGTCAACTTCATCTCTAAGTGCAAAAGCAGAATCTCTTTCTACCACTATTTTAGCCACTAGAGCATCAGCAGTTGGCAATTCATACTGCACGATTGGGCCGGTGCCACTGCTGCGGGATGATGCAACGTCCATGGGGACCTCGCTCTTTGATCTTGGGCTAACCTGTTTTGCCATTAAAGTTCCGATTGGATTCAGAAAAGTTGAAGTTAGCAAAACATCTCAACTGGGAGTTATAACAGCAAACCAGTTAAACAAACAAGGAATTAAAGAGTTTCAATTGGATGCTGAAAAGTAGTTATTAACATCATTGTAACCCGTTGTAGCAGCAGCAAAGCAGTTAAACAAACAAGTAGATATTTAAGTTAAGGCAAACAGGTAATTCTTAACAATAAGTATCAAACACATAGATAGGCGCAGTCTACAATATGATTAACAGGCTGTGCCATTATGTAATCAGTAGCAAACTAAATTAAGAAAAGCAACGTAATTGAACAATTTTGCAATAAGTGGCTAACTAAAATTCCGAGAAGCAGGTAACTGAACTTACGCTAGTTCTTTGTACAGGCACACTGCAACTTGTTTTTCGCTTACAAGGTTGTACGAAGGAGTCCATGGCATCAATTGCTTGGATACCCAGTCCCAATACTTGTTTCTTCCCACACTGCATGGGTAAGTCGAATGGTTAATCTGGTAAGATGGTGCGTCCTTGATATGTTATATGAGGACGTGTAGTGAGACTAGTTGTAGCCAAACAAATCGCACTGGCTTTTACTGTATATTTCATGCGATTACTTTTGGCATATCGAGACCTAAGCAATCTACAATAGGATGAAAAAACTGGCATCCTTCACATTATTGGCGAACTCAGTTCATAGAAACAAGCAATTCAACCATTCTGTGGGTAAATCAAAAGCGCCACTGGAATATTTTTCACTATCCAATCATACACGCAAAAAGGGGCGACGCCACCATAGGGGCTGGTATGGGCGGCCGCCTCAGGTGGCTGGAAAGTGTGCACCTAGTTTGAGTCGTCCAGGATGGCCCACGCTAGTTTTGTTCGTCCCAACGCACGAGCAGGCAATGTAAAAAATGAAGAAAAATGTTTCAATTTGGATGGGCCAATAACATAAGTGCAAGGTAGGCCCTATAACAGGCTCGCGGCCCAAACGAGCGCCTCCCATTTCAATCGACAGCAGGAAAAATCCCAATTCATGCGCTCTCGTTCCCTCCAGCCTCCAGTCTCCAGTCTGGTTTGCTCCTAACCTAGCCTCCAGCCTCCAGTCTGGTTTGCTCCTAACCTAGCCGCCGCTGGGCAGACCGACACAACACTTCCTCGCGCCCTCGTTGGAGGGCGGTCGCCGGGCTTCAAGCGAACGGAAGGACAAGAAGATGAAGATCCAACCCTGGGTGTAGCCTGTGTGGGAGGCAACGGCGGCAGCAGGGGCATGGCATCGATCTTGCGCAAACGGACAGTCGCAGCTTGCAAGAGTAGCATGCGCAACGAGCAGGTACATCACATCCCTGATTACATCTAATTCAACTCTTCAATTTCTGGCCAATAGTTAAACCCGACGGTGTTGTAAAACTGCTTGTATGTAGGGAATCTATGAGAAAATGAAACAATTTCTACTTATTTTATAACTCCCCCAATCAATACTCAACTGACTGAATCTGATGTATCTAATCAAGTTTCCGGTGCAAACATACAAGCTCATGTTATTCTTGAGCCTGAAGTGTCTAATGAACAGACTGCTAATGAATGATTTTATGCAAACATTTTACATGCTCCTGGTGATGAACATATAGTGTCTAATGAGGGATCTAATGCAAGCATTTTGCAAGCTCATTGAAGGATTTAGTGTCTAATGATGATCTACTATGTTGAGAGAGACAGAGATTTGCAGGCATTGATGACAAGCAAATTATAGTGCATTTTCATAGCTTGAGGAAACATCGAGGCCATCTACCAGAAAGTCCCCGTATCATGACAACATAGCATAAATACTTTTCTAATCTGTTGTTTGAAACTATTGGCATACTTGTGCAGGATAGATATATTGATATGCAGTTTGTGCACTGGTTATGCGTGCAATTACACTTCGATATTTTCAGCCAGAGAATGAATAATTCAAGCAGGTACAGACCATGTTTGTAGTCCTTGTACACCAGGTTGCATTTTGTGTTTTTTGCTTCTTGCATCATTTAGTGTTTATAATCTGAACTACTTTGGATCATTAGCTGGTTTTCAAAGTGCATGTAGCTTCACATTTCTCAAGTTATGTTGATTTCCGGAGTACAAGTGCCTTCGTATTTTTTAAGTTAAATGTTTGCCCCTAGTAACTTGAATTCATGGATCAGACACTGGAAACAAATCATATACGAATGCCAGTACGAATTAAATGAAATGCAGGGACTTACGCTAGCTCGTTGTACACGCTCACTGCAGCTCTTCTTGCGCTTGGGATGTTCCATGTACAAGTCCATGTTACCACTTGCTTGGATGTGCGGGCCTTGTGCTCCTTGCATCCCCCTCTGCATTTTTGACACGGCGAATGGTTGATCAAATAAGAGGAATCGACCTTGATGTTGTACCGGAGGACGGATACTTACAAGATTATACGGGTGTGCAGGATGTGTACTAGATCCCGTAGCGCCGTCATGCTTCGCTAAAATATGGATTTGCTTGTTTCAGATGATATCTCCAGAAGAAATAAGAGTTAAGGTCAGAGTTGCATAGGCGTGTAAGCTAAGAGAGCAGTGAAAGGATATCCAAACATCGTTGGAACAGTGCACAAGGGAGTGATGTGTGGATACCTAGTTCGGGCCGGCGTTTGGGCATAATCTCCTAGCTAGAGTGCGGGTCACTTCAGAGCCATTGAGGGTGATGCGCTAGCGTTGGCTGGCCGCGCACAAATGCATATCTTGAGTGGCAGCGGAGCTCTACGATGCGGTGGACGAGACCGTTGGTGATGCCCCAACGGCCTCGGGGGGCGGAGGTGCGGCGATGTGCTCGGTGAAGTAGCCCCAGTGAGCTGGGAGACGGCGTCGGTGAAGCGCACCTGATGCGGTGGAACTCGATGTCTGTGAGGCACGTCGGTTGCGGCGGCCGACGTTGTCGGTGGACCACCCGGTGCGGTGGACGAGGGCGTAGATGAGGTAGCTCCGGTGCGGTGGTGAAGCGCGACCGTCGTCTTCGTCGTCGTCGTCTGGCACATAGGTGGGGAACGGTGGGGAAAGAGACGAGACGAGGGGCGATTCGAGGGTTGGCGGCGAATTAGGGATTTGAGCAATCTGGGCGCAGAAGGGGACGGTGGAGAAGAGATATTTTGCAGGGCTGGAATTGGGGCCGCCAGATTTTTCAATCCGAAACGTGGAAGCGCGAAATTATATTGTTGTCGTCCTTTTTTGGGGGGGATGGGGGTGGGTGGCTGGGTGCTACGTGTCCGTCCGACACACGCGACCACCCCGACAGGACTATGCTTTGGTGCCTTAAGGCACCTGCCTTTGTGTCCATGACATATGGGCCCAACAGGTGGCTGGCCCACATGTCAGTGACCCAAAGGCAGTTGCCTTTAAGGCACCGAAGCAGCGTCCACCCCGACACGACCCTGGTTTGCCTGGTGCGCCTACATTTGAGAATGCAAACGAATCTTCTTTCATTTGCAAACGAATCTGTATGTATTACCATGCCCCGTGTTTTCCTTGCAATAATTAGTCATTCGAAACGAGATACTCTATCCGTTCACTTTTGTAAGTCATTTCAGACAACTTAAAATGAACTGTTTTGCACATTGTCTGAAATGTCTTCAAGGTCTTATAAAAATGAACAGAGGGAGTACTATAAATTAATTAATGAGGAGTTATTTGAAAAAAATTGAAACGGTACCCACGCTAACGTGGATTAGACTGTGTGTCACATAATTAGCTATTTTAATTAGAGTGTGTGTCACGTAGTTAGTTATTTGAATTAGAGTGTGTGTCACGTAGCGATCTCCAATTCTAACGTGGATTTCACATTTCACTGTATCCATGCTACTTTTTTTAATACAAATTCATATGTATATGATGAACACCATGGTAGTGAGAAAACTTTTGGATGGATTCGAACATATGACCTACAAAATAGCACAACAAACTGAGTCAATGTCAACTTTTCGAAGCTTAGTATGGCATGAATTCGAAATAATTACCCGTATGCCAGGTTGAGGGAGTCCTGGATTAGGGGGTGTATAGATGGCCGGACTCTTGGACTATGAAGATACAAGACTGAAGACTTCGTACCGTGTCTGGATGGGACTTTCCTTGGCGTGGAAGGCAAGCTTGGCAATACGGATATGTAGATCTCCCTCCATTGTAACCGACTCTCTATAAACCCTAGCCATCTCCGGTGTCTATATAAACCGGAGGGCTTTAGTCCATAGAACGAACAACAATCATACCATAGGCTAGCTTCTGGGGTTTAGCCTCTCTGATCTCGTGGTAGATCTACTCTTGTACTACCCATATCATCAATATTAATCAAGCAGGAGTAGGGTTTTACCTCCATTGAGAGGGCCCGAACCTGGGTAAAAACATCATGTCCCTTGTCTCCTGTTACCATCCGCCTAGACGCACAGTTCGGGACCCCCTACCTGAGATCCGCCGGTTTTGATAGCGACATTGGTGCTTTCATTGAGAGTTCCTATGTGCCGTTGTTGTTAGGCTTGGTGGCTCCTTCGACCATCATTGGTGATGCAGTCCAGGGTGAGACTTTTCTCCCCGGACGGATCTTTGTATTGGGCGGCTTTGCACTGCGGGCCAATTCGTTTGGCCATCTGGTCAGATTTGGAAGTTTGGACTACACGGCTGACATCCGTGGAGACTTGATCTTCCACGGATTCGAGCCGCAGCAGGGCGCGCTGCACTGTCATGATGGGCATGATTTGACTCTGCCGCCGAACAGTGCCCTGGAGGCCGTGCCCACATCCGCTCCGACCCCCAACTCGGAACCAACTGCGCCAATCGAGGATGGGTGGCTAGAACCCGCCGCGGGGGCTGCAGTCTCAACGGCGATCGAGCCAGACACCAGCCTTATCCTCTATGAAGCCCGTGACTCCAAAGTGCTAGACTCTTCTCCGGACTCCGAACCCTCCGCGCCCCTTCCAATCGAATCCGATTGGGCACCTATCATGGAATTCACCGCCGCAGCTATCTTTCAGCACTCGCCCTTCGGCGACATCCTGAATTCACTAAGGTCTCTCTCTTTGTTAGGAGAGCCCTGGCCGGATTATGACCGGCGGGATTGGGATGCGGACGACGAAGAAATTCGACGCCCACCCACCATCCACTTCGTAGCCACTGTCAATGATTTAACTGACATGCTAGACTTCGACTCCGAAGACATCGACGGTATGGACGATGAAGTAGGAGACGAACAAAAACCAACGCCTATAGGGCACTGGAAAGCCACCCCATCCTATGACGTATACATGGTGGACACACCCAAAGGAAACGACGATGAAGAACGGGAGGACGCAACGAAGGATCGTTCCTTCGAAAAGCAGTCAAAGCGGCAGCGTAAGCGCCGCTCCAAGCCCCGCCTCGACAGAGTCACGGAGCAGGGCGAGCCGGCGGACAATGAACATGGCATCGACCAACCGTCTGAAGAAGGCAACTTGGATAGACAAACCGCACAACCCGTCCCCCGCGAAGATAACAGTCCGGATGACCTCACGCCGGACAAGTTCCTAGAGCAGAAGAACCTCCACAAAAGGCTCATCGCCACCGCGCGTAGCCTGAATAAGCAGAAGCGGAAGCTCAAAATTGCGGAAGATGCACTCCGAATCAGATGGAGCAAAATACTCATCTCCACAGATAGATATGGCGACAGTCACCATACAAAAAGCTACCCGAAGCGAAAGCTACTGCCTGAATTTGATGAGGAGGCCTTAGAGCCCCCGCAATCAAAAAACAAAGCAACCACCCGGTCGGATAGACGACCTCATGGCCGAAACAGCACGGCAAACAATGCCGCACACAAGCCAGCACATGATCCACGCAAGGATTCGCATAAAAAAATGGCTCGGCCAGATCTATCTACGGGCCAAGAAAGCAAGCTCTAGCAAGCAATTCAGCACAGCTTATATCCGGAGACAACGGCACACCCGAACACAGGGGTGCCGCACACCCCCTATGTTTCACCAACGAGGTGCTGGACCATGAATTCCCAGCGGGATTCAAACCCGTACACATAGAGGCATATGACGAAACAATAGACCCTGGAGTCTGGACTGAGGACTATATCCTCCATATACACATGGCCAGAGGAGACGAACTCCACGCTGTCGGATCGTGGGTTTCGGCAGACCCTTAAGGTTCGAACTCTGGGGTGCGCGCGGAGATTCTGCCCTCTACCTCTCCGTTTCGCAAGGATCTAAACTACCGATAGAACAACACAAAGAACACAGAGTTTATACTAGTTCGGGCCACCATTGTGGTGTAATACCCTACTCTAGTTTTGTGGGTGGATGGATTGCCTCTTGGGCTGATGATGGTGATGATCAGTACAAGGGTGAACAGCCTCGCGAGGGCGTGTTCTAGCTGGGACGATGAACTGCAAGGGGAGTTCAGCCGCCCTTCTCTCTCTCTCTCTCTCCTTGCTCGGATCCCGGATCCTCGGTCCCTCTACCCTGGGGGTGGCTAGTCCTATTTATAGGCAAAGGCCTTGGGCCTCTCCCCAAATATTGAGCGGGAAGGGCGCCAACAATTGGCCAATTCGAAGGGGAACATACAGTACACTTATCCTGACCAAAGTTGGTCCTCGCCTGCCAAAGGCCCTGTGGTGACGCCGTTCTGGGCTCCACGATGAGCTCATTCCCACCGTTGGACTGTTCTTGGTCTCGTTGCGCCAAAATGGATGCCTTTGCTTGATCCTCTTGCCTGCGCTTGCCCCCTTTGCACCAAAGAGGAAAGGGGAGGACACTGTGCGGTCTGGCGCCCGCCTGGCACCCTTGGTCGTCATGGCTTGCGTCATGGGCACCTCGCGAGGTACCCTGCCTTGATATCTCCGCCTCCTCATGAGCCGGCCTGAGGAGGCCGCGCCCGAGGAAGCGTTGCGTCGTCCTCCCTGCGAGGCTTGGCCCCTCGTGAGGGTCTCGAGTCTTGCGTTGATGAAGGTGGGCCGTACTGGGCCTCCATTCGAGCCACGCCGCGGGCTGCAGGCAGGCAAGTCTGGGGACCCCCGTTCCCAGAACTCCGGCAGTAGCCCCCGGGCCCAAGGCGCGCCCGGACTTGGCCGTGCCGAGAGGCGAAAGGGCAAGGCGAAGCGCCGCGGGCCCTAACAGCCTGCGGCCTCGGGCGCCGCGTGGCGGTTTGACAGGACGTGGGCGTCTCCGCTTCCCCACGATGCTCTGGCAAGTGTGTGACTTGACTAGTCCCTGCATGCATAGATATGGGTCATTATTACCTACGATCGTGGTGCTCGACGGTTGGCCTTCTTCGGCTATAAGTATGGGGCCGCGTAAGCTTCGCCAGTTCGCCCCTTCCTGCTCCTCTTCTTCTTCCTCTCTCTTGCCGCCTGTCGCTCGCATGGCTCCAAACAGGTTCTCGGCCGCGGAGAAGGGGAAGGCTAGTAGGGCGGGGCCCGACTCCACCCCGGCCAAGCGCGGCCGGGGTCGTCCCCGCAAGTATCCTGCGGTCCCCGCTGCGGCTCCTCGTAGTCACAGGGATGGTTCCCTGTGTGGCGGTGAGCGCTCGGCTGCCAAGGGGAGGCAGGCTGTGACTGCGCGGCCCCCCAGGCCGCGCTTTCGCTCGGCGGAGGTGCTGCCAGAGTTCGTCATGTGGTCGGCGGACCCGACCAACACCTGGCTCCATCTCCCTCGCTTCTTCATCAGCGGGCTGCCGGCCAGTGCCCGGTGCGGCTTCTGGCTTCAGGCTGACGGTTGCTGCAGCAGGGCCTCCTGGGTTTTGCTTGAGGTCTCCCCTTCCGGGAATGTGGCCCTGACCTGCGGCTGGCAGACGTTTTCCCACGCGCGCGGCCTGGGCCAGCGGTGCACCCTGCACTTCAAGTTTGACGACGACGACACCCTCTATGTGAGGGTGTTTGGGGAAGATGGCCGCCGCGTAGGATGCTGCCCCGAGGGCGACGACCGCGGCCAGGGGCCTCCTTCCGGCGACGATGGAGGGGACAACGCCCGCTCCGATGGCGGCGCCCGGCGCTCTCCAGGTTCCACCAACTCTTCTTCGGGCGGCTCCTCCAGCGGTGGCCGCAGCCAGCCCCCTCGCCGTCGCGCCTACCTGGGGGTGGCTGTTCATCCGTCCGTCGCCGCGCCCCGGTGAAGCGCGAGAGGGAGTCCGCCTGAGCCCCGGAGGCGTCATGCGCCGCCTCTGCAGGCCGATGCAAGGCAGGCCGCGCCGATCTCGCCTTTTCCTTTTCCTTTTGCTTCCTGTGTAAGACAAAACAGCTGCATGGAGCCCCGTGGGGGCGTGTTTAAGAATCATTGTCGTTGTAGCCATTACCTTGACTTTGTTGTTTCGCCTTTCGACTATTTGCCCTTGCATAGGTAGTTTTCGGCCCCAGCCGGGGGGCGACCGACCAAGGCCCTGTGCGCGTGCTGCGGTGCCCGAGGGGCACGGAATGGAGGGGTGCTCCTGAAGAGGGCCCGGGCCGTGAAACCTTTAAGCAGATAGGGCGGAAACGCTCACGAGGGCATTCCATCCCTCGCGAGGCCTTTCATGAGAGAAATCAAAACGGGGAGCGAAAATCAACGAACCACAAATCGACAACGGCGATAGTTTCGATAAGATTTCAGATGCAAATAAACACGTCAACTGCAGAAAGCAAATAAAAAGCCGCGTCCGACACCTAATCTAGTCTTTGACGTCTTCTCACCAGCGCGGAGCTAAGTCCTGCCACTGGGCGTGGGAGGGAGCCCCAGGGCCTGAGGCCGGCGCTCCAGAGACTCTGGGGCATGTACAGCCCCACTCATTATTACGTGAGAGTGTCACGGGGCGGCGAGCTTCACACGCATTGGCCTTCTTCACAGGCTCCGGGCCTTTCTTCTTAGAGGTGTTCAGCTTCACAGGCCTTCGCCTTCTTCACAGGCTCTGGGCCTTTTCCAAAAAGGGAAGGTCTTCCCAGGCGTTCGCCTTCTTCACAGGCTCTGGGCCTTTTCCAAAAAGGGAAGGTCTTCACAGGCGTTCGCCTTCTTCACAGGCTCTGGGCCTTTTCCAAAAAGGGAAGGTCTTCACAGGCGTTCGCCTTCTTCACAGGTTCTGGGCCTTTTCCAAAAAGGGAAGATCTTCACAGGCATTCGCCTTCTTCACACGCTCTGGGCCTTTTCCAAAAAGGGAAGGTCTTCATAGGCGTTCGCCTTCTTCACAGGCTCTGGGCCTTCTAGGGGTAGAACCTCCGGAGGTGCTGGATGTTCCACGCGTTCTGTACCGGCTCCCCCTCTTGGGTCTCCAAGTGCACGGAGCCTGGCCTGGAAACATGAACAACCTTGAACGGGCCCTCCCACATGGGAGAGAGCTTATGCAGCCCCTCCCTGGAGAGAACCCGTCTGAGCACGAGGTCTCCTACCTCGAGGGTCCTGGGGCGGATGTTGTGGCAATGGTATCGTCGCAGCGCCTGCTGGTACCTCGCCGCGCGCAACGCGGCTTCCCGGCGGCGTTCCTCCCCCAGTACAAGGTCCATCCCCCGCATGGCGTCCTGCTGCGCTTCATCGAACGCTAGGACCCGTGCGGAGCGACGCCTGACCTCGTGAGGGAGGACCGCTTCAGCTCCGTAGACCAGGAAGAACGGGGTCTCCCCAGTCGGTTTGGTCGCGGTCGTGCGGATGGACCACAATACGGACTGCAGCTCGTCGTACCAACCTCTATCGCAAGCCTCCAGCTTCTTCTTGAACGTCCTGGTCTTGAGGCCTCTCAGGACCTCCGCGTTGGCCCGTTCGGCCTGCCCATTGCTTCGCGGGTGCGCCACCAAAGCGTAGCATATCTGCGTCCCAAGGTTAGCACAGTATGTTTTGAAGAGATTACTGGTAAACTGCGAACCGTTATGTGTGATGATGCGGTTTGGCACCCCGAACCGGCTCACGATACCCCTGATGAACTTGACCGCGGAGCCAGCGGGGATGGTACGGACGACCTCCACTTCTGCCCACTTGGTGAACTTATCAACGGCGACGTAGAGGTAGCGGTAGCCCCCTGGCGCCTGAGGGAACAGGCCCAGAATATCCAACCCCCAAACTGCGAATGGCCACGAGAGGGGTATAGTCTGCAGGCCCCCCGCCGGTTGATGGATCTGCTTAGAATGAAACTGGTAGGCCTCACAAGCCTTTACTAACTCGACTGCGTCGTTGAGCGCGGTGGGCTAGTAGAACCCGCTACGGAATGCCTTGCCGACGAGGGTTCGGGATGATGAGTGATGCCCGAAGTCCCCGCCGTGTATGTCCTCTAGTAGTTCCTTTCCTTGCTCCCGGGAGATGCAGCGCAGAGTCACATCATTTGGTCGCTTCCGGTAGAGTTCTCCGTCTCTGAGACAGTACGTCGTGCCCTGACGTGCCACACGCTCCGCTTCCTCTTCCTTCTCCGGTAGGGTCCCTTGTGTTAAATAACTCCTGAGTTCCGTGATCCAGCACTCCTCCCGAGGTTCCATCGTCAGGAGTAGACGCGCTCCTGAGGTCGGTCCGCAGATTGGGGCTCCCGAGGCTGGCGGCCGAGGGAGCTCCTCTCGAGGCTGAGCGACGTTTGACAGCGTTGGCTGTGCTGAGGGTTTGAAGAGCCGCTCTTCGAAGACGCCTGGTTCCTGTGGCAATCGCCTGGATGCCCGTCCGGCTATGTCGTCAGCCTCCTGGTTGGTGCCACGGGGCACGTGCTTCAGCTCCAGCCCCCAGAGCTGTTTTTCCATCCTGCGGACTTCCGCTAAATAGGCTTCCATATGCTCGTCCTTCGGCTCATATACCTTGTTGGAGAAGTTGACAAGGAGCTGCGAGTCGCCCTTGATGGTGAGGCGTTTCACCCCCAGAGCTATCGCGGCTTTTAATCCAGCTATTAGACCCTCATATTCTGCTATGTTGTTGGAGACGTTTTCACCATGTTGGAAATAGAGCTATACAGCGTAGTAGAGCTTATCCTGAGTGGGTGATATCAGCACCGCGCCAGCCCCCGCGCCGTGCCTGGATAACGCCCCATCGAAATACATGACCCAGCCTTCAGGCGCCTCACTCCCTGGAGAGAGGGACCGATCCTCGTTGTCCTTGAGGCTTGGTGCCTCCGCCCATTCAGCCACG
Source organism: Aegilops umbellulata (assembly GCA_032464435.1). Lineage (NCBI taxonomy): Eukaryota > Viridiplantae > Streptophyta > Magnoliopsida > Poales > Poaceae > Aegilops > Aegilops umbellulata. The sequence goes on along the minus strand of CP136056.1, from coordinate 384,438,479 downwards.
AAATCCGCTAACGCAGCTCCTTTGATGACCCTAGTTGTGCTGAACTCGAGTTGAAACGCCTGCAGTTCTATGTTCCATTCGGCGACCCTTCCTGCTGAGTTAGGGCTCCTGAGCACTCTCTCCAGGGGGTACGATGAGACGACCTTAATGGGATGGGCTTGGAAGTAGTGACGCAGCTTGCGCGAGGCCACCAGCAGCGCGAGGAGGAGCTTCTGAGGCATCGGGTATCGTGCCCTCGCGTCCCGCAGCACCATGCTGACAAAGTAAACTGGATGCTCAACCAGGCTGAGAGCATCTGGGGCTCTGGCGCCCTCGGGAGGCGGGCCATCCGAGCGTGTGGCTTCTCCTGCCTCTGGTGTGCTCTTCTGCAGCCGACCCTCCTCAACTGCGGCTGTGGCTTCTGCAGGCTTCTCGTGCTCCCGTCTTGCCTTGCCTCGGGCTGCCGCTGCGGTCTTGGTTTGGCGCTCCTCCCTAACCGCCACCAGGGCTGCGCTGGCGGAGTAAGGAGTGGTGGCGAGGTAGAGCAGCAGGGGCTCTTGAGGGCGCGGAGCCACCATGACCGGGGGACTGGTCAGGTACCTCTTGAGGTCTCGAAACGCCTTATCTGCCTCTTCAGTCCATTCAAAGGGCCCCTTTTTCTTCATCAGCTGAAAGAAAGGCAACGCTCGCTCCCCTAGTTTGCAGATGAAGCGCCCTAGTGCGGTCACGCGCCTAGTGAGCTTCTGCATCTCTCTGAGGGTCTTGGGCGGACTCATGTCCTCGACCGCCTTGACCTTCTCTGGGTTGGCCTCGATACCATGATGGGACACGAGGAAGCCCAAGAGCTTGCCCGAGGGGACGCCAAACACGCATTTCTCCAGGTTGAGTCGCTAGCTTACTGCGTCAAGGCTCGCGAAGGTCTCCTCCAGGTCTTGTATCAGGGTCTTGGCCTCCCGAGATTTCACCACAATGTCATCAACGTAGGCTTCGACATTCTTCCCGAGTTGTGGGCCCAAGGTGATGTGCATCAACCGCTGAAAGGTTGCTCCTGCGTTACGCAGTCCGAACGGCATGCATGTATAGCAGTATACCCCGCACGGGGTCAGGAAGGCGGTCTTTTCAACGTCTTCCACCGCCATTCTGATCTGGTGATATCCGGAGAAGGCGTCTAGGAAGCATAGCAGGTCGCACTCTGCAGTGGAATCGACGATTTGGTCGATGCGGGGGAGCGAAAACGGGTCTTGCGGGCATGCCTTGTTGAGATTGGTGAAGTCGACGCACACGCGTTCCTTCCCCCCTTTTTAGGCAGAACGACGGGGTTGGCCAACCAATCCGGGTATCGGACCTTGCGAATGACCCCAGCGGCTTCTAGCTTGCGCGTCTCTTGGACAATGAAGTCCTGCTTCTCTGCGGACTGCCGCCTGGCCTTCTGCTTCACGGGGCGCGCATTCGGGCACACATTGAGGTGATGCTCGATGACACTCCTGGGAATCCCTGCCAACTGATCGGGCTCCCTGTTGTGGAACGTAGTAATTTCAAAAAAATTCCTACGCACACGCAAGATCATGGTGATGCATAGCAACGAGAGGGGAGAGTGTTGTCTACGTACCCTCGTAGACCGAAAGCGGAAGCGTTATATCAACGCGGTTGATGTAGTCGTACGTCTTCACGATCCGACCGATCCAAGCACCGTTACTCCGGCACCTCCGAGTTCTTGGCACACGTTCAGCTCGATGACGTTCCCCGGGCTCCGATCCAGCAAAGCTTCGGGGAAGAGTTCCGTCAGCACGACGGCGTGGTGACGATCTTGATGTACTACTGACGCAGGGCTTCGCCTAAGCACTGCGACAATATGACCGAGCTGGAATTTGGTGGTAGGGGGCACCGCAAACGGCTAAGGAAAGATCTCAATGATCAATTGTGTGTCTAGAGGTGCCCCCCTGCCCCTGTATATAAAGGATGGAGGAGGAGGAGGCCGGCCAAGGCTTGGTGTGGCCAGGATGTGGAGTCCTACTAGGACTCCAAGTCCTAGTAGGAGTCCACCAAGAGGGGAGGAAGGGAGAAGGAAGTGGAGGAGAAGGAAAGGTGGCCGGCCCCCTTTTCCCTAGTCCAATTCGGACCAGAGGGAAGGGGGGGGCGCAGCAGCCCCTTGGCCCTTTCTTCTCTTCCCACTAAAGCCCATCAAGGCCCATTGCTTCTCCCGTAACTACCCGGTACTCCCGAAAATACCCGAATCACTCAGAACCTTTCCAATATCCGAATATAGTCGTCCAATATATCGATCTTTACGTCTCGACCATTTCGAGACTCCTCGTCATGTCCCTGATCTCATCCGGGACTCTGAACTCCTTCGGTACATCAAAACTCATAAACTCATAATATAACTGTCATCAAAACCTTAAGCGTGCGGACCCTACGGTTTGAGAACAACGTAGACATGACCGAGACACGTCTCCGGTCAATAACCAATAGCGGGACCTGGATGCCCATATTGGCTCCTACATATTCTATGAAGATCTTTATCGGTCAGACCGCATAACAACATACGTTGTTCCCTTTGTCATCGGTATGTTACTTGCCCGAGATTCGATCGTCGGTATCCAATACCTAGTTCAATCTCGTTACCGGCAAGTCTCTTTACTCGTTCCGTAATACATCATCCCGCAACTAACTCATTAGTTGCAATGCTTGCAAGGCTTAAGTGATGTGCATTACCGAGAGGGCCCAGAGATACCTCTCCCACAATTGGAGTGACAAATCATAATCTCGAAATACGCCAACCCAACATCTACCTTTGGTAACACCTGTAGTACTCCTTTATAATCACCCAATTACGTTGTGACGTTTGGTAGCACCCAAAGTGTTCCTCCGGCAAACGGGAGTTGCATAATCTCATAGTCAAAGGAACATGTATAAGTCATGAACAAAAGCAATAGCAACATACTAAACGATCGGGTGCTAAGCTATTGGAATGGGTCATGTCAATCAGATCATTCAACTAATGATGTGACCTTGTTAATCAAATGACAACTCCTTTGTCTAAGGTTAGGAAACTTAACCATCTTTGATTAACAAGCTAGTCAAGTAGAGGCATACTAGTGACACTCTGTTTGTCTATATATTGTAACGCCCTCGATGCGGCTATATCTCCCACGTGTCGAGGCACGACTTAGAGGCATAACCGCATTGAAAGCAATGTCGCAAGTGAGGTAATCTTCACACAATCCATGTAATAAATAAAGGGGAAAGATACATAGTTGGCTTACAATCGCCACTTCACACAAGTACATAAATAACATCCATCATACAGATTACACTCAAGGTCCGACTACGGTACCAAAATGAAAGAAGACTACCCCAAATGCTAAACAGATCCCTGGATCACCCAACTGGGCTCCACTACTGATCATCTGGAAAGGAAACATAGTAACGGCCACGTTCCTCGTCGAACTCCCAAGTGAGCTCGGTCGCGTCATCTGCACTGACATCGTTGGTACCTGCAACTGTTGTGGTAGAAACTGTGAGTCACGGGGACTCAGCAATCTCACACCCGCGAGATCAAGACTATTTAAGCTCATAGGTAGGAAAGGATTGTAAGGTGGAGCTGCAGCAAGCGACTAGCATATATGGTGGCTGCAACGCAAAAGAGAGCGAGAAGAGAAGGCAAAGCACGGTCGTGAAGCTAGAAGTGATCAAGAAGTAATCCTGAAACAACCTACATCAAACATAACTCCAACACCGTGTTCACTTCCCGGACCCCGCCGAGAAGAGACCATCACGGTTACACACGCGGTTGATGTGTTTTAGTTAAGGTCAACTTCGGGTTTTCTACAACCGGACATCAACAAATTCCCATCTGCCTCATAACCACGGGCACGGCTTTCAAAAGATGATACCCTGCAGGGGTGTCCCAACTTAGCCCATGATAAGCTCTCACGGTCAACGAAGGATATTTCTTCTACCGGGAAGACCCGATCAATCTCGGAATCCCGGACTACAAGACATTTCGACAGCAACAAAACAAGTCCAGCAAAGCCGCCCGATTGTGCCGACAAATCCTGATAGGAGCTGCACATATCTCGGTCTCAGGGCACATCCGGATAAGTCAAGCTACGAGTAAAACAAGGCCTCGAGTTTCCTCGAGGGGGCCCCGCAGGCTGCTCGGTTCGAACCAGCACTTAGAGAAGCACTGGCCCGGGGGGGCTAAAATAAAGATGACCCTCGGGCTCGCAAAAACCCGGGGGGGAAAGGGGTAGGTGGTGGCAAATGGTAAAACCAAAGTTGGGCCTTGCTGGAAAAATCTTATTCAAAGCGAACTGTCAAGGGGGTCCCATAAATCACCCAACCGTGTAAGGAACGCAAACTCCGGGAACATAACACCGGTATGACGGAAACTAGGGTGGCAAGAGTGGAACAAAACACCAGGCATAAGGCCGAGCCTTCCACCCTTTACCAAGTATATAGATGCATTAATTAAATAAGAGGTATTGTGATATCCCAACAAGTAAACATGTTCAAACCAGGAACAACAAGTCCATGTTCCAACAAGGAACAAACTTCATCTTCACCTGCAACTAGCAACGCTATAAGACGGGCTGAGCAAAGCGGTAACATAGCCAAACAACGGTTTGCTAGGACATGGGTGGTTAGGGGCTGACATGGCAATATGGGTGGCATGAAATAGCAAGTGGTAGGTATCGCAGCATAGGCATAGCCAAAGAGCGAGCAATCTAGCAAGCAAAGATAGAAGTGATTTCGAGGGTATGGTCATCTTGCCTGCAAGAGTCTCAGAGTTGTCGAAAGCTTGGTCCTCGAAAGCGTTCTCAACAGGTTCCTCGTTCGCGTACTCGTCTCCCGGCTCTACCCAAGACAAGAGAACAAGCAAAGGAACCAATATCAACCACGATGCAATGCGCAAGCAACATGATGCAAAACATGGCATGATATGCGAGAGGTGATATGCAATGCGTATGCATGCTCCGGAAGGACAAGGATGAACAGGGCATAATCTTGGCAAACCAAGCATGCCACTGGATAGGTGAGGTGATTTCGGTTGAAATCGATATAAAGTTCACCGGAATCGGATGCACGGTTTGCAAATGGCAAGCAATACAAGAATGACACGAATCTGCCATTAACAGCGTGATACTACATAGCAAGCCACAAATAATTAAGCTACTGCACCCAAACATGGCAAAAAAGCATATGACAATAATCTACACAAGATGCACGATAAAAGATGAACACTGAGCTATGGCTAGTTCACATCATAACAGGTCCAAACAAGCATGGCAAAAGTGCACAAGATAACAGGTTCTCAGACTTAGTGAAATTAACAACATAGCAGAAAACTAACATCAGGATGACATGTTCAGAGCAACGAAACAACATGCTAAAGGAACAGGACATAGCAAAGTAAGGCATGGCATGAATCTACTCAAAGCACTTGACAAAAGTCCCTTACTGACCATAAGTCAAAAAGGATCAGAAAATATGATTACACCCATGTCAATTAAGCAAGTTTCATTACAGGTTACAGACTTAGCAGAAAACTGGACATGTCAAAAACAGATAACGAGTAGGCATGTTCGTGAGCTCGATGCACTCACTACAGAGAATTGCATGATAAAATACGCATACATACATCAAGAATACATGGCATAGGAACTACAAATGGCAAGAACAACATCATATCATGTAAGGATCAACTACCCCAAGCTTGGCAAAATCGAATAACATGTAAACAATCTGCCAGCAATATTTTGAAGCAAAAGTAGAGCTCAATTGACTCAAGCTATGGCACTCCATAAATACAAACAAAGGCATGGATGGGTAGAACAAATACTCAAGTTCAAAACACCCTTTCTTATTATGCTCAAATTATGCATAGATCTCTCAGAAACAACATGAATACATGGCATGAAACTAACAGCAGTCAGGGACTTGGTGAAATCACTAGTCTCTGAAATCAGCAACATCAAGTGACCTAGTTTGCATGCTTGTGCTAGTCACCACATAGATCACAAAAATACATGGGAAAATTCTCTGGAAAGGTAACATGTCATATTACAAAACTCATTTAGGACTCAACTTCATAGGAGGTACACATCAATCATGGCAAAAATGACAAAAGTGCATGTTCAGATAAGATCCAGCAACTAACATCAACTAGCCCTCTTCTAACAGCATTTCGGGCATCAAGATGACCCCAAATGAAAAAGAAGCAATGGAACAGAATGATTTACTCTTCGAGACGAACAAATTGACATATTATACAAACGAAACGGAGCTATGGATGCAAAGTTATGGCATGATGAGCATGTGACGATAACATGAAAAATTATGAGGACTTGGAAATAATCAGAGGAGAGGAAGAAGTCAACCCCGGTGGCACGGAAACCGAGGCAGACGGATCTGGCGCCGGCGATCACCGGAGAGGGAGCGGCGACGGCGGGGGTCGCCGGATCCGGGCCGGGACGGCCGGATCTGGCGCCGGGAGGGCGCGGGGCGCCGGGCGAAGGCGCGACGGAGGTCCTCGGCGGAGGAGGCGGCGAGGACGGCGGAGGCGGCGACCGTCGGCGGCGGGGCGAGGTGGCGCCGGCGCGGTGGCGGCGGAGAGGCGCGGCGCGGGCGGGCGGTCGGACGCGGAGGGGCGCGGGCCAGGAGGGCGGCGTGGCTCGGGCTCGGGGGCCCGCGGTGGGCCGCGGCGGGCCGGCGGGCGGGCGCGCGGTGGGGCGGCCACGTGGCAGGCGGCCACTGGCTGCGGGCGGCGGCGGCGGCTCGTCCGGCCGTCGCGGACACGTCCGGCAGCGGCGGATGGATTTTTCTAGGGTTAGGGGTGTTTTAGCCCGCAAATGGAGGAGGGGGAGGCCTTTTTATAGATAGGACGAGCTAGGAGGCTCCAAATGGAGAGCGGTTTTCGCCCACGCTATCGTGATCGAACGGCGGAGGACATGGGAGTGACTTAGACGGGTTATTGGGCTGTTTTGAAGGGGTGTTGGGCTGCAACACACACGAGGCCTTCACGGTTACCCGGTTAACCGTTGGAGTACCAAACGAACTCCGATTGACCCGAAACTTGACAGGCGGTCTTCCGGTGCTATACCGAGGCCACATGTCAAACCTCGGTCCATTCCGAGAATGTTTAATACCCGCTCAAGAAGAAATGTAAACGGGGACGCCGGGAGACATAGGGGCGCCGGATTGCAAAACGGACAACGGGAAAGATGCTCGGATTTATGAGACGAACACGTATGCGAATGCGATGCACATGATGACATGATATGAAATGCATGACATGACCAAAATGCAAAATGAAGGGAAACCCAACCACGGAGGGAAATTATAACACATAGCCGAAAATGGCAAGAGTTGGATTACAAATATGGCAAGTTACATCTGGGGCGTTACATATATCCACACATGTATTATGTTTCCGGTTAATACAATTCTAGCATGAATAATAAACATTTATCATGATATGTAAGGAAATAAATAATAACTTTATTATTTCCTCTAGGGCATATTTCCTTCAGTCTCCCACTTGCACTAGAGTCAATAATCTAGTTCACATCGCCATGTGATTTACCAGCAATAGTTCACATCACCATGTGATTAACACCCATAGTTCACATCGATATGTGACCAACACCCAAAGGGTTTACTAGAGTCAGTAATCTAGTTCACATCGCTATGTGATTAACACCCAAAGAGTACTAAGGTGTGATCATGTTTTGCTTGTGAGATAATTTTAGTCAACGTGTCTGTCACATACAGATCCGTAAGTATTTTGCGAATTCTATGTCTACAATACGCCGCACAGAGCTACTCTAGCTAATTGCTCCCACTTTCAATATGTATCTAGATCGAGACGTAGAGTCATCCAGATCAGTGTCAAAACTTGCATCGACGTAACCCTTTACGGCGAACCTTTCTGTCACGTCCATAATCGAGAAACATATCCTTATTCCACTAAGGATAATTTTGACCGCTGTCCAGTGATCTACTCCTAGATCATTATTGTACTCCCTTGCCAAAATCAGTGTAGGTTATACAATAGATCTGGTACATAGCATGGCATACTTTATAGAACCTATGGCCAAGGCATAGGGAATGTCTTTCATTCTCTTTCTATCTTCTGTCGTGGTCGGGTTTTGAGTCTTACTCAATTTCACACCTTGTAACACAGGCAAGAACTCTTTCTTTAACTGTTCCATTTTGAACTACTTCAAAATCTTGTCAAGGTATGTACTTATTGAAAAACTTATCAAGCATCTTGATCTATCTCTATAGATCTTGATGCTCAATATGTAAGCAGCTTCACCGAGGTCCTTCTTTGAAAAACTCCTTTCAAATACTCCTTTATGCTTCACAGAATAATTCTACATTATTTCCGATCAACAATATGTCATTTACATATAATTATCAGAAATGTTGTAGTGCTCCCACTCACTTTCTTGTAAATACAGGCTTCACCGCAAGTCTGTATAAAACAATATGCTTTGATCAACTCATCAAAGCGTATATTCCAACTCTGAGATGCTTGCACCAGTTCACAGATGGATCGCTGGAGCTTGCACATTTTGTTAGCACCTTTAGGATTGACAAAACCTGCTGGTTGCATCATATACAACTCTTAATAAATCCATTAAGGAATGCAGTTTTGTTATATCCATTTGCCAGATTTCATAAAATGCGGCAATTGCTAATATGATTCGGACAGACTTAAGCATAGACACGAGTGAGAAACTCTCATCGTAGTCAACGCCTTGAACTTGTCGAAAACCTTTTGCGACAATTCTAGCTTTGTAGATAGTAACACTACTATCAGCGTCCGTCTTCCTCTTGAAGATCCATTTATTCTTAATTGCTTGCCGAACATCGGGCAAGTCAATCAAAGTCCAAACTTTGTTCTCATACATGGATCATATCTCAGATTTCATGGCCTCAAACCATTTCACGGAATTTGGGCTCACCATCGCTTCTTCATAGTTCGCAAGTTCGTCATGGTCTAGTAACAAAACTTCCAGAACAGGATTACCGTACCACTCTGGTGCGGATCTCACTCTGGTTTACCTACGAGATTCGGTAGTTACTTGATCTGAAGTTACATGATCATCATCATTAGCTTCCTCACTAATTGGTGTAGTAGTCATAAGAACAGATTTCTGTGATGAACTACTTTCCAATAAGGGAGCAGGTACAATTACCTTGTCAAGTTCTACTTTCATCCCACTCACTTCTTTCAAGAGAAACTCCTTCTCTAGAAAGTATCCATTCTCAGCAACGAATGTCTTGCCTTCGGATCTATGATAGAAGGTGTACCCAACTGTCTCGTTTGGGTATCCTATGAAGACATATTTCTCCGATTTGGGTTTGAGCTTATCAGGATGAAACTTTTTCACATAAGCATCACAACCCCAAACTTTAAGAAACGACAACTTTGGTTTCTTGCCAAACCATAGTTCATATTGTGTCGTCTCAACGGACTTTAGATGGTGCCCCTTTTTAACGTGAATGCAGCTGTCTCTAATGCATGATCCCAAAACGATATTGGTAAATCGGTAAGAAACATCATAGATTGTACTATATCCAATAGAGTACGGTTATGACGTTTGGACACACCATTATGCTGTGGTGTTCCAATTGGCATGAGTAGTGAAACTATTTCACATTGTTTAAATGAAGGCCAAACTAGTAACTCAAATATTTTACCTCTGTGATCATATCGTAGAAACTTTTATTTTCTTGTTACGATGATTCTCTACTTCACTCTAAAATTCTTTGAACTTTTCAAACGTTTCAGACTTATGTTTCATCAAGTAGATATACCCATATCTTCTCAAATCATCTGTGAAGGTCAGAAAATAATGATACCTGCTGCAAGCCTTAATGTTCATCGGACCACATACATCAGTATGTATGATTTCCAATAAATCTGTTGCTTGCTTCATTGTTCCGGAGAACGGCGTTTTTAGTCATCTTACCCTTAAGGCATGGATCGCAAGCATCAAGTGATTCATAATCAAGAGATTCCAAAATTCCATTAGCATGGAGTTTCTTCATGCGCTTTACACCAATATGACCTAAACGGCAGTGCCACAAATAAGTTGCACTATCATTATTAACTTCGCATCTTTTGGCTTCAATATTATGAATATGTGTATCACTACGATCGAGATCAAACAAACCATTTTCGTTGGTGTGTATGACCATAGAAGGTTTTATTCATGTAAACAGAACAACAATTGTTCTCTAACTTAAATGAATAACTGTATTGCAATTAACATGATCAAATCATATTCATGCTCAACGCAAACACCAAATAACACTTATTTAGTTTCAACACTAATCCCGAAAGTATAGGGAGTGTGTGATGATGATCATATCAATCTTGGAACCACTTCCAGCACACATCGTCACCTTGCCCTTTAACTAGTCTTTGTTCATTCTGCAACTCCCGTTTCGAGTTACTAATCTTAGCAACTGAACTAGTACCAAATACTGAGGGGTTGCTATGAACACTAGTAAAGTACACATCAATAACATGTATATCAAATATACTTATGTTCACTTTGCCATCCTTCTTATCCACCAATCACTTGGGGTAGTTCCGCTTCCAGTGACCAGTCCCTTTGCAGTAGAAGCACTTAGTCTCAGGCTTAGGACCAGACTTGGGCTTTTTCACTTGAGCAGCAACTTGCTTGCCGTTCTTCTTGAAGTTCCCCTTCTTTCCCTTTGCCCTTTTCTTGAAACTAGTGATCTTGTCAACCATCAACACTTGATGTTTTTCTTTGATTTCTACCTTCGCCGATTTTAGCATCGCGAAGAGCTTGGGAATATTTTCCGTTATCCCTTGCATATTATAGTTCATCACGAAGTTCTACTAACTTGGTGATGGTGACTAGAGAATTCTGTCAATCACTATCTTATCTGGAAGATTAACTCCCACTTGATTCAAGCGATTGTAGTACCCAGACAATCTAAGCACATGCTCACTAGTTGAGCGATTCTCCTCCATATTTTAGCTATAGAACTTGTTGGAGACTTCATATCTCTCAACTCGGGTATTTGCTTGAAATATTAACTTCAACTCCTGGAACATCTCATATGGTCCATGACGTTCAAAACGTCTTTGAAGTCCCGATTCTAAGCCGTTAAGCATGGTGCACTAAACTATTAAGTAGTCATCATATTGAGCTAGCAAAACGTTCATAACGTCTGCATGTGCTCCTGCAATAGGTCCGTCACCTAGCGGTGCATCAAGGACATAATTCTTCTGTGCAGCAATGAGGATAAACCTCAGATTACGGATCCAATCCGCATCATTGCTACTAACATCTTTCAATACAATTTTCTCTAGGAACATATCAAAATAAACATATGAAAGCAACAACGCGAGCTATTGATCTACAACATAGATATGCTAATACTACAAGGACTAAGTTCATGATAAATTAAAGTTCAATTAATCATATTACTTAAGAACTCCCACTTAGATAGACATCTCTCTAATCCTCTAAGTGATCACGTGATCCAAATCAACTAAACCATGTCCGATCATCACGTGAGATGGAGTAGTTTCAATGGTGAACATCACTATGTTGATCATATCTACTATATGATTCACGCTCGACCTTTCGGTCTCCGTGTTCCGAGGTCATATCTTATATGCATAGCTCGTCAAGTATAACCTGAGTATTCCGCGTGTGCAACTGTTTTGCACCCATTGTATTTGAACGTAGAGCCTATCACACCCGATTATCACGTGGTGTGTCAGCACGAAGAACTTTCGCAACGGTGCATACTCAGGGAGAACACTTCTTGATAATTCGTGAGAGATCATCTTATAATGCTACCGTCAATTAAAGCAAGATAAGATGCATAAAAGATAAACATCACATGCAAATCAATATAAGTGATATGATATGGTCATCATCATCTTGTGCTTCGTGATCTCCATCTCTGCAGCACCATCATGATCAACATCGTCACCGGCGCGACACCTTGATCTCCATCGTAGCATCGTTGTCGTCTCGCCAATCTTATGCTTCTACGACTATCGCTACCGCTTAGTGATAAAGTAAAGCATTACAGGGCGATTGCATTGCATACAATAAAGCGACAACCATACGGCTCCTGCCAGTTGCCGATAACTCGGTTACAAAACATGATCATCTCATACAATAAAATATAGCATCATGTCTTGACCATATCACATCACAACATGCCCTGCAAAAACAAGTTAGACGTCCTCTACTTTGTTTGTTGCAAGTTTTACGTGGCTGCTACGGGCTTAAGCAAGAACCAATCTCACCTACGCATCAAAACCACAACGATAGTTTGTCAAATAGACTCCGTTTTAACCTTCTCAAGGATCGGGCGTAGCCACACTCGGTTCAACTAAAGTTGGAGAGACAGTCTTCCGCAAGCCATCTATGTGCAAAGCACGTCGAGGGAACCGGTCTCGCGTAAGAGTACGCGTAAGGTTGGTCCGGATCGTCTCGTCCAACAATACCGCCGAACCAAAGTATGACATGCTCGTAGGCAGTATGACTTATATCGCCCACAACTCACTTGTGTTCTACTCGTGCAAATAACATCAAACCATAAAACCAGGCTCGGATGCCACTGTTGGGGAACGTAGTAATTTCAAAAAAATTCCTACGCACACGCAAGATCATGGTGATGCATAGCAACGAGAGGGGAGAGTGTTGTCTACGTACCCTCGTAGACCGAAAGCGGAAGCGTTATATCAACGCGGTTGATGTAGTCGTACGTCTTCACGATCCGACCGATCCAAGCACCGTTACTCCGGCACCTCCGAGTTCTTGGCACACGTTCAGCTCGATGACGTTCCCCGGGCTCCGATCCAGCAAAGCTTCGGGGAAGAGTTCCGTCAGCACGACGGCGTGGTGACGATCTTGATGTACTACTGACGCAGGGCTTCGCCTAAGCACTGCGACAATATGACCGAGCTGGAATTTGGTGGTAGGGGGCACCGCAAACGGCTAAGGAAAGATCTCAATGATCAATTGTGTGTCTAGAGGTGCCCCCCTGCCCCTGTATATAAAGGATGGAGGAGGAGGAGGCCGGCCAAGGCTTGGTGCGGCCAGGATGTGGAGTCCTACTAGGACTCCAAGTCCTAGTAGGAGTCCACCAAGAGGGGAGGAAGGGAGAAGGAAGTGGAGGAGAAGGAAAGGTGGCCGGCCCCCTTTTCCCTAGTCCAATTCGGACCAGAGGGAAGGGGGGGCGCAGCAGCCCCTTGGCCCTTCCTTCTCTTCCCACTAAAGCCCATCAAGGCCCATTGCTTCTCCCGTAACTACCCGGTACTCCCGAAAATACCCGAATCACTCAGAACCTTTCCGATATCCAAATATAGTCGTCCAATATATCGATCTTTATGTCTCGACCATTTCGAGACTCCTCGTCATGTCCCTGATCTCATCCGGGACTCCGAACTCCTTCGGTACATCAAAACTCATAAACTCATAATATAACTGTCATCGAAACCTTAAGCGTGCGGACCCTACGGTTTGAGAGCAATGTAGACATGACCGAGAAACGTCTCCGGTCAATATCCAATAGCGGGACCTGGATGCCCATATTGGCTCCTACATATTCTATGAAGATCTTTATCGGTCAGACCGCATAACAACATACGTTGTTCCCTTTGTCATCGGTATGTTACTTGCCCGAGATTCGATCGTCGGTATCCAATACCTAGTTCAATCTCGTTACCGGCAAGTCTCTTTACTCATTCCGTAATACATCATCCCGCAACTAACTCATTAGTTGCAATGCTTGCAAGGCTTATGTGATGTGCATTACCGAGAGGGCCCAGAGATACCTCTCCCACAATTGGAGTGACAAATCCTAATCTCGAAATACACCAACCCAACATCTACCTTTGGTAACACATGTAGTACTCCTTTATAATCACCCAGTTACGTTGTGACGTTTGGTAGCACCCAAAGTGTTCCTCAGGCAAACGGGAGTTGCATAATCTCATAGTCAAAGGAACATGTATAAGTCATGAACAAAAGCAATAGCAACATACTAAACGATCGGGTGCTAAGCTATTGGAATGGGTCATGTCAATCAGATCATTCAACTAATGATGTGACCTTGTTAATCAAATGACAACTCCTTTGTCTATGGTTAGGAAACTTAACCATCTTTGATTAATAAGCTAGTCAAGTAGAGGCATACTAGTGACACTCTGTTTGTCTATATATCCACACATGTATTATGTTTCCGGTTAATACAATTCTAGCATGAATAATAAACATTTATCATGATATGTAAGGAAATAAATAATAACTTTATTATTGCCTCTAGGGCATATTTCCTTCACTCCCAAGCGAACACCTTCTTATTCGCGCGCAGGAACCTGACCAAGGCCTCCTCCTGCTCACGCTCAAGGTTAGCGCCTATGGTGAAAGTGGCACTGGAGGACCCGTCCTCGTCCACGGGTATCTGCTTAGTTTCTGCCTTGTCCTGGGTGAACAACTGCTTTTTCTTGGCGGGCACAGCCCCCTTGGGCTCAGGGGCCTCTGCGTCGGCAGGCTGCGTCGACGCCGTCGCCTTGAAGGCGAGCTCGAGTACTCGCAGGGCGTCCCTGGTGTCTCCGTGCACGGTGAGGGTACCGCTGCTCCCGGGCATCTTCATGAGATTGTACGCTGGGTGCGTGGTGGCCATGAACTGAGCCAGCACCGGGTAACCGAGGATGGCTTTGTAAGGGAGGCCGATGGGGGCGATGTCGAAGCCGACGATCTCCATGCAGAAGTTGTCGTAGGTGCCGAAGGTTACCGGGAGCCGGATCTGTCCCAGGGAGTCGGACGAGCCGCCCCCGACGCCTGAGAAAGATCGACTGGGCCGCAGCCGCTCCCGGGGTATGCAGAAGAGATTGAAGGCCTCGACCGAAAGCACACTGAGGCCCGCGCCGCTGTCGATGAGGGTCCTGGTGACGGCCACCTGGCAGACGGTGGGGGTGCACAACAGGGGGAGCACGCCCGAGCCTGCCAAGTTGGTGGGGTGGTCCTCCGAGCTGAAGATCAGATCGTCCTCGCGTGCTGCCCGGCCCGAGGAAGCCCCCTGCCGTGTGGAAGCGGTGCTGACCCGGCGGGCAAACGTCTTGACGTGGCGACTCGTGGGCGGCGCTTGCGAGCCGCCCAGGAGGGCCGCAACGGCCGGAGGCGTCGATGTCGTGGCGTAGTCGCCCTGTCGCACAGGCGGATGTTGGGGTGGTGCTTGCTGCTTGTTCCCCGCCGGGCTGGCGGTGGTGCCGATGGTGGGTGATGAGGGACGACGAGGACGCCCGCCGGCGAGGGCCGCTGGTGCGACGTGGGCCCGGCCGGCGCCGTACATGGGTGCGGCAGCCGGAGAAAGGCGGAGCGGTGGAAGACAGATTCCGGCGCACCCCTACCTGGCGCGCCAAATGTCGGATCGTGGGTTCCGGCAGACACTTAAGGTTCGAACTCTGGGGTGCGCGCGGAGATTCTGCCCTCTACCTCTCCGTTTCGCAAGGAACTAAACTACCGATAGAACAGCACAAAGAACACAGAGTTCATACTAGTTCGGGCCACCATTGTGGTGTAATACCCTACTCTGGTTTTGTGGGTGGATGGATTGCCTCTTGGGCTGATGATGGTGATGATCAGTACAAGGGTGAACAGCCTCGCGAGGGCGTGTTCTAGCTGGGACGATGAACTGCAAGGGGAGTTCAGCCGCCCTTCTCTCTCTCTCCTTGCTCGAATCCCGGATCCTCGGTCCCTCTACCCTGGGGGTGGCTAGTCCTATTTATAGGCAAAGGCCTTGGGCCTCTCCCCAAATATTGAGCGGGAAGGGCGCCAACAATTGGCCAATTCGAAGGGGAACATACAGTACACTTATCCTGACCAAATTGGTCCTCGCCTGCCAAAGGCCCTGTGGTGATGCCGTTCTGGGCTCCATGATGAGCTCATTCCCACCGTTGGACTGGTCTTGGTCTCGTTGCGCCGAAATGGATGCCTTTGCTTGATCCTCTTGCCTGCGCTTGCCCCCTTTGCACCAAACAGGAAAGGGGAGTACACTATGCGGTCTGGCGCCCGCCTGGCACCCTTGGTCGTCATGGCTTGCGTCATGGGCACCTCGCGAGGTACCCTGCCTTGATATCTCCGCCTCCTCATGAGCCGGCCTGAGGAGGCCGTGCCCGAGGAAGCGTTGCGTCGTCCTCCCCGCGAGGCTTGGCCCCTCGCGAGGGTCTCGAGTCTTGCGTTGACGAAGGTGGGCCGTACTGGGCCTCCATTCAAGCCACGCCGCGGGCCGCAGGCAGGCAAGTCTGGGGACCCCCGTTCCCAGAACGCCGACACACGCCATAAAATAACTACCCCTCAAGCTCAAAGGGCCAGCCCTGCATTGGCTTAAAAGCCTTCCCGAAAACACCATTGGAAGCTGGGAAGAGCTCGGGGATGCTTTTCGGGCAAATTTTCAAGGGACTTATGTCCGACCACCGGATGCAGACGATTTAAGTCATATAACTCAACAACCAGGAGAGTCAGCCCGGAAGCTCTGGAACAGATTTCTTACTAAAAAGAACCAGATAGTCGACTGTCCGAACGCCGAAGCCTTAGCGGCTTTCAAGCACAGCGTCCGAGACGAATGTCTCGCCCGACACCTCGGTCAATAAAAGCCAAGAACAATGGCTGCATTAACAAGCCTCATGACTCGCTTTTGCGTGGGAGAGGACAGCTAGTTGGCAAGACGCAGCACCAGCAACACAAGTACGTCTGAAGTCAGGGATGGAAACGGGAAGCCACATCGCAGCAAAGACCAGTGCCATAATAAGGCAAACAGTCCGAAGAGCACGGAAGTTAATGCCGGATTAAAAAACTCTCGGCAGGGTAAGCAGAAGCTGCCCCCCAAAGATAACAGGGACGAACTATCCAACTTAAATAAAATCCTGGGAAGCTTGCAAACCATACCCACAGATAATGTTGGATCTTCAAGCAATCCGGCAAACTCAATGCCGAACACAAGGGGCTGGATACTCCAAGTGAGGACGATGATGAATCCCACAAACAGAGCACGGGGAAACAAAAGAATTTCCCACAAGAAGTTACAACAGTAAATTTACTTCACGTGACAAAAGGGAAAGACGAAGCGACACCTATAGAGACACGCGCCATACGCCCTATCGCAACGGAGTATGGCCACTGGTTGTTAAAACCGATCACCTTCAACCATCATGATTACTACGGAAGTATCCGGCACGCAGGCTGTGCTGCCTTGGTATTAGATCCCATAATTGACGGATTCCACTTTACACGAGTCCTAATGGACGGCGGCAGTGGTTTAAACCTGCTATATCAGGACACAGTCCGCCAAATGGGGATGGACCCAACAGAAATTCGCCATAGCAACACTTCCTTTAGAGGAGTAGCGCCAGGACTAGATGCCCATTGCATGGGTTCCCTCTTACTAGAAGTTATGTTCAGTTCTCCCGATAACTTCCGTAGCGAAATGCTGACCTTCCACATCGACCCATTTTCAAGTTGCTATCAAGCACTACTGGGACGTGAAGCGTTCGCACGCTTTAACGCAATACCACATTATGCATCTCTCACACTTAAGATGCCCGGTCCACGGGGCATCATGCCACTAAAGGGAAATATTAAATGTTTCTCTCACGCGGAGGACTGTGCGGCTGCCTTGATAGCCACACATTAAAATGGCTTCACCAATCAAAGCACCTAAATAGGTCGTTAAGACCACGGACTTGGCTAGACGAGTCCGGAGTAAACATACCATTGATAAAGGCTTAATAACCGCATACCCATGTACAAGGGGCTCCGCGCATGTAAAACAAGAGCCAATAAGGCTCAACCTTTCCCATTTTTATACTTTGTTTATTTAGTATAACGTACATTTCGCACGACCTTTTTCAACTAAAGTTCCTCCCCTTTTCAGATGAACACCATGCTATACCCGTCCAGGACACGGCACAACGAAGACACGGGCGCAGATGTGCAGCAGGGACCCGTTCCAAGGATTCTTTTCAGATTAAGACCCTGCGTAAACCTTTTTTTACTGTCTTTTGTTGATACACATCTCCCGGATTCTCAGTATAGCCGAGGAGGAGACTGGCGTCTTGGCATGTGGCCACGTCAGAATTTTGCGCATACCTGGACACCAGGGGCTTATTACTAACGGCACTGTTCAGCCCGTTTTTATAAAGACCGAACACCTTAGGGAGTGTTCGGCATCGCGAGTTTGGCCTTATATGCATTAGCTCTGAATCATGTCCTTGGTCAAATGTTGGGTTTGCCCGGCTCCTGTGTTTTGCTGCCTTACATTCTGCTCTGTCGGCGAAGGCGGCACCAGGAGAACTACTGCGATTGTGCCCCGGTTCAGCCAGGCGAGCACCTCAGTAGAGAAAGCCGACAATTGACTGTCATGATATAGCGTGAGACTGGTCAACCACTCCATGACCCATCAGAATCTTCGGGATTCCTCCGCATTAACGCAGGGCCGTTTCCCGGCTAGGCACACACGCGCCCCGAACTCGGGCAAGCGCGGTGCCACCAGGGGCTATATAGTAGCCCCACGGTCAAACTCCTATGGCTAACTGAAAGTGATAAAGCATTATAGTCTGGTTGCCTAGTTCGCTGCGCTACCACCTCCCTAAGGGGCCAAGACGTTGGATCAAGTGTGATGATGCGCCTTTTGAGAACACCCCTGCATTATATGCGTGGGGGCTGAAGCCAAAGACTGTAATCTTTTAGGTTATATATACATATACGTAAACAGCCGCACAGGAGGCATTATAATTCTTGCAAGCACAAGTATAAAAAGCTTCTACATTCCAACAAAATATTGTTTTCAATAAAAATACATGTTATTCGAACATAATATCCTTCGAGCATTGCGTCTCTATTAAATGAGCGCCCTCCAGGACTTCTTGAAAGTAGTGCTCGGCAGGTACTCGGCTTTCGCCCGAATCTTGGGCTACAACAGTGGTGGCCTCCATCTCCGCTTAGTATGTCTTGACACGGGCAAGGGCCATCCGCGCACCCTCCACACACGCTGACCTCTTCATCGCGTTGATATACGGCACCGCACCAACGAACTGCTGCAACAAGCTAAAATAACTGTTCGACTTTGGCCTTTTCGGCCACAGATGATCCGCGACATACTTCATGGAGAGTCCGGATAACCTATTCAGCTCGGCCCATTCGGCCAACCGATCGGTTAACAGAAGTGGACGCTCTGGATTGTGGAACTGCGACCAGAAAAGCTTTTCCACTTCGCGACCCTCCTGATCTTGGAAGTGTTCGACCGCATCAGCGGCACTCGCCGCTAAATCCAGATACGCGTCCGCCAAACTCCACATCCGGTCCAACGGAGCATATTTAGGATCCCCGAACTTCATCCGCAGCATAAAGGGCTTTCCAACCACGATATCTCCGGCTTGACATTGCTCCTCCTTCATCGCCCTCATCGCAGAGCGAGCATCCTTGGCCGCTGTAGTGGCCTTCTCCAGGTCTGTCCATTCCGCCTGATCTTCCTTTTCAAGAAGCTGGCAACGGTCAGCAGCGCTCTTCAACTTCACAACCATCTCGGCCATTTCCTTCTTGCTTCGGCAGTGAGCAGCCTGTTCGGCTTTCAGCTCTTCAACCGCCTTTATGGCAGCCGCCTCACTTTTTCTGGCTTGCTCCTTGGCTCAGGCAAGCTCTGCCCGAAGTTTCTCCATGGTGGCAGCCCCATCTACGTCAAGCATACGCGTATAAGATACTGCCATCAAGCTCCTCTTACCAGGTGTCTCCGGAGAACTTACATACCTTGTGCCTCGTCAAGCCGCTTGTTGACAAGCGCAATGTCAGCATCTGCCACGTCAAGTTGCCGCTTTAGCTCGGCAAATTCGTTAGTCCGGCTGGCCACTGGACACTTCGCCACCTGCATATGAAGGCGGCAAAATTATATTTGGGACTATGATCCTCCACGTGTCGTCGTCCTCGACACCACCTAGAGTCTTAGGGGCTACTACCTACACGGGGCGCATCTTAAAGTATGCGGCACTTTCCAAAAAAAAGAGGGGTGCATCATTTCACGTACCTCAAAGCCCGTCAGTAGACTCATGACAGCTTCATGCAACCCGCTTTCTATGGATGAAATCTTTTCAATCACCGTACCCATCAACGTACGGTGCTCCTCTGAGATGAGCGCTCGCCCTAGCAGATCCTTCAGTGCCTCCGGCCGTGCACCAGGCAGTGCCGGACTCGTCCGATGGCCTTTTTAAAAAGCCGGACTCGAAGGGCTTCAGGGTGCCCATATCATTATCTTCCGGCCTTACCGGGTCAGGAGAGACCCTCTGCGACGACCCCTCGGGGTCGCCCGCCTCATGAGGCGGTATGGCAAGGGGAGGCGTTCCGCTCTCCATCATCTCTGGAAGAAGATCCCCCGAAGACGAGCTCTGCTGAGAAGGGCTAAGGTCTGAACTGCAAGGTAAATTTTCGTTACTTTCCTTAGGAATAAAGCAAAGATTTCTCTCATTATTAAAACAACCGCTCTACTTACGGCTTGGTGGAGGGCTGATCCCCTTGAGGGCACAGTGCGGCCGAGGTATCCCCCGGCACAGGACCCTCTGGTGAAGATTTCTTCCCCTGCTTTGAAACCATGGTCTCCGAGTCTTCAGAGGCGGTCCTCTTCTTCCCCTGAGTAAAGGGATTTTCGGTTCCTCCTTTCCGGACAGCCTCCTTCGGGGAGGCAGTAGCTCCCTTGTCCTCCCCTTCGCTTTCTCTCGAAGGCACGTTCTCCAGCATCCTCGTTAACACGGGATCCGGCGCTGTCTCAGGAAGGGGGGCCGGACACCTGATTAACTTTGCCTTCGCTACCCACTCCTGTTTCAAGGACAACTCTTTTAAGGGTGATGTTGTGATAAATGAACAGATGGAGTGTCCGAGCACAGGGCTACTTACTTGAGTATCCGGACGATTGCAGCTCAGACCTGCGTCCTCCGTAGAATCCAGACACACTACTTGTGGTCCGAAGAACAATTTGTACATCTCCACAACCGTCATGCCAAGAAAATGTTGGAGAGCTCGCGGCCCCTCCGGATTGAACTCCCACAGGTAGAGGGGACGACGTTTGCAGGGCAGGACTCGGCGAATTAACATAAACTGCATCACCACGACCAGACTGATGTCTCTTACTAGGAGATCTCGGATGCGGCCCTGCAACAGGGGCACGTCCTTTGCCGGCCCCCAGTCCAACCCCTTATTGACCCATGACGCTAGTCGTGATGGGGGACCCAAGCGGAAAGCAGGCGGCGCCACCCACTTGGTACCCCTGGGAGCTGTGATATAAAGTCACTCTTGTTGCCATAAGCTGAACTCCTCTAGAAAAGAGCCCTCGGGCCAGGGAGCGTCAGCATTCTTGCTTATAACAGCGCCTCCGCACTCCGCGTGCTGTCCCTCGATCATCTTAGGTTCTACTTTAAAGGTCTTAAGCCACAGTCCGAAGTGAGGAGTAATACGGAGGAAGGCTTCGCACACAACGATGAACGGCGAGATATGGAGGATGGACTCCGGAGCCAAGTCGTGAAATTCCAGCCCATAATAAAACATGAGTCCCCTCACGAAGGGATCCGTCGTGAAGACTAGCCCTCGGAGGAAGTGAGACACGAACACCACGCTCTCACCAGGCTTGGGAGTGGTAATAACCTGCCCGTGAGTAGGCAGTCTATGCGAGATTTCACCTGTCAAAAACCTGGCCTCTCTCAACTTTAGCACGTCTTCCTCCGTGATGGAGGAAGGCATCCATCGGCCTCGAAGGTCGGAATCGGACATCGTCGAAGGTCTGAAGCGCCTAAAATCTTGGGCCTTGGGTGTTGGAACTCGAGGCGAGAGGCGGATTCGATTGAGATCGCAAGAAGGGAGTGAGGCCTTGGTCTCTTTATAAGAGGTTGAATACCAAGAGCCCTCCCCGTGACCGTTTGGGACTTATTACCTTTGATCGAGGAGATATACCGATGGGCACGATTGGGTTACCCACGTCCGTAATGATGAGGATCCCGTAAATAAAGGGGACACGATCTCTGCCTCGACAAGACGTGCCAAGGAAACCGCCTCGCAAAACGCGCTGAGGTGGGATAGCAAGAACGTTTCGAATAAAGGCTTGGCTGTGGTGTGATGTCATACTACAGAATACGTCAGCAGATTAGATTTGTGTAAATATTATTCTCTCTACGGTGGTATGTGGAATTTATTTTGCAAAACCGAACACTATCATTGTGTTCAAAATCTTCTATGAAGTATTCGGAGGAGGAACCCGACTTGCAATGCCGAAGACAATCTGCGCGCCGGACTCATCGTCATTGAAGCCTGGTTCAGGGGCTACTGAGGGAGCCTGGATTAGGGGGTGTCCGGATGGCCGGACTATAACCTTTGGCTGGACTCTTGGACTATGAAGATACAAGATTGAAGCCTTCGTCCTGTGTCCGGATGGGACTTTCCTTGGCGTGGAAGGCAAGCTTGGCAATACGGATATGTAGATCTCCTTCCATTGTAACCGACTCTGTGTAAACCCTAGCCATCTCCGGTGTCTATATAAACTGGAGGGCTTTAGTCCATAGAACGAACAACAATCATACCATAGGCTAGCTTCTAGGGTTTAGCCTCTCTGATCTCGTGGTAGATCTACTCTTGTACTACCCATATCATCAATATTAATCAAGCAGGAGTAGGGTTTTACCTCCATCGAGAGGGCCCGAACCTGGGTAAAAACATCATGTCCGTTGTCTCCTGTTACCATCCGCCTAGATGCACAGTTCGGGACCCCCTACCCGAGATCCGCCGGTTTTGACACCGACACTGGTCCTCGGTTAAAATCTTACAATGTACACCGAATTGAAACATCGATATTAAGTCACATACTATGTACATTCAAATGTTGTTTTTAGCCCCCCCCCCTCCCGCACAAACGGTACATACTTCCTGTATCGGTCATTCTTCCTCTCCTAACCACCTTAAGAAGCTATCGGTTTCCAACACACGTTCATTCTTTCTCTCCATGTTCCGATCTCTAAGTCTCTCAACTACACAACCCCTTTTTCCACTCTGTTACCAAATGTATTTACCTCACACACCCGCCATTGCACCCCATGCCGAGCTCTCTCTCTCTCTCCCCCCTCTCCCTCTCACCCTCTCGCGCTAAATACATGCATTGCCTATCTAGCCCCCCAACCTCTCGTGCATGCGCACGCACGCACGTTGTATATCTAGGTCACTCCCTCGAGACTATCTCGCTCTTTCTTCCGCACGGCGGGCCACACTCGCTCAATCTCGCTCTCTTTATCCGAGTCTCGTTTAACCTCGTTTTCTTTCACACACAAATGATATATCTCCCTGTTCGGGCCTCGATCAACACACTCTATACTCTCTCACGCAGATTGTCTATCTAGGTCAGTCCATCCAAGCCGCCACCACTCTTTCGACCTCATGGTGGGCCACGCTCACTCAATCTCTCTCTCTCTCTCTCTCTCTCTCTCTCTCCGTATGTCTTGATTGACCTCGCTCTTTCTCGGACAAAAACGATATATCGCCATGTTTGAGCCCAATTGGACCTATTCACATTGTATAGGTCGGATTTCGGGTTCTGGCAGACCCTTGAGGTTCGAACACTGGGGTGCGCGCGGAGACTGCGCCTTCTACCTACCTGCACCCCACCGCCTCGCAAAGATCTAAGCTACGGAAAGAACAACACAAGAGACACAGGGTTTATACTGGTTCGGGCCACCGTTGTGGTGTAATACCCTACTCCAGTTTGTGGTGTGGTGGATTGCCTCTTGGGCTGATGATGATGAACAATACAAGGAAGAACAGCCTCGCGAGGGTCTGTTCTTGGTTGGGGCGATGAACTGCTAGGAGGAGTTCAGTCACCCTTCTCTCTCTCTGATTGACCTATCGATCTCCGATTGATCCGTGCCTCTACCCTGGGGGTGGCTAGTCCTATTTATAGGCAAAGGCCCTGGGCCTCTTCCCAAATATTGAGCGGAAAGGGCGCCAACAATTGGCCATTTTGAAGGGGAACATCTGGTACACTTATCCTGACTAAAGTTGGTCCTCGCCTACCAAAGGCTCTGGTGGTGACGCTGGCTTGGGCTCCACAAGGACTTCCTCCCTGCCGTTGGACTGGTCTTGGTCTCGTTGCACCGAAACGGGTGCCTTTGCTTGATGCTCTCGCCTGCGCTTGCTCCCTTTGCACCAAAGAGGAAAGGAGGACACTGCGCAGGCTGGCGCCCGCCTGGCGCTCTTGGTCGTCATGGCTTGCATCATGGGAACCTCGTGAGGTACCCCGCCTTGATCTCTCCGCCTCCTCGCGAGCCAGCCTGGTGAGGCCGAGCCTGAGGAAGCTCCGTGTCATCCGCCCCGCAAGGCTCGGCCCCTCGCGAGGGTCTTGGGTCTGTGTTGATGAAGATGGGCCGTGCTAGGCCCCCTTTTGAGCCACGCCGCGGGCCGCAGGCAGGCAAGTCTGGGGACCCCCGTTCCCAGAACGCCGACAGTAGCCCCCGAGCCCAAGGCGCGCCCGGACTTGGCCTCGAGGGAGGCGAAAGGGCAAGGGCGAAGCGCCGCGGGCCCTAACAGCCTGCGGCCTTGGGTGCCGCATGGCGGTTGATTGGACGTGGGCGTCTCCACTTCCCCACGATGCCTCGGCATCTGCACGGATTTGGACAAGTCCCTGCATGCAAAACGGGTCATGATTACCTGCGATCGTGGATGCCGATGGTTGGCCTTCGCCGGCTATAAGCACGGAACGGCACGCGCCCTTCCAGTCCATCTCTCCTCGCTTCTCCGTCTTCCCAGTCCTTGCTCCGTCCTGCTGTGATGGCTCCGATCCGCCGGTTCTCGGCGGCAGAGAAGGGAAAGGCTCCCCGAGAGGAACCAGACCCGCTCCCGCCGAAGAAACGGCTCGCCCTCCGCCGCCGGGACGAGGGGACCCATCAGGTGGTGTCGAGGCCCTGGGGCGAGCGGGCACCGCCGGGGTTCCCGCCCCTTGTATGACCACATCGAGGGCTCTCAAGGAGTCGATGCCGATCGCCACGGGCGGCGCCGCCGTCGGCGCCGACGGGTCACGAAGGTGTGGGTCGTCCCCCCTAGGGTCCACACCGAGGGCTCCTCCCGAGAGTTCGTGCTCCACGCCGCCATGCCTCCTCAGTCTTGGATTCGCCTTCCTCCCTTCTTCGCCTCCATCATCCCGCAGGGAGAACTCCTGGAACTTTGGGTGCAGCACGCCGGCTGCAGCACCCTCGCGACCGAGGCGGAGGTCGCGATTGTTGCCCCGGGCGAGGTCTTCATGAGTCGAGGCTGGGGCAAAATCGCCCGGATTTGCAGGACAGGAGGCGCCTTCATGATCCACTTGGAGTACGACGGTGCTTTGGTGATGTTCTTCAAGGTCTTCGATGCGAACGGGCACCGGCTGGAGTGCTGCCCTAGGAGAGGCGGCCGGGACCCTACTACGGCGAGGACTGGGTCCGCCGACCGCTCCCTTGGCGGCTCCTCAGGCGGCGGAGGTGTCGGAGGATCCAGCGACTTCGGCGAGCCCTTCACGACTCCAGAGACGAGCAACGACAGCTACGAGCCCCCGAGCCGGCGCCGCTCCTGGAGCAGGGCGGGCTCGTCAGGCCGTTGCCGACTCTGATCTGGATGGGGTTGGCGCCGGTGCTTGATGGCCCACTGTTGATGATGGCGTCTTTTGCAGGGGCGCGTGTAGTTAGCGTCCTTTTAGGATCTGTTCCCTGCGAGGAATCAAAGACGCGCCCCGTGGGGGCTTGTAAGGTGCCTGTGATCCTGTTTGTTAATATAACCTTTGGCGTAGAATTGTGCGAGTTGCTCATTCCGTCTTTGCTCAGTTCTCCCTTTCGAACCTCACGAGGGCTTGGTGCTCTACGCCGACAGGTCCCAGTCCCAAGGCGGCTTCAGCCGTCGCTGGTATGCCAGGTCGCGATGCTGTGGTCAAGGCCAGGAGGTGAGCGACCCGGGGTCCGGTAAGAGCCCCTGAGTCGCGATGCTCAGGAGGTCCCCTTTGGCGCTCAAGCAGCCGTCGTTCGGTGAGAAAGGAGAGCGGCGTCGCTAACACAGGATTTCTTTAGGTGCGAGGACAGTGCTACGGTAGCTGGTACTTCCGGGTAGTGACTTATCTTCGAGAATCAGGGACCGCTCCCTGGTGTGTCGCTGGGTTCGTGCATCGGCAGGCGCGAGGTTGCTCGGCGAGGTCCTCGCGTGTATCTCCCCTCTCGCCTTTGCTCCCCTTTCTGCTCTACGTCCTCGGGTCCCGGCCCTCGAGCGAGTCTCAGCCGTCGCTGGTATGCCAGGTCGCGATGCCGTGGTGAAGGCCAGAGGGTGAGGGCTGGAGAGCCAGTAGGAGCCCCGAGTCGCGATGCTCAGGCACCCCCCTTTAACATGCAAGCGGTTCGCATGGGTGAGAGTGAAGGAAGCACCCCAAGGGCCTCGCCTGACGCAGCTCCTTCAGGAGATCCTGTAGACTCATCATAGAAAGAACGAGGGGTTGCCATGACAATCGACAGTCAGCCGTTGGTTGCTTCCGAGGGGTGATGAGGCACTGAAGGCTTGACGAGGTGGCGCCATGCGGGGCTGTCGTGGCCAGAGCTCGGCCATTCAGGTTTGTCGGCGTTGCAGGGACAGACCCATGCGCAAGCATCGTGCCGTTTTGGGAGCAGCTCCGTCAGTTGGCGTCAGTTGAGTGGGCAACTAGGTCAAACACATTAGCCGCGAAGGAGTGGATTCATTCAAATGGATGCTGGAAAGGCGGACGTCACTGGGTCAGGCCCGAGCGACTTGGGGATGATGCAGCCCGAGGGGCGCCCCCAACAAAGTAAGCTAGCAACATGAAATAAAAGGGGATACATGTCGCAGGGACCGACCCACGCGGCCTGGGAATAAAGCAGCCCTGGGGGCGCTCCCAGCTGGAAATGAAACTTGAAAGATGTCACCTGATGATGTTGAGGACGAAGTAGTGTTGGTGTAGCAGACTCGGTGGGCTGCGGAAGCCGATCCTCACGAGCCCCCAGGCCCAGGGGCCTCGGGAGGCTCCGGAGGCGCCGGTGGCTCCTCGCGGATCATCTCCATCTCCGCCAGGGCTGCGGAACGCCTGGCCTCTTGAGCCTCCATGATGCCCCTCATGAGGCGCTGGTACGTGGCAGCCGCGTTCGGCAAGCCGTAAGGCATGCGAACATAGATGTGTGGTGGACCTTCGCAGCGCCCCACTCGCGAGGGCCAGAGGCGCTCCAGAGTGGCGATCCGATTGAGCCCTAGTATGTCGATGCAGACGCGCAGCCCACCATCCTCGCCTGGATGGGGAGCCACAGCTGGTATGCGGCGGCCGCCTCTCATGACTCTTGACTCCTGTAGCTCCTGAATGGCCTTGATGATGAACTCCTGAGGGTCTGGCCCTCCTTGCCTTACTCCTTCTTGAGGGAAACGTGCTTCGAAACACGCCTCCATGTGGTGCCCAAGCACCTCCCTCGTGACCTTAGCCAGGTCGGTGGCCCTCCAGGGGAGAGGCCCCGAGCCCTGCCTGAGGAGGGCGCCCGGCGCGCTTTCCTATGCGATGGATGGAGGTTCCCCTTTGGCAGGCGCGGGCCCTGCCTCCTGAGGGACTGGGCCGGACAATGTCTTCTTCTTCTTGGGGGTGGTCTCGGGAAGCCTCCTGCTTCCGCGATCCGGGTCTTCCAGTGATGCGGCCTGAAAGGCTCGTTCCAGGGAACACACCGCGTCCTTCTCTTCACAGGGCACCGTGATGACTCCGCCACTTCCTGGCATCTTGAGGACGTTGTAGCCGTGGTGAGTTACGGCCATGAACTTGGCCAGCGCTGGGTACCCAAGGATGGCGTTGTACGACAGGCGAATGTGAGCAACGTCGAAGTCGATGAGTTCGGTGCGGTAGTTGTCGCGTGCCCCGAAGGTGACAGGGAGGCGGACCTGCCCAATCGGAACCGTGGAGCCGTCGGTGACTCCGGAGAAAGGCTTGGTTGGCTGAAGCTGGTTGTAGGGCACTTGGAGATTGTTGAATGTTTCCACGGACAGGACGTTGAACCCCGCCCCGCCATCGATGAGGGTCCTGGTGACCACCATGTTGCTGATGATTGGGGAACAAAGCATCGGGAGGACTCCGGCTGTGGCCGCACACTTGAGCTGATCTGCTGAGCTGAACGTGATGGCGCATGCCGACCACCTGAGAGGGTGCGTGGCTTCAAGCTTGGGGAGGACTGCATTTACTTCGCGGGCGAACTCCTTGAAGATGCGCTGAGAGGCTAGGGCTTGAGCTCCGCCCAGGATGCAGGCGATCGCGCGCGGCTCTTGGAAGCCCCCAGCCCCCTCGTCCTGATGGCGGTCCTAGTTTCTTCTTAGATGCGGCGGCAGCGGAGGGAGGCCTGCGTTGCCTTGCGGGCGATCCTCGCAAGGCTGGTCCCTCCAGTCTCCCTCACGAGGCGGGTCTTGCCAGCGGTCCTCGCGAGGTCGATCGCGCCACCCTTGGTGTGGGTCGCGGTCTTCCCAGCGTCCTGTGTTTCTTCCTCCTCCTCGACCGTAGCCCCGGTCACCGTGGTTGGGACGACGGCCGATCCTTCCTTCTCGCATGGCTCGGAGCTCTTGACATTCGTTGGTGTTGTGGGTGTGGAGGTCGTGGTACACATAGTACCGACTGCCCTTGGAAGATTCGGGCTGATCTCTGCCCCGCTTGGTGTCTGGTTCTGCCGTGAGCACGGCAGCCCCCTTGCGCTTCACATCCCTGGCCTTGGACTTCTTCTCTTCGCGGTCTGCGGCAGGCTGCTCGAGGAGGGAGAGACGCCCTTCCTCAGCCCTGGCGCACTTGGTCGCCAAGTTGAACAGCTCCAAGGAAGTGCACAGGTCTTCATGCATCGCCAGCTCCTCCTTCATCTTGACGTCGCGCACGCCGTCGGAGAAGGCTGAGATGATGGCCTCCTTGGACACCTTGGGAATCTTGAGGCGTGCGTTGTTAAAGCACTGGATGTACTTTTGCAGGGTCTCTCCAGGTTGTTGCTTGATGCGGCGCATGTCGCTCACGGCGGGCGGCCGGTCGCGGGTACCTTGGAAGTTGGCAATGAAGCGGGTGCGCATCTCGTCCCAGGAGGAGATCGTGCCTGGAGCCAGGTTCAGGAGCCAGGTGTGGGCCCCGTCCTTGAGCGCCATGGGAAACCAATTCGCCATGACCTTCTCGTTTCTGTTGGCAGCTTCGATGCCCAGCTCATAGAGCTAGAGGAACTCCGCAGGGTCGGCCGTGCCGTCGTAACGAGGAGTCAGGTCTGGCTTGAACTTGTCGGGCCACGCGACGCTACGTAGCTCGGTGGTGAAGGCACGGCAGCCTACTGTGGCCACGGGAGGCCTTGGGTGATGGAGAGCTTGGTATTGCAGGTCCCCATGCGTTGCAGTTAGGAGCAGCGCGGGGTCTTGACGTGCGGGAGCAGGAGCATGGCCGCGACGTGCTGGAGCAGGGAGCGCCTAGGCAGCTTCTTGTGGGCGAGGGACTTCTTGGCAGCTCCGCTCTTGCTGCGCTGGCACCTGACGGAGCGGGTTCCGCCTAGGGGCCACGCGCCTTGGAGCCGGGGCGCCTTCTTGAGGAGGAGGCGGCTGGGGCGCCCTCGGAGCTTCGTCGCCAGCGCAGGGCGGGGTGCGGTGCAGCGGGAAGGACGGTGCAGGAGAGCCCCCTGCGGCACGGACGAGCTCGGCGACGCGGTCGAGCCATTCTTCGTAGACTTCATTGATGGGACGGTAGCGCAGGAGCTCGTTTGCCGCGATGAGCGCAGCTCGAGCCTCCATGGGTGCGCGGAGCGCGCGGGACGAGGAACCAGCTGGGGTGAGCAAGGGAGTAGCGGTGCGGCCGTCTTGCCGCACGGACGGATGCTGAGACGATGCTTGCTGCTCGTTCCCTGCCGGGCTGGTGGCGGCGTTGACGGCAGGCGACGGGGAACGGCGAGGACGCCCGCCGACAGGGGCCGTCTGGGCGACGCGGGAAGCGAGAGCGGCTCGACGCTCGGTGCGGGCCCGACAAAGTGTCAGACATGGACGCGATGGTCGGAGGAGAACGGGGCGGTGGAAGACGAATTCCGGCGCACCCCTACCTGGCGCGCTAAATGTCGGATTTCGGGTTCCGGCAGACCCTTGAGGTTCGAACACTGGGGTGCGCGCGGAGACTGCGCCTTCTACCTACCTGCACCCCACCGCCTCGCAAAGATCTAAGTTACGGAAAGAACAGCACAAGAGACACAGGGTTTATACTGGTTCGGGCCACCGTTGTGGTGTAATACCCTACTCCAGTTTGTGGTGTGGTGGATTGCCTCTTAGGCTGATGATGATGAACAATACAAGGAAGAACAACCTCGCGAGGGTCTGTTCTTGGCTGGGGCGATGAACTGCTAGGAGGAGTTCAGTCACCCTTCTCTCTCTCTGATTGACCTATCGATCTCCGATTGATCGGTGCCTCTACCCTGGGGGTGGCTAGTCCTATTTATATGCAAAGGCCCTGGGCCTCTTCCCAAATATTGAGCGGGAAGGGCGCCAAAAATTGGCCATTTTGAAGGGGAACATCTGGTACAATTATCCTGACTAAAGTTGGTCCTCGCCTGCCAAAGGCTCTGGTGGTGACGCTGGCTTGGGCTCCACAATGACTTCCTCCCTGCCGTTGGACTGGTCTTGGTCTCGTTGCACCGAAACGGGTGCCTTTGCTTGATGCTCTCGCCTGCGCTTGCTCCCTTTGCACCAAAGAGGAAAGGAGGACACTGCGCGGGATGGCGCCCGCCTGGCGCCCTTGGTCGTCATGGCTTGCGTCATGGGCACCTCGTGAGGTACCCTGCCTTGATCTCTCCACCTCCTCGCGAGCCAGCCTGGTGAGGCCGTGCCTGAGGAAGCTCCGTGTCGTCCGCCCCGCGAGGCTCGGCCCCTCGCGAGGGTCTTGGGTCTATGTTGATGAAGATGGGCCGCACTGGGCTCCCTTTTGAGCCACGCCGCGGGCCGCAGGCAGGCAAGTCTGGGGACCCCCATTCCTAGAACGCCGACAGTATACTCTCTCACGCACATCGTCTATCCAGGTCACTCTCTCCAACCCGTCTCACTCTTTCGATCGCACGACGACCCTATGTGATCGGTTGACCTTGCTTCCTCCCATGCACAAAATATATCTACACGTCTATGACTGGATCATCTCTCAAGCTCTATCTTACAGCCCTCACCATTGCCAAAAAGCTCAATCGGACAATATCTCTCCAGAGCATATATATTTGTTCAA
This sequence comes from Aegilops umbellulata, assembly GCA_032464435.1. Classification (NCBI taxonomy): domain Eukaryota; kingdom Viridiplantae; phylum Streptophyta; class Magnoliopsida; order Poales; family Poaceae; genus Aegilops; species Aegilops umbellulata. The sequence continues at coordinate 384,407,201 of CP136056.1, read as the reverse complement.
TGAATGTCGGACTACACTCACTTTGTCTCTCTATCTATATGTCTCTCGATTGACCTCGCTTTCTCACACCGTATCTTCCACGCGTTGAAGCTACTACCTCTCCATCCCTTGCAAAGCCGGAGCTATTTACATTGCGAGGGGCACTCCAACCTTGGATTAATTTGTGTAGGCATTTATTCCGATTGGTTTAGATTATATTTTCGTAGCATTTGGCCCACAACTACTCCAAACACCGTTGCAACCCACGCAACTCCCCTAGTTGATTTCCCTCTGGCTCGGTCATCGCTCTCTCGCACGTCCTTTCTCGCCTTCAACGTCGCACCATGGTATTATTGAAAAAACTATGTTGTTCTCTTTAATTATTATAAATAAGCTACAAAACTACACACCGATAGTCCACTCGGAATGGAACAAATTTTGACCCACAAATTAAAGTGGTACAGACTACACACCGAGGGGCCCACATGTCATGAAACAAATTTGGACCCATATACAAATTAAAAAAATAAAGGACGAGGATCAAACATGCGACCGGGCCTTCAAGCCGCATGTCAAGAGTAGGCAACATGTGTAGAATAGCAATGTTTGTTGTACCCCTTTTGTTCACATAATGTTTTTATATTACCACAACCTAATTAATGGATAACATGTAATATTATTTCTAGTACTATTCGCCTTCACTTACTGGTGGGTTCCATGTGTGCTCTCTCTCTCTCTCCTCCCCTTCTACGTTTAGGCGCACGGGCAAACAGGAAGAACTCGCGGGCGATGTTGTCGTTGACCATATCTGGACACGTTCACAAGTCACGGCACCAGTTTCACGTACTAGCAGCACTAGTCAGTGTGTACGGGCAATGCACGTTAATTTGGAAGTATATTAAGTGCATGCGGATATTAACTACTAGGATATTATTTGCGTGTTGTCATGTGATTAGCACTATTTTTGGCATGAAATTAACTGCACGCTAAATGTGTTGAGCGCTCGACATTGAAGCAGTCTAGATCGTTGGATGACAAGGAATACATGTGGCTTAATGACGTTTTATATTTAATTTGATACGGCTCTAGCAGAACATTCAATCGATCAAACCATACATTTCTTTCAGTCTGACTCTGACTTTAAATTATACGACGATCGATATAAAATAAACGGAAATGATAAACATTCGGATTTTAAGCATGGCAATCCGAACGTTTTTCATGGCAAATTTAGATTACGCGGCGGCGGCGAGGGCGTCTCGCGGTGGGAAGCGGCTCCTCTGTCGTGCTCTGTGTGTCGTCAGGCCACTGACCGACGGCAACGGCGGCGTCTTGCGCTGTTGTTGGCGTACTCCTGGACGTTGGCCTAGCTTCAAGGAAGGCCAAAATGTTTTGGACTTCGGAGCGAGTCGACTGGCGGGAGGAGGCGACTGGCGTTGGTGCAAGGAAGTGGTCGACAGTGGCCATCCATGCCGCTGAGGGGGCCACTAGCACCCGCGCGGGGACAGACGCTGTCAACGGCGCGGCGTTGACATTCGTGTGCACGGGCACCGACACGGGCGCGCACGTCAGTGCATGCGCTGGCGCATGCGCTGGCAGGTGCACGGGCGCGTGAAAGTCGGCGGGGACCTCATGGAACCCCGTGGGATCAAGCTCGGCGACAATGTGCGGCTCCCAGCCCATCAATGCCACGGGGATGAGCGCTGGCGCAGTCGGGGCGACGGGAGCCGGAACGGGAATAGGGACAGGCACGGCGTCTTCCCGCAAGGCCAGTTCAAACTCGTCCCAAAGCGCCTTATGTTCTTGAGACTCCAGCTGGGTGTCTTCCTCAGGAAAGTGGAACACTAAGGGCAAACCATCGTGATGCGGCATGGCGTACGTTTAGGTTAGGCTAGTTGGAGGTAGACGACAGGAGAATCGGAGAGGAAGAGAGAGGATTGTAGCGATACCGGGTAGTGCGGGGTTGATTTGAAACTGCGGCGCCGGCGACATTAAAAGTGGGAGCAGTTGGGACGACGGTGGGCAGCGGAGCCTGGTCAAAGGGCTAGCCTCCCAGTGAGCCTGCACAACGGTGTGCTGGCACACCTCCTTGACAGCCGGCGCAGCGGTCTGCTCGCACGCCTCCCGTCGACTCACACGCTTGCTCGGACGGCACCTGCCGATGAGAAGCGGGGACTCGTGGCGGCACGTAAACGCCCGTAGTTTCAATAGTGAAAGTGTTCGCCTTAACGTGACAGGTCTTTGTTCCAAAATACCTTGGCTCTTCATTTGTGCAACTTGTCATAAGCAGCTTGTCTCAAATTGAAGAAAAAACTTACGAAGTAATATTTGTGCCATATCACGTGACCATGCTTAGTTTCAAGAATTTATACTCACTTTTGGATTTTCTAAAATTTAAGATCCAGGATTCGAAGCAATATCATAACCTGCATCATGCAATAAATTTTCAAGCCGTACATCTGTCCTGTTGTATTTCTTAAGAAAGGATTTGGTCAAACATTTTGCTTAGTTAGACTTCAGACAAGTTATATATGCAGAGTAGGTGACCTTGACGAGCGGCGACCGAGGGAATTGAGCCATGCTCGGCACGAGGTAACGTTGTCTAGTTACTAAAGCATCCCTCTGCTGTTCATCGGTAGTCATTATGGACCGGGGACATGAGGGGAATTTCCTAGGGCTGGAATTCTGGCTGCCAGATATTTCGACTTGAAACGCTGAGGCTCGACTGGTTGGGATTGCCTAATGTGCTTACCACGCACGGCACCGAAGGACACGAGCCCGGTTTTTTTTGGATCAACACGAGCCAAGGTCTGGCTGGTACGCCGTTGGGTCCTACCATTCGAGAATACGAAAGGAACCTTTTAAATCGCCGAACAAATCTATGTGTATTACAATACCCGTATTTTCCTTGCAAATACTAATCTCAACGTGGTAATTGATTTATGGCGAGTTGTTGAATTAGAGTGAGTTTGTGATATATTGATCTCAACGTGGATTTCACATTTCATGGTATCCCTATTAAGTTTTCCAATGAAAATTCAAATTTAAAATATGAACAATATGGAGGTGAGAAAAGTTTGTATGTATCAAGCATATGACCACACACACACACACAGACACACACGCACGAACACAACAACAATCCAATAAGTATAGTGCATCTATTTTTCCAAACCATGCATGTATGACACGAATTCAAAAATACTCCTTCTATTCCTAAATATTTGTCTTTTAGAGAGTTCAACAAGTGACTACATACGGAGCAAAATGAGTGAATCTGGACTCTAAAATATGTCTATATACATCCGTATGTGCCAGTCCATTCGAAGCCTCTAAAAAGACTAATATTTAGGAACGAAGGGAGTAAAATGTAAGACATCCATGGTCCTCAGTTCAATATTTAAAATGAACATGAAACTGAAACATGCATATTAAGTCTAGTACTACATTACATGCAAATGTTGTGTTTAGGCGAAGCTATGATTGTCGGGGGTCAACCCCTCGACCTTAGATAAAATTGTGGAGCTCTGTTTAGGGTTGTTTAGATTATATTTGTCCCCACCCTCCCAGCCACCGATTGGTTGTGCACCCCCCACCCCTCCTCCCCGGGAGAATATCATGTGCCCCCATACCTTAGATGCTATATGCCAATACGAGTTGCTTGGAGCTTGTAGATTTGAGATATAGCAGCTCACATGATGTGTCTTAATATTTCTGCAGGAAACCTTGATGAGTTTGAGAATTGCACACAATTTGTACAAAAACTACTTAGATGCCCTTTGATCCCATATCCAACGACCTCGAAGCTCGTATCACCGTGGCATCTAAGATGAAGGAGGACATCATATTCTCTTGTATGTAAGCATATCATGTGCTACCACACCTTAGATGCTTTGGTGATACAAGCTCTTCGGAGGCGTTGGATTTGTGACCCAACACCTCCTCGGTGGTTCAAATGGTTTTTTGCAGAAAAGCCCCGAAAGAGTTCGGCAACTGCTTACAAGCACAAAGACTGCTCAGATGCCATTGGATCTCAGATCAAACGACCTCCAAGCTCGTATCACCGTAGCATCCAAGCTGCGATAGCACCTTATGTTTTCTCGCACAGTAGAGTATGAGGTGCTCCCGCACCGTAGATTCTATGGTGATACGAGTTCACTGAGATCTAACGACCCACAATAGGAGGTTTGAATGGTTTTGCAATATACGACTGATAGAGTTTGGGAAATGCACAGAAAGTACAAGTACTACGCTTGTGCCATCTGATCACTGATCATATGACCTAGATGCTCATATCACCGTAGCTGGTAATTAAGCTACGGGGAGCACCTAATATGAGCACGGGGGAGCCGTTGGATCGAAGATGCAGCGGCACACACGAGGCCTGAATGTTTTATTTGCAAAAAAAACCTTTTGAGAGTTTGTAAATTGCGCATAATTACAAAGACTACTCCCAAGCCATTAGATCTCACTTCCAACGATGTAAAAACTCGTATCACCATAGTATCTAAGCTGTGGGGTGGATGTGATATTCTATGCCGCTGTCATTTTTGTTCGTAAACTTGCAAAATACGTGTAGCTCATGTCGTTACTTATCTAACCGCGCAAAGTGTTTGTTCAAAAAAACCATCCTACACTGAAATATCGAAAGAACACACGGGGGTCCCACTTGTCATTAATCAAATTTGGACCTAAAACTAACAAATCTGAAAGACGAGATTCGAACTAGCAACCTGGACTACAAAGTGTAAGTCGATAGCCTGAAAAAACGAACGATTGTTGGCTTTGTCCCATAACTTGATTTTATTTATACAGTACTTGCGTTGAGTAGAGTAGAGGGAGTACCTCGTCAACACATGCATGACCGTTGTCTCACTTACTGGTGGGTCCTAGTTCTGTGATCTCAATCTCTCTTCTCTCCATCGTCTAACCTTTGCACGGGCACACACGAAGAGCGGCGCTAGCTTGCCGTGGTGTTATTACAACTAAAAAAAGCTTGGAAAATAGAAGAATCGCCTAGAACAAGAGACGTTGTGGCTGGTCGAGACGGAGCTAACCACATCTATTCTCCATGCCACATTTGCATGATGAAGCTGTGTGGCTAGTGGAGTGTTTTTGACCGACTGGCTGGGTCCCAAGGTCGAACCATAGGTACTACGTCTGATACAGTATATTTTTACACGCACATTTTTCCTCCGTGCCGAGACGTGGCACACCCTACCGTGCGGTTTCGGGGTCCTCCCGGGTGGTGCACGCATATGTTCTTCCTGACGTGGGACACCCTATCGTGCGTTTTCTGGGTCCTCCTCGGTCGTAGCGCCGAAGCAAGTAAATGAGTCATCAAATCACGAAAGACCACCTTTCCCGCCGAGACATCAGTGAAGCACGGTGGCTAGCTAGTTGGGCTAGTTCGACCGGTTAGCTAGGCCGCCGCCACATTTGTTTTTGCACCCCTTTTTTTATCTACTTGCCGACAGGTAAATTTAAATATCCACCGCGGTGTTGCTCTGGTGTTTGGGTGCGGCAGGATTTTCAATTTTTTGATTGACATGAGTAGGCGCGGCAGGATTTTTAATTTTTTCATTGACGGGAGCAGGTGCGGCAGCAATTAGTCACGATGACTCCGCCTGTAAAAACCCACTGCTCCCTGATGTGAGAAGTCGTCTACTGGTGTTTTACCGTGGTGAAAACCAAAAGATTCCCCGCTCCCTCCACCTTCTCGTAGATTGCATTGCCTTTCAGCCGTTTCGCCCCCTTTGCTTCCTCTCCCCATTGCATCTACCTGGTGCCATGGCGGCGCAGCAGATCACGGAGTCCGAGGTGAGGCGCTCAGGGCCAAGGACGTGGAGCTCCGTGAGCTCAAGGAGGAGAGGAGTGCCATGCTCCTCAATTATGTGCGGGAGTTCACGGAGCTTCAAAAGCGGCAGGCGTCCACCACAAAGATGCTAGGGCGTCGGCAACGTTGCTGCAGAAAGTGGGAGATACGATAGGCCGTCAGGAGAGCCGGCTGGAGCGTGAGCGGGCCGATCGTGACGAGGTCTAGGATCGCCTCAGCCACTTGGTGAACCAAGTTGCCACGCACGTGTTGCGGCTGCGTGATGCCTACCGTCGTGCCAGCGCGATGATGCCGGTCGTCGGGCTAAACCCGTTCGACCACCCGGTCGACTTCAACGAGTTGCGGCTTCCTGACCTGGTCTCCTTCTTTACCTATATCTCTGAGGAGCTGAGCCGCCTCCGCGCGATGGTGGGGGCTGAGCTGGACAAGGAGGGGTTGCGGGCTGCCGTCGCCGTTGTCGGGCGAATCCTTTCAGGGCTCCGTCACCGGAATCCATTCGTGCCATTGGACGCTGTCTTTGACGAGCTAGCTCCCGCCGACAGGGAGCAGGCTCTGCGGGCGGTTGCACCCTACATCACCAATGGTGTGCGCCTCGAGAAGCAGGGGGACTTCGGTGGTGTTTAGGCGCCCTCTGCATGGGCATGTCCATGTCTCGGCGCAACATGACCGTTGGATCAAACTCAGACGGTGCAGATCAGTCACTGTAGCACAAAGCGTGTGGGTGTGTTTGGTTGCATTCTCATCTCAATATAGTTGTTTCCTCTTCATGTATTTTTGTCAACCTAGTAGTGTGGACTCATGCACCCTTCATGCACTCTACCAAACACCCAAAAGTGGGTCGAGAAGGGAACTTTTGCTCCCATCCCGTGCACCCTTCATACACCCTGCCTAACACTATTCGTGCTTCATCAGGTTCATGTTTCGTGGAGTAGTGTAGCACCATACTATCCGTGCGCTGTGGACCTAGTTCTGTTAACATCGATCTCACCGTTCATTCTCGACCGGACAGTCGAAAAAGCAGTACTATGTTACATATAGGAGTAGTTGACATGCGCACAACATCATTTGTTATCGTCATATCTTACTACACTAGCAACAAGATTGTGTAGTACTGACGTATGAACCACTACACATGCCTAGTAGTAGGAGCACTGTGTATGTTCAAGTGGTTGCCGTGTTTCGCACTCCTCCGTCGTAAGAGTGGAAACGCTTGCTGTAATCATGTTTTTCTTCTGAAAAATAGTGGACACGCTCTACCGTGCGGATCCTCCTCCAGCCATGCACTAAATTACTCACTTTCGTCGATGTGTGGGACAGCCAGCATGGGGTTCCACCAGCCATGCACTAAATTACTCCATAGTAGAGTGACGGTATACTACCTCGATCGAAGCGCCGTAGTAATGCCCAATGAGCCGTCAAATCACAAAACCCCCTCCTTTCCAGTAGTAAGTTGGACGGACGAAGCAACCATTATTTCACTCTTCTCTCTCAGCTTCCTCTCTACCCAACCCTCGCTTCTGCCTCACCTTGTTCGTCATTTCTTCAAGAAAACCCCGACTTGCTTCTTCCATTGTTCTTCTCTCCCAAAGAAGGAAAGGTGAGCGCATCAATGGTGTTAATTCTGGCCAAGTCCCGGTCTTGCAACCCCGAGACTGATCCTATAACTCCCTCTCTTTTCTTATTTTATTTTGATTTGACAGTTTCTTGATGGACGCTGGAGCACCAGCCGAAGTGATGTCTATGGCTCCAGCCAAAACCGTTGAGGCTCATGGTACGAAGAAGCGCAAGCACCCCGCCGAGACTACCGCAGACAAGCTCAAAGCCATCGCCCTGTCCAAGCCCCCCTCTCCGGGATCCCTCATTAAGCAAGTCCAGGTAATATCTCTTCTTGACGATCTTTTTCTCGATCTTGATCGTGTTTTTTCATCTAACACGCAGTACTAGTACTACTAGTACAACTTTCTGGGTGATCTTGCATGTGATTTTTGTGTGCCAAATGACGGTTCTAAATTCCTCTTTTGACCAAAACATGCGAGAGGTTGACACTGATTTCTTATAGATTACTTTCAACTACTCCCTCTGTCCCAAATTTCTTGTCTTAGATTTGTCTAGATACGGATGTATCAATTGATACATCCGTATCTAGACAAATCCAAGACAAGAATTTTGGGATGGAGGGAGTACTTTATGAACATCAATGCTACCTTTTAAGAGGGTATATTTGCCTCAGTAACTTGTGTTATGGATATTGCATGTAATCCCTCTGCTCTCATGCCTTTGAAGACATGTTCTAGTGTCTTTGTTCACTCATTTATGTGCGTATATGTAGTCATATATGGAGTATAATATCGAAAATCATCTTATATTTATGAAAGGAGGTAGTAATAAAATATGGTTTCTGTTTGAATTAGAACCGGGTCCGCGGTGGAGATGAAGTTCTCAAAGTCATGCCGTGTGAACTGGAAGACCTGATGATGAGTTCTACTGCTGAACTATCCAGCTGCTGTGTCCTTGTCGCCACGTGTCCTGAACTAGTGTTTTCCTGTAGCATTGTTGTCAGGCGTGTTCTCGAGGCTGTACTTGACCACAACAATTTCCTGGTTGTGCCTTCGATTATGAAGGGTGTGGTTCTTGTAAAGCTTCCCAACAAATCCGATGCGGCCTGTCTTCATCATGGTTATGAGTGGAAAGACCACTCTGTTAGGTTCTCCAAGGTTGACAAGATGGTGATGGTGCATGTAGACATCTCACACGAAGTCCATGGCCTAGTCGGTTATGCGGGGTTCATCCCGTAGGTCGGTGGCAAGAAATAGTCTGCAGAGTTTAGTTAGTGCAACTTTGCTTGTCTGTAGTAAGTACTATTGTTCAGTAATTGATTTGTGTTTGTGAACCCTGTATTTTTTATTAGTACTGCCGCTTTTGGTGTGTGGTCAGTCCTGAGAACGATCTAAGTTAATGTCTGTCCACTCAATTCAATCTGTATATTTTGAAGTATCCGTATCATATTTTTTTGTGAGGACGGTCTATCAATTATGGTTACACTCCAATATCTGTATGCATTGCAGGGTTTATTGCTACCGGGATTTCCAGTACCATGGATGTTCGGTCCATACGATTTGTCACGACCTTTGGACTGTCCTGCTTGTGGGAGTAGGCGGGGCCCCTGCATGCCACGCATAGTTGGACGATCAATCTTCTGTTTAGTACTTCAACATAGTGATTTCCTGGTAAGGATTCACTCGTGTCACATCAAGTAAATCTTATTGATTTACTGTCTAAATCTTATTGATTTAATGTCATGTTTTCTTTCTTTTCCTGCAATTTTACGATGCAGGTTTTGCCATGTGACATTCATCACAGAATAAACCATTTGGTTTGCTCTACGATGGCTATTTTTGCAGGTTTCACTTCTTATGTCGTTTCAGTAACGAAGGCACCGTCCATCACTTATATTACTGGAAAAAATTGGATCAGTCTGTTTTCTGAGTACAAGCTGAATCCCTATGATGAACTGCAGTTTGGTTTAACAAAAACGCCACAATTAGTCCTTCTCGCGTTTAAAAGAAATGAAGAAAAAGACTGGATCACGGTCACGGATCCTAGTCAAGTTAGAAAGCTGATCATAGCAGACCAGACACGATCGCCGCTGTCTCACACAGATCGAGCACCGGCAGTTGCTCTAGCACTGACAGCGGCAGCAGCTGAGTCTGATCCAGCTGAGGATTGGGCACTGACCGCGTCAGCGGATCAGTCTGATCTACCGAAGGATTGGGCATCAACACCGGCACCTGCTCCGACACCGGCACCAGCTCTACAAGGAGCACCATCTCCGGCGGCAGCAGCGGCTTCGGCACCTGCACCAACACTTCCACTTGCATCTGCTCCAGCTCGTGCAGTTGCACCGGCAACAGACTGGGCTGCAGTTCTCACTTCATATACCAAAGTCCTTACAAAAACCGACATGTCCACCTTCTTGGTAAGCATTGGCCGCCCAAGTGCTTCGTTCTTTTTTCTTTCCATGGTGTTTCACATGATTCACTGTGTTGATCTAACTGTTTGGGTATGTCTTCTTGTTTGCAAACAGATAATTCCTAGAGCAACGAGGGAGTCCTTCAACAATCCGGGCGACCGCGGCCAAGTTTCTCTTACATGCGCAGCCTTGGTGTGAATGAACCTGCTCAATATACCGTAAGTACAAAGGATGGTCGCATGATGATTGATGCTAAAGGATGGTCAAGGTTCAAATCTAAATCATATCTTGCGGTAGGGGATGATGTCAAAATCGAACTTTCTCGGCAAGGAGAGCTGGTCCAAATCAACTTTGAAATTAGCAGGACGCAACTGTCGAACTGATCTATCCTCTGAGAGATTTTGATGTAATAATCTGGCATGGTGAAACAAGTGTCATGTGTGTATAAGTAGTACGACAGTATTATTTATCACATGGTATATCGTTGATAGAATTGCAACGATTGTTGGTTAGGAACTGTCGTTCGATTTCATTCCAACAGTTGCCGTGCTTTATTCAATTTTGTGTATTCGCCTTGCGACAGCATCTAAAACCAGCGTCGTACCGATCGCTTGCAATATGAAAAGTGCTGAGGTAGAACACATGGGCCCCCAACATGCAGGGTCGGCCTGCGGCTCAAAGTCAAGAACCGTGAGCCTATCTGAGTATTATATTCTCAGCTGAACCCCCATAAAAAAGCTGAACCCCCATAACGCCCGTGCGTTGCAGAGGGAGTATATTTCTCGGCAAGGTGAGCCTGTGATATAAACGATCTGTATATTTCTTTACAGAGGGAGTATCTCTATGTCAAAAAATATATTTATGTGTAACTAGTTACTCATGTCTTTCTACTTCCTTTCACTGATATGTGGGGCAACCGGCAACGGGGTCCACGTGCCATATGCACAAATTAGAGTGCACAACTTCATGGTAGACACACCCCGGTCGTAGCGCCACAGTAATGCCCAATGAGCCGTCAAATCACAACCCCCCTTTCCAGCTTTAGGAGTAAGCTGGACGGACGAAGCGGCAATATTTCACTGCGCCTGAATCCCCTTCTCCCTCGTCTGCTTGTTCAGAGAAAACCCCCTCTCGGCGATTGCATAGGGTTTTCTCATGGAGAACCAGGTACGAATTCTTCATCCATCCCCAATAAACCCAAGTCCCTTGGTCGCAGGTAATCCTAGGATGGCAGCCGTCGCCGTTGATGCATTTTTCTTCCTACTGAATCTAGTGTGTTTCATTTGCAGTGCCCAAAGTGCGAGTACCCTAAAGGTTTCTGCGCCCTCGGCGAGACGCCACACTTGTTCCTTCTCATCCTAACACAGCATTTTGAAACACGCACAGTATGTTCCTAGAATCCTCTTTTCTATCCAGGAGGGTGGGGTTTTTTTGAACATGCCGTGTTCTCATATTATTTTTCCTGCAGTGTATTATTTGCTCTGCCAGAACAAATGTACTCAAGATTCTCGGCCTTGCCATAACTGAATACACTAGTTTAATGGTCACAGTGAAGACAAGCCATGGATATAAGTTCCGAGTTGGGTTCATGAACCAAGAAGATCGCTGCTTTTTTATGGACGAACTTGCATAAACTTTCTCAAATGTTACGGACCGAAAGTTGGCGCACGAATGTTGATGGAAATAGCAGAACCTGGTCTCATCTTCACTGCGATCTTCCACCCCGACGTCGTTCCAATTGTTCTGTTGGGGAACGTAGTAATTTCAAAATTTTCCTACGCACACGCAAGATCATGGTGATGCATAGCAACGAGGGGAGAGTATGATCTACGTACCCTTGTAGATCGCAATGGAAGCGTTTGACACAACGTAGAGGAAGTAGTCGTACGTCTTCTTCCCGGTCCGACCGATCCAAGCACCGTTACTCCGGCACCTCCGAGTTATTAGCACACATTCATCTCGATGATTATCCTCGGGCTCCGATCCAGCAAAGTGTCGAGGAAGATTTCCGTCAGCACGACGGCGTGGTGACGATCTTGATGTACTACTGACGCAGGGCTTCGCCTAAGCACTGCGACAAATATGACCGAGGTGGAATTTGGTGGCAGGGGGCACCGCACACGGCTAAGGAAAGATCTCAATGATCAATTGTCTGTCTAGAGGTGCCCCCTGCCCCCGTATATAAAGGGGCAAAGGGGGAGGGCACGGCAGCCATAGGAGGAGTCCTACTCCCGCTGGGAGTAGGACTCCCCTCCAATCCTATTCCTAATAGGACTCCCCAAGTGGGGAAAGAGAGAGGGGCTGGACGGCCACCTTCCCTAGTCCTAATAGGACTAGGGGAAGGGGGGAGGCGCACAGACCATGAGGGCAGCCCTTTCACCTTTCCACCAAGGCCCATGTTGGCCCATTTGGCTCCCGGGGGGTTCCGGTAACCCTCCCGGTATTCCGGTAAAATCCCGATTTCACCTGGAACACTTCCGATGTCCAAACATAGGCTTCCAATATATCAATCTTTACATCTCGACCATTTAGAGACTCCTCGTCATGTCCATGATCACATCCGGGACTCCGAACAACCTTCGGTACATCAAAATGCATAAACTCATAATAATTGTCATCGTAACGTTAAGCGTGCGGACCCTACGGTTCGAGAACAATGTAGACATGACCGAGACACATCTCCGGTCAATAACCAATAGCGGGACCTAGATGCCCATATTGGCTCCTACATATTCTACAAAGATCTTTATCGGTCAGACCGCATAACAACATACGTTGTTCCCTTTGTCATTGGTATGTTACTTGCCAGAGATTCGATCGTCAGTATCCAATACTTAGTTCAATCTCGTTACCGGCAAGTCTCTTTACTCTTTCCGTAATACATCATCCCGCAACTAACTCATTAGTTGCAATGCTTGCAAGGCTTAAGTGATGTGTATTACCGAGAGGGCCCAGAGATACCTCTCCGACGATCGGAGTGACAAATCCTAATCTCGAAATACGCCAACCCAACATCTACCATTGGAGACACCTGTAGTACTCCTTTATAATCACCCAGTTACGTTGTGACGTTTGGTAGTACCCAAAGTGTTCCTTCGGCAAACGGGAGTTGCATAATCTCATAGTCATAGGAACATGTATAAGTCATGGATAAAGCAATAGCAACATACTAAACGATCGGGTGCTAAGCTAATATAATGGGTCATGTCAATCAGATCATTCAACTAATGATGTGACCTCGTTAATCAAATAACAACTCTTTGTTCATGGTTAGGAAACATAACCATCTTTGATTAACGAGCTAGTCTAGTAGAGGCATACTAGTGACACTCTGTTTGTCTATGTATTCACACATGTATTATGTTTCCAGTTAATACAATTCTAGCATGAATAATAAACCTTTATCATGATATAAGGAAATAAAGAATAACTTTATTATTGCCTCTAGGGCATATTTCCTTCATGTTCATCCATGTTAGTTTTGTATCTGGTTCTTGCTTGTTGCCTCGATTACTTCTTAATCCACCTATTCTGTCTAACTAATCACAATTTAACTTTAGAAGTAGCAACGAATTTCTCACGAACATGCTACTTCTAACTAATATTTTCTTATAATTGGTGGCACGTGTAGGTTTTTTAGAGTTAAGCAGTCTGCTCGTTTGTTACTCTGTAATAACTCAGCTGTTACTAATGGCACTGAAGTTGACTGGATCGACATCCACAACTTCCTACACTTTATTCATCGTCTTGAGGTCCTTGTGGGGCGTTTCAATGGTGGAAGTGTTGGAAATATGCCCTAGAGGAAATAATAAAAGCATTATTATTATATTTCCTTATTCATGATAATTGTCTTTATTCGTGCTATAATTGTGTTATCCGGAAATCGTAATACATGTGTGAATAACAGACAACAACGTGTCCCTAGTAAGCCTCTAGTTGACTAGCTCGTTGATCAATAGATAGTCATGGTTTCCTGACTATGGGCATTGGATGTCAATGATAACAAGATCACATCATTAGGAGAATGATGTGATGGACGAGACCCAATCCTAAACATAGCATAAGATTGCATAGTTCGTCTGCTAGAGTTTTCCAATGTCAAGTATCCTTTCCTTAGACCATGAGATCGTGTAACTCCCGGATACCGTAGGAGTGCTTTGGGTGTGGCAAACGTCACAACGTAACTGGGTGACTATAAAGGTATACTACGGGTATCTCTGAAAGTGTCTGTTGGGTTGACACGGATCGAGACTGGGATTTGTCACTCCGCTTGACGGAGAGGTATCACCGGGCCCTCTCGGTAATGCATCATCATAATGAGCTCAATGTGATCAAAGTGTTTGATCACGGGATCATGCATTACGGTACGAGTAAAGTGACTTGCTGGTAACGAGATTGAACGAGGTATTGGGATACCGACGATCGAATCTCGGGCAAGTAAAATACCGATTGACAAAGGGAATCGTATACGGGATTAATTGAATCCTCGACATCGTGGTTCATCCGATGAGATCATCGTGGAGCATGTGGGAGCCAACATGGGTATCCAGATCCTGCTGTTGGTTATTGCCCGAGAGCCGTCTCGGTCATGTCTGCATGTCTCCCGAACCCCTAGGGTCTACACACTTAAGGTTCGGTGACGCTAGGGTTGTGAAGATATGTATATGCAGTAACCTGAATATTGTTCGGAGTCTCGGATAAGATCCCGGACGTCACGAGGAGTTTTGGAATGGTCCGGAGGTAAAGAATTATATATAGGAAGTGCTGTTTTGGCCATCGGGACAAGTTTCGGGGTTATCGGTATTGTACCGGGACCACCGGAGGGTCCCAGGGGGTCCACCGGGTGGGGCCACCTGCCTCGGGGGCCACATGGGCTCTAGGGGGTGCGCCTTGGCCTACATGGGCCAAGGGGAACCAGCCCCAAGAGGCCCATGCGCCTAGGGTTCCAAAGGGGAAGAGTCCCACTAGTGGAAGGCACCTCCTAGGTGCCTTGGGGGGGGAGGAAATCCTCCCTGGCCGCCGCCCCTTGGAGATCAGATCTCCCAGGGCCGGCGCCCCCCCAAGAGGCCTATATAAAGGGGGGGAGGGGGCAGCCGTACCCCTGGTCCTTGGCGCCTCCCTCTCCCTCTCCAACACCTCCTCCTCCTCCGTAGAGCTCGGCGAAGCCCTGCCGGAGTACTGCAGCTCCAACATCACCACGCCGTCGTGCTACTGCTGGAGCCATCTTCCCCAACCTCTCCTTTGCCTTGCTGGATCCAGAAGAAGGAGATGTTACGCTGACCGTACGTGTCTTGAACATGGAGGTGCCGTCCGTTCGGTGCTAGGATCTCCGGTGATTTGGATCACGTCGTGTACGACTACCTCATCCCCGTTCGTTGAACGCTTCCGCTCGCGATCTACAAAGTGGTATGTAGATGCAATCTCTCTCCCATGACTCGTTGCTTAGATGAACTCATAGATGGATCTTGGTGAAACCCTAGGAAAAATTTTAATTTTCTGCAACGTTCCCCAACAGTGGCATCATGAGCTAGGTCTATGAGTAGTTCTCTATTGCACGAGTAGAACACAAGTGGTTGTGGGCGTAGATGTTGTCAACTTTCTTGCCGCTACTAGTCTTATCTTGCTTCAGCGGTATTGTGGGATGAAGCGGCCCGGACCAACCTTACACGTACACTTACGTGAGACCGGTTCCACCGACTAACATGCAGTAGTTGCATAAGGTGGCTGGCGGGTGTCTGTCTCTCCCACTTTAGTTGGAGCGGATTCGATGAAAAGGGTCCTTATGAAGGTTAAATAGAAGTTGACAAATCATGTTGTGGCTTTCACGTAGGTAAGAAAACGTTCTTGCTAGAACCCTAATTCAGCCACGTAAAACTTGCAACAACAATTAGAGGACGTCTAACTTGTTGTTGCAGCAAGTGCTTTGTGATATGATATGGCCAAAGTTGTGATGAATGATGAATGATCTATATGTGATGTATGAGATGTTCATGCTATTGTAATAGGAATCACGACTTGCATGTCGATGAGTATGACAACCGGCAGGAGCCATAGGAGTTGTCTTTAATTTTTTTATGACCTGCGTGTCATTGAGAAACGCCATGTAAATTACTTTACTTTATTGCTAAACGCGTTAGCCATAGTAGTAGAAGTAATAGTTGGCGAGCAACTTCCTGGAGACACGATGATGGAGATCATGATGATGGAGATCATGGTGTCAAGCCGGTGACAAGACGATCATGGAGCCCCAAGATGGAGATCATAGGAGCTATGTGATATTGGCCATATCATGTCACGTTTATTATTTGATTGCATGTGATGTTTATCATGTTTTGCATCTTGTTTACTTAGTACGACGGTAGTAAATAAGATGATCCCTCATAATAATTTCAAGAAGTGTTCCCCCTAACTGTGCACCGTTGCGACAGTTTGTTGTTTCGAAGCACCACGTGATGATCGGGTGTGATAGATTCTAACGTTCACATACAACGGGTGTAAGACAGATTTACACATGCAAACACTTAGGTTGACTTGACGAGCCTAGCATGTACAGACATGGCCTCGGAACACAGAAGACCGAAAGGTCGAGCATGAGTCGTATAGAAGACACGATCAACATGAAGATGTTCACCGATGTTGACTAGTCTGTCTCACGTGATGATCGGACACGGCCTAGTTGACTCGGATCATGTAATACTTAGATGACTAGAAGAGGGATGTCTATCTAAGTGGGAGTTCATTAAATAATTTGATTAAGATGAACTTTATTATCATGAACTTAGTCTAAAATATTTACAATATGTCTTGTAGATCAAATGGCCAACGTAGTCCTCAACTTCAACGCGTTCCTAGAGAAAACCAAGCTGAAAGATGATGGCAGCAACTATACGGACTGGGTCCGGAACCTGAGGATCATCCTCATAGCTGCCAAGAAAGATTATGTCCTACGAGCACCGCTGGGTGATGCACCTGTTCTCCCTGCAGAACAAGACGTTATGAACGCTTGGCAGTCACGTTCCGATGATTACTCCCTCGTTCAGTGCGGCATGCTTTACAGCTTAGAGCCGGGGCTCCAAAAGCGTTTTGAGAGACATGGAGCATATGAGATGTTCGAAGAGCTGAAAATGGTTTTCCAAGCTCATGCCCGGGTCGAGAGATATGAAGTCTCCGACAAATTCTTTAGCTATAAGATGGAGGAAAATAGCTCTGTCAGTGAACACATACTCAAGATGTCTGGGTTGCACAACCGCTTGACTCAACTGGAAGTTAATCTCCCGGATGAAGCGGTCATTGACAGAATCCTCCAGTCGCTTCCACCTAGCTACAAGAGCTTTGTGATGAACTACAACATGTAGGGGATGGTAAAGACCATTCCTGAGGTATATGCTATGCTGAAATCAGCAGAGGTAGAAATCAAGAAGGAACATCAAGTGTTGATGGTGAATAAAACCACTAAGTTCAAGAAGGGCAAGGGTAAAAAGAACTTCAAGAAGGACGGCAAGGAAGTTCCCGCGCCCGGTAAGCAAGTTGCCGGGAAGAAGCCAAAGAATGGACCCAAGCCCGAGACTGAGTGTTTTTATTGCAAGGGAAGTGGTCACTGGAAGCGGAACTGCCCCAAATACTTAGCGGACAAGAAGGCCGGCAAAACAAAAGGTATATGTGATATACATGTAATTGATGTGTACCTTAACAGTACTCGTAGTAGCTCTTGGGTATTTGATACCGGTGCAGTTGCTCACATTTGTAACTCAAAGCAGGAGCTGCGGAATAAGCGAAGACTGGCGAAGGATGAGGTGACGATGCGCGTCGGGAATGGTTCCAAGGTCGATGTGATCGCCGTCGGCACGCTACCTCTACATTTACCTACAGGATTAGTTTTAAACCTCAATAATTGTTATTTAGTGCCAAGTTTGAGCATGAACATTGTGTCTGGATCTCGTTTAATTCGAGATGGCTACTCATTTAAATCTGAGAATAATGGTTGTTCTATTTATATGAGAGATATGTTTTATGGACATGCTCCGATGGTTAATGGTTTATTCTTAATGAATCTCGTACGTGATGATACACATATTCATAGTGTGAATACCAAAAGAGTTAAAGTTGATAACAATAGTCCCACATATTTGTGGCACTGCTGCCTTGGTCACATAGGTGTCAAACGCATGAAGAAGCTCCATGCAGATGGACTTTTAGAGTATCTTGATTATGAATCATTTGACACGTGCGAACCATGCCTCATGGGTAAAATGACCAAGACTCCGTTCTCAGGAAAAATGGAGCGAGCAACCAACTTATTGGAAATCATACATACCGATGTGTGCGGTCCAATGAGTGTTGAGGCTCGCAGTGGCTATCGTTATGTTCTCACCCTCACTGATGACTTGAGTAGATATGGGTATATCTACTTAATGAAACACAAGTCTGAGACCTTTGAAAAGTTCAAGGAATTTCAGAGTGAAGTTGAAAATCAACGTGATAGAAAGATCAAGTTTCTACGATCAGATCGTGGAGGAGAATACTTGAATCACGAATTTGGCACATACTTAAGAAAATGTGGAATATTTTCACAACTCACGCCGCCTGGAACACCTCAGCGTAATGGTGTGTCCGAACGTCGTAATCGCACTCTATTAGATATGGTACGATCTATGATGTCTCTTACCGATTTACCGCTATCTTTTTGGGGCTATGCTTTAGAGACTGCCGCATTCACTTTAAATAGGGCTCCGTCGAAATCCGTTGAGACGACACCGTATGAATTATGGTTTGGGAAGAAACCTAAGCTGTCGTTTCTAAAAGTTTGGGGATGCGATGCTTATGTCAAGAAACTTCAACCTGAAAAGCTCGAACCCAAGTCGGAAAAATGCGTCTTCATAGGATACCCTAAAGAAACTATTGGGTATACCTTCTACCTCAAATCCGAAGGCAAGATCTTTGTTGCCAAGAATGGATCCTTTCTAGAGAAAGAGTTTCTCTCGAAAGAAGTAAGTGGGAAAGTAGAACTTGATGAAGTGTTACCTCTTGAACCGGAAAATGGCGAAACTCAAGAAAACGTTCCTGAGGTGCCTGCACCGACTAGAGAGGAAATTAATGATGATGATCAAGATACTTCTAATCAAGCTCCTACTGAAATTCGAAGGTCCACAAGGACACGTTCCACACCAGAGTGGTACGGCAACCCTGTCTTGGAAATCATGTTGTTAGACAACGGTGAACCTTCGAACTATGAGGAAGCAATGGCGGGCCCGGATTCCGACAAATGGCTGGAAGCCATGAAATCTGAGATAGGATCCATGTATGAAAACGAAGTATGGACTTTGACTAACTTGCCCGTTGAACGGCGAGCCATAGAAAATAAGTGGATCTTTAAGAAGAAGATAGACGCGGATGGTAATGTGACCATCTATAAAGCTCGGCTTGTCGCTAAGGGTTATCGACAAGTTCAAGGGGTTGACTACGATGAGACTTTCTCACCGGTAGCGAAGCTGAAGTCCGTCCGAATCATGTTAGCAATTGCCGCATTCTACGATTATGAAATATGGCAAATGGACGTCAAAACGGCATTCCTTAATGGTTTCCTTAAGGAAGAATTGTATATGATGCAGCCGGAAGGTTTTGTTGATCCTAAGAATGCTGACAAGGTGTGCAAGCTCCAACGCTCGATTTATGGGCTGGTGCAAGCATCTCGGAGTTGGAACATTCGCTTTGATGAGATGATCAAAGCGTTTGGGTTTACGCAGACTTATGGAGAAGCCTGCGTTTACAAGAAAGTGAGTGGGATCTCTGTAGCATTTCTCATACTATATGTAGATGACATACTTTTGATGGAAAATGATATAGAACTCTTGGACAGCATTAAGGCCTACTTGAATAAAAGTTTTTCAATGAAGGACCTTGGAGAAGCTGCTTATATATTAGGCATCAAGATCTATAGAGATAGATCAAGACGCCTCATAGGTCTTTCACAAAGCACATACCTTGATAAGATATTGAAGAAGTTCAATATGGATCAATCTAAGAAGGGGTTCTTACCTGTGTTACAAGGTGTGAAATTGAGCTCAGCTCAATGTCCGACCACGGCAGAAGATATAGAAGAGATGAGTGTCATCCCCTATGCCTCAGCCATAGGTTCTATTATGTATGCCATGCTGTGTACCAGACCTGATGTAAACTTTGCCGTAAGTTTGGTAGGAAGGTACCAAAGTAATCCCGGCAAGGAACACTGGACAGCGGTCAAGAATATCCTGAAGTACCTGAAAAGGACTAAGGAAATGTTTCTCGTTTATGGAGGTGACGAAGAGCTCGTCGTAAAGGGTTACGTCGACGCTAGCTTCGACACAGATCTGGATGACTCTAAGTCACAAACCGGATAGGTGTATATTTTGAATGGTGGGGCAGTAAGCTGGTGCAGTTGCAAGCAGAGCGTCGTGGCGGGATCTACATGTGAAGTGGAGTACATGGCAGCCTCGGAGGCAGCACATGAAGCAATTTGGGTGAAGGAGTTCATCACCGACCTCGGAGTCATACCCAATGCGTCGGGGCCAATCAAACTCTTCTGTGACAACACTGGAGCTATTGCACTTGCCAAGGAGCCCAGGTTTCACAAGAAGACCAGGCACATCAAGCGTCGCTTCAACTCCATTCGTGAAAATGTTCAAGATGGAGACATAGAAATTTGTAAAGTGCACACGGATCTGAATGTCGCAGATCCATTGACTAAACCTATCCTTAAGGCAAAACATGATCAGCACCAGAACTCTATGGGTGTTCGATTCATCACAATGTAACTAGATTATTGACTCTAGTGCAAGTGGGAGACTGTTGGAAATATGCCCTATAGGCAATAATAAAACCATTATTATTATATTTCCTTATTCATGATAATTGTCTTTATTCATGCTATAATTGTGTTATCCGGAAATCGTAATACATGTGTGAATAACAGACAACAACGTGTCCCTAGTAAGCCTCTAGTTGACTAGCTCGTTGATCAATAGATAGTCATGGTTTCCTGACTATGGGCATTGGATGTCAATGATAACAAGATCACATCATTAGGAGAATGATGTGATGGACGAGACCCAATCCTAAACATAGCATAAGATTGCATAGTTCGTCTGCTAGAGTTTTCCAATGTCAAGTATCCTTTCCTTAGACCATGAGATCGTGTAACTCCCGGATACCGTAGGAGTGCTTTGGGTGTGGCAAACGTCACAACGTAACTGGGTGACTATAAAGGTATACTACGGGTATCTCTGAAAGTGTCTGTTGGGTTGACACGGATCGAGACTGGGATTTGTCACTCCGCTTGACGGAGAGGTATCACCGGGCCCTCTCGGTAATGCATCATCATAATGAGCTCAATGTGATCAAAGTGTTTGATCACGGGATCATGCATTACGGTACGAGTAAAGTGACTTGCTGGTAATGAGATTGAACGAGGTATTGGGATACCGACGATCGAATCTCGGGCAAGTAAAATACCGATTGACAAAGGGAATCGTATACGGGATTAATTGAATCCTCGACATCGTGGTTCATCCGATGAGATCATCGTGGAGCATGTGGGAGCCAACATGGGTATCCAGATCCCGCTGTTGGTTATTGCCCGAGAGCCGTCTCGGTCATGTCTGCATGTCTCCCGAACCCGTAGGGTCTACACACTTAAGGTTCGGTGACGCTACGGTTGTGAAGATATGTATATGCAGTAACCCGAATGTTGTTCGGAGTCCCGGATAAGATCCCGGACCTCACGAGGAGTTTTGGAATGGTCCGGAGGTAAAGAATTATATATAGGAAGTGCTGTTTTGGCCATCGGGACAAGTTTCGGGGTTATCGGTATTGTACCGGGACCACCGAAGGGTCCCAGGGGGTCCACCGGGTGGGGCCACCTGCCTCGGGGGGGCACATGGGCTCTAGGGGGTGCGCCTTGGCCTACATGGGTCAAGGGGAACCAGCCCCAAGAGGCCCATGCGCCTAGGGCTCCAAAGGGGAAGAGTCCCACTAGTGGAAGGCTCCTCCTAGGTGCCTTGGGGGGGAGGAAATCCTCCCTGGCCGCCGCCCCTTGGAGATCAGATCTCCCAAGGCCGGCGCCCACCCCCCAAGAGGCCTATATAAAGGGGGGAGGGGCAGCCGTACCCCTGGTCCTTGGCGCCTCCCTCTCCCTCTCCAACACCTCCTCCTCCTCCGTAGAGCTCGGTGAAGCCCTGCCGGAGTACTGCAGCTCCACCATCACCACGCCGTCGTGCTGCTGCTGGAGCCATCTTCCCCAACCTCTCCTTTGCCTTGCTGGATCAAGAAGAAGGAGATGTTACGCTGACCGTACGTGTGTTGAACGCGGAGGTGCCGTCCGTTCGGTGCTAGGATCTCCGGTGATTTGGATCACGTCGTGTACGACTACCTCATCCCCATTCGTTGAACGCTTCCTCTCGCGATCTACAAAGTGGTATGTAGATGCAATCTCTCTCCCATGACTCGTTGCTAGATGAACTCATAGATGGATCTTGGTGAAACCGTAGGAAAATTTTTAATTTTCTGCAACGTTCCCCAACAGGAAGGCCACGTGGGATATGTGTGCCACTGCTGCACTCGTTGAACAGGTCCAACTGTGTTGAGAAACTTATGGTACGAGCTGTTTTCTGTTATATATGTTGTTCATAAACTATTGCTTATACACAGTTTTACAGCTGTGATCTTCTTGAAATAGGAACTGCCGAGTTCTATTGTTCCTACACAGATGCCTGACCATGGTCGGGTCAGACTTGCGCTTGGTCACAACATGATGTTTATGTCGACCTACTCAATTCCCCTTGGAGGTTAAAATATACTTATTCATGGGTGGTCTCAAATAATGAAGGCCCGTCCATCTTGGAGAATAGGACATAAGATTATGTTCATGCTTTTCCATGGCTCTAAAGTGAATATCATGTTTATTTACCATGTTGCAAGATGAAGCCGCTTTCAGAAGGTTGTGGATGCGCGGGGTGGCGCCTGGGCCTTGTCCTGGGGCTTGGCGGCCTCACCCTTGGTTAACTGTAGGCAAAGTAGCACTGTTCGAGGCGTGCTTTGTACGGTTGAACCTATATAAGTACTCATACTGCTTTCAGCTTTGGTTGTTAAGTGCCCCTGCTGGTTTCAGTTAAGGTTGTTAAGTACTCCTGCTGCTTTTACAGTCTGTCGTGTTTCTTCAGTCCTGTCTTCCTCCAGCCGCCAAAACCAAACCAGCGCCGGCGGGGCCGCCTGCTTCCGCCTCCCACGGCTGGCTGCGCCTCAGCGCACGCATCACCTCCCCACCATCTCCTAAATCATTAATGCCGACGTCCTCCGCGCGCTTTGGTGCGCTGGCCGTGGCGCCACCCTCTCACGTTGTCAACATGGTCAACAAACAACAAGAATCGGCAGAAGTACATGGAGAGGATGATAGTAGGGGCCCACCACGTTGTCGTATGGAAAAATAAAATGCTTCCTCCTAGTGTTTTCCTGACATCTGGGACCCACGACATTGTGAGCGTATATAGTCAATAGACAAGAGAACAGCACAAGATCGGCTGACACCTAGGACGTAGCTACTCGAGCAGTATTTTTTTTGTTTGGTATTGTTGAGACGGAGCGGGGTTTGAAATGGGTTGTGACCCGTCTAGCCTAGGCTTATATTTTATGTTCACCATGTGACCAGCCCAGCTATTTTTTCTTTGTGAAAATGAGCCCAGTTTATTTTTTTTGAAGAATACCCAATCCAGGCCTACTTATTTTTCTACGCCCTGATGGGCTGCAACTCTTTCAAGACGCCTGCAAATCTTGAAAGTAATATGAAATGGGTTGTAAATAAAAAAACAGATGACAAATTGGCAATTACTTTATAATTTCTGAATTTTATCACATTTTCAGATTCCTATTTCACTGGGCATTAACCTAATTTAAATATATCTTCAAAGTACTTTTAATCTGGCTGGACATTTTGGTATTAAAAATAGTTTGGAACCCACAGAAATATGCGAAATTGGCCCTGGCCAACCAAAAAAACGACTGCAATAAATTGCATAAGAAGTTGCCATGAGCTATATATAAATTGTTAAAAAAAGAGGGAGTGGTCTGACTTGTGGTCCTGTTTAGTTGACGCGTATGCAAGATTTTTTTAGTTATTATATACGTCAACAAACGATTCTGGCAGACGTAACCGTTGGATGTCAATCCAACAGCCGTCGTGTTTCTTCAATCTCTGATCTTCTTGCTCCAGCCGCCAAAGCAGCGCCGACGGGACCGCCTACTCCTGCCTCCCGTGGTCGGCTGTGCTGCCGCGCAAGCCTCAGTGCTCCCTACTACTCCCACCGCTGGCCAGGGCATCCCTGTACTCACCCACACCCCCTGTTATTCTATGGCGACGGCAGCCTCACACCGTAGCCGAACCGGTGAACTCTCGTACTCCTCTCCGCGTGCGCATCCACTGCCGTGTCTTCCCCGGCTCCGCGTCGTCCCCTTCCTATGCCTCGCCGTCGTCCACCGTTCTGGTGCTCTTGGCGCGGCGTGGTCAATGTGGTCAACGACCGACTTCCATCGGAAGAGTACTGTACGTGGAGAGGCTGACAGCTGGGTCCACAGCAGCTGCAAGGAAGTGCCTCCTTATTACACGGAAAATAATTATTCCTCCACCTGACAGCGGGGACCCACCGGATGGGCCACCTATATTTTGCAAAAAAAAATCATTTCCCCCTGACTGTTGGGACCCATCGGACGGGCCACCGTATTTCGCGAAAAAAACGTTCCCCCCGCTGTCAGCTCGGACCCACCGGAAGTGCCTCCTTATTATGCACAAAAAAATGAATACTCCCCCGGCTAGCTGGGCCCACCTTCGTGGGAGGCTAACTTGTGGGCCTACTAAGTTGACGGGGACGAAGGGCTTTGTCAACTTAGTCAATATGAACGATTCTAGCGCCAGTGACCGTACGATGTCCATCCAAAGGCTGTAGTGCTTCTTCAACCTCTAGTCTTCTTGCTCCAACCGCCCAAAGCAGCGCCGGTCGTGCCGCATGCTCCTGCCTCCCGTGGCCGGCTATGCTGCCGCAGAGGCCTCACCGCCGCCTACTATTCCCATCGCTGGCCAGGCCCTGCGGCGACGGCATCCTCACACCGCAGCCGAACCAGTGAACCCTCGTACTCCTATCCGCGCGGGCTTCCACTATCGTGTCTTCCCCGGTTCCGCGTCGTCCCCTTCCTAGGCCTCGCCGTCGTCCACCGGCGTGGTGCTCTCGGCGTGGCGTGGTCAATGTGGTCAACGACCGACTTCCATCGAAAGAGTAATGTGCGTGGAGACGCTGACAGCTGGGTCCACGGCCGCAGCAAGGAAGTGCCTCCTTATTATGCGCAAAATAATTATTCCTCCACCTGACAGCGGGGACCCGTCGGACGGGCCACCATATTTCATGAAAAAACATTTGCCCCTGACTGCTGGGACCCACCAGCTACATCTTCGCACGTAAGGAAGTGCTTGACAGTCGGGACCCACCTGGTCGAAGCGTACGTAGCGTTGTCATTCTGGTCGCGAGCGTGTATGTACATATATATTGGTTGATGTAGAGGCGCGAACGTGTCGTAGTAGAGGCGGCCAGGGTGCAAGAAAGAAAATACGGCCACGTATGTGTACATACGGGCGGGGTCTCGAACGCCTACTCGCGCATACGTGCGGCGAGGGCTCGTTGACATGGTTGGGTCAGAACGGAGAAACAGCGTCGTCGTCGTGTTCATGGGGAGGCAACGGAATGCGTCGTGTTCATGGGGAGGCAACGGAATGGGTCGTGTTCATCGGGAGGCAACAGAACGCGTGGGAGCCAACTGGCTGGGTCGGAACAGAATGCGTGATCGTGTTCATCGGGAGGGCTTGGACGGAAGAGGCGATGGAAACGAGGCCTGGCGTACCGCGCAACGGAGGAAACGGACCTCCTACGGTCAAAACGGGGGTCCAGTTGATCGGGAGGGGTGTGGCGTACCGCAAAACGGAGGAAACGAACCTCCTACGGTCGAAACGGGGGTCCTGTTCATCGGGAGGGGTGTGGCGTACCGCAAAACGGGACTCCACGGGATACTTTTTATCTCCACCGTCGACCCCCTCCAGCCTCCACGAGCTACTGTTCATCCACCATCGACCTCCTCCAGCCTCCACCTATGACTGTTCATCCACGGGCTCCTGTTCATCCAGCCTCCACTGCGCGCTACTCCACCGGCTACTGTTCAACCAGCCCTCTCCACGGGATCCTGTTCAACCACCCCTCCATGGCATACTATTCATCCTGCCCTCCACCGTCTACTGTTCATCCAACCCTCCACGGGGCGGTCCTGTTTATCCAGCCCTCCACGCGGTCCTGTTCATCCAGCCCCAACCGGCTCGATCGATCGGGGTCCTGTTCATCCAGAGGCAACACCACGGGGTCCTGTTCATCCACCCCCACCGGAAACTGTTCATCCACCCCCCCCCCCCTGCAACGCTCACTGTTCATCCAGAGGCAGCATCGATCGGCTTCAGTTAGCAGCAGTAGCGAAGGAATCGCTCGATCGGGTTCAGTTAACAGCCATCGATCGATCGCTTGGGTTCAGTAACGTGTAGCCTGCAGTGCAATCGCTCGGGTTCTGTTAGAGCCCAACGCCTCACTCGGGTTCAGTTAGAGCCAACGCCTCGCACGCACGCGCGTACGTGTACGAGAGAAACGCGCATCGCTCGGCCCCCGACCTCCCACCGTAACCGGGAACTCCCCGAAATTTTCCTCCGCCTCGCTTCTACCTTGGTTTTTTCCGTCATGGATGGCCCAAAGAATGTCATGCAGCTGCGTCTTCGGCCCGACCAGGACAAAAAGCCCATTTTCTGTCATGATTTTTTTTCATAGAAGTAGGCGCCCACCACATCTATGATGATACCGGGTTTTGTCACAATTATCGTCATAGAAGTGTCATATGTATGACAGAAAAAAAATCGTTCGGCCCAAAATGTCACGGATGTGTCTTTTTTTGTAGTGGAGGCCTCCGCGGCATCACAGCCGGCCACGGGAGGCAGGAGCACGCGGCACGACCGGCGCTGGTTTGGGCGGCTGGAGCAAGAAGACCAGAGGTTGAAGAAGCACTACGGTCGTTGGATGAACATCGTACGGTAACAGGATCTAGAATCGTTCATATTGACTAAGTTGACAAAGCCCTCCGTCCCTGTCAACTTGGTAGGCCCACAAGTCAGCCTCCCACTATGCTGGCTTCCAGCTGGTAGGGGGAATATTCATTTTTTTGTGCGTAATAAGGAGGAACTTCCTTGCGCGCGAAGATAGCTGGTGGGTCCGACATGTCAGCGGGGGCACGTTATTTTTGCGAAATACAGAGGCCCTTCCGGTGGGTCCCAGATGTCAGGTGGAGGAATCATTATTTTGCGCGTAATAAGGAGGCATTTCCTTGTGTGCGGCCGTGGACCCAGCTGTCAGCCTCTCCGTGCACAGTCTACTTCCGATGGTGTCGTTCGTTGACCACATTGACCACGTTGCGCCGAGCGCATCCAAGGTGGTGGACGACGGCGAGGTCCCGGACAGCAACGGGCCGGAGATGGGAAGACGCAGGAGTAGATTCGTAGACAGAGAGGTGTACGAGGGTTAATTGGTTCTAGTGCGGTGTGGTTCGGCAGTCGATGGAGAAGAACAGGAGGTGTGGAGGGGTGGAGGGATAGCCTGTCCAACGATGGAGTAGCGCTTCATAGCGAAGCATGCTAAGCAGAGCTGCTAGCAGCAGGAGGCAGGAGGTGGTCCCGGCGGCGCTGGAGGAAGAAGATGAGAGATTGAAGATGGATGCCGGTCGTTGGATGTAAATCCAACGGCTAACATGTCAGAATCATTTGTTGACTAAATTGACAACGACTTGCGTTGGCTTCGACCTATTGGCCCACATTTCAGCCTCCAAAAATGTGGCACGTATTCAACCCATTTTTTCAGAATTTACAGTCTTTTTTCGCGCGGTAGAATTTAGAGTCAATTTGATCTTTTTTTTGAATTACAGCCATTAGCTGGGCTGGGTGAACAAATAATGTAGCGTCCATGCGGCCCGTTTATTTTATTTCCTAAAAAATTACAGGCCATTTGCAATTTCTCGAAATACATGATTTTGCTGGGCTGATTCTAATTATAATGTTGGGTTGGGCCAGCAATGTTATCAAAAAATAAAAAGGGGCTGGGCATTTTTTTATAAATATATTGAAATAATAAGTGATATTATTACATCCGTCCTTAAATCTTAGCAAGCTTTTGTACACAATCACTAGGATTTTCGTGCCAAAACAATCCAGGATTTTATTTGTTAAGAAATTATTTTTATAAGTTAATAAGATGTGGGATATTGTTTTCTTACATATGTAAGTATCTGTTAAATATATGATGACAATAAAAATAATATAAAATAACATATAAAATATATTTTTAAGAAAAACAGGGAGCATCTCCCCGGTTCCATTGCTGAGAACGAAACCACAACATATTCTGATACAACAGCTCAAAGAGCAGTTCGAAAGCAAAGGTAGAAAAGCTACAAACTAGGGGGGTGGATGAACAAGTTCTCTGAATAACACAAATCACCCGAGCGGTGCCAAAGGCAGAGCGGATAGAGCACTCAAATGACACAAGGAGGGTCCAGCGAAGCCTTCATGGTCTTCAGTCAAGGGGCCGTGTCAGCCTGCGGCGACCAGTAAGCAAGCGGAGACACCGGGATGGAAGGCGTAGCATGGTGGATGTCCCTATTTTTCGGCGCCAGATGCCCATCATCTTCATCAGAGATCTTGAGACGAGCCCACGGGTCCAGCCCCATAGCAGGTCGAGCCTTGTTCAGCCACAAGTGATCGCCAATGGTTTCTGGAGGGATCTTGTTAGGGTTTCCATGAAGCTCATCAACTTGTCCTTGTACGATCCGGAGGAGAGAATCTCCCAGTTCCTCGCCATGTTCCTGATCAACTTCAAGACCTGTGGAATGGAAATCCAGGAGGTGTTACTGAAAATCATAGCATTTCTATATTTCCAGAGGCACCAAAGGACAGTTGAGCTAACAATGTTTAAAACTGAGCACTTTTTGGTCGCAATCCAGAATCTGGCGACAGATTCGAAGGATGAGCTAATCTGACTAGAGAAATATTCCTCAATGCGGGCCCAGAGATGTTTAGCAACTATACATTCAAAAAATAGGTGAGAACAAAACTCTTGTTCCAAGCAGTAAACACAATCAAGGGGTTTGATGATGTGTCTCTTCCTAAGGTTATCCCTAGTCATCAATTTGTTTTTGGAGAGAAGCCAGAGAAATACATGAATTTTAGGGGGAACTCCCAATTCAGACAGCAGGGATAAACACAGGTTGAACCCCTCTAAAGTTGATAACATGATAGAGGGAGTTGGAGGAATACTTCCCCTTATTGTCGAGCTGCCAAATCAGGGCATCCGGCTCGGCAGTAAAGGTAATGCTTTTGGCAATTTCCTCCAACTGGAACCATTGTTCCATGAGACTATCACTAAAGTTCCTTCTAAAAGAGAGTTTTAGGCATTGACCATCCCAAACTTCATTGACACTTTTGTTAAGCTCATTGCAGACCAAGTAAATAGGCCAAAATTGGACTGCTAGGGGGATGTGCCAAACCAAGTATCTTCCCAGAACCTCGTTCTGCTCCCATCCTCTATGTTCCATCTGTAGCCAAATTTCACAGCATGCATAATAGATTTTAATCCTTTCCAGAATCTAGAGGTCTTAGGGTTGGAGGAAGGGACAAAAATATTAGGTATATCTCCTAGGTATTCATGGGCAATAAGTAGCTTCCAGGGTTTCAGGTCTTCCTCATAGAATCTTTTAATCCAAGACCCTAGAAGACAGATGTTAATTTCTTGGAGGTTAGGTATGCCTAGGCCTCCAAAATCTTTTTTCATAGAGACTAGGGCCCAATTAGCAAGGTGTAGCTTCCTATTTCCCTCAAAATCATTCCACAAGCAATGAGACATCTGAGAATTGATGAGGTTCACTGCCCATTTAGGGAACTTGAAGAAGGAGAGGAGATACACTGGAATGCTAGCCAAACAAGCTTGTATGAGGATCAATCTACCTCTGTAAGAGAGAAGTTTCCCCTCCACCCAGCAATCCTTTTAATGATTTTATCCAGAAGGGGTTGGATATCCTATCTCCTCAGTTTATCATAGTGGAGAGGGATACCTAGGTACTTAATGGGGAAGTTACCTTTATTACAGACTAGAATAGAGAGGAAGTCAGCTAACTCCTGATCATCGATGTTGATAGGGATGAGTTCACTTTTAGAGTAGTTGATTCTCATGCCTGAGACTTGTTCAAAACAGGTTAGAACAGTTCTCAGATTGCTAGCATGTGTGGAGTCATTGTCTAAGAAAAGGATGGTATCATCTGCATATTGAAGGCAGATGATGCCACCAGGGCAGACCTCAGGACAGAGCCCTGCAATCAGACTATGATCAGCAGCTTTGCTCAGCATTTTAGTAAGAACGTCCACTACTAAATTAAACAAAAACGGGGAGATGGGGTCACCTTGCCTAAGGCCTTTACCAGCAAGGAAAAAATCACTTTCACAGTTATTTAACTTGACCCCAACAGACCCCCCATGAGTAAGCTGCTGGATCCAACTCTCCTTTATGAAAGGCTTGGAAAAGATCTAAGAGATCATTTTTCACCGAGTCCCAAAAATGCTGGTAAAACAAGAAGGGAATCCCATCAGGACCAGGAGCCCCATCAGGATAAGAGCTAAAAATGGCTTCCTTCACCTCTGTCTCTGAAAAAGGGGCTTCTAGCAGCTTATTTTTAGTAGGAGAGACTTTTTCAGAAGCAAAGAAAAAATTGTTTTGTAGAGAGAACCCAGAAGGGTTTTCTTTCTTAAACAGGTCTTTGTAGAAGTCACTAGCCACTTTCAGCATCTCATCTACCTCAGTAACAGGGCCATTAGGGCCATCAAGGGAGTGAATGAGGGTTTTCCTCCTCCTCTGGTTAGCTACTGCATGGAAGTAAGCAATATTTCTATCACCCTCCTTAATGTTCCTATCTCTTGACCTTTGTTTGGCTTTGATTTCTTCTTGAAGCCAAATTTTCTTGAGCTCTCCATGGACAAAGTTTAATCTATTAGTCTCAGCCTCAGAGAGGTCAGTGGTTCCTGCCTTAATATCTAGAGAATAAAACTCAAGGAGCAGAAGCCTTTTGTATCTTCTAAGATTAGCTTCCTCATTGGAGTTCCACCCTTTGGTAGTTCTTCTAAATCTCTTGATTTTAATCTGCCAATTTTCTAGGGGGCAGGTGCTCCCAGTAGGCTCATTCCAGATTTTCGTGACTAGCTCGGTAAAATCTTCTCTAAGCAACCACCACTTTTTAAATTTAAAACTATTGCTCTTTGGAGTTTGGTTAAGACCAGAGTCCCAGAGCAAAGGAGTGTGGTCACTACCACATCTGGGCAGAGCTCTACAACTAGAAAGGGGAAAGAAACTATCTAATTCTGTGTCACAGATAATTCTATCAATGGTGGACATAATCCTGGAGCAGCACTTCCAACATATCTAGCAGAACTATGGGTTTTCCTTCTGACAGGGCAATTCTCAACTTTATGGGAAACCATTTTGCAGATAAAACAACTCTTGGGCTTGACACATTTATCCAAATGATGCCCTGGTTCCCCACAGTTGTAGCAGATCACCTCAGAGTATGCCATAAGGCCCGAAGCAGGAGCAGGAGCAGTTTTCTGGATGTCCTATCTCTTCTTTTGCTGATTCTTGCCTTGAGATTTCCCACTGATCTGAGAGTTAGAACCACCAGCAGATTGATCTTGGGCAATTACAGGAGTCTGCCCGGATTGTGCCCCCATTTGGGGCGGAGGTGGGCCGTACCACTGCCCAACCGACGCTCCCCCCATTGTGATAGGGGAAATTCATCGGAGTTCCTGGTTCCTTCTCATCCTCCAGCCAGATGTTGTCTCTCAAGAAGCAGAAATAACCAGCAGACAGCTCAATTGAAGCAGATTGCAAGCCTAATTTCAATCTTCTGCAGGTTTGGGGGAGAGGTAAGGTAGGGGATCCACCTGCTCCGGCTCCGGTGGCGTGCTGGTGGGCATGAGTCTAGTCAAGCATTCCCATCTCGCAGCACGGCGTGGATCTCCTGAATTCACTTCTCCTTTCGCCCATCGAACGAACGCAATCGGCGGCTCACTGGGGTGGGGTATCCTGTGCTTCTCCGAGATATCTCCTTCGAAGTAGATCCACAAGGCTAGATTCAGCAGCTCCCAATCCACATGATCCTTGCACATCCGAGCATACCTGCGCGAGTGAGAGAACGGATTCGGTCCCTCCTCAGCTTCCTCCCTCGCAGCTTCCTCCTCTGCTTCCCTCCATTCGCGCGTGCACTGGGTCAAGGAGAGAGCGTCATCGTGGATCCGCATCGCCCGCTCCCTCCATCTGCTCCCTCGAGTCTCCCGCAGCACTGCCGGCGTGACGGAGTTGAGCGGCTGGAGCATCCGCCGGAAAGCTTTGTAGACATGTGGGAGATGCATCTTGTACATCTGCCTGTCTTCCAGCCATTCCCCCATGGATATGGCCGGCGACTCCATGGGGAGCGCAAGCGGACTTGCTGAGGGGGGCAGGCGCGCCCGGAGTCAGGAGGCAAGGGGTGGAGGCGAGATCTATGGCGGCGGCGAGGGTGGAGGTGGTGGCGGGGGCGAAGGGGATCGCGAGAGCAATCATCTATTTGCCAATTATGTGAACTAAACAGTCAACATATAAAATAATTTAAATATATATAATATAGTTAGAAGGGAACATAAGTTGGACCTGGCGGTCCTATTCTTATATAGAAAAATAGAACAGACCTCTGCGTTTTCTTCAAAAAATACATAAATTAGGCTGCCAAAAATAAAACCTCGGATGGTACGTCCATAGGGAGGTCGATACATGACGGCCCTAAGAAAATACAAACAGGCCTATGGACCTCCCATCCGAGGTCGTGGGCTGCGCATGTTAAAAATGAAAGCCTAGACGGGGCAGCCCAAAACCACGTCCAACACTTGCCAAAACTTTGTCCCTCGTTTTCTCTGTGTTTCGCACACTCGACATTGTGTGGGCATTTTGACTGTGCATCATATGAAGATGTGCTATGCATGAATGTTGATCAGCATGATGTTAACTGGCTGGTAGTTCCATTTTCGACCATGAATAAAACTTCCAACATGATGTTAACCATGTTTGAAAAGGCCGTGTTAATATAAATGCTCTGCCTCTGAAAGTTGCAGTTTCTTATCAGTTTCTTATCTGGAACTGAACTTGCAGTTTCTTATCTGAAACTGAAACTTGATGTTTCTTCTCTGAGAATCACATTGTCTGCACTTTTATACTCCTATGAAACTACATTTTTAAGTGCTAAAAATAGATCTCTAGAGTTCATAAAATACTTCATATGCACAATACTGCAAATCTGAAATTCAAAAGACATTCATATCTGAAAGTACTCCCAAAATACACAACACAAAACACAATTCACAACCTGCAAATACTGACAACCCTAAGCTCCTCCTGACAATTCACAACCTATCCGACTATTGGGCTGGGGGCATCCCCCTCCTATTCCTCGGCGGCAGACAGCTGCCCCGTGATACGATGTGAACGACGAGGGAGACGATGGCGGGGAAGCGTCGTCGGGCCAATTGCTTTTCTCCTCTTGCAGTTGGGTTTGGTCGATGAAGACTCCACCGGCTCGCTCTGGTAAGACACCCTCACAAACGACACCCTGTAGATGCTCGATCCTTCAATGTCTGGTGGATGCTCCATCTGGGATCGATACTCCCACCACACTCCCTCATGATCGGATTCTGTGAATTTGTTTGCTCCATGGCCCAGAGGAGCAGCTCTATGCACTCCGGCGCGACTCCCTCCGGGAGTATCGCCGCCTTTTCGCTCTGTTGCAGATATTTGGCCATGGATGTCGCCGTCGCCACTAGTTGGTCCTTGTTGTCAAACCAAGACTGTATCTCCAACATCCTAGCTAGCTTCACAGGGTCGCCGTCAGCGATCCTCACGTATCGGTTGTACTCCTCCATCGATCTACTTCTCCACAGCACCTTCACTCGCCGGCGGTGGTTTTTGAATGGAAGAGGAGAGGAGCAGCGCTAGTTTTGGATTAGAACGGGAGAGGAGAGACGCTAGTTTTGGACTGGAACATGAGAGGAGGGGCGGTGGTTTTGAAATGGAAGAGGAGAGGAGCGGCGCTGCATTTATATTGGAACAGGAGAGGAGCGGCGGTGGTTTAAGAGGAGAAGAGCGGAAGAGCGGCGCTGGTCTTGGAAGTATTTTTTGTTGTTTTGCGTATTTTGGGTCAAAGTTTGACCACGTACTGTATTTGACAAGTAAATTTGGGAATGCATGTCACCAAAAATTGTATCGTTTGGTTCGTATCTGAATGTACTTTCAAATTATACTCCCTCCATTTTTGTGTACAAGGCCACAAACTCATATTACAAGTACCAAGGTAAAAATCAATGCTATGTTTAAGTCAATGTTGCAAGCTAGCTTGTCAGCTTGATTGTCGTGTTAATTAATGTGGTTTTTCTCTCCCAAGCACAACAAGCCAACCCTCTTACTCCTCATTGGTTGATTAATGTTGGGAATGCAAGCTAACCTTCTCACCCCCGCATGCACACAAGGGATATTAATGTCCTCGGGTGCTAGTACGAGGCAAACGTCATCAGTTTTGCCTCGATTAATGTTAGTGGCCTTGTATAGTTGCAAATTGTAATTTTGATAGTGGACTTGTATAAAAAAATGGAGGGAGTATTATTTTTACAATGTATAACATATATTTTATGTGCGAAAATCATGGTCAGTTATGACCCAGAATAAAAGGGAGACTAGTTAATGTGGGTTCGCTTTCTTAATTGAAGGATAAATTGATTTTGATTTTTATCCAGTCACAGCAGGCCGGCCCTCTCGTCTGGGGTGCGACGCGAACGCGACGGGCGTGCCTATGGTCGGTTGTCAATTGTCGTCCCACATGTGTGTGCAAACGCAATATGACGCGTCTTCCATTCGGAGAGCACCGTGCCAGACCGACCGACCGACCGTCTGGGGTGCGACGCGAACGCGACGGGCGTGCTGCATACTCCGTACATGTGTACCGCCGTTTTCTAGACGCTTTGCTCCATGGCGCGGGCGCAATCCATGGATACAAAATTAGTATACTGTATACTATTTAAAAGTCGAGGGCGGGGCTTTTCCTTCGCGGTAGGCGGTAGGGCAGTTCCGCCTAGTCGGTTCGATAGAGATGCGAGAAGACGAGGGAGTAGGCTGCTGCAAACGTAGGGCTGTGTGATTTGACAGCGAGTTACTGCTAGACAGGTGGGGCCCCGTGATTTGACTTGCCATTATCATTTTAACTGCGGCGCTACCGATTCCTGACCACCTCGCCTCTCCCAATGCTCCACCATGTAGTAGAGGCTGGCTCTTGCATGAGAGCCCACTTCTCCACTTTTTCTTTGCCTCTCTTTCCTCCACATATGCAAAAATGCCATGTAAAGCGCACTATTGTACTACTTACTTTTACTTGCTCCTACAGGTGCTTAAGCTTTCCACATAGGCATAAAGTCTGATGTGGCAAGTTAATCAAGAAGAGAGAGACTAGTTTGGTGACCCAAGGAAGAAATGGTGCTAAGCGTGTGTACCTAGGTGAAAAGACAATTTTGAGTCTATAGCTAATTAAATGAAGCAAACTTAGCAACACCATTTCATTGGAAGAGGTCACTCCTTGGCAAATTCAATAAATACTAGTAGTACGAAGAAAGAGATAGAGAGGAGTAGAAAAATACACTTATAGCCAACCTTATAGCCAACCTTGTTGTAGTATGAGTGACTAAGTGATGACTATGTATGACATGCCAACCCTCCAGGATAGGATATTCACACATAGGTCTAGAATCACGCCATCCAGCCGTTCGGTCTCAGATCCAAGGGCTCTCGAAAGCCCGTATCATGGGAGAATGGAAAGCCACTACCCTTCCGTTCGCATGCTGGCAGTTCGCTCCTACTCGTCCCCGCACGTCCTTCAATACTACGGCGGTTCGCTCCTAGTCGTCCCGTCCATTCACATTACGGAAGTTCCACTAATCCTAACCCTCCTCCAAAATCCATGGCATCCCAAATCTCCACGATCGGCGGTGAGTACAAGGTTAGAACCATCACCGGCGATGAGTTCGACGTCATCTACACCCGTTCTTCCGCGACGGTGAAAGGATGCCTTTCTCACTTCAGACGCATGTTCGAAAACTCAGATGATGAGCGGGTCGCTGGGCTAGATGTTGAGTACACCACAGTCCTGGGATGAGAGAAGGATCTAAAGGACGAAGAGAGGAAGAAGCCCGCCGTGATCCAGGTTTGCGTGCATGACTTATGCTTGGTCTACCACATATGCCACGCCGACGTTGAGTGCCAGGATTTTAAGGACTTCCTCGGGAGCAACCTAGTCAAATTCGTTACTGTAGACTTTGCTAACGACAAAGAAGTCCTGCGTCGGATAGGCCTCGTTGTAGGCAACACCTTCGACCTCCAGAAGAATCAGCTGGTGTCCTCTCTTCAGCCATCAATGCTGACCCTGGCAGGAGCCATGGTTCATCCTTCGTACGGTAAACTGGAGAAACCTCCATATACGTTTCATCGTCATGCATGGCAGCGGAATGTACTAGATATAGACCACATCCACTATGCTGCAATGGATGGCTACCTTTGCTTCAATATCTACAAGGGTTGGATGAAGAGCAACAGTCAAGTGTGCGGTTCAAGCAAAGAAGTATCGGCCAAGAGGAAGAGGGGCAAGGACGAAGTCGAGGACGTGGACGAGGACTCCGAGTAAGGTGGCAGTGTCGTTGCTCATGGTGGTTCTAGTGCAGTTTCTACCGGAATAGTTGCAAATTTTAATTTTAGGTGTGATTAATTTCATTTAAGGGGTGTGTTGTGCTGAGCCCCCAACAGAACTATGTTATGTTTCTTCTCGTTACTTTAACTCTTCAGTACGTACATACTAGTATTTCTTACATTTCATCTTTTAGTTGGTATAGTACTACCACTCGTTTCTTCACGTTATATACATATAATATATATGGCCAATATGATATAGCTAGCAGTTTAGTTGTCAAAGAATTTCAGGGTGCTTAGTTTTGTCAGAGAATTCCAGGATGCTTAGAGGATGCTTGGATCCAAGGGACTTATTTTAGTCTGACTAAAAATAGTCTCTTTAAGAGGCTAAAGTTCCAAGCACCCGTGGCTAAAGAGGGGCTAAAACTAGTCTTGAGACTAAAATTTTTTAGTCAAGGGTACCCCTACTAAAATGTGGATTATTCCTCTCTCTACTCATTTAACTCCTCTCCTTTAACACAGTCGAGTTCCGGATTGGAGGGTTTGGAGGATAATAAATGCTCATTAACTTGATTTTAGCCTTTTTAGTATTTGGATCCAAGTATGGGTGAGGCTAGCATGTTTTAGTCCCACTACTTTTAGTCATGGGACTAAAACGTATCCAAGCACCCTCTATTGTGAATAGCCTTTTTAATAGTACTATATGCATAATTTGGCGACGAGCGCTCTCTATATGTACCTCCTTTAATTTCAAGTTTTGCTCCATGGCGCAATCCATCGATACTATTGTCGTACAAAAGTATACATTTTTTTAAAAGGCTAGAGGGCGGGGCAGTCTAGCTTTGTCAGTTTCACGAGAGGCGAGGGCCTTTGTGATTTGACGGCTCATTACTGCTGGAAGGCGGGCCTTGTGATTTGACTGCTCGTATAAATGCACCGACGACCTAATCGAGGAGGAGCAAAGAACCGTGCGGTATACTCAAGTTTTCCACTGGAGTAGTACTGCGACGGAGGAGCACGAAACACGGCAGCCCAGTGCCATATGGTGATAAAAATGATCTAATTTGCTAGTCATCTCATTGTTAGCATTGCTCTATTCATTCCCTAAGAAAACCATTGTTCTATTCATGCCTCGCAGAGAACGTGACACGTGCGGCGAAACACCCAAAGCAAAAGATGAAACACAGGAGCAAAAGAAGAAGGAAGATTACCACCCCAAATGATCTAATTTGCCGCGGAGTCATAACTGCTTCTTCATCGCCTCCACGACCTCCATCTCCTTGCGCGTCTCCTCCGCCATCATCTTCATTCTGTCCATGACGCGGGATTTCTCGACGCGAGCTGTCAGGACTGGATTTCGGGATATTAATTTCCCAGAAAATGGCCCTTGTGCTCACCAGCCCTAGGATTACTGTTAGCTGATGAGGCACCAACTTGATACAGAAACTCCAAGAAAAATACAAAATATGTAGTACAAGACCATTTTGGCCTATGAGTACAACAAATGGTTTCTAGTGGTTGGTGGCGGAAGTGGTTTGCGGTTCGTCAGCGTCTATGGGACTCCATTTCCCATGGGAACAGCTAACCTGGATAACTCCTATCTTCGCGAGATTGTTCTCATCACTGCCTAGGTTCCGGGGCTGACATCGCAATGCTCCTATCCACACAAGAAATCTGGCCAAGACAATAGCCAGGGACAAGCTAGTGAATACTTTGAATGTACTCGCAAACATTAAGAACATAGGTATAATATAGCAATTGATAGTCATGCTCTGAACTATTCTATGATCACACGTCAGTCACAAAATAAACACCCATGATGCATGCAAGCAGGTTATTCATCCACAACATGGATATGTCGTAAGGGAGTAGAAATAGAATGCACCGATCGGGTGTCTAAAGCGACGCCTCGAAAGGATAATAATATAAAGCATGCCTCAGTCGGGCGTCTGAGCGACATCACATAAAGGGATTATAAAGTAAATATGTAGCAAACATACCACAGTCGGGCGCCTGTGCGACACCACATAAAGGGCTTATAAAGTATATGAATAACAAGCATGCCACAATCGGGCGTCTCCGCGACACCACATAAAGGGCTTATAACGTAAATGAGTAACAAGCATGCCATAGTCGGGCATCTCCGCGACACCACATAAAGGGCTTATATGAGAGTAATCACAGTGAATCTCCAGGAGGTAGAACCGTCCCAGGGATAATCAATAATTCAAATAATGTAAATGGTTAGTCCATAATAATAATAATCATAATCCTCATAAGCCACAAGTCATGATCCATGTTTTGGGTCTAGCAATCTTTCCTCCGAAGACCGACACTAAGACTGACACTTGACCCATCCCAGACTGTAGTCCTTAACCATGGACACGGCTATTCGAATAGATATAATCTCTGCAGAGGGTGTACTCTTTACCCACGACCAACGGATTCCTTTAGTCCATCGGGACTAATTCCGTCTACGGTCTTTTAATTGAAAACACACCTGACCGCACACACCAGCCTAACTTACCGGTGTCTTGAGTCACCCACGACACCCGTTAAGCGAAACTCTAAGTGGGGAGGCTACAACCTCGATTAGCATGGGATCACAAAATTTATAACGCGCGCAAACTAGGGGAGCTACCCCCTCGGCTCCAACCGGAAACACCCATGCCCCCAGACCAGGTGGCATGCCTACCGGATGCAGCCGGTATCTTCCACCATGGCCTCTTTGTACGGTGTGTGCTAGGAAGGGGTTGACAACTTACTAAACCGTACCCTACCTATGGCAGGGACAAGTGGTAGTACGAAACAAGTATGGGGGTTACTGGAACAAGACTCGATCTATGGTTGACTCAGGAGGTTAAAACATTTCCTGCATGATTAGCATAAGAATTATATTTCACATCAATCAGATAGAATCACCACTCATCATACCCCCCCATGCCCTACCGGACATAACCGTCTCGACGAAGGATTAGGGACAAGCTCGTGTCTACCCAAGGCAGAGACTTTCCCGGATCCCTTCCGGTAGGCACGAAAGGCATACGAGGGTGATCACTATCAGAAGCATATCAAAATCTCAACAGCAAGGAATCATCATTATGCACTCATGAATACGATCGTGACACCACTTAAGATACTGAATACTTTGCGTCAAGGGGGTTTCATATTTGCATCAAACGACATACAACAAATATTATGCCGGGGTTCAGAATGCTTGCCTTCAAAAGTATGCAAGTGGGGGTGCACTTTTGAAAGTTGCTTCCTTCTTCAAAAATCCTATTTAAGAAAATTCAAATTAACACATAGTTTCAAAACAGTACAAAAAAGTTGTTTCGAAAATTTTCAAATAAATATGAAAATAAACTAGGCCAAATTTGAGAAACAACAGAAAAAAATCAAATCAATTGGACTTATATTTAAAAAGTTATAGCCAGACAAAGTTTGGTCAATACTCTGTCTTTAATAAAAATCAGAAAAAGAAAACGGTTCGGGGAGCTTACGCTTTCCTCTAGCGAATACGTATTCGGTGGAATACGTCTCCACTTAAATCAGCGCGGGCCGTCGTTGTGTCGCTGACAGTGGGTCCCTTGGGCCCACTGGTCAGGTTTGACCAGCCGCCCGTGCCTTCTTTCTCCTCTGGCCGAGCAGAGGCGGGGCTCCGGCGATCGCCGCCGAGAACGGCGGCTCCCCACGGGATTCCGAGGGCGGGGATGGATCCGCCAGTCCAGGGCGGTCCTCCCAGTGGTTGAGAGGGTCGCGGGGACGAAGGGAGTCACCGGCGGTGAGCTCTGCGGCGGACGGTGGCTTCGGTTGGATTGGGATTTCGAGCTACAGTGGCTCCCCGTCGAAGATGAGAGGTTGGGCGGCTCCGCGTGGGGAGTTGGACGGTGGCACTGGATGGGTTGGGGAGGCTCTGCTTACGACGAACGGCACCGGAGTGTGGCGGCGGCCGAACTGATCGGAGACAAGGAAGAAAGCCTCCCTTCGTCGATTGCTGGCCATGGGGGCTTTAGAGGAATGGCTTGTGGTCGCTTGAGGGTCTGTACGGGCTCGGGGGCTCCTTTTATAGGCGGCCGGGGTCGGTTCCCGCGACTGCGGATAAGAACGCCGGCGAACCCCCGTTCTGTAGCCAGGGGCGCGTGGCGATGGCTGGCGGGGTTTGGCAGGACGAATGGATGAGCTCGGGCTGTTCCAGGGGCAGCTGGCACGCGGCTATGGCTCGGGCGGCGCCGTCCATGGCAGTAGCCTACTGCGGCCGTCCGCTAGCCGCCATGGCCGACCTGACGGTGGCGTTGCGGGGCTCCAGGGGTGGCCTGGATGGCTCTGATGAGTGGATGAGTATGGGCGTGGCTCTGTAGGTGAGCAAAGGCCAGGGGCCAGACGCGGCGACTCGGGCGCACGCACGTGCAAAACGCGCGCTCTGGGCGCGCCCAGCGCATGCACACCGGGCGCTCGACGTAATGCCAACGCGCTCTAGGCCCCTCTGATGCCTCTGCAACTCAACAAGACTAGGCTAATGATTATAAGAGAGCTAATAGACATGCTGGTTTGGCAAAGCAAGCAGGTTAAAAATGCAAACTAGGGTTCATGCCAATTCTGTTCATGCACTCAAGGTGTTTGACAGAATGCTATGGCCATCTAGGCATCTCTTGGGGTGGCCAAAATCTCCAGACTGGGGTCTCCTTAGGTGCAGGTGATGAGGGAAAGGCCATTTGGGCAAAACCAGAAACTTGCTAGTGCAAGTTTTGCAAATCTTCAGTTCCGGGCAGAAAACAAGAGGCATTATTGCATGGATCAAAAATACTACAATGGTTCCAATCTCCTGGACTTAAGGGTTTGGTAGAGTGTACTTCAAGCAGGACAAATCCCATGGCAAAAAGAGCAAGATAAAATATGGTTGCAGTACAATTCACCAAGCTGGACCAGAATGAAGATGAGGATGATTTGTTCAAATTTTTCAAAGAACACCAATGGGTTTTTGCATAAAGTTCAATAATATACTCCTACTAACATCACATAATTTTGGCGGAAACTTTAAAGAAATATTTAAATAGGTTTTAGTGCAATTCACAAACTGGACCAGATTTGAAAACTTGGAGTAGGGCTCAAAATCTCCAAATAACCAAAGAGATTTTTGCATAAAAGTGATGTGGGGACCTCACATGTCATCCCCAAATTTTGGTGGAAATTTTAAAGGAGTATTTGAAAGGGTTGTAGTGCAAATTGACTCCAAAACTTAAGAAAATTCATTTTAAAAGAAATAAAGCTCAGGAAAAATAATTGTAGAAGTAATTTCCACTGATAAAAAGAAATGTTTCTTGAGAGGGAATACAAGTCCAACAATGTTTTTGAAAGGTTTTCACTTGGGGTAAAAACTCCATAATATCAAAGAAAAGAGTGGTTCTGAAATCAAATGAAAATCCAGAAAATAAAAATTTAATTTACCTTGGCAAAATTTTCATTAATAAATCATGGTTAAATTTTTGGGGTGTTACACGAGCCTTCATCATCTGTTCCACGGCCGCATTACGTACCTTGACAGCAGTCGGGTGCTCGATGCGGAGCTTCGCCAACTCCTCCTTCTGTTCCGTGACGAGGGCCTGCAGCATCTTCATCGAGGAACTACTATTCTCATGCAGCTTCTTCCAGCCGGCTTTCTTCTCCTTCAACAGGTCGATCTCGTGGCAGAGCTTTGCATTGTCCTCCCGAAGTTGCAGGATTTCGTCGGTCGCCTTCTTCTCCGAGGCAATACTCTTCTTCAGCAGCATCACCAAGCCGGCGGTCAACTCCCCCTGCTGATTGAGCTCAGTGGGCATGTCGTCGAGGCTCTCCTTCAGCAACTCCATCAAGCCTTGGATGAACTCCTTCTGCTTATTGAGGTGCTCATTGAGCTGATCGGGCATGCCGTCGAGGGATAACAACTCCAGCTCCGCCGGCTCGGCATGTTCGCCTCTGCGGCTAGGGCACTCCTGGGAGCCATCGCCTGCCCGTGAGAGATCTTTCGAGGTCTCTGCGTGGCGGCGAGCCCTATTTTTTTCCGCAGCCTTGGTTGCCGCTCCCTTGTTACGAGTAGTTCTCGACCTAGAGCTCTGCTTACCGGCCATGGCAACAACGGATGAAGAAGAAGCACTTATGAGGAGGAAAGGTAGAGTAATTTTCGGTTAGGTAGTTCCCCTTTTTATAACCTAAATACTAGCACTAGTACTAATACCTGCATAGTGGGAACACGTTCAGGTTTGGTACGTACTAGTAGGTGTGAGCAGGCTTTCGAATGTGATGGGAACAAGGTAAAGATTAATTGATGGTTTTGGTTTCGAGGCCCGAAACGGCTCCCGATGAGTTTAGCGTAACATAAATTTCAAGTGCTACACTGCTCAAATGCGTAAATATTATGTTACTATCAAAAATTGGCACAAAATACGAAGGAGACCAATGGAAGTACTACTAGCAACCCACGATTTAACTACTCGCATGCGTGCAGTGGAGTAATAATGTCTTTCTTCCGCCCTCACATCCACTCAATTTGCATGCGCTGTATTAATTGACCATCAATGAAGTGAACGACTTTACACGCGTCAAATTATCACATGGGGTGGATCTTGGTACAAAATTGCGTCCGCCCGTGTACCCGCGTGTGCGTGCGAGGGAATGAGTGCGTGCGTGGCGTGCATGCACATCTTCGCTTCGTGCATGTACCGCCAGTATGGCTCAGGGAGGACGAGTACATTCTTCTGGAACCACCAGCACGTCACTGTGATCAATCCATGCAAGGAGGTCGTGACAACGCCTCCACATGTGCCACGTGGCTTCATGAACTATAAGAGAGACATTGTGTAGTGTGCCATTGGTATTCTAATTTACGTGTTTTGCACATACTCGAAGTACTAGTAAGGTACACGTGCATTGCACGCATCAGATTTTGCAACCAAATTATGAATAAATACCACACTATAGCATGTAAGCTCTGAGTCATATATGCCTGATGTAGCCCTTCGTTTAATTCTTATAGTTCACCTCATTCAAAATCAATTAGTTTTTATAAAAAAGCTAAGAACGCGGGAATAGGAAAAACATGGGATTATAGTGGAATGTCGTCTTGAATCCTACAGGATTGTACGAGTGTTTAATTGTGCATAGAAAAAACGCAGAATTCTTTCAAAGAGGTTTGAGTGGATGGGATGTTTCCTATGAAATCTAGTGCAAATGAATCATATGGAAAAATTCCTATGGTTTACAATCCTACGAATCAAACAACCAAGATAGGAAAAATTCCTAATGATTAGAATCCTCCAAAATTCCTTTGAGAATCCTTTCAATCAAAGAAGCCCTTAATCTATTTTATGATTCATGGAATTGTGTGTTGTAAAGAATAAAGTAAAAACAAATAATGGCAATTCAACTAGAAAAAAAGTTTGGGCAGTTATGATACGGAAGATTCTAGAACAAAAGAGAACCACTGTTGTTTTGAGGTTTGTGCATTATGCTTAAGCTCAACCATGGAGTCTGCTAGATTGTACATGTGGCAAAATCCGGTGGGGGGCTAGAAGATGGTGCGAGGGGCCGAGTGGAGGGAGACTATGAAGGAATGCACAAGTGCGAGATCGATATTTAGAGAGAGGGAGCGAACACGTGCGCTGTTGCACGCAGTGGCAGAGCCATGAAAAATAAATGAGATAGGGGGCCAAGCATTGCTAATCCTTTACGAGGAGGGTCAATTCATCAACTTAAACCATTTTTAGTAGCAATTGTCTAATGATCACATTCATATTAGCCTCGATATATAGTGATGTTTGGGGGGAGGGGGCAGGGCCCTTACTGCCCCCTGTCTTCGCCATTGTGCACGCGTTTGAGAGATGAAGCGGAAGGCATGGATGATGAGAGGGGGACGTTTGATATATAATTAATGTGGGTGTATTAGCTATATATGTTAATCCTATATAGAGAGGTATAGATTGATCGATGTGGACATGGGAAAGAGGGTGAGACCTCACTGGATACATAGAGGAACATCGATCGTTGCG
This sequence comes from Aegilops umbellulata, assembly GCA_032464435.1. Lineage (NCBI taxonomy): Eukaryota > Viridiplantae > Streptophyta > Magnoliopsida > Poales > Poaceae > Aegilops > Aegilops umbellulata. The sequence goes on along the minus strand of CP136056.1, from coordinate 384,362,504 downwards.
CATGCACACGTGAGAGATAAAGAATGCCCGATATGATGGAGAGGGGGATGTGTGTGGGTGTGTGCCTTCATGGGAGACTGACCTGAAGAAAAAGATTGCATGTGTGCGATGGATAATGCCGACTGGTAGTGTGTGTGCATGCATGCACGAGAGAAAGTTAGTGGTACAATTATAAAGAGAAGACTACTATGTGGGTGTAAAAGAATAGGTGAGGTCATAATCAATGTAAAGTTGAATTCAAATATTTGAATAAGAGATCCTGATGTTTGAAACCCATGCATGCATGAATATAACGGAGATCTGCACGGTGTGGTTTGGAAACGAGCATGTTGTAATGTATACACATTGAACAAGGTCAGACTGATTTGAATTTGAGATACCGATGGCAGACATCATTTGGCCACGTCGCATCCGTGCATGGACATACTATTCTAATTGGAGATGATGGGCGGCTTTCGCATCACATATCTATATCTATACCCCTATATATATATTATATTTTATATTTTTTATATTGTGTGCAGGAAACTTTAACTTTGAAAGATGGTCGTTGGATGAGGCGAATCCGATGGTCAAAAGATGGCAAATTTGAGCACTACTGGCCGTCGGATATCATCTAGATTCCACCAGATTTCGCCACATGTATAATATAGAAGACTCCATGGTTGAACTTAAGCATAATGCACAAACATCAAAACACAAGCACTTCTTATTTGTTCTAGAATCTTCCGTATCAAAATTGCCCAAATGTTTTTCTACATGATTTTCCATTGTTTGTTTTTACTTTATGTCTTACGACGCACAATTCCATGAATCTTAAAATAGATTAGCTTTCTTATTAAAACTGGATGATTTTGAATGAAATGAACTATAAGAATTAAACGAACATCTACATCATGCATATATGACTCAAAGCTTGCATGCTATAATGTGGTATTTATTCATAATTTGGTTGCCAAATCTCGTGCGTGCAATGCACGTGTACCTTACTCTTGTCTAAATGGTATTTGTGTGTCTGTTGTGCGTGTTGAGGTGCAAATTGTCTTTTTTTGGTACACGTTAAGCTTGTTCTTCCGAAAGTTCAAGCCGCGCCTTGTTACGCCGAAAATTCAAGCTAGCGTCTCTGTCTATCGTGCTGCGAAACTCCCGCCTCTTCAACCCGCGCCTTATTAGCCCGAAATATTTAAGATATATCTTTGTCTTGTAGTGCTCCAACAACTCCCTCCATCTCAACCCGCGCCTTGCTATTCCGAAATTACAATGCGCGCGAAAACTCCCACCTGCTGTGAAATCCCGACACGCGAAATGCCCGTGGTACCCCTGAACCGAAAGAACCGCCTCAAATCGGTGGGGGTACTTTCGTAACTTACCCAACATTTTGGACAAGCGCGTCTCTAAGCCATGGTTCCCCACTTCCATCCCATCCGCCCACCCATTCGTACACAGAGGCCGCGAAAACCCGCGACGAAACCCCACACCCTGCTCCGTCCGCCACCCAGCCGGAGCCTCTGCCCCGACGACATCGTCCACAGCAATACCTCGACGTCCCTCATCCACCGTACCGGATGAGGATCCATCGTCGATCTCATCGTCCCGCCGGTTCAGCCACCCCATCCTCCCCCTCCAAGGAGCTGCCCCAACGTTCCCCTCATCTTTCACGCCACCTCCATTCCCACACCGCCGTCTTCACCTACACCACCGGAAGAGCATCATCATCACCGTTTCCTCGGATGAAGTTGCGGCCTAATCGGCGCCACCAAAGAGGTTGTGCACTAATCGCCGCATTTTCTTCTTGATTCGATCTCACGGTGCTGCCGGTGCTCGGTCTCGATCCGACATGGCGCGGCTCCATCCATGGCGGCGTCGCCGACCACTTTCTCCACGGCGTCGCTCCCTCGGCGGCGACGTCCACATCAGTAGGAGCTGCTGCTGCTTTAGCTCTCGCTCGCGCTGCTGCTCTGCTCTTGCTCTCAGTCACCTACCTGGTCTGCTCTTGCTATTGCTCTTGCGCGCGCTACTGCTCGCTCTTGCTCTTGCTTGCGATGCTGCTCCGATTTAGCTACACTTCAGTCGACTGAATCGACTTTTGGGTCAGTCAATTTTCAGGGGGTGGGGGGGGGGGCTCGCCGGGGTGAAGGAAGAACCAGCCGTAGTGGGGAGGGGGGCTCGCCGGAGAGGCACCCCACTATCTATCTTAGGGTTCAGGATGGGGGCGGTGGTCGCCGGTGGTGGCGGGGCGTTGGCGGGGCGGTGGCTTGGGGATCGCCGGAGAAAAAGCTCGGCACGGGGGGGCTAGAGGGATGGCCGGGGCGGTGGCGGACCGATGGTGGGGAGTGTTTTCAGGGTGGGCGGGGCGGCGGGGGGCTGCTGTTTGGCCGGTGGTGGCTGCCGGCTCAGGGGGTGGAGGTTGAAGATGAACCGTAGGCCCTTGATTTCGTATCCAACGGCTGCAAAATCGACTGACCAGAGATGAAAAAGTCAGTCGATCGACGTGTAGCCTCACCTTGCTAGTGCGTTTAGTTTTGACAGCAAAATTCAGTTTCGACAGTTAAGTTCAGTTTCGACAGTTAAGTTCAGAGATGAGTGGCTGATGTATTTTACATCTAGCACTTTGTGGTTATGTATTTTACGTCATGTATTGGAGATGCTATTAGAATTCCACTCAGGTTAACGTTGCGTTGTCTCTCTTGTCCTGCTTCAGCCTCGGTGTCATACAACTCACGGGAGCTGCTCCAACGACGAAACCCTCCATCACAGCGGAGCTGTACCTCGGGCTCCATCTCCAGACGCCTAAGATCTTCTTCCCCTCCTCCAACAGCCAAGTCAGCCGGAGCATCGTCACCGTCCAACCCAATCACGATGAGATCGACATGGCTTCGCCAAAGAGGTTTTACACTTGTTGCATCTCTTTTTTACTCTACATGTTATATATATTGTCCACTGAGCACTCGTAGTAACGGGAAATACGATTATTTTAGCCTACTATATGACAAGCAGTGAGGTACCAGGCAACTTAGCTATCCGTGATGGACTCTCTTGAACGCCATCATTATTTATCTCTGCGTGTTTGAGCTGTGCATTTGTCGATGGGCCTGGGAGTTGAGCTAGTATGGCAGTGGCCTGGGTCCAAAGTAATAGAAGTAGCACAAAAACATTTTTTAGTGTAGGATTTTCCTTGCTCAAGCCTGCCTACTAGAATCGCCAGTGCTTGACAGGAAAAGTGAATGAAAAACATCGGAATTGGAAAGTTTCCTATGGTACTACTGTAAAGGAATGGAGCAAAGGAAAACTGTAGGATTTGTTCCTTTGGTGTCTCCTTGAAAGAAAAACCGTAGGAATTCTAATTTCCACTTCTCCTCCTTTTCATATTCCTATTCATCAAGCACAAGACTAAGAGATAGTAGCATAATAGCATTATAACCGTACATTTTCTTGTGGTTTGACTTAATCTAACCATGCTTTTTTGCATCATGTGATCTTCCAATTGTTGTGAATCAAACACCCAGATTGGCAGAAATCCTGTGTGTTTTAAATTCTCTGTTTTGCACGTGCATTCCTATCCTATTCATGTCTATTTCCTATCCCTGCATTGTTAGAATCCTCAAATTCAAACAAGCCCTTACTCAATTACTTCTGTTACAGATATGTGTCAAAGAAAACCTTGTGTGGTTTGTCCTGCTCCTGCGGCGCTGTGTTCCATCCCAGCTCAGCTGCTCCAACGACGGAAGAGTTCACCACAGTAGGGATCCGCTCTCCAAACTGTCTTTCGCCGCCTCAGATCTTCTTCCCCGCCACCGGCAGCCACGGCAACTGCATTACCATCATCAACTGAGCAGATGACCTTGAGGACTACACGGGTCCGCAAGAGAGGTCGCACTCTTCCTAGTCTGCTTACGTTATGCGTCGCTTAATATGATGACATGCTACATTATCGTCGTGTTCACCTATTAGACTCCGAGTCAGGTCCAAACTAATGCTGAAATTTGAGTTTTTAAATGGTTGTGGGGTACATATTGGGGCAGCAATCAGTACTATCTGTCTACTATCTGGTTAATCTCCGGTGTCTACTATGAGTTTCATGTTGGGTGCAAACAAACATTAAAGGAGCCATTATCTGTATTTTTTAACTAAAGCTATTATCTTCCTGCTATCATTGTTTTTGGGTCTATCCACAGTTTGCTACCATCACTCTGGATTTGTGCATGCACTCCTTACATAATCTCACTATGTTTTATTCCTATGCATGCCAGTTATTGTACACAATGGAACTGATCATGTAGAGCAAAAGAGACGAGCCTTGCGTGGCAATAAAATTTCATGGAGACGTCATTCCATGGTGGGCGCAAAGGCAGCCCCCCCCCTCCACCCATTTTGGATCATAATCAAGAGGAAGATAACTGTTATGAGGGGGATTCAGAAGGAGAAGACCACTCCTATTTACCCCATGAGGTCTTCGCTCTAACTTGGCATGCTGATGTTTGTAAGATCATGCATATGGTGCCTTGCACTGCTTACTGTATACATTAAAGATGTCATCTGCTTAGTTTAGACATGTTTTGTGTCAATGCCATCTGTTTAGTTTCTTTATCATATATGTGAATCATGCAATGCCATCTCGTCTAGCCAAGCATCATATATGTGAATTTTGCAATGCCACCCTGGTTAGCCAGTCGTCTTATATGTGAATTATATCATGCCATCATTTTTTTATTACGTGTTAAATTTGTCAACAATTTTAGTACATTCAAGTACTCTTCCTGTGCATCATCCATTCGGCACGGTCATTGAAAAATCTGGAGTGGAAACAAGGTCTTCACAGCAGACAATGCTATTTGATGAAGCGCATGTCTTGTTGGTTACCGATAGCTCCTCAGAAGAGGATTCAGAGACAGATGACCAGTCATATTCCCCCCCCCCCCCGAGGTGCATGCCCTAACTTGGCAGGGTTATGTTGCTCATATCGTGTGTATGGTATCTTGCATTACTATGTCATTTGCTTAGTTTAGACATGCTTCGTGTGAATGCCACCAGTTTAGTGTCTAATTACCATATATGTGAATTATGCAATGCTATCTTGTTGCAAGACATTATATATGTGAATTATGCAATGTTATCTTGTTGCAAGGCATTATGTATGTGAACTATGCAATGCCATGCTGTTTAGGCAAGCGTCATATATGTGAATTATATCATGTCGTTCTTTTTTTTTGTATTTCTCATTGCTTTTGTCGACAATGTTTGTATATTCAACTACTCTTCCTCTGCATCAGCCATTTGAATTGGTGATGGAAAATCTGGAGTGAAAACAAGGTCTTGAGAGCAGACAATGCTACCTGCTGAAGCAGATATCTTGCTGGTTACAGATAGCTCTTCAGAGGAGGATTCAGAGGCAGATGACCAGTCCTATTACCCCCTGAGGTGTATGCTCAAACTTGGCAAGGTTATATTACTCATATAAGGCATATGTTGTATTCCACTGCTTAGTTTTTACATCATATACACAATATTGAATGCCATCTCCTTAGTTGACACATCATATATGCGATTGCCCTCTGCTCACTTCCTTAGTATATAAATCATATATTTGAATTATGTCATGCCATGATGTTTACATAGACAGCATGTATCTGAATTATGGCATGCCAACCCATTTTCTAAAGACATAATATAGTTATATCATCTCATCCTGTTTACATAGTCATCATATTTTAAATTATGTCATTCTATCCGTGAATTATATCATGCCATCATGTTTCCATCGACGACATGTTTGTGATTTATGGCATGCCAACCACTTTAATAGACACATCGTATAGTTATAACATGTCATCATGTTTACATAGTCTGTCGGCGTTCTGGGAACGGGGGTCCCCAGACTTGGCTGCCTGCGGCCTGCGACGTGGCTCGAGTGGGGGCCCAACGCGGCCCATCTTCATCAACACAAGGCTCAAGACCCTCGCGAGGCGGACGACATGGAGCTTCCTCCAGCACGGCCTCCTTAGGCTGGCTCGCGAGGAGGCGGAGAGATCAAGGTGGGGTACCTCACGAGGTGCCCATGACGCAAGCCATGACAACCAGAGGTGCCAGGCGGGCGCCAGCCCGCGCAGTGTCCTCCCTTTCCTCTTTGGTGCAAAGGGGGCAAGCGCAAGCGAGAGGATCAAGCAAAGGCACCCATTTCGGTGCAACGAGACCAAGACCAACTCCACGACAAGGAGGAGGTCACTATGGAGCCCAAGCCGGCGTCATCACCAGAACCTTTGGCAGGGGAAGACCGACTTTAGTCAGGATAAGTGTACCCGATGTTCCCCTTTAAATCGGCCAATTGTTGGCGCCCTTCCCGCTCAAATATTTGGGAAGAGGCCCAGGGCCTTTGCCTATAAATAGGACTAGCCACCCCAGGGTACAGACGGGCAGTCACACACACACGGAGAGAGAGAGGGGCGATCGAACTCCACCTAGCAGTTCATCCCCGAGCTGAGAACAGACCCTCGCGAGGTCGTTCTTCCTTGTATTGTTCTTCCTCATCAGCCCAAGAGGCAATCCACCCACCACAAACTAGAGTAGGGTATTACACCACAACGGTGGCCCAAACTAGTATAAACCTTGTGTCTCTTGTGTTGTTCTTGCAGTAGTTTAGATTCCAGCGAGATGGAGAGGTAGAGGGCACGATCTCCGCGCGCACCCCAGAGTTCGAACCTTAAGGGTCTACCGGAACCCGTGATCCGACATTTGGCGCGCCAGGTAGGGGTGCGCCGGAGTCCGCCTTCCCATCACTCCGTCTCCCGTTACGTCGTCGTCACCATGTCCGGCGACCAGGCGGGCAACCAAGGCCCATGGGCGGCGTGGCCCACCTGTGCGGAGCCTCCCGCTCCGGACAGCCCCGCGCCACAGGCAGCTCGCGGTCCGCAGGGCGTTGCGGGCCGCGGGCGACGCGGGCAGACTTCTGCGACCCTCACACCGCGACAGGCGCGGTCGGCGGCGAGGGCCTCCAACCACGCCGCGGCTACAACACCGTACACCCGCCGAGAACAGGCAAACTCAAGGGTCGTGTGAAGGAAATATGCCCTAGAGGCAATAATAAAGTTATTATTTATTTCCTTATATCATGATAAATGTTTATTATTCATGCTAGAATTGTATTAACTGGAAACATAATACATGTGTGAATACATAAACAAGCAGAGTGTCACTAGTATGCCTCTACTTGACTAGCTCATTAATCAAAGATGGTTATGTTTCCTGGCCATGAACAAAGAGTTGTTATTTGATTAACGAGATCACATCATTAGTTGAATGATCTGATTGACATGACCCATTCCATTAGCATAGCACCCGATCGTTTAGTATGTTGCTATTGCTTTTATCCATGACTTATACATGTTCCTTTAACTATGAGATTATGCAACTCCCGTTTACCGTAGGAACACTTTGTGTGCTACCAAACGTCACAACGTAACTGGGTGATTATAAAGGTGCTCTACAGGTGTCTCCGAAGGTACATGTTGGGTTGGCGTATTTCGAGATTAGGATTTGTCACTCCAATTGTCGGAGAGGTATCTCAGGGCCTTCTCGGTAATACACATCACATAAGCCTTGCAAGCATTGCAACCAATGAGTTAGTTGCGAGATGATGTATTACGGAACGAGAAAAGAGACTTGCCGGTAACGAGATTGAACTAGGTATTGGATACCGATGATCGAATCTCGGGCAAGTAACATACCGATGACAAAGGGAACAAACGTATGTTGTTATGCGGTCTGACCGATAAAGATCTTCGTAGAATATGTAGGAGCCAATATGGGCATCCAGGTCCCGCTATTGGTTATTGACTGGAGACATGTCTCGGTCATGTCTACATTGTTCTCGAACCCGTAGGGTCCGCATGCTTAAGGTTTCGATGACAGTTATATTATGAGTTTATGAGTTTTGATGTACCGAAGGAGTTCGGAGTCCCGGATGAGATCGGGGACATGACGAGGAGTCTCGAAATGGTCGAGACATAAAGAATTATATATTGGAAGCCTATGTTTGGACATCGGATGCATTCCGGGTGAAATCAGGATTTTACCGAAATACCGGGAGGGTTACCGGAACCCCCCGGAAGCATAATGGGCCAACATGGGCCTTGGAGGAAAGGTGAGAGGGCAGCCCTAGGGTCTGCGCGCCTCCCCCCCCTTCCCTAGTCCTATTAGGACTAGGAGAGGTGGGCGCCCCCTCTCTCTCTTTCTCTCCCCCTTGGAGCAATCCTAGTCCAACTAGGATTGGGGGGGGGGGAATCCTACTCCCAGAGGGAGTAGGACTCTCCTGGCGCACCAAACCTGGCCGGCCAGCCCCTCCCCCTTGGATCCTTTATATACGGGGGCAGGGGGCACCCCAAAGATACACAAGTTGATCTACGGATCGTTCCTTAGCCGTGTGCGGTGCCCCCTTCCACCAAATTCCACCTCGATCATATTGTTGCAGTGCTTAGGCGAAGCCCTGCGCCGGTAACACATCAAGATCGTCACCACGCCGTCGTGCTGACGGAACTCTTCCCCGACGCTTTGCTGGATCGGAGCCCGGGGATCGTCATCGAGCTGAACGTGTGCAGAACTCGGAGGTGCCGTACGTTCGGTGCTTAGATCGGTTGGATCGCGAGGAGAACGTACGACTACTTCCTCTACATACGACTACTTCCTCTACGTTGTGTCAACGCTTCCGCTTCGGTCTACGAGGGTACGTAGACAAACACTCTCCCCTCTCGTTGCTATGCATCACCATGATCTTGCGTGTGCGTAGGAAATTTTTTGAATTTACTGCGTTCCCCAACAGTGGCATCCGAGCCTAGGTTTTATGGTTGATGTTATTTGCACGAGTAGAACACAAGTGAGTTGTGGACGATACAAGTCATACTGCCTACCAGCATGTCATACTTTGGTTCAGCGGTATTGTTGGATGAGACGATCCGGACCAACCTTACGCGTACGCTTACGCGAGACCGGTTCCCTCGACGTGCTTTGCACAGAGATGGCTTGCGGAAGACTGTCTCTCCAACTTTAGTTGAACCGAGTGTGGCTACGCCCGGTCCTTGAGAAGGTTAAAACGGAGTCTATTTGACAAACTATCGTTGTGGTTTTGATGCGTAGGTAAGATGAGTTCTTGCTTAAAGCCCGTAGCAGCCACGTAAAACTTGCAACAACAAAGTAGAGAACGTCTAACTTGTTTTTGCAGGGCATGTTGTGATGTGATATGGTCAAGACGTGATGCTAAATTTTATTGTATGAGATGATCATGTTTTGTAACCGAGTTATCGGCAACTGGCAGGAGCCATATGGTTGTCGCTTTATTGTATGCAATGCAATCGCGATGTAATGCTTTACTTTATTGCTAAACGGTAGTGATAGTCGTAGAAGCATAAGATTAGCGAGACGACAACGATGCTGCGATGAAGATCAAGGTGTCGCGCCGGTGACGATGGTGATCATGACGGTGCTTCGAAGATGGAGATCACAAGCACAAGATGATGATGGCCATATCATATCACTTATATTGATTGCATGTGATGTTTATCCTTTTTATGCATCTTATCTTGCTTTGATTGACGGTAGCATTATAAGATGATCTCTCACTAAATTATCAAGAAGTGTTCTCCCTGAGTATGCACCGTTGCGAAAGTTCTTCGTGCTGAGACACCACGTGATGATCGGGTGTGATAGGCTCTACGTTCAAATACAACGGGTGCAAAACAGTTGCACACGCGGAATACTCAGGTTTAACTTGACGAGCCTAGCATATACAGATATGGCCTCGGAACACAGAGACCGAAAGGTCGAGCGTGAATCATATAGTAGATATGATCAACATAAATGATGTTCACCATTGAAACTACTCCATCTCACGTGATGATCGGACATGGTTTAGTTGATTTGGATCACGTGATCACTTAGAGGATTAGAGAGATGTCTATCTAAGTGGGAGTTCTTAAGTAATATGATTAATTGAACTTTAATTTATCATGAACTTAGTACCTGATAGTATCTTGCTTGTCTATGTTGTGTAGATAGATGGCTCGTGCTGTTGTTCCGTTGAATTTTAATGCGTTCCTTGAGAAAGCAAAGTTGAAAGATGATGGTAGCAATTACACGGACTGGGTCCGTAACTTGAGGATTATCCTCATTGCTGCACAGAAGAATTACGTCCTGGAAGCACCGCTGGGTGCCAGGCCTGGTGCAAGAGCTACGCCAGATGTTATGAACGTCTGGCAAAGCAAAGCTGATGACTACTCTATAGTTCAGTGTGCCATGCTTTACGGCTTAGAACCGGGACTTCAACGACGTTTTGAACACCATGGAGCATATGAGATGTTCCAGGAGTTGAAGTTAATATTTCAAGCAAATGCCCGGATTGAGAGATATGAAGTCTCCAATAAGTTCTATAGCTGTAAAATGGAGGAGAATGGTTCTGTCAGTGAGCATATACTCAGAATGTCTGGGTATAACAATCACTTGATTCAACTGGGAGTTAATCTTCCAGATGATTGCGTCATTGACAGAATTCTCCAATCACTGCCACCAAGCTACAAGAGCTTCGTGATGAACTATAATATGCAAGGGATGACCAAAACTATGCCCGAGCTCTTCGCGATGCTAAAAGCCGCGGAGGTAGAAATCAAAAAGGAGCATCAAGTGTTGATGGTTAACAAAACCACTAGTTTCAAGAAAAAGGGCAAAGGGAAGAAAAAGGGGAACTTCAAAAAGAACAGCAAGCAAGTTGCTACTCAAGAGAAGAAACCCAAGTCTGGACCTAAGCCTGAAACTGAGTGCTTCTATTGCAAGCAGACTGGTCACTGGAAGCGGAACTGCCCCAAGTATTTGGCGGATAAGAAGGATGGCAAGGTTAACAAAGGTATATGTGATATACATGTTATTGATGTGTACCTTACTAATTCTCGCAGTAGCACCTGGGTATTTGATACTGGTTCTGTTGCTAATATTTGCAACTCAAAACAGGGACTACGGATTAAGCGAAGATTGGCTAAGGACAAGGTGACGATGCGCGTGGGAAATGGTTCCAAAGTCGATGTGATCGCGGTCGGCACGCTACCTCTACATCTACCTTCGGGATTAATATTAGATCTAAATAATTGTTATTTAGTACCAGCGTTGAGCATGAACATTATATCTGGATCTTGTTTGATGCGAGACGGTTATTCATTTAAATCAGAGAATAATGGTTGTTCTATTTATATGAGTAATATCTTTTATGGTCATGCGCCATTAAAGAGTGGTTTGTTCTTACTTAATCTCGATAATAGTAACACACATATTCATAATGTTGAAACCAAAAGATGCAGAGTTAATAATGATAGTGCAACTTATTTGTGGCACTGCCGTTTAGGTCATATCGGTGTAAAACGCATGAAGAAACTCCATACTGATGGACTTTTGGAGTCACTTGATTATGAATCACTTGGCACTTGCGAACCGTGCCTTATGGGCAAGATGACTAAAACACCGTTCTCCGGTACTGTGGAGAGAGCAACAGATTTATTGGAAATCATACATACCGATGTATGTGGTCCAATGAATGTTGAGGCTCGTGGCGGATATCGTTATTTTCTTACCTTCACTGATGATTTAAGCAGATATGGGTATATCTACTTAATGAAACACAAGTCTGAAACATTTGAAAAGTTCAAAGAATTTCAGAGTGAAGTGGAAAATCATCGTAACAAGAAAATAAAGTTTCTACGATCTGATCGTGGAGGAGAATATTTGAGTTACGAGTTTGGTCTACATTTGAAACAATGCGGAATAGTTTCGCAACTCACGCCACCCGGAACACCACAACGTAATGGTGTGTCCGAACGTCGTAATCGTACTTTACTGGATATGGTGCGATCTATGATGTCTCTTACCGATTTACCGCTATTTTTTTGGGGTTATGCTCTAGAGACGGCCGCATTCACGTTAAATAGGGCACCATCAAAATCCGTTGAGACGACACCTTATGAACTGTGGTTTGGCAAGAAACCAAAGTTGTCATTTCTTAAAGTTTGGGGCTGCGATGCTTATGTGAAAAAGCTTCAACCTGATAAGCTCGAACCCAAATCGGAAAAATGTGTCTTCATAGGATACCCAAAGGAGACTATTGGGTATACCTTCTATCACAGATCCGAAGGCAAAATTTTTGTTGCTAAAGTCGGAAACTTTCTAGAGAAGGAGTTTCTCTCGAAAGAAGTGAGTGGGAGGAAAGTAGAACTTGATGAGATAACAGTATCTACTCCCTTATTGAGAAGTAGTACATCACAGAAATCTGTTTCTGTGACACCTACATCAAATAGGGAAGAAGCTAATGATAATGATCATGAAACTTCAGATCAAGTTTCTACTGAACTTCGTAGATCAACCAGAGTAAGATCCGCACCAGAGTGGTACGGTAATCCTATTTTGGAAGTCATGTTACTAGACCATGGTGAACCTACGAACTATGAAGAAGCGATGGTGAGCCCAGATTCCGCAAAGTGGCTTGAGGCCATGAAATCTGAGATGGGATCCATGTATGAAAACAAAGTGTGGACTTTGGTTGACTTGCCCGATGATCGGCAAGCAATTGAGAATAAATGGATTTTTAAGAAGAAGACTGACGCTGATGGTAATGTTACTGTCTATAAAGCTCGACTTGTTGCAAAGGGTTTTCGACAAGTTCAAGGAATTGACTACGATGAGACTTTCTCACCCGTAGCGATGCTTAAGTCTGTCCGAATCATGTTAGCAATTGCCGCATTTTATGATTATGAAATTTGGCAAATGGATGTCAAAACTGCATTCCTGAATGGATTTCTGGAAGAAGAGTTGTATATGATGCAACCAGAAGGTTTTGTCGATCCGAAGGGAGCTAACAAAGTGTGCAAGCTCCAGCGATCCATTTATGGACTGGTGCAAGCTTCTCGGAGTTGGAATAAACGCTTTGATAGTGTGATCAAAGCATATGGATTTATACAGACTTTTGGAGAAGCCTGTATTTACAAGAAAGTGAGTGGGAGCTCTGTAGCATTTCTGATATTATATGTGGATGACATATTGCTGATCGGAAATAATATAGAATTTCTGGATAGCATAAAGGGATACTTGAATAAGAGTTTTTCAATGAAAGACCTCGGTGAAGCTGCTTATATATTGGGCATTAAGATCTATAGAGATAGATCAAAACGCTTAATAGGACTTTCACAAAGCACATACCTTGACAAAGTTTTGAAAAAGTTCAAAATGGATCAGGCAAAGAAAGGGTTCTTGCCTGTGGCACAAGGTGTGAAGTTGAGTAAGACTCAATGCCCGACCACCGCAGAAGATAGAGAGGAAATGAAAATTGTTCCCTATGCTTCAGCCATAGGCTCTATCATGTATGCAATGCTGTGTACCAGACCTGATGTGTGCCTTGCTGTGAGTTTAGCAGGAAGGTACCAAAGTAATCCAGGAATGGATCATTGGACAGCGGTCAAGAACATCCTTAAGTACTTAAGAAGGACTAAGGATATGATTCTCATTTATGGAGGTGACAAAGAGCTCGTCGTAAACGGTTATGTCGATGCAAGCTTTGACACTGATCCGGACGATTCTAAATCACAAACCGGATACGTATTTACATTAAACGGTGGAGCTGTCAGTTGGTGCAGTTCAAAACAAAGCGTCGTGGCGGGATCTACATGTGAAGCTGAGTACATAGCCGCTTCGGAAGCAGCTAATGAAGGAGTCTGGATGAAAGAGTTCATATCCGATCTAGGTGTTGTACCTAGCGTATCGGGTCCAATGAAAATCTTCTGTGACAATACTGGTGCAATTGCCTTGGCAAAGGAATCCAGATTTCACAAAAGAACCAAACACATCAAGAGACGCTTCAACTCCATCCGGGATTTGGTCCAGGTGGGAGACATAGAGATATGCAAGATACATACGGAGCTGAATATTGCAGACCCGTTGACTAAGCCTCTTCCACGAGCAAAACATGATCAGCACCGAGACTCCATGGGTGTTAGAATCATTACTTTGTAATCTAGATTATTGACTCTAGTGCAAGTGGGAGACTGAAGGAAATATGCCCTAGAGGCAATAATAAAGTTATTATTTATTTCCTTATATCATGATAAATGTTTATTATTCATGCTAGAATTGTATTAACTGGAAACATAATACATGTGTGAATACATAAACAAGCAGAGTGTCACTAGTATGCCTCTACTTGACTAGCTCATTAATCAAAGATGGTTATGTTTCCTGGCCATGAACAAAGAGTTGTTATTTGATTAACGAGATCACATCATTAGTTGAATGATCTGATTGACATGACCCATTCCATTAGCATAGCACCCGATCGTTTAGTATGTTGCTATTGCTTTTATCCATGACTTATACATGTTCCTTTAACTATGAGATTATGCAACTCCCGTTTACCGTAGGAACACTTTGTGTGCTACCAAACGTCACAACGTAACTGGGTGATTATAAAGGTGCTCTACAGGTGTCTCCGAAGGTACATGTTGGGTTGGCGTATTTCGAGATTAGGATTTGTCACTCCAATTGTCGGAGAGGTATCTCAGGGCCTTCTCGGTAATACACATCACATAAGCCTTGCAAGCATTGCAACCAATGAGTTAGTTGCGAGATGATGTATTACGGAACGAGAAAAGAGACTTGCCGGTAACGAGATTGAACTAGGTATTGGATACCGACGATCGAATCTCGGGCAAGTAACATACCGATGACAAAGGGAACAAACGTATGTTGTTATGCGGTCTGACCGATAAAGATCTTCGTAGAATATGTAGGAGCCAATATGGGCATCCAGGTCCCGCTATTGGTTATTGACTGGAGACATGTCTCGGTCATGTCTACATTGTTCTCGAACCCGTAGGGTCCGCACGCTTAAGGTTTCGATGACAGTTATATTATGAGTTTATGAGTTTTGATGTACCGAAGGAGTTCGGAGTCCCGGATGAGATCGGGGACATGACGAGGAGTCTCGAAATGGTCGAGACATAAAGAATTATATATTGGAAGCCTATGTTTGGACATCGGATGCATTCCGGGTGAAATCAGGATTTTACCGAAATACCGGGAGGGTTACCGGAACCCCCCGGAAGCATAATGGGCCAACATGGGCCTTGGAGGAAAGGTGAGAGGGCAGCCCTAGGGTCTGCGCGCCTCCCCCCCCTTCCCTAGTCCTATTAGGACTAGGAGAGGTGGGCGCCCCCTCTCTCTCTTTCTCTCCCCCTTGGAGCAATCCTAGTCCAACTAGGATTGGGGGGGGGGGGAATCCTACTCCCAGAGGGAGTAGGACTCTCCTGGCGCACCAAACCTGGCCGGCCAGCCCCTCCCCCTTGGATCCTTTATATACGGGGGCAGGGGGCACCCCAAAGATACACAAGTTGATCTACGGATCGTTCCTTAGCCGTGTGCGGTGCCCCCTTCCACCAAATTCCACCTCGATCATATTGTTGCAGTGCTTAGGCGAAGCCCTGCGCCGGTAACACATCAAGATCGTCACCACGCCGTCGTGCTGACGGAACTCTTCCCCGACGCTTTGCTGGATCGGAGCCCGGGGATCGTCATCGAGCTGAACGTGTGCAGAACTCGGAGGTGCCGTACGTTCGGTGCTTAGATCGGTTGGATCGCGAGGAGAACGTACGACTACTTCCTCTACATACGACTACTTCCTCTACGTTGTGTCAACGCTTCCGCTTCGGTCTACGAGGGTACGTAGACAAACACTCTCCCCTCTCGTTGCTATGCATCACCATGATCTTGCGTGTGCGTAGGAAAATTTTTGAATTTACTGCGTTCCCCAACATCGTGCTCACGGTAGTGCGGGAGCTGTTACAGTGCAGGCTACTGGAAGGCGGCCGCGACGTGCCGCTGGAGCGGGTCGCCGAGCTCCTGGGCTTCGCCGCTTCAGGGGCTCACCCCTTCTGCGTCCAGCTTCCACCCCAAGTTCAGGGCGGCGCACGAGGGAGCCCCGCGCACCCGCGCGGACCTCAAGACTACCCCAACACCGGAGAATCCGCCGGCACCAGACTGGCGGTGGTGCTACCCTCGCCCCCGGCACGTGAAGGAGAGGGGCTCGGTGCGGCCCACGACGCCAACGGCCAACCGCGCCACCACCCCGCGGTGGGCATGACAAGCAACGTTGCGTGGTGCATGGAGCACTACAGCACAACATTCGGGGTGGCGGCGCCAGAGCAGTACGTGCCCCACATGATGGACCAAGGACATGCTCACGAGGGCGAACAGGGCTCGCTCTTCAGCCCCAGCTGGGAGGACGAGACGCTGGAGGCCGAGCCCCTCCAGGAACCCCGGGACGGCTCCGTCGGTCACACTGGAGGCAACAACTATCGGGTACCATTAATTCCTCAAGAGCAGGCATACGCTAATCATGGGTCACAGGAGGTGCAGGTCACCGCGACAAGCAGCTGCCCCGCCCCTGCAGTCTCCTACCCCTCAGGAGGAGGACGTAGGGGGCTGCAGGAAAGGGGCAGAGATCCTACCTCACCACCGCGGCGTTCGGAGCAAGGCGTTCTTAGAAGATAGGCCCTCCGCTGGGGAGGCGCCCGAGGGCCTGCCCCTGGCGGAGGACCCGTGGTCGTCGGGGGAACAGCCGGCGACCGCTCTACCCCACCGGCGGTGTCCTGGTTTCCGGTCGTCGTTGGTGGCACTAGAGTGTGGCGCAAGGTGGGGCCCTCGTCTGGCGATATGAAGCAAGGCCGGTTCCTGTGAAGAAGGCCCAGTGCCTGTGAAGCTCGCCGCCCCGTGACACTCTCACGTAATAATGAGTGGGGCTGTACACGCCCCGGAGTCTCAGGGGTGCCGGCCTTAGGCCCTGGGGCTCCCTCCCACGCCCAGTGGACAGCACTTAGCTCTGCGCTGGTGAGAAGACGTCGAAGACTAGAATAGGTGCCGGACGCGGCCTTTTTGTTTGCTTTCATTGCTTTCTTCCTTTGGTTGTAACCCTTTTTCTCCCGCTGGATTTAAGTTGAATTCGAATCTGAGCTTTGCGTGCGTTCGGGGAAGGGGAGCTTCGTCTTGTTTGAGTCGTTTCTCGCGTTCTGGTCACTGTCTCATCACAGCTGCCTCCCCTCGCGAGCCCCTCGTGAGCCGGGCCAGGCCTAGCTTAAGCACGGCCCAGTTTGCCGCTGCCGCCCCCTCGCGAGGTGACCTTTGGTGCCTGCGGAGATCGTTTTTCTCGGGAGAAGGCTCGGAGCGTGTGAAGAAGGCGAATGCCTGTGAAGACAACCCCCTCGGGAGAAGGCCCGGAGCCTGTGAAGAAGGCTAATGCCTGTGAAGACATCCCTCTCGGGAGAAGGCCCAGAGCCTGTGAAGAAGGCGAATGCCTGTGAAGCCAACCCCCTCGGGAGAAGGCCCGGAGCCTGTGAAGAAGGCTAATGCCTGTGAAGACATCCCTCTCGGGAGAAGGCCCGGAGCCTGTGAAGAAGGCGAATGCCTGTGAAGCCAACCCCCTCGGGAGAAGGCCCGGAGCCTGGGAAGAAGGCGAATGCCTGTGAAGCCCTCGGGAGAAGGCCCGGAGCTTGTGAAGAAGGCGAATGCCTGTGAAGCCATCCCCCTCGGGAGAAGGCCCCGGAGCCTGTGAAGAAGGCGAATGCCTATGAAGCCATCCCCCTCGGGAGAAGGCCCGGAGCCTGTGAAGAAGGCGAACGCCTGTGAAGACATCCCTCTCGAGAGAAGGCCCAGAGCTTGTGAAGAAGGCGAGCGCCTGTGAAGACGTCCCGCTCGATAAAGGGCACAGATCCTGCGAAGACGGCCCAAGCCTGCGGGGTTTCCTGCCGACAACGACCCTGCCTCCCGAGGTTTCAACTACCCGGTGCCCGGGACGCGACGCCCTCTAGAAGGCAGCTCCGGAGTCAACAAGGAACAAGGGCGAACCAGCTTACCGTTGGACACGCGTACGATTTAACCACTGCAGATACATTATATACAAGTTCATACATGAGGGGCTCCCCCTCCCAAAATGCTCTCACAACCGTTGGGCCAAAAGCCTGAGTTCTATCTATGCAGGGTAAAAAGGCGAGGATAACGCATGGTCAATCTGATAAATCCCCCAATGCATCCTCGGAGGCACCTCCCGAGCTGTCGCTGGCGTCGCTGAACTCACCTTCGTTGCCCGCGCCCCCGCCAGCGGCATTGGGGTCTTCCACCACACCACCTTCGTCAGCGCCCACGATCACGCCGTCGTCGTCCAAAGTGAAGGCCTGGACGAGCGCATCTACGTTGCTCTCCACCCATTCAGCCAGGTCTCCTCGAACATCTTGGGGAACTGGGGCGATGGCGGCGTCGAAGTCGAAGTGGGGATCCATGTTTCGAAGATGGCTGAAGACGCGGGAGAAGGCGCGCCCGAGCAGGGCGCGGCTCCTCTCCTCCACCAACCTATCGGCTCTGGCCGACCGTGCCTCCAGCTGTGTCACCACGGTGGTGAAGAACTGCAGGTTGCCGCCGTAGTTAATCGTGTGCGGCTCGCCCACGGCAGCCTCGCAGATGTTGCCCAGGGCAATGTTGGCCCTGTCACGGAGCTTGGTGAGCATGGGGCCGTGCTGGTGCTCCAGGACTTGCCGCTGGCGTATCTCGTCAGCATTCTGGCACTCGATGGCCACGGCCTCTTCCACACGCTGGCGTAGGCGGAGCACCTCGGCCTGGGAGGAGGCCAACTCTTTCTGCGCTGCCTCAAGGGCGACCCGGGAGGCATCCGCTCGTCGCGTCGCCTCATCCCGCTGGGCCCTCAAGGCGGCGGTTCTGCCCTCGGCTTCGACTTGGATCATCCCCAGGTTCTCTTCGAGCTCGCGCTCGAGGCCTTGGCATGCTGTCGCCACCCGACGGCAAACCTCCTCCAGGACACGCGTTTCCCGCGCGGCGACATTGTTTTCCGCCTGTGTCACTAGGCGTTCCCTCGTCTCCAGCTGCTCAAGCTCACGAGCGCGTTCGGCGGCCTCCAGCAACAACGCTTCCTCGCGCTTCCGAAGCTCGGCCAGGTCTCCGGAAGCCACCTCCATCGATGCAAGGGCTGCCTCGCGCAGCTCAGCTTGCTCCTCCAACGAGCGGCACCAGGCCAAGAGCTCCTGAGCCTGTTCTTCTGCTGCTCCTCGCCGACGGTCGGCTCCTCGGGCCTCCTCCATGGCCTGAGACTGAGCCGCCCAAGAAGCCTCCAGCAACGCCTTCGCCTCTTCGTCGTCAAGGACGCGCTGACGACGTGCAAGGGCAGCGGCTGCCTCCAGCTCGCGCCGCTCGACAGCCAGGCGCAAGCCCTCAGCTTCCAGGCGCGCGTCTTCCTCAGCAAGCTCCTGCCCAAGCAGGTCTACGGCACCACTCGCCCTCCGGAGGAATTCGTGGCGACGGGCGCGACGCTCCCGAGCGCGCTCAAGCACGTCTGCCGCGCCACCATCCGCCCCAGGCAGGCGTCGAGGACCTCGGATCATCGCTCCGGCCCCGGGCAAGGGGCTGGGGGCTGGCGCCCTCTCGACGGACGGCCGCGCCGCATCAGAAGCCCAACTCGAGTTCAACCTGGCCTCAAGAGAAGGGCCACAGAGGTGCC
The DNA here is from genome assembly GCA_032464435.1 of Aegilops umbellulata. Taxonomy (NCBI): domain Eukaryota; kingdom Viridiplantae; phylum Streptophyta; class Magnoliopsida; order Poales; family Poaceae; genus Aegilops; species Aegilops umbellulata. The sequence continues at coordinate 384,342,931 of CP136056.1, read as the reverse complement.
TCAGCCGGTCGCAGCCCGCGACCAAACGGGGAGCCCACGGCAGGCTGCCTATGTCGAGGGAGGGCCCGCGTAAGGAGATCGCAGGGGCGGGAGCGTCGCCGCGCGCTGCGCGGCGGTCCACGCCGTCACTTGCCCAAACCGCCAGGGCAGTGCTGCTAGAGACACCCACGGGCGGCGGAGGAGACGGAGTCAAGGAGGGCGCCAGCCCGACGACTTCATGAAGCTCAGCAGGCAGAGGCCTGCAGGGCAAGGATCAGTGGATGCGGCAAGCAGGATAAGGAACAGAAAAGGAGAAGACTTACTCATCGACAGCGAAGTACTTCCGGCGCTTCAGCAAGCGGCAGGGGAGGTCGTCGCCTGAGGCCTCCCTTTTTCTCCGGAGGGCCTCAAAGTCCACACGGAAACGGCCCAGGAGAGATGCGCAGGAACCAGCCTGCGAAGAGGACGGAGCGCCAAGGCCACTCGTGTCGAGGGCACATGCCTGGAACGCACGGGCAGTTGCCTCATCAGAGATCCTGGCCGGGGGCTCAGGAGCCTCGTCCTCAAGCACCGGAGGCGGCGGTGCCTCGCCCGTGGCCTCGTGAGCGTGGACCTCATGAGCTGCCCCGTCAAGAGCATCGCCAGGTGCGGCCACATCGTCCGCGGCTCCCTTGACCTCCGCTGTCTCCTGCCTCCCTGCGCCACCACTCGAGGAGGATTCGCCCAGGCCGACCGGAAGGGAAATCACCACCACAGGATTCTCGCGAGGCCCCTGGAGGCCAACAGGGCGTAGCCCCCACTCGTCGAAAGAGGGCATCTGCCTCCCGAAGTCATCCCTACTGTGGCAGAGGTACAGCAAGGCTCCCCCCTGCCGGACACCCCCGGGGTTGGGATCGCCTGTCAGGACCAAGAGCACGCTCCTCAGCACCTCGGGCGTCAGGTCTTCTCCCTGAAGCCTCATGCGGTCACCATGCCCACTGAAGGCCCACATCCTACGAGAATGACGTTGGAGAGGGGCAATGCGGCGCGATAGAAACTCCTTCACCACTTTGGGCGCCGTTACGCCAAGCTTCTTCAAGGACATGAAGTGATGCCAGACGAAGGCGAGCCGGGGGCTCGCGAGCGTCTCTTGGCCCTAGCCCGAGTTAGGCACAGCAGGCGATGTCGGCTTCGCAAGCCGGGGGCTGGGCGCCCCGACATCGATATACAACCACCGCTCGCGGAACTCGGCTGAAGGCGGAGGAAGGTTGAAGTCGATACCAGAGGCAGCGGTCTGGGACGAAGCTACGAAACTCATGCATGCCGAGCATTGCATGGGGTCGACAAGATGCAAGGAGAAGAAGTGGCGCAACAGGGCAACAGAAGGAGGGATGCCCACCATCGCCTCACAAACAAAAGTGAAGACAGAAAGAAGAGCTATGGACTCAGGACCCATATGCATCATGTGGATCTGATAGTGATCAAGGACAGAGTTGAAGAAATCGGAGAAGGGAGGCACCAAGCCCGCCCATCAGGCGTCGGCAAAGTAAGGAACCTCGGTGATTACCCTATCAGTGGGGAGGTGACACGTAGGCCACATCGTCGTCCTCCCGCACTCGTTGAAGGCGGTGGCCAGGGCCGGATTGAGCTTGTCCAAGCACTCCAGGTTGAGTATGATCGAGCGGCCGACGGCAGGCGCCACCAGCGGCAACGAGCGAGATGGAGCCACGGGCTTCTTCCCCTTCCCTTTCTTTGGAGCCATGGCAGCAGGGGGAAGAGAGAGGATGTGAGATGGGATTGGAAGCAAGGGTCTGAGTTCCAAGGGAGGAAGAGCAGGAGACGGTCAGGCAACAGGGAGAGGGGCGGCTGTGTACAACGGCGGGGCAACCTAGCACGGCACAGAATAAGGGAGCGTGGGTAAACTGTGCCACCCACGTCCAATCAACCGCCACGCGGCGCCTGAGGCCGCAGGCTGTTAGGGCCCGCGGCGCTTTGCCCTTGCCCTTTCGCCTCTCGGCACGGCCAAGTCCATGCGCGCCTTGGGCCCGGGGGCTACTGTCGGCGTTCTGGGAACGGGGGTCCCCGGATTTGGCTTCCTGTGGCCTGCGGCGTGGCTCGAGTGGGGGCCCAACGCGGCCCATCTTCATCAACACAAGGCTCAAGACCCTCGCGAGGGGCCAAGCCTCGCGAGGCGGACGACATGGAGCTTCCTCCAGCACGGCCTCCTTAGGCTGGCTCGCGAGGAGGCGGAGAGATCAAGGTGGGGTACCTCACGAGGTGCCCATGACGCAATACATGACGACCAGAGGTGCCAGGCGGGCGCCAGCCCGCGCAGTGTCCTCCCTTTCCTCTTTGGTGCAAAGGGGGCAAGCGCAAGCGAGAGGATCAAGCAAAGGCTCCCATTTCGGTGCAACGAGACCAAGACCAACTCCACGACAAGGAGGAGGTCACTATGGAGCCCAAGCCGGCGTCATCACCAGAACCTTTGGCAGGGGAAGACCGACTTTAGTCAGGATAAGTGTACCCGATGTTCCCCTTTAAATCGGCCAATTGTTGGCGCCCTTCCCGCTCAAATATTTGGGAAGAGGCCCAGGGCCTTTGCCTACAAATAGGACTAGCCACCCCTAGGGTACAGACGGGCAGTCACACACACACGGAGAGAGAGAGAGAGGGGCGATCGAACTCCACCTAGCAGTTCATCCCCGAGCTGAGAACAGACCCTCGCGAGGTCGTTCTTCCTTGTATTGTTCTTCCTCATCAGCCCAAGAGGCAATCCACCCACCACAAACTAGAGTAGGGTATTACACCACAACGGTGGCCCGAACTAGTATAAACCTTGTGTCTCTTGTGTTGTTCTTGCAGTAGTTTAGATCCCAGCGAGACGGAGAGGTAGAGGGCACGATCTCCGCGCGCACCCCAGAGTTCGAACCTTAAGGGTCTGCCGGAACCCGTGATCCGACATAGTCATCATATTTTGAAGTATGTCATTCTATCATGTTTAGTTAGCCATCATACATTGCTCTTGCATCACTATATTTACTGATACCAACTAATTTCAAATTTGAAGGATGCAATTGAAACTCCAATGGCGCAACAGGTATGTTTTAAACCTGTTTCTTCAACGTTTTAGGTTGTTTGCTGTTGTAACTTGCTCTATGTTGATTTCAGTTTCAATTGAATAAACAGTTATGTTCTCATGCCATGCACATTACAAGTGTTGTTATTGCTGTGTAGTGTCCCACACTTATATTCTGTCTATGCTGCTTTGTCTTAAATAGATATGATTCGAACTGTATCTATCTTGATTTGGCAGCATAAACTAGAATGATATAGACCATACAGTGACCATACTACATAGATATATGTTTGTTTCATGTTGTTATCCTGTCCACCTTACTACTGAACTGGTTTACCAAAATGAGTTTCATATACTACATTGTAAACCTGAGATGTGTTTGTTTGTTTCTCTTTTAGAACGCGGATAAAATATTGGAGAAGAGTACCCTGTTATGCAATGGTAAAGGAAGTAATGTAGATAAGGTTCAAGATAGTGAGACATCCCTGTAGGTCTCCAAGAAAGCTGATAAAAACTATATTCTAGACACTGAGACAACCCCAAAGTCCTGTCTTGATGTAGTGTTCAAGTTACTACTGGCTACCACTGTTGGCACCAGCTCTTCGAACTCGTTGCCTGAATTAGCTCGGCTTCTTGAGTCTCAACTTCAAGTTGAAAGACATCGATTAGATGTTATGCGACAGGAAGCCGAAGGACTGAGGAAGTCCCTGCAGAATTCAGATGCATACTTTCTGGTGCAACAACAAGCGCTGGAAGACTTAAGTGCCAAACAAGAGAAAGTTAATAAGCTTGCTAAGCATCTTGCCAGCATTATGGGTACCCAAGATATTGTTTCTTGAGCTCTTTTGAAGTGGTTTCAGTTCTGGACTTGTTTTGCTGTGGCGTTTATATGCTGATGTGTTCCCTATATTTGCACTCGTGGCGAACTTTGATGCCCAGTGGATGTAAATGTGTAATAGCCGTGACAGCCTAGCGTTAGTTGCTTGCTTATTTATTTTCTTGTTGTCTTGTTTATTTGTTTGCTTGTAGTCATTGCAGTTCTTTTTCCACGGTTAGCTAGTGGCTGCAATAACCTATTTTTTAAAACTAGGCCACAATAACCATGGGCTAATATTTACTGTAGTGACACTGGGTCTCCTACTGCCCGTAGAAACAGTGGGCCTTCAACGGGCCGTAGAAACAATGGGCCTTCTACGGGCCGTATCATCAATGGGCCTTATACGGGCTGTATGATCGATTAGCCAAACATGGGCCAAACACACCGCATTATGGCCGTAAACGGGCTAGATTTGGAATCGTCCGTTCATGGGCCGACCATAATGGGCCATCATTAATAGGCCGTATTTGATGATGCTATGAAAACGGCCCAACATATTAACGGACCACAAACGGGCCGACAGTAACCACGGGCTGAATTTGTCCCACAAGCAGAAAATGGAAGTAACGGGCCATAAGTAAACGAATGCTGGAAATGAGCCCAAGATTAAATGGGCTCTGAGAAGGCCGAAAGATAACATGGGCTGGAAACGGCCCAACGGAATAACGGGTCGTTAATGGGTATAAAGTGATACACTGTTCATTACGGGCCAGTTTCACCACGGGCCGTTAATGGGTGTAAAGTGATACACTGTTCATTACGGGCCAGTTTCACCACGGGTCGTTAATAGGCCAAGAGTTACATAGGGCCTCATATGGGCTAAAAGACGTCATGGGCCATACATGGGCCAGAAGTGAAAATGGGCTGGAATCATATTGGGTGGCCCAGATGACGCTACTGGGCCTAATTCGGATAGGGCGTAATAGGCCTTGGGTTAGCGGGCTATAAATGGGCTATATGCAAACAGGCCGTTAACAGGCTTTCCATGGGCCGGCCCGCCACCTTTTGACCAAGTCAAACGGGTCGGCCTTTTCACAGAGATGGGCCTCTGTTGGGCCGTGCCACGTGTCAACGTATCATATGCGCCTTCCGTCCAATCAGTGGATGACATCTGTCCCAACGATGAGCCGACACGTGTTTCCTCCAGCCAATGATGATTTTACACGTGGAAAATCCCCATTGGTCGGGTCTGTTAACGGGTTATTGGATCCAAAACCCGACCCGATAGCTTAACGGCGTTCCGTTACGGTGGATGCCACGTGTCGGTCATCCTTGACGAAAGCACTTCTATGACACGCGATTTATCGTCATGGAAGTGGACACTTCCGTGATGATAATTTTGGTAATGTCATGGAACACTTCTACGACAGCACAGGTATGACTATCTTGATTCTGTCATAAATTTGTCATGGATGTACATGCATGACAAGAAACGCGACCTACTATGACAAACACGTATCATCACGGAAGTGTATTTTTTTGTAGTGAATACTGACAATGTAATATATGATGTTATTTGGAACACCATCCATGCCATCTCTCACGGGTATATCTTCGATGTCGAGGACATGTTCTTGCGCATCCTAATGGATTCAGCTCAGTGTCCTAAAACAATCAAAGTATTCGTGCCATGGATTCAGAAAGTGGTTGACTATGCAATGAAGACCGAATATCTTGCTAAAGTCAGTCACAAGAGCTTCATTCCTCCTGTGCATGATACGCTGAAACTTATGGAAGATATTTCTTTTGGAAAAGCACCAATGTCAAGCACTTCTGACTATCATAACACTTCCAATGGACCAAAGCTGCCACAGCGTGATCGTCTGCTGAATACTCAACCTCCTTCACATCTTGAAGTGATCATGCGCAGTTAGCAATTGCTACTGAAGCATATGGCCGAAGACCGCAAAGAGAAAGAACATCTGGCTGCCGAACTTAATGCTATCCACAACCGAACAAAAGTTGTGCATATGATTATAGCAGAAAACAAGAAACGCTTATGGAAATTGCTTCGGAAATTTTTCTCCAAGAAGCAACTCAGCAAATCTCATCTTCAAGAACTCTATCAGTAAATTGACCAAGGGTTTACTGATGAAGATTTTCAAGATCGCTCCACTCATGTTTCCAGCTCGTGAACCTACAACAAATTTACTTTGAATTCAGCTGCACAAATTGCTCGATGAATCAGAAGCTACTTCACCAACTGTCAAGCCTTCTAAGGAAACTCCTCTGTCTTGCAAATGCAATGAGGCTGATCCCATTGTTCCTTCCTCCTCCAAGACCCAAGTCAGTCTCAAAGGATCAGCTGCTGCTGCCGCTGAATATGAAGATGTTCCGCACACTTCCAAATTAGAAACTTCGCCAGACAGTTCCTCAGGCGATGCCTCGGAGTGAATCATATTCACAATTTCTAACTCGTGTTTTTCAACACCTTTTTGACACTAGTTGACAAAAAAGGGGGGAATAACACCGAGAGTTTGATAGATTTGCTCTTTCGGATTTGGTGTTTGTGTTTTCTCACTCTATCTTTTGAGACAATTGCACCATTTCTTGTGCTCTCGTGTAAAACTTCTTTATATGAGTTAATATTGATAACCCCACCTGTTGCATTGTTCTCTCTCAAAGCTCTTTGTTTTGCTGGTGAAATTGTTAACAGAAGTTATGAATGATTGCACTTTACTCTCATTGGATTATTCATCATCAGTGCGAATCATTACCTTGTATGATTGAAAATTCTCCGCACTCTCAAATGAATTGCAAGGAATTATGTTGTATATCAATTGACCTTGCATACATCCAGGGGAGTGAATTTCATCATCGAGTCAAGTAACACAAGTTCACTCTTGTTCGACTTACAATTTACTCATCTATCTTCACTTCGATGCTTATCTCTTTTGTCAACAACCGTCCAAAAGGGGGGAGATTGTTGGTGCAATGATAGACCCCTTATGTTTTGGAGTTTGTTGACATAAACAGTTTGGGACTTATGTGTTTCCTAGTGCACCCAGAGCAACAGGTCCCTGGAGTAATCGAGGAGTTTCATGAAAATGACAAAGATAATCTCCCTGTGTAGCAGTGAAAGATATCACCGAAGATAAAGCTAATAAGAGTGAGCCCTAAAAATTGTTGAAGTCTAAGCAATTGGTTCGGTGACTGTTCGAAGCATATGACTGTGTTCTAGGAAGAATGAAGACGAAGTGAAGATTCAGCATTTATTTCGTCATTCTTCTTCTTGCATTGAGTCATAGGACCACCGTACTATTAAGAGGGGTTCGAAACTCTGATTCTCTGATGCTAAACCCAAACCTATGAAAGCTGCTCCGATCAAATACTTGCCAGCAAGAGACTATGATCTTCTTTGCTACGAGAGATTTGCCTCGGACCGAGGAGTTAGCATTACTTGTTCCTCAAGTGAAGTTACCGTTGCTCCACAATCCGATTGTTGTGAACATGTCGGTTGGCCATTGGTTGGACCTCGTGCCCAAAATGGTCATTTCCCATCTAGGAAGGCTGCGGCTATAAATAGCCACCCCGCGTCGGCTTTGTCCGGTGGCTGCTCTGTTTGATTACAGATAAGATTGTTGAGCAACCCCCTCTCTGAGCGATTTGAGTTTAAAATCCACTGAGAGAAAAACCCTAGAGCCGAAGAATTAGATAGTGGTTCGGCATCACTGTAATCTAAGTTTAGTACGCTCCGCCTATTATCTTGAGAGATACAAACTCTTTAGATGGTTATGTTTCAATTTCTTCAGAGATCAAAAGTAATTGTGGTTCTTGAAGCTGAAGTCTGTAAAGGTTTGGAGATCGCCTTCAAGTATCTACCACGAGTGATCGGTATCGGTTGACGAATCGATTGTCAAAGAGAATAGGGTGAAGAGAGTTTATCTTCTGTGTTAAGTCACATCCCCTCCAACTAGACGTAGTCCTTGTGTAGAAGGACGAACTGGTCAAACAAATACCTTGTTGCCCTCGAGCACCTTCGGTTTCCTCTGTTACTCAAGTTTACCTTCAATGCATTTTATTCATGTATTTTACTTCAATGCATGCGTTAGTTTACATTCGGTCATCTGTTGTAGTTCTTCTTAGTCTATTTGTTGATTATTCCGCTACTGGGTTCTGAGAGATTTTACGTTTTCCAAACAAAAGTTAAAACTCCCATTCACCCCCCCCCCTGTGGTAGACATACTTCGTTCCTACACACTCCCCCTTGGCTTGTGCCAAGCTTGGGGGAGATGCCTCGGTATCTTATCACCATCACTTTCATTACCATTACCAGTTTTAGTTTGATCTTTAGTTATTTCATGATTTAGTTGAATACAAGTTTAGTATGTCCTATTTTCGAGTGCTAGTTTCGTGATCTATCTATCTATGTAATCGAGTGAGAGTTATAAAATATAGTTTAGTCTGAGATTTTGCTTCTTTACTTTCTTGTCGCAATCAAATAAAAGGAAATAAATAAAAAAGATCATATGCTAATCTTATGGTAAGTAATGACACCACATAACGAAATGTATAAGTGGTAAAATTTATTGGAGATTGGCAAACATAGCATTGGTCAGTGATGCAACTCATGAAAGAATTAATAAGGGAATAGAAGATTCCCATGCAAATACACTATCTTGGACATCTTTTATGATTGTGAGCCCCCATTAATTATTATATGCCAAAATTGTTGATGTAGGAAAAGGAAGACAACGTAATGATTTATGTTTGTTCATATTCACACAGAAGTTATATTGTCATAGATCCTTCAACATGTCGTGCTTGCTCAATATCTTTGCTAGCCAAAATTCCGCATGAAGTAGATATACTACTTGTGCATCCAAAAACCCTAAACCCAAACTCATGTTTTGAGAGTCCACCATACCTACCTATGGATTGAAAAAGATCCTTCAAGTAAGTTGTCATTAGTGCAATAAGGCAATAAAAATTGCTTCTAAATGTGTTTTATCATTTAGTGTAAGAGAAAATTGAGCGTTGTATGAACTTGTGATGGCAAAGTAATAAAAGTGATGGACTGCATAATAAAGGTTGCTATAATAAGGGGCAATATAACGTGATGTTCTTTTGCATTAAAGGATTGAGCATACAAACAAAAAAGTGCATGACAACCTCTTCTTCCCTCTACGAAGGGCCTATCTTTTACTTTTATGTAAGAGTCAAAGTATTCTTCCCTGTTCATTTTTATTTTCTATTTCTGCAAGCATCATGTGGTGAGTAAATATCTAGGCACATATATCCAGTTGGATGCGAGTGAGCATGAGTTATTATTGTGGACATCACCCTTGAGGTGAATACGTTGGGAGGCAAAGCTATAAGCCCCTAAGGTTCTATGTGTCCGGTTGAAACTTTTTGCTCATGGGTATGCTTTAAGTGTTAGCAATCATAGACAATTAAATGATGGTTGAGTATGTGGACTTGCCAAAAGGCTCCGATACGAGACCCTTCCTGGAAATATGATGAATTGTAGTTGCAAAGTTTACTGTGAAAATAGTTTGTTGGTTTTCAATAGATTTTATGCCTTTTACTTGAATGTTGTCATGACTTGTTACTTTTTCATGAGAACTTATATGATAAACTTTTATAATAAAGTTTGTTGCTGTTATAACAATAAGCATGATGCTACTATGTCTGTATTTTTTTATCGACACCTCTCTCTCTCTCTATCCCTCTCAAAGCATGTGGACACGATTTTCGATTTCGGCTTCCGCTTGAGGACAAGCGAGGTCTAAGCTTGGGAGAGCTGATATGTCCCTTTTGCATCATGTTTTCCTACTATTATTTATATTATTTTTATGCATAATAATTCTTTATGGGGTAATTCTAATGCCTTTTTCTCTCATAATATGCAATGTTTGCACAAAGAGGGAGAATGCCGGCAACTGGAATTCAAGATTGGAAAAAGCTACGTCAGAGATACCTATTCTGCACATCTCCAAATGAGCTGAAAATTTACGGAGAATTATTTTGGAATATATAAAAATACTGGAGCAAATAAATACTGGAGGGGGGCCACCTAGTGAACACAAGACACCAGGGCGTGCTAGGCCCCCCAGGCGTGCCCTGGTGGGTTGTGGCTAGCCCGGCCCACCTCCAGCGCTCATCTTCTGATACTTAAGGTCTTTTGACCTAGAAAAAATCAAGAGAAGACTATTAGGATGGAACGCTGCCGTCTGAGGCGGAACTTGGTCTGGAGCACTTTTACCCTCCGGAGGAGCGATTCCACCGGGGGAACTTCCCTCCCGGAGGGGGAAATCGAAGCCATCATCATCACCAACAACCCTCTCATCTTTGGGAGGCCAATCTCCTTCAACATATTCAACATCACCATCTCATCTCAAACCCTAGTTCATATCTTATGTTCAATCTTTGTACCGGAACCTCATATTGGTACCTGTGGGTGACTAGTAGTGTTGATTACATCTTGTAGTTGATTACTATATGGTTTATTTAGTGGAAGATTATATGTTCAGGTCCATTTTGCTATTTAATATCCCTCTGATCTTGAGCACGAATATCATTTTTGAGTAGTTACTTTTGTTCTTGAGGTCACGGGAGAAATCTTGTTGCAAGTAATCATGTGAGTTTGATATGTGTTCGATATTTTGATGAGAAGTATGTTGTGATTCCCTTAGTGGTGCCATGTGACACTACTGCAGGATGCTGCTAACGCGACACTATGATCAAACACCCTTCGACAAAACTGTGTGTGATGCAATAATCGCAAATGGTGGTGTAAAAAACCCGTCAGAAAAGGCGCAAAACATTTGCGATGATTGTTTCATCAAACACGGTTTAGATTTTAGTTGCGTGTGCGATTTAGGGCATACGGTTTAGTTCAATTAACCACTTTCAATGAGCAGGAACAAAAGAAATGGGCAGCCAGATGAAGGTGTGTGTGATGTACAGCATACGGTTCACTCGGATGAACTATTTGTGATTAGGAAACACAAAAGAAACGGTCAGCCAGATCAAGGTGTGTGCGATGTACAACATACAGTTCACTCAGATGGACTGTTTGTGATTAGGCAACACAAAAGAAACGATCAGCCAGATCAAGGTGTGTGCGATGTGCGACATGCGGTTCACCCGGATGAACTGTTTGCGTTGAGACAAGAGAACAAAAATGGTTCAATATAATAAATACCATAAATATTGCAAGGTTCGAATTCAAAGATTACAACGCCCAAATTCAAACATTGCAAGCTGCGTCATTTCTGAAAAGGGATCAACCTCTGACAAGTCATGTATGGGTTTGACACAATAACTTTCAATTGCTTTGCCATATGTTCTTCCAATATGAAGTTTGGAATTTTTGGAGGCACTTCCATTTCACAGTACCTGCCGACTCTGATAATCATACCATTGTTCCTTCCTAATTAAATGCGTGTTCAACCTCATTACACTTAGCACCTTTGCTCTGGCAAGAAAGAACCTGGCGAGTGTAATCTCCAGTGGGGTCCCTCGGTAGGAGTTCAAAGTAATACTTGAGAGATGCAGATCCAGGCATTCGATGTGATTGTCGTTATAAACATCATCCACCACCGGGCCTAATATGCACTGCAAAAGAAGAGAACTTGTTAGTACCTACATGTAGTTTTGAACACTGCTACACGCCCATTTGGTTTGCAGGATTTGTAAAATGCACCAACGTGCCATCTTCGATCTGGCATGATTAACATGGGCATATTTGATTACAATCTAGAAACATGTAGCCTTCTTCACAAGAGGTTGGATTGGATGAAAAAATCCCTAAGAAAACTAGTACAGATGAATTCAAAGGAGAAATGCTTATGGACGATTGTTACCATATGAATGAAGCAACCAATATGGGGTGAGGGTGTATGTCCTAAAATCCTCCAAAATTCCTTCAGAAATCATAGTACATTGTCATTGTAAACTTGGCAAAAGGTGCAAAAAATTGAACTCCCTTATGGTTAACATTTAACAGGAAAGGAACATCACCTCGATATACAGCTTCTTCAGGCACGGAAAGCATCTCAGGCAACTGACAACTTGGTCCAGGTTGGGGACGACAGATTCTAGTGCCAAGACCTTCATTGTGCCCAGAGTTTGGGTGAAGCTTCGCTAGATGACAGACGAACGTACATCTTCAAAACTAGAAATAACGTTGATATCAAGAAGGAGAGGTATATAAGGCGACTATTGTACCTGAAAGTTGTACTATTTGACATACGAGTAGCCCACCACTTTGAATTCTGGTGCAGAAATGACATTGATTCTGGTTGGACCTTGTTGATCAACTACAAGTAATCTCTCAAATGAAGGTGTGTCCTGGATGACCATATTGTGGTCCACCTTTTGTGATCTATCATTGCAGCACCAGCAACACACATAAATAGTCCAGAGAGTCCTGGAGGTGATGTGCAAGGTACTCGACCAATTCATCGCCTAAAGACGAAAGAACTCGAGTGCAGTACAGCCGCGGAGCAGGCGCTCCATGTCATCCTTTGGGATGCGAACAGCGACGAGCTCGAGGTGCTTCAGTCGTGGTAGAAAAAGAGCGGGTGCGTCAGTAAGGGGGGATGGCAGTTCATGAACTTGGCGAGGCGCAGCGTAGGCGCGAAGCGGAGCGCGGACGTTGGCAGCAAGCGCATATGCCCATCATTATAACTTAGCTTCTCGAGCTGATCTATGGCGCGGGATCGGAACCACTCGTCAAGCTTGGCTTGGTCTTGCCATTGGAACAGAACTTGCCTGCGATAAGGCCTTTGATTGGGCCATCGTGATTGCCGGGGATCTAGGAGAATGCATCCAAGCTTTGGCGATAGCCATGGCAGAGCTTGTGGGCATCGAGGAGGTCGACAGGGGTGCGGAGCCATAGGGTGCGCCACCGCCGGGAAAGGGTGGTTGTCCTCGCCCGATATTTGATTGGGAGGAGGGATATGATGACTATCAACATATCATCAGGGAGGTTGTTGATGAAGTCTAGGCCTGCTAGAGTCGCTTGCGGTTCTTTCTCGACCCGCCTACGCTTGTTGGCAGCCTTGTTCTCCACCTAGTCAGCAAGGACAGAAACCTCTATCTCCATATTCACGTTGTGCTCCGGTGCTTTAGCAGCCTTGGCATCGCCACTCCCTCTGATGGGGCGCTTCGGCGGCATCCTCGTACACTCACGGCTTTGAGGACTCAGAGCAGCGTCGAGGATGCGGGCGGAGAGACAGAGGAATTGTGTGTGTGGCGAGGATGAAGGGGTGCGGCCGCTCGGTGACGCCATTAATATAGACCAGTGGGAGCGAGGCGGGCGGCGGTCCAAAGCTGTCTCGCTTCCTGGTGAGAACGACTTCTTAATCTCTAGTATGAATGAAATATATGCTTAATTACTGAATTTTAGTTGCAAAAAATAGATAGTGCTATTGATTTTTAGCTGCATATTTTGACAAATCACAGTGTCTCTTGGCTTAGTGCCGAAGTCTGGCTTTAATTTGCATACCATAATCTGAACCGTTTGCGTTGAAGAGATGCACAGATCCTGCGTTGAACAACTTGTACGCTTCCCGGTGAGCCAGTGCACCGGACTGCGCTCGCACGCCTCCCGTTCAGTCAAGCAACTGTCCACACGGCACCTCCTACAACCATTAAAAACCAAGACACGTGGCGTCACGTGAATGGTTAGCCGAACGCACATGGTTTGAATTATACAAACGTTTGAGATATTAAAATGGCAGCTATTTTTTTCAAATTGCCTTTGTTGGATGTTGTCGGTGTTCTGGGAACGGGGGTCCCCAGACTTGCCTGCCTGCGGCCTGCGGCGTGGCTCAAATGGGGACCCAGCGTGGCCCATCTTCATCAACACAAGGCTCAAGACCTTCGCGAGGGGCCAAGCCTCGCGAGGCGGACGACGCGGCGCTTCCTCAAGCACGGCCTCCTTAGGCTGGCTCGCGAGGAGGCAGAGAGATCAAGGCGGGTACCTCACGAGGTGCCCATGACGCAAGCCATGACGACCAAGGGTGCCAAGAGGGCGCCAGCCTGCGCAGCGTCTCCCTCTTGTCTTTGGTGCAAAGGGGGCAAGCGCAGGCGAGAGGATCAAGCAAAGGCACCCATTTCGGTGCAACGAGACCAAGACCAGTCCAACGGTGGGAAGGAGGTCACCATGGAGCCCAGGACGGCGTCACCACAGGGCCTTTGGCAGGCGAAGACCAACTTTAGTCAGGATAAGTGTACCAGATGTTCCCCTTCAAATTGGCCAATTGTTGGCGCCCTTCCCGCTCAATATTTGGGAAGAGGCCCAGGGCCTTTGCCTATAAATAGGACTAGCCACCCCCAGGGTAGAGGCATCTGATCAAGTACCAAGAAACCAGTAGGGCATCGAGAAACCAGCTAGAACGTAGCAACGCACTCAGAGAGCAAGAAGGGCGATCGAACTCCCCCTAGTAGTTCATCCCCTAGCCAGGAACAGACCCTCATGAGGCTGTTCTTCCTTGTACTATTCTTCATCATCAGCCCAAGAGGCAATCCACCCACCACAAACTAGAGTAGGGTATTACACCACAATGATGGCCCGAACTAGTATAAACCCTGTGTCTCTTGTGTTGTTCTTGCAGTAGTTAGATCCTTTCGAGACGCAGAGGTAGAGGGCACGATCTCCGCGCGCACCCCAGAGTTCGAACCTTAAGGGTCTGCCGGAACCCGTGATCCGATATTTGGCGCGCCAGGTAGGGGTGCGCCGGAATATGTCTTCCACCGCTCCGCTCTCCTCCGACCGTCGCATCCATGTCTGACGCTCGTCGGGCCCGCGCCGAGCACCGGGCCGCCATCGCTTCCCGCGTCGTCCAGACGGCCCCCGTCGGTGGGTGTCCTCGTCATTCCCCGTCGCCCGCCGTCAACGCCGCCAGCGGCCCGGCGGGGAATGAGCAGCAAGCATCCTCTCAGCACCCATCCGTGCGGCGAGATGGCCGCACCGCCACTCCGTCGCTCACCCCGGCCGGTTCTTCGTCGCACGCGCTTCGCGCACCCTTGGAGGCTCGAGCTGCGCTTATCGCGGCGAACGAGCTCCTGCGCTACCGCCCCATCGACAACGTCTACGAGGAGTGGCTCGACCGCGTCGTCGAGCTCGTCCGCGCCGCAGGGGGCTCTCCCGCGCCTTCCGCACCGCTGCGCCGCACCCCGCCCCACGTGGGCAATGAAGCCCCGGGGGCATTCCAGCCGCCTCCTTTCCAAGAAGATGCCATGGCCCCAAGGCGCGCAGCTCCTGGGCGGAACCCGCTCCGTCATGCGCCGGCCCGGCAGGAACGGAGCTGCCAAGAAGTCCCTCGACCGCAAGAGGCTGCCCGGGCGCTCCCAGCTCCGGTTCGCCGAGACCCCGCTCCGGCTCTAGCGCGTCAAGACCCCGTGCTGCTCCCAGCTGCAGCGCAAGGGGACCCAGCCAAGCTCTCCCTCAACCAAAACCTCCCGCGGCCACCGCTGGTTGCCGCTCCTACACCGCCGAGCTGCACGGAGTCGCGTGGCCCGGCAAGTTCAAGCCGGACCTGCCCCCTCGCTATGATGGCACGACTGATCCCACAGAGTTCCTCCAGCTTTACGAGCTAGGAATTGAAGCTGCCAGCGGGGACGAAAAGGTCATGGCGAACTGGTTCCCCATGGCGCTGAAGGAAGGTGCTCGCACTTGGCTCCTGAACCTGGCTCCAGGCACGATCTCCTCCTGGGACCAGATGCGTACTCGCTTCATCGCCAACTTCTAAGGTACCCGCGACCGGCCTCCCGCCGTGAGCGACATGCGCCGCATCAAGCAGCAACCTGGAGAGACCCTGCAAAAGTACATCCAGTGCTTCAACAGTGCGCGCCTCAAGATCCCCAGGGTGTCCGAGGAAGCCATCATTTTGGCCTTCTCCGATGGCGTGCGCGATGTCAAGATGAAGGAGGAGTTGGCGATGCATGAAGACCTCTGCACCTCCCTGGAGCTGTTCAACCTAGCGACCAAGTGCGCCAGGGCTGAGGAGGGACGCCTCTCCCTCCTCGAGCTGCCTGCCGCAGACCCAGAAGAGAAGAAGCCCAAGGCCAAGGACGTGCAGCGCAAGGGGGCTGCCGTGCTCGCGGCAGAGCCGGACACCAAGCGGGGCAAGGATCTGCCCAAATCCTCCAGGGGCAGCCGGTACTGTGTGTACCACGACCTCCACACCCACAACACCAATGAATGCCAAGAACTCCGCGCCGTGCGAGAAGGAAGAGTCGGCCGACGCCATGACCGTGCTGACCGGGGCTACGGCCAAGGAGGAGGAAGGAACCCGGGACGCTGGGAAGATCGTGGCCCACGTCAAGGCTGGTGTGACCAACCTCGCGAGGACCGCTGGCGTGACCCGCCTCACGAGGGGGACTGGAGGGACCAGCGTCGTGAGGATCGCCCTCATGGCAACCCAGGCCTGCCGCCTCAGCCAAGAAGGAATGAAGACCGCCACCAAGACGAGGGGGCTGGGGGCTTCCAAGAGCCTCGCGCAATCGCCTGCATCCTGGGCGGAGCTCAAGCCCCAGCCTCTCAATGTATCTTCAAGCAGTTTGCTCGCGAAGTGAATGCAGTTCTTCCCAAGCTCGAAGCAACGCGTCCCCTCAGGTGGTCGGCCTGCGTCATCACGTTCAGCTCAGCAGACCAGCTCAAGTGCGCGGCCACAGCCGGAGTCCTCCCAATGCTTTGTTCCCCAGTCATTAGCAACGTTCTGGTCACTAGGACCCTCATTGAGGAGGGGCAGGGCTCAATGTCTTGTCCGTGGAAACATTCAACAGCCTCCAAGTGCCCTATGACCAGCTTCAGCCAACCAAGCCCTTCTCCGGAGTCACCGACGGTTCCACAGTCCCGATCGGGCAGGTCCGCCTCCCAATCACCTTCGGGGCCCGCAACAACTACCGCACCGAGCTCATCGACTTTGACGTCGCCCACATCCGCCTGCCGTACAACGCCATCCTCGGGTACCCGGCACTGGCCAAGTTCATGGTCGTGACTCACCATGGCTACAACGTCCTCAAGATGCCAGGAAGCGGCGGCGTCATCACGGTGCCCTGTCAAGATAAGGATGCAGTGTGTACCCTGGAGCGAGCCTTTCAGGCCGCGTCACTAGAAGACCCAGATCGCGGAAGTAGGAGGCTTCCTGAGACCACCCCCAAGAAGAAGAAGACAACGTCAGGCTCAGCCCCTCAGGAGGCAGGCCCTTCAAGGCCCGCGTCTGCCCAGGGGGATCCTCCTTCAATCGCATAGGAAAGCGCGCCCGGCGCCCTCCTTAGGCAGGGCTCGGGGGCTCTCACCTGGAGGGCCACCGACCTAGCCAAGGTCACGAGGGAGGCTCTTGGGCACCATGTGGAGGCGTGCTTCGAGGCACGTTTCCCTCGAAAGGAAGCCAGGGAAAGAAGGTCAGACCAATAGGAGTTTGTTAACAAGGCCACTCAAGAACTACAGGAGTCAAGGATCATAAGAGGTTGCCGTCGCCCACCATCTGTGGCTCCCCATCCAGGCGAGGATGGTGGGCTGCGCGTCTGCGTCGACGTACCGGGGCTCAATCAGATCGCCACGGCGGAGCGCCTCTGGCCCTCACAAGTGGGGCGCTACGGAGGACCACCCCACAGCTATGTTCGCATGCCTTATGGCCTGCCGAGCGTGGCTGTGGCGTACCAGCACTTCATGAGGAGCGTCTTGGAGGCGCAAGAAGACAGGCATTCCACAGCCCTGGCGAAGATGGAGGCTGCTCACGAGGAGCCACCAGTGCCCCCGGAGCCTCCCGAGGCCCCTGGGCCTGGGGGCTCGTGAGGATCGGCTTCTGCAGCCCACCGAGTCTGCTGCACCAACGCCACTGCACCGACGACATCTTCAGGTGACATCTTTCAAGTTTCATTCCCAGCTGGGAGCGCCCTCCCAGGGTTGCGTCATTCCCAGGCCGCGTGGGTCCGTCCCTGTGGCATGTATCCCTTTTTATCTTTTCAGTCGCTAGCTTGCTTTGCTGGGGGCGCCCCTCGGGCTGCATCATCCCCAGGCCACTCGGGCTAGGCCCAGCAGCATGTATCCCTTCCGCGTTTATTTCCAATTATGCATCATGCTTGATTACTCGATGCCGTCCGCGGCACCTTTTCTTCTTCATGTCGACCACTTGCACGTTAAAGGGGGGCGCCTGAGCATCGTGACTCAGGGCTCTTACTGGCTCTCCAGCCCTCACCCTCTGGCCTTGTCCACGGCATCGCGACCTGGCATACCAGCGATGGCTGAGACAAGCTCGAGGGCCGGGACCCGAGGACGTAGAGTGTCGGCATCTAACCAGATTTTGCAGGAACACATCTCAAGATACGGCCCAGTGCCAGGCGCAACCCGCCTAGAGGTAGGGCCTCGTGAGTCCCGCGCTGGCTCACGGGTGCCCAGATACACCTCACCTAGCTCTACCGTGCCAGCCACGTGTCAGGGCGGGGCTGTACACGCCCCGGGGGCTCCTCTCGGAGGGGAGCCCCCTCCCACGTACCAGTGGAAGCACCATGCTCCGCGCTGGCTGACGACACTGCCGAGGAGCGGCTATGCCCGTACACATACGGAAGCGCTATGCTCCGCGCTGGTGATAAACAACTGAGGGTGGCCTCCGAGCCGCATTAACCTCAGGGAGCCCCGAGCTCAGTGGCCGGCCTCATCGCAACGCCTCCCCCCGGGAGCGCCGCGCGAGGGGGCTGGGCATGGGGGCTACGACTGGGTCACGCTCAGCCGTACGCCCCAGCCAGGCCCGTCGGGCCTGGTTTCATCGCGCGTCTCTCCCCGAGCGGAGCCAAGGTACGAAGGCCGTTTGCGCGTCAAGGGGGACTCCTCAGCATCGCGACTCAGGAGCCTAACTGGCTCCGTAGCCCCTCACTCCTCAGTTCCGAAAGGCTATGCTGGGTGAGGTACGCGCGGGGTCGGGCTCTGCAGACGTAGAACGGTAGCCCCGCCTACATTCCATCTCATGTTGTTCGCGCGTCAAGGGGGACTCCTGAGCATCGCGACTCAGGAGCCTAACTGGCTCTGTAGCCCCTCACTCCTTAGTTCCGAAAGGCTATGCTGGGTGAGGTACGCGCGGGGTCGGGCTCTGCAGACGTAGAACGGGAAACGCACCTACATCGCGCTTCCCTACTTGTTGTTCGTGCGCCAAGGGGGACTCCTGAGCATCGCGACTCAGGAGCCAAACTTGTCACGTGGCCCCTCATTCCTTTGGTCCCGTCCTGGTTTCCAGTCGGGGCTGATGCTGGGTGAGGCATGCGCGTGGCCGGGCTCTGCCAGCGTAGAACATAAGCAAGTAGGGAAGGGGAACATAAAATTCAAGGAACTTAAAAGTAAATATTACAACCCACACTGTCGCCTTGGTACCAAATGCAAATTTAAATGCCTCCCCGAGGCATCGTGCATGTGCAGGAATCGAAAGAAGGACAGGAACGATAGCGGAGTCACTTGTCGGCAGCGGAGTCGTGTGGAGTGGCTTCGCCTTGTGGGGTAGTGGGGCCGGCAGCGCCTCGCTTCGGCTTAGTGCTGAAGGCCCGGAACTTTCATAGCAGCGCCTCTGCGCGCCCCTTCACGGCCTCGACAGCGGCAGCGGCGCCCTCGCCGCTCACCGGCTCCAGCAGGCTGTCGAGGTCGGCACTGGGATCGCGAAGGTAGACATGGGCGAAGACCCGCGTCAGCGCGGCAGAAGACAGGACTCACGCCTCGGCCTCGTCCATGGGGGCGAGTCCAAGGGCGACATCTCCAAGAGCCTTCACCAAGAAGGGAAGCAGTTTGGCGGGGCCATCCCCGTCACCAGCCAGCGGGCTATCCAGGCCACTCTCGTAAAGCATCTTCAGTGAAGCATGAGCATCCTTCTCCATGTCCGCGAAGGCCACGCGATCCTCAGCGAGGACCCGGGCCTTGGCGTCCAGCTCGGCCTTCGTCGTCTTCAGCTCCTTCTTCAACGCGCCTAGGTGGCTGCGGCGCTCCCTGAACTTCGCCTCCCGGTCCTCGAGCGCCGCCTCGCGAGCTTTCACCCCCTTCTCCTGCTCTTGGCAAAGGCGGGTCTCCTCTGCAAGCTGACCACGCAGGCCTTGCAACTCATCCTCTAGCTCCTTGCAGCGGCCGCAGATGCCAACCGCCTCTCCCAGGGCCGCGTCACGGGCAGCCTTCGCCTCGAGGGTGGCCTCCCTCTCCCCGTCACAGGCCGTTGAGGCCTGAACCAGCGCTGCCCGAATCGAGGCGTCGGAGCGAATCCACCCCGAGGCCAGCTCCAGGCGCCCGGCCACCAGGCGAGGGTCGACACCTAGAAGATCCTGCCGCAGCCGGTCCAGTCCAGCAACAGCCCGCTCCAAGATGGAAGAAGAAGGCGGAGAAGCATCAGTGCGCTTCAAGGCAGCAGGAGGGGTCGCGGAACCAGCGGCCGGCGGAACGGGAGGAGAAGGTAGCGGCGGCGAGGCCGCTGTATCCCGAGACGGAGTCTGCTGCGCCTCCCCAGCCGTAGCAACAGCACCAGGCAAGGGCACCTCTGGGGTCGATTGAGCCATGGGGGCTGCGGCCCCAGCCAGATCAGCCAAGCCCCGCAAGGACGAGTGGGCACGAGAAGCCCGTGCGTCGCGGTCGCCCTCCCCTGCAGGTGGAGGTGTCGCCACAGCTGGGGCCCCAGGAGCTCGCTTCAGCTTCTTCGCCGCGGGCGCCAGCCTGCTCAGGAGAAGTAATCGTCAAGCCTCGTCGGCGAAACAAGAAACCAGGGATCAAGGATCAAGCACTTACAGGTCGTCGCCAGAAAGCTCCAGTGGTCTCCTGCCAAACTTGAAGCCGGAGAGCCGGCTGGAAGGGTCGGCCTCGGAAGCAGAAGGCACGTCAGCGGTTCGCCCGGGAGTTAGGGCGGACCCGCGGGGAATCAACCCGGTCCTGTCCTTCTTCGGGACCGGGGGTGAGCTCCCGCTGCCCAACATGTCGTCATCATCGCTCAGCGAAAGGCGGAGAGCGCGGGGCTTGCGCTGGAGCGGGGGAGCCCTAGACTCCCCGTCGGTCGCCTCGGAGCCAGAGCCTGCCTCCTGCTCCTCCTCGCCCCCATCTCCGCTGGAGTCGCCGGAAGACACATCCACCAGCTCCTCGGGAGCCACCGCGGGCACGAGTCCGTCCCCGTTGAAGACGGGCATGGACTTCACCACTTGCTCCCAATCATCGCGGAGGAACAGGGGCAAAGGCGCGCCCTCCAGCCTTGCTACCTAGCCCCCGACCAGGGATTGGAGAACCGCAGTCACGTCCTCTTCGCCCACGGCTGCGGGGCTCGGGTGAGGCCTCCACATTGGGAGAGAGTATTGCCGAAGCGGAGCCAGTTGGTGCTCCAGGAACTCCCTCAACAGCGACGCCCCGGTCAGCTTCGCCGCTACCATGTTGGCCGGCTTCAAGTCAGCGTCCATCTTCGCCAACATCGACTTCGCGCGGGGATCCGTGAGCTCCGCTCGGCACCAGTCTCCTGAGCTCACGGGCGGCTCCGTGGGAAGGGCCAACCGAGGGTGGATGCGCCCGGCGTCAACCAATACCCACTTGCTCCAAAAGCCCTCGATCCTCTTCCCCGGATTCGAGATGGCCATGGAGCTGCCGCACGGGATGAAGCCCGCGCACGCGGAAGGGGAACCTTTGGAGGTCCGGAGGTAGAAGTAGTGGCGCAGCAAGGCCACTGAAGGCTGCACCCCCACATGCGCCTCGCAGTAGTAGGCAAAGATCGCCAGAAGAAGGACGGAGTTGGGGTGGAGTTGCAGAGCTTGCAAGTTGTAGTGACAGAGGACAGCGAGGAAGAACTCAGGGAAAGGAGGCACCAGGCCCGCTGTAATGGAGCTCACGCAGAAAGGGTAGAAGGTGCTCCCTTGGCCTTCAGGGGCATCGGAGCCAACCTTGAACATCTGCGCCCCGTCAATGCCCTGCGCCGCAGCCATCCGGTGCAGTAGGGCGAGGCTCGCCTCCGACACGTTGGGCGAGTCCAAGGCAGGTGAGAACCAAGCTTCGGCCGGGGCCCGGCGAGGCGCCATGGCTACCTGGGTCGAGCAGGTGGAGCAGATCCGGAAGCTTGGAGGAAGAGAGGAGAAGCGCAAGAAAGGGGATCTGAGCGGCGGATGAAGAAGGAGAAGAACAAAGCCCGAGCGGATGCCACACCTTTAATAACTTGCGCAGTTGCAATAGCGCCTACGTCCAATCAACCGCCACGCGGCGCCCAAGGCCGCAGGCTGTTAGGGCCCGCGGCGCTTCGCCCTTGCCCTTTCACCCCTCGGCACGGCCAAGTCCATACGCGCCTTGGGCCCGGGGGCTACTATCGGCGTTCTGGGAACGGGGGTCCCCAGACTTGCCTGCCTGCGGCCTGCGGCGTGGCTCAAATGGGGGCCCAGCGTGGCCCATCTTCATCAACACAAGGCGCAAAACCCTCGCGAGGGGCCAAGCCTCCCGAGGCGGACGACGGGGCGCTTCCTCAAGCACGGCCTCCTTAGGCTAGCTCGTGAGGAGGCGGAGAGATCAAGGCGGGTACCTCACGAGGTGCCCATGACGCAAGCCATGACGACCAAGGGTGCCAAGCGGGCGCCAGCCCGCGCAGCGTCTCCCTTTCCTCTTTGGTGCAAAGGGGGCAAGCGCAGGCGAGAGGATCAAGCAAAGGCACCCATTTCGGTGCAACGAGACCAAGACCAGTCCAACGGTGGGAAGCAGGTCACCATGGAGCCCAGGACGGCGTCACCACAAGGCCTTTGGCAGGCGAAGACCAACTTTAGTCAGGATAAGTGTACCAGATGTTCCCCTTCAAATTGGCCAATTGTTGGCGCCCTTCCCGCTCAATATTTGGGAAGAGGCCCAGGGCCTTTGCCTATAAATAGGACTAGCCACCCCCAGGGTAGAGGCATCTGATCAAGTACCAAGAAACCAGTAGGGCATCGAGAAACCAGCTAGAACGTAGCAACGCACTCAGAGAGCAAGAAGGGTGGTCGAACTCCCCCTAGCAGTTCATCCCCTAGCCAGGAACAGACCCTCACGAGGCTGTTCTTCCTTGTACTATTCTTCATCATCAGCCCAAGAGGCAATCCACCCACCACAAACTAGAGTAGGGTATTACACCACAATGGTGGCCCGAACTAGTATAAACCCTGTGTCTCTTGTGTTGTTCTTGCAGTAGTTAGATCCTTTCGATACGGAGAGGTAGAGGGCACGATCTCTGCGCGCACCCCAGAGTTCGAACCTTAAGGGTCTGCCAGAACCCGTGATCCGACAGCTGTCATTATTCGAGTGCGCCTTCTCTCAAAATGGACATGAAAAATACCACAGCATGTCGGGTGCCCTTCAATGGTAGCATGCCAAGTTTCATGACTTTCTGACGAGTTTTAGATTTACTAGAATTTAAAAACAAAGTATCTCAACATTTTGCCGGCAATCAACGGTGCCCTGGTGTTTAAAATTCATTCCCATTTCTTGCATGCACCCAAGGACACATATTTGATTTTTCAACCAATTTATATGCACTGGAGCATGTGCATTTAGTTCAAATTTGAATTGTGCACATAAATGCATCGAAAACTCAGATAATGCATAAAAATGTCCAAACGAACCCCGCAAAATCACAAAAATTCACACAACACTCCTGTTGTTCTATGTTGAAACAAGAAAAAAATTGAAAGCAATAAGAGGTAATGGATATCGTTTCGTCCCCAAAGGTGGGGCGTTCCCTACCGAAAACCATCATGCTTGTTGTGAGAAGCACCGGTTTGTGAGAAGCATATACTCAAACCTGCCCCAAATGGGACAAAAAAATTACCACGACATGTTGATGCTGCTCCATGATAGCATGCCAAGTTTCATGAATTTCAGACGAGTTTTGGATTTACTAGAATTTAAAAACCAGCCATCTCAATGTTTTGCCGGCAATCAACGGTGCCCTGGTGTTTGAAATTCATTCCCATTTCTTGCATGCACCCAAGGACACAGATTTGATTTTTCAACCAATTTATATGCATTGGAGCATGTGCATGTAGTTCAAATTTGAATTATGCACATAAATGCATTAAAAACTCAGTTAATGCATAAAAATGTCCAAACGAACCCCGAAAAATCACAAAAAATCACACAACACTCCTGTTGTTCTATGTTGACACGAGAAAAAATTTGAAAGAAATAAGAGGCAATGGATATCGTTTCGTCCCCAAAGGTGGGACGTTCCCTACCGAAAACCATCATGCTTGTTGTGAGAAGCTCCGGTTTGTGAGAAGCATATACCCAAACCTGCCCCCAAATGGGACAAATTTTTTACCACGGCATGTTGATGCCGCTCCATGATAGCATGCCAAGTTTCATGAATTTCAGACAAATTTTGGATTTACTAGAATTTAAAAACCAGGCATCTCAATGTTTTGCCGGCAATCAACGGTGTTGTCGGCGTTCTGGGAACGGGGGTCCCCAGACTTGCCTGCCTGCAGCCTGCGGCGTGGCTCAAAGGGGCCCCAGCACGGCCCATCTTCATCAACACCAGACCCAAGACCCTCGCGAGGGGCCAAGCCTCGCGGGGCGGACGACACGGCGCTTCCTCAGGCACGGCCTCGTCAGGCTGGCTCACAAGGAGGCGGAGAGATCAAGGCGGGGTACCTCGCGAGGTGCCCATGACGCAAGCCATGACGACCAAGAGCGCCAGGCGGGCGCCAGCCTGCGCAATGTACTCCCTTTCCTCTTTGGTGCAAAGGGGGCAAGCGCAGGCGAGAGGACCAAGCAAAGGCACCCATTTCGGTGCAACGAGACCCAGACCAGTCCAACGGTGGGAAGGAAGTCATCGTGGAGCCCAGAACGGCGTCACCACAGGGCCTTTCGCAGGCGAGGACCAACTTTAGTCAGGATAAGTGTACCAGATGTTCCCCTTCGAATTGGCCAATTGTTGGCGCCCTTCCCACTCAATATTTGGGAAGAGGCCCAGGGCCTTTGCCTATAAATAGGACTAGACACCCCCCAGGGTAGAGGCAGCTGGCAATCGGGTGATCGGCATCGAGAGATCATCCATCAGTCACTGGTTGAACTCCTCCTAGTAGTTCATCCCCCTAGCCAAGAACATACCCTCGCAAGGTCGTTCTTCCCTGTATTGTTCATCATCACCAGTCAGAGAGGCAATCCACCACACCACACCGGAGTAGGGTATTACACCACATCGGTGGCCCGAACCAGTATAAACTCTGTGTCTTTTGTGTTGTTCTTTTAGTAGTTTAGATCCTTGCGAGACGGAGAGGTAGAGGGCATAATCTCCGCGCGCACCCCAGAGTTCGAACCTTAAGGGTCTGCCGGAACCCGAAATCTGACATTTGGCGCGCCAGGTAGGGGTGTGCCGGAATTTGTCTTCCATCGCTCCGCTCTCCGCCGACCGTCGCGTCCATGTCAGACGCTCGTCGGGCCCGCGCCGAGCGCCGGGCCGCCATCGCTTCCCGCGTCGCCCAGACGGCCCCCGTCGGTGGGCGTCCTCGTCGTTCCCCGTCGCCCGCCGTCAACGCCGCCACCGGCCCGGCGGGGAGCGAGCAGCAAGCGTCGTCTCAGCACCCTTCTGTGCGGCAAGACGGCCGCACCGCTACTCCATCGCTCGCGCCAGCTGGCTCTTCGTCCCGCGCGCTCCGCGCACCCTTGGAAGCTCGGGCTGCGCTCATCGCAGCAAACGAGCTCCTGCGCTACCGTCCCGTTGACGACGTCTACGAAGAGTGGCTCGACCGCGTCGCCGAGCTCGTCCGCGCCGCGGGGGGCTCTCCTGCACCGTCCGCTCCGCTGCGCTGCACCCCGCCCCGCGCGGGCAATGAAGCTCCGGGGGCGTACCAGCCGCCTCCTCTCCAAGAAGACGCCATGGCTCCAAGTCGCGCGGCCCCTGGGCCGAACCCGCTCCGTCAGGCGCCAGCCTAGCAAGAACGGAGCTGCCAAGAAGTCCCCCGACCGCAAGAGGCTGCCCGGGCGCTCCCTGCTCCGGCTCGCCGTGACCCTGCTCCAGCTCCGGCACGTCAAGACCCCGCGCTGCTTCCAGCTGCAGCGCATGGGGACCCACAAGGCCAAGCTCTACCTCAACCGAAGCCTCCCGTGGCCACCGCAGGCTGCCGCGCCTACACTGTCGAGCTGCGCAGCGTCGCGTGGCCCGGAAAGTTCAAGCCAGACCTGCCTCCTTGCTACGATGGCACGACCGACCCTGCAGAGTTCCTCCAGCTCTATGAGCTGGGCATCGAAGCTGCCAGTGGAGACGAAAAGGTCATGGCGAACTGGTTCCCCATGGCACTCAAGGAAGGAGCTCGCACCTGGCTCCTGAACCTAGCCCCAGGCACGATCTCTTCCTGGGACCATATGCGCACCCGCTTCATCGCCAACTTCCAAGGTACTCGTGACCGGCCGCCTGTCGTGAGCGACATGCGTCGCATCAAGCAACAACCCGGAGAGACCCTGCAAAAGTACATCCAGCGCTTCAACAGTGCATGCCTCAAGATCCCCAAGGTGTTCGAGGAAGCCATCATCTCGGCCTTCTCCGATGGTGTGTGTGACGTCAAGATGAAGGAGGAGCTGGCGATGCATGAAGACCTGTGCACCTCCCTAGAGCTGTTCAACTTGGCGACCAAGTGCGTCAGCGCTGAGGAGGGGCGTCTCTCCCTCCTCGAGCTGCCTGCCGCAGACCCAGAAGAGAAGAAACCCAAGGCCAAGGACGTGAAGCGCAAGGGGGCTACCGTGCTCGCGGCAGAACCGGACACCAAGCGGGGCAAGGATCTGCCTGAATCCTCTAGGGGCGGCCGGTACTGTGTGTACCACGACCTCCACACCCACAACACCAACGAGTGCCAAGAACTCTGTGCCGTGAGAGAAGGAAGGATCAGCCGTCGTCCTGACCGTGCTGACCGGGGCTACGGCCGAGGAGGAGGAAGGAACCCAGGACGCTGGGAAGACCGCGGCCCATGCCAAGGGTGGCGCGATCAACCTCGCGAGGACCGCTGGCGAGACTTGCCTCGCGGGGGGGACTGGCGGGATCAGCCTCGTGAGGATCGCCTGCAGGGCAACGCAGGCCTCCCTTCGCTGCCGCCTCAGCCAAGAAGGAACGAGGACCGCCACCAGGACGAGGGGGCTGGGGGCTTCCAAGAGCTGCGCACAATCGTCTGCATCCTGGGCGGAGCTCAAGCCCCAGCCTCCCAACGCATCTTCAAGCAGTTTGCCCGCGAAGTGAATGCAGTCCTCCCCAAGCTCGAAGCAACACGCCCTCTCAGGTGGTCGGCGTTCACCATCACGTTCAGCTCAGCAGATCAGCTCAAGTGCTCGGCCACAGCCGGGGTCCTCCCGACGCTTTGCTCCCCAGTCATCAGCAACGTACTGGTCACCAGGACCCTCATCGATGGTGGAGCAGGGCTTAACGTCCTGTCCGTGGAAACATTCAACAATCTTCAAGTGCCCTACGACCAGCTCCAGCCAACCAAGCCTTTCTCCGGAGTGACCGACGGTTCCACGATCCCGATCGGGCAGGTCCGCCTCCCTGTCACCTTCGGAGCCCGCAGCAACTACCGCACCGACCTCATCGACTTCGACGTCGCTCACATCCGCCTGCCGTACAACGCCATCCTCGGGTACCCGGCGCTGGCCAAGTTCATGGCCGTGACTCATCATGGCTACAACGTCCTCAAGATGCCAGGAAGTGGCGGAGTCATCACGGTGCCATGTGAAGAGAAGGATGCAGTGTGTTCCCTGGAACGAGCCTTTCAGGCCGCGTTGCTAGAAGACCCAGATCGCGGAAGCAGGAGGCTTCCCGAGATCACCCCCAAGAAGAAGAAGACATCTTCAGGCTCAGCCCCACAGGAGGCAAGCCCCTCAGGGCCCGCATCTGCCCAAGGGGACCCTCCATCCGTTGCATAGGAAAGCGCGCCCGGCGCCCTCCTCAGGCAGGGCTCGGGGGCTCTCACCTGGAGGGCCACCGACCTGGCCAGGGTCACAAGGGAGGCGCTTGGGCACCACGTGGAGGCGTGCCTCGAAGCACGTTTCCCTCAAGAAGGAGCGAGGCAAGGAAGGTTAGACCAGCAGGAGTTCGTTAGCAAGGCCGTTCAAGAAATACAGGAGACAAGAATCATAAGAGGTTGCCGCCGTCTACCCGCTGTGGCTCCCCATCCAGGCGAGGATGGTGGGCTGCGCGTCTGCATCGACGTACCAAGGCTCAATCGGGTCGCCACGATGGAGCGCCTCTGGCCCTCGCAAGTGGGGCATTGCGGAGGCCCACCCCACAGCTATGTTCGCATGCCTTACGGCTTGCCGAGCGTGGCTGCTGCATACCAGCGCCTCATGAGGGGTGTCATGGAGACTCAGGAAGACAGACGTTCCGCAGCCCTGGCGGAGATGGAGATGATTCGCGAGGAGCCACCAGTGCCTCCGGAGCCTCCTTAGGCCCCCGGGCCTGGGGGCTCGTGAGGATCGGCTTCCGCAGCCCACCGAGTCTGCTGCACCAACACCGCTTCATCTTTGACATCTTCAGGAACTAAAAGAAGAGCAGGAGCAGTAGCGGAGTCACTTGTCGGTGGTGGAGCAGCGCGGAGTAGCTTCGCCTCATGGAGCAGCAGGGCCGGCAGCGCCTTGCTTCGGCTTGGTGCTGAAGGCCCAGAACTTCCCCAGCAGCGCCTCCGCGCGCCCCTTCACGGCTTCGACAGCGGCGGTAGCACCCTCGCCGCTCACCGGCTCCAACAGGCTGTCGAGGTCGGCGCTAGGATCGCGAAGGTAGATGTGGGCGAAGACCCGCGTCAGCGCAGCAGAAGACAGGACACGCGCCTCGGCCTCAGCTGTGGGGCCAAGGCCAAGGGCGACATCCCCAAGGGCACGAACCAGGAAGGGAAGCAGCTTGGCGGGGCCGTCCCCGTCACCGGCCAGCGGGCTCTCCAGGCCGCTCTCGTAAAGCGTCTTCAGCGAAGCACGAGCATCCTTCTCCATGTCCGCGAAGGCCGCGAGATCCTCGGCAAGGACCCGGGCATTGGCGTCCAGCTCGGCCTTCGTCACCTCCAGCTCCTTCTTCAGCGCACTTAGGCGGTCGCGGCGCTTCTTGAGCTTGGCCTCCCGGTCCTCAATGGCCACCTCGCGAGCCTTCGTGCCTTCTTCCTGCTCTTGGCGAAGGTGGACCTCCTTCGCG
The DNA here is from genome assembly GCA_032464435.1 of Aegilops umbellulata. Classification (NCBI taxonomy): domain Eukaryota; kingdom Viridiplantae; phylum Streptophyta; class Magnoliopsida; order Poales; family Poaceae; genus Aegilops; species Aegilops umbellulata. The sequence goes on along the minus strand of CP136056.1, from coordinate 384,313,947 downwards.
AGCTGGTCTCGCAGGCCTTGCAGCTTGTCCTCCAGCTCCTTGCAGCGACCACGGACTTCAACCACCTCTCCCAGGGCCGCGTCTCGGGCAGTCTTCGCCTCGAGGGTGGCCTCCCTCTCCCCGTCACAGGCCGTCGAGGCCTAAACCAGCGCCACCCGAATCAAGGCGTCGGAGCGGATCCACCCCGAAGCCAGCTCCAGGCGCCCGGCCACCAGGCGAGGGTCGGCGCCAAGAAGATCCTGCCGCAGCCGGTCCAGTTCAGCAACGGCACGCTCCAGGAAGGTAGAAGAAGACGGAGAAACATCGGCACACTCCAAGACAGCAGGAGGAGTTGGGGGAGCAGCGGTCGATAGAACGGGAGGAGAAGGTAGCGGCGGCGAGACCACAGCATCCTGAGGCGAAGTCTGCTGCGCCCCGACGGCCGTGGTGGCGGCAGCAGGCAGGAGCACCTCGGGAGTCACTTGGGCCATGGGGGCTGGGCTCGCCCCAGCCAGCTCAGCCAGGCCTCGCGAGGATGACCGGGCAGGAGAAGCCCGTGCGTCACGATCGCCTTCCCCTGCAGGCGGAGGCGTTGCCGCGGATGGGGCCTCGGGAGCCCCCTTCAGCTTCTTCGCCGTGGGCGCCAGCCTATCCAAGAGAAGCGAACATCAAGCCTCAGCGGCGGAACAAGAAGCAAAAGATGAGGGATCAAGCACTTACGGGTCGTCGCTGGAGGGCTCAAGCAGCCTCCGGCCATACTTGAAGCCTGAGAGCCGGCTGGAGGGGTCAACCTCAGAAGCAGAAGGCACGTCCGCGGATCGCCCAGAGCCAGGGCGGACCCGCGGGGGATCAGCCCGGTCCTGTCCTTCTTCGGGATCGGGGGTGAGCTCCCGCTACCCTACACGCCGTCCTCGTCATCATCGCTTAACGAAAGGCGGAGAGTACGGGACTTGCGCCGGGGAAGGGGAGCCCTTGACTCTCCATCAGTTGCCTCAGAGTCAGGGCCCTCCTCCCGCTCCTCTTCGCCCCCCTCTCCGCTGGAGTCGCCAGAGGACACGTCCACCAGTCCCTCGGGAGCCACCACGGGCACGGGCCCGTCCCCGTTGAACACGGGCATGGACTCCACCACCTGCTTCCAGTCGTCGCGAAGGAACAAGGGCGTGGGCGCGCCCTCCAACCTTGTCACCTTGCCCCCGACCAGAGATTGGAGAACTGCGGTCAAATCCTCGTCGCCCAAGGTTGCGGGGCTCGGATGAGGCCTCCACATCGAAGGTGAGTACTGCCGAAGCGGAGCCAATTGGTGCTCTAGGAACTCCCTCAGCAGCGACGCGCCGGTCAGCTTCGCCGCCGCCGTGCTGGCCGGTTTCAGGTCCGCGTCCATCTTCTCCAGTACCGGCTTCGCGGGGGGTCTGTAAGCTCCGCCCGGGACCAGTCGCCGGAACTCACGGGCTGCTCCGTGGGTAGGATCAGCCGAGGGTGGATGCACCCGGCGTCTACCAAGACCCACTTGCTCCTGAAGCCCTCAATCCTCTTCCCGGGATTCGAAATGGCAATGGCGCCGCCACACGCGACGAAGATCGCGCATGCGGAAGGGGAACCACGGGTGACCCGGAGGTAGAAGTAGTGGCGCAGCAAGGCCACTGAGGGTTGCACCCCCACATGAGCCTCGCAGTAGTAGGCGAAGAACGCCAGGAGAAGGATGGAGTTGGGGTGGAGATGCAGAGCTTGTAAGTCGTAATGGCGGAGGACAAAGAGGAAGAACTCGGAAAAAGGAGGCACCAGGCCCGCAGTAAGGGAGCTTACGAAGAGACGGTAGAAGGTGCTTCCTCGGCCCTCAGGGGTGGCGGAGCCGACCTTGAACACCCGCGTCCCATCGATGCCCCGCGCCGCCGCCATCCGGCGCAGCCGGGCAAGGCTCGCCTCTGACACATTCGGCGAGTCCAGAGCAGTCAAGAACCAAGCTTCGGCCGGAGGCTGACGAGGCGCCATGTCTTCCTAGGTCACACGGGTAGAGCAGATCTGGGAATTGGGAGGAAGGAAGGAGAGGCACAAGAAAGGGGATCTGAGCAGCAACCGGAGAAAAGCAAAGCCTGGGCAGCCACCGCACCTTTAATAACCTGCACGGTTGCTGAAGCACTCGCGTCCAATCAACCACCACGCGGCGCCAAAGGCCGCAGGCTGTTAGGGCCCGCGGCGCTTCGCCCTTGCCCTTTCGCCTCTCGGCACGGCCAAGTTCGGGCGCGCTTTGGGCCCGGGGGCTACTGTCGGCGTTCTGGGAACGGGGGTCCCCAGACTTGCCTGCCTGCGGCCTGCGGCGTGGCTCAAAGGGGGCCCAGCACGGCCCATCTTCATCAACACCAGACCCAAGACCCTCGCGAGGGGCCAAGCCTCGCGGGGCGGATGACACGGCACTTCCTCAGGCACGGCCTCGTCAGGCTGGCTCTTGAGGAGGCGGAGAGATCAAGGCGGGGTACCTCGCGAGGTGCCCATGACGCAAGCCATGACGACCAAGGGCGCCAGGCGGGCGCCAGCCTGCGTAGTGTACTCCCTTTCCTCTTTGGTGCAAAGGGGGCAAGCGCAGGCGAGAGGACCAACCAAAGGCACCCATTTCGGTGCAACGAGACCAAGACCAGTCCAACGGTGGGAAGGAAGTCATCGTGGAGCCCAGAACAGTGTCACCATAGGGCCTTTGGCAAGCGAGGACCAACTTTAGTCGGGATAACTGTACCAGATGTTCCCCTTCGAATTGGCCAATTGTTGGCGCCCTTCCCGCTCAATATTTGGGAAGAGGCCCAGGGCCTTTGCCTATAAATAGGACTAGCCACCCCCCCCCCCCCGGGGTAGAGGTAGCTGGCAATCGGGTGATCGGCATCGAGAGATCATCCATCAGTCACTGGTTGAACAACTCCTAGTAGTTCATCCCCCTAGCCAAGAACAGACCCTCGCGAGGTCATTCTTCCCTGTATTGTTCATCATCACCAGTCAGAGAGGCAATCCACCACACCACACCGGAGTAGGGTATTACACCACATCGGTGGCCCGAACCAGTATAAACTCTGTGTCTTTTGTGTTGTTCTTTTAGTAGTTTAGATCCTTGCGAGACGGAGAGGTAGAGGGCATAATCTCCGCGCGCACCCCAGAGTTCGAACCTTAAGGGTCTGCCGGAACCCGAAATCCGACAGGTGCCCTGGTGTATGAAATTCATTCCCATTTCTTGCATGGGACCTAAGCATGCACCCAAGGACAAAGATTTGATTTTTCAACCAATTTATATGCACTGGAGCATGCGCAATAGTTCAAATTTTAATTATGCACATAAATGCATTGAAAACTCAGTTAATGCATAAAAATGTCCAAACGAACCCCAAAAAATCACAAAAATTCACACAACACTCCTATTGTTCTATGTTGACATGAGAAAAAAATTGAAAGCAATAAGAGGCAATGGATATCGTTTCGTCCCCCAAAGGTGGGATGTTCCCTACCGAAAACCATCATGCTTGCTGTGAGAAGCTCCGGTTTATGACAAGCATATAACCAAACCTGCCCCAAATGGGACAAAAAATTACCACGGCATGTTGATGCCGCTCCATGATAGCATGCCAAGTTTCATGAATTTCAGACGAGTTTTGGATTTACTAGAATTTAAAAACCAGGCATCTCAATGTTTTGTCGGCAATAAACGATGCCCTGGTGTTTGAAATTCATTCCCATTTCTTGCATGGGACCTAAGCATGCACCCAAGGACACAGATTTGATTTTTTAACCAATTTATATGCACTGGAGCATGTGCATGTAGTTCAAATTTGAATTATGCACATAAATGCATTAAAAACTCACTTCATGCATAAAAATTTCCAAACGAACCCTGAATAATTCCAATTCTTTTATGATCACTGCAGATAAAAGGTCTAGGAATTCAAACATCGTCCATGGCCGTTGTGACCCCATTATGTAATTCAAATCAAGACGAAAAATCAAGTAGATCCCACACAATTTTTTATAACCAACCGTGTGAGATGCAGCACAAAATATTTTTGGACTGTGTCTTAATAAGGGACCGTGTCCGATGACACTTTGAACGCCAGTTTTTTGGCTGAAGCGATTCCAAATTTTCGGCTTCCGCGGAAATATCTACCTCCCCGCCCCCTCCCTCTTACCAAAAGCCACATTTCCCCTGTTTTCGCCTTCCTTTCCAAGTTGAAACCTTCACTCCTTGCTTGCAGCGCTGCCGCCTCCTCGTCGGCGACCCTCGTTCACGCTGCTCGGCCTCGCCTATCCAGGCAGGTAATCCACACCTGACCCCCATCCTCCTCCTTCCACATTCAACATGACCCGACCGCCGGCGCGAGCGCAACACCTTCCACCCAAATCACCGACCACTCCACCAAATAAGCGCCGGCATAAGCCATGGTGCGCGCAGTATAGCCAGGACCTCAAGGAGCATTTGGCAGCGGAGAAGAAAACCGCGGCCGCACGTGCGGATGAGGTCGCGATGGCTGCCATTCGTGTCGACCCCCAGATCTTGGAGGAGCACCTCGTCGTCGAGGCCATCGTTGACGCCTCGTGCGCTAATGCCGCGACGTGGTTGGCTACTTTAAACGACATTTCATGGCGTTTTCTCGAGGCCATCGTCGGTGCCTTCGACGAAGACTACGAGGTGTTTTCTCTACGTGCACGTGCTTACCTCATCTCGAGAGCCAGCAGGTTGGTGCTCGGAGCGGCTCAGGCAACTCACCACTACAATGATGGCACCCACGATGCGGAGGCCTCGCCCTCTTCCATGTCCAAGGAGCCAACCGTCATTGATATCTCCGACAATGAGGAGTAGCTTGTCTTATTAGCTCACTATAAGGACCCATGTTCAGTTTGCTAGCTACTACCTTTCCTTAACAAATTCTAGTGAATTGTGCTATCTACTTTTACCATGCAATCTTCTGCTATAGTGTATATGTTATATATGTCATGCAATGTGGTGTTCAATTAACTGCTTGGTTCAATTCTACAAATGTGATGTTCAATTCTTCAGGGTGCAATATTTCCAAGTTGTTAAGCATGCTTGGTTTGGTTAACTGTCTGATCTTCTATTAGGAGTATGTTATATTGTTCAATTGGTGTTTAGTTAACTGCTTGGTTCATTTGTTGTGGCTTGGTTCACTTGTTGTGGTGTTTAGTTAACTGCTTGGTTCAATTCTGCAATGCGATGTTCAATTGTTGTGGCTGCATTCTGTTATTGTATACCATGTGAGGAATAAATCGAATTTGGTTGTACTAAATACATGAGAAACAAATACAATTGCTATATTTCCAAGTTGTTAAGCATGCTTGGTTTGGTTAACTGATTGATCTTCTATTAGGAGTATGTTATATTGTGCCATGTGGTGCTCAGTTAACATTTGGTTCATTTGTTGTGCTGTTTAGTTAACTGCTTGGTTCAATTCTACAATGTGATGTTCAATTGTTGTGGCTGCATTCTGTTATTGTATACCATGTGAGGAATAAATCGAATTTGGCTGCACTTAATACATGAGAAACATATGCAAGTGCTATATTTCCTAGTTCTTAATCATGCTTGGTTTGGATAAATGGGTTTTCCATGTGGCTTGAATTAATCTGATGAATCTGCAATGTGCTTATTTTTCATCAACATATTTTACTGATAGCATGCGTGTTGGAGAATGTTGCAGAAAATTAAAATTTTTCCTACGGTTTCACCAAGATCCATCTATGAGTTCATCTAAGCAACGAGTCAAGGGAGAGAGATTGCATCTACATACCACTTTGTAGATCGCGAGCGGAAGCGTTCAACGAACGGGGATGAGGTAGTCGTACACGACGTGATCCAAATCACCAGAGATCCTAGCACCGAAAGGACGGCACCTCCGCGTTCAACACACGTACGGTCAGCGTAACGTCTCCTTCTTCTTGATCCAGCAAGGCAAAGGAGAGGTTGGGGAAGATGGCTCCAGCAGCAGCACAACGGCGTGGTGATGGTGGAACTACAGTACTCCGGCAGGGCTTCGCCATGCTCAACGGAGGAGGAGAAGGTGTTGGGGAGGGAGAGGGAGGCGCCAGGAGCAAGGGGTGCGTTGCCCTCCCCTCACCCCTCTATTTATAGGGGAAGGGGCAAGGGGGGCCGGCCCCTCTAGCTGGGATCTAGAGGGGGGCGGCGGCCAGGGAGGGGGGACTTGCCCCCCAAGCAAGGGGGGGCGCCCCCTTTAGGGTTCCCCCCCAACCCTAGGCGCATGGGCCCTTGGGGGGAGGCGCACCAGCCCACTTTGGGCTGGTTCCCTTCCTCATACAGCCCATGAGGCCCTCCGGGAGAGGTGGCCCCTCCCGGTGGACCCCCAGAACTCCTCCGGTGGCCCCGGTACAATACCGATATGCCCCCGAAACTTCCCGGTGTCCGTATGACGACTTCCCATATATAAATCTTTACCTCCGGACTATTCCGAAACTCCTCGTGACATCCGGTATCTCATCCGGGACTCCGAACAACATTCGGGTTACTGCATATACATATCTTCACAACCCTAGCGTCACCGAACCTTAAGTGTGTAGACCCTACGGGTTCGGGAGACATGCAGACATGACCGAGACGGCTCTCGGGCAATAACCAACAGCGGGATCTGGATACCCATGTTAGCTCCCACATGCTCCACGATGATCTCATCGGATGAACCACGATGTCGAGGATTCAATTAATCCCGTATATGATTCCCTTTGTCAATCGGTATTTTACTTGCCCGAGATTCGATCGTCGGTATCCCAATACCTCGTTCAATCTCGTTACCGGCAAGTCACTTTTCTTGTACCGTAATGCATGATCCCGTGATCAAACACTTTGATCACATTGAGCTCATTATGATGATGCATTACCGAGAGGGCCTGGTGATACCTCTCCGTCAAGCGGAGTGACAAATCCCAGTCTCGATCTGTGTCAACCCAACAGACACTTTCAGAGATACCCGTAGTATACCTTTATAGTCACCCAGTTACGTTGTGACGTTTGGTACACCCAAAGCACTCCTACGGTATCCGGGAGTTATACGATCTCATGGTCTAAGGAAAGGATACTTGACATTGGAAAACTCTAGCAAACGAACTATGCGATCTTATGCTATGTTTGGGATTGGGTCTCGTCCATCACATCATTCTCCTAATGATGTGATCTCGTTATCATTGACATCCAATGCCCATAGTCAGGAAACCATGACTATCTGTTGATCAACGAGCTAGTCAACTAGAGGCTTACTAGGGACACGTTGTTGTGTGTTATTCACACATGTATTACGATTTCCGGATAACACAATTGTAGCACGAATAAAGACAATTATCATGAATAAGGAAATATAATAATAATGCTTTTATTATTGCCTCTAGGGCATATTTCCAACAGTCTCCCACTTGCACTAGAGTCAATAATCTAGTTACATTGTGATGAATCGAACACCCATAGAGTTCTGGTGCTGATCATGTTTTGCCTTAGGGAGAGGTTTAGTCAATGGATCTGCGACATTCAGATCCGTGTGCACTTTACAACTTTCTATGTCTCCATCTTGAACATTTTCATGAATGGAGTTGAAGCGACGCTTGATGTGCCTGGTCTTCTTGTGAAACCTGGGCTCCTTTGCAAGTGCAATAGCTCCAGTGTTGTCACAGAAGAGTTCGATTGGCCCCGACGCATTGGGTATGACTCCAAGGTCGGTGATGAACTCCTTCACCCAAATTGCTTCATGTGCTGCCTCCGAGGCTGCCATGTACTCCGCTTCACATGTAGATCCCGCCACAACGCTCTGCTTCCAACTGCACCAGCTTACTGCCCCACCATTCAAAATATACACATATCCGGTTTGTGACTTAGAGTCATCCAGATCTGTGTCGAAGCTAGCGTCGACGTAACCCTTTACGATGAGCTCTTCGTCACCTCCATAGACGAGAAACATTTCCTTAGTCCTTTTCAGGTACTTCAGGATATTCTTGACCGCTGTCCAGTGTTCCTTGCCGGGATTACTTTGGTACCTACCTACCAAACTTACGGCAAGGTTTACATCAGGTCTGGTACACAGCATGGCATACATAATAGAACCTATAGCTGAGGCATAGGGGATGACACTCATCTCTTCTATATCTTTTGCCGTGGTCGGACATTGAGCTGAGCTCAATTTCACACCTTGTAGCACAGGTAAGAACCCTTTCTTAGATTGATCCATATTGAACTTCTTCAATATCTTATCAAGGTATGTGCTTTGTGAAAGACCTATGAGGCGTCTTGATCTATCTCTATAGATCTTGATGCCTAATATATAAGCAGCTTCTCCAAGGTCCTTCATTGAAAAACTTTAATTCAAGTAGGCCTTAATACTGTCCAGGAGTTCTATATCATTTCCCATCAAAAGCATGTCATCTACATATAGTATGAGAAATGCTACAGAGCTCCCACTCACTTTCTTGTAAACGCAGGCTTCTCCATAAGTCTGCGTAAACCCAAACGCTTTGATCATCTCATCAAAGCGAATGTTCCAACTCCGAGATGCTTGCACCAGCCCATAAATCGAGCGTTGGAGCTTGCACACCTTGTCAGCATTCTTAGGATCGACAAAACCTTCCGGCTGCATCATATACAATTCTTCCTTAAGGAAACCATTAAGGAATGCCGTTTTGACGTCCATTTGCCATATTTCATAATCATAGAATGCGGCAATTGCTAACATGATTCGGACGGACTTCAGCTTCGCTACCGGTGAGAAAGTCTCATTGTAGTCAATTCCTTGAACTTGTCGATAACCCTTAGTGACAAGCCGAGCTTTATAGATGGTCACATTACCATCCACGTCTGTCTTCTTCTTAAAGATCCATTTATTTTCTATGGCTCGCCGTTCAACGGGCAAGTCAGTCAAAGTCCATACTTCGTTTTCATACATGGATCCTATCTCGGATTCTCAATGACACGCAGGTCATACAAAAAATAAAGACAACTCCTATGGCTCCTGCCGGTTGTCATACTCATCGACATGCAAGTCGTGATTCCCATTACAATAGCATGACATCTCATACATCACATATAGATCATTCATCATTCATCACAACTTTGGCCATATCACATCACAAAGCACTTGCTGCAAAAACAAGTTAGACGTCCTCTAATTGTTGTTGCAAGTTTTACGTGGCTGAATTAGGGTTCTAGCAAGAACGTTGTCTTACCTACGTGAAAGCCACAACGTGATTTGTCAACTTCTATTTACACTTCATAAGGACCCTTTTCATCGAATCCGCTCCAACTAAAGTGGGAGAGACAGACACCCGCCAGCCACCTTATGCAACTAGTGCATGTTAGTCGGTGGAACCGGTCTCACGTAAGAGTACGTGTAAGGTTGGTCCGGGCCGCTTCATCCCACAATACCGTTGAAGCAAGATAAGACTAGTAGCGGCAAGAAAGTTGACAACATCTACGCCCACAACAAATTGTGTTCTACTCGTGCAATAGAGAACTACGCATAGACCTAGCTCATGATGCCACTGTTGGAGAACGTTGCAGAAAATTAAAATTTTTCCTACGGTTTCACCAAGATCCATCTATGAGTTCATCTAAGCAACGAGTCAAGGGAGAGAGATTGCATCTACATACCACTTTGTAGATCGCGAGCGGAAGCGTTCAACGAACGGGGATGAGGTAGTCGTACACGACGTGATCCAAATCACCGGAGATCCTAGCACCGAAAGGACGGCACCTACGCGTTCAACACACGTACGGTCAGCGTAACGTCTCCTTCTTGATCCAGCAAGGCAAAGGAGAGGTTGGGGAAGATGGCTCCAGCAGCAGCACGACGGCGTGGTGATGGTGGAACTACAGTACTCCGGCAGGGCTTCGCCGTGCTCAACGGAGGAGGAGGAGGTGTTGGGGAGGGAGAGGGAGGCGCCAGGAGCAAGGGGTGCGCTTCCCTCCCCTCACCCCTCTATTTATAGGGGAAGGGGCAAGGGGGTCCGGCCCCTCTAGATGGGATCTAGAGGGGGGCGGCGGCCAGGGAGGGTGACTTGCCCCCCAAGCAAGTGGGGCGCCCCCTTTAGGGTTCCCCCCCAACCCTAGGCGCATGGGCCCTTGGGGGGGAGGCGCACCAGCCCACTTTGGGCTGGTTCCCTTCCTCATACAGCCCATGAGGCCCTCCGGGAGAGGTGGCCCCTCCCGGTGGACCCCCAGAACTCCTCCGGTGGCCCCGGTACAATACCGATATGCCCCCGAAACTTCCCGGTGTCCGTATGACGACTTCCCATATATAAATATTTACCTCCGGACTATTCCGAAACTCCTCGTGACGTCCGGGATCTCATCCAAGACTACGAACAACATTCGGGTTACTGCATATACATATCTTCACAACCCTAGCGTCACCGAACCTTAAGTGTGTAGACCCTACGGGTTCGGGAGACATGCAGACATGACCGAGACGGCTCTCGGGCAATAACCAACAGCGGGATCTGGATACCCATGTTAGCTCCCACATGCTCCACGATGATCTCATCGGATGAACCACGATGTCGAGGATTCAATTAATCCCGTATATGATTCCCTTTGTCAATCGGTATTTTACTTGCCCGAGATTCGATCGTCGGTATCCCAATACCTCGTTCAATCTCGTTACCGGCAAGTCACTTTTCTCGTACCGTAATGCATGATCCCGTGATCAAACACTTTGATCACATTGAGCTCATTACGATGATGCATTACCGAGAGGGCCCGGTGATACCTCTCCGTCAAGCGGAGTGACAAATCCCAGTCTCGATCTGTGTCAACCCAACAGACACTTTCAGAGATACCCGTAGTATACCTTTATAGTCACCCAGTTACGTTGTGACGTTTGGTACACCCAAAGCACTCCTACGGTATCCGGGAGTTACACGATCTCATGGTCTAAGGAAAGGATACTTGACATTGGAAAACTCTAGCAAACGAACTATGCGATCTTATGCTATGTTTAGGATTGGGTCTCGTCCATCACATCATTCTCCTAATGATGTGATCTCGTTATCATTGACATCCAATGCCCATAGTCAGGAAACCATGACTATCTGTTGATCAACGAGCTAGTCAACTAGAGGCTTACTAGGGACACGTTGTTGTGTGTTATTCACACATGTATTACGATTTCCGGATAACACAATTATAGCACGAATAAAGACAATTATCATGAATAAGGAAATATAATAATAATGCTTTCATTATTGCCTCTAGGGCATATTTCCAACAATGCGAACCCTTACTTAACCTGATGACTAACTACCTTATATCTGTTGCAGGGAAACAATGGGAAGCACTGAGGTTTACAAGATGGTACTAACTATTATACCTTGCCTTTTTTTATTCCTTTGCCACGTTTCCAATATAGAGAAGAATTTATGCACATCCTTGTTTTCACGGTTCACTGATGATTACCTCTCAAACCACCTCTGTGGTCAGGAGACAAGGAAAGTTTTCATACAACACCCACGGTTCAATATTGAAGTGTTCCTGAAGAATTTGAAGTATGGAAGGTCAATCATCCACAGGCACTGGCCTAAAGTTGCAAAGACCTTCAACATGAATGAAGGCTCAATATTCGCCTTCCACTTCAGCAGTTTTCTAGATGAGATGCATCTCTCTATGTATCGTTAGTGTAAGAAAGCAAACCACTACTATAAGTATTGTATCAAACCAATTCATATTTTATTTTTGTATTATATCTACTATATTCTGACTTTTCTATGGCAAAAACTCATCAAAGAAAACCATAGAGCCATCAAAATAAGCACACAACACAAAGAAAACAGAAACAGTCTGTAGCAATCTGACTTAGACGAAAACTTCTGGAACTCCAAAAATTCTAAAAAAATAGGAAGACCTGAGCAATTTTGATATTAATCTTATGCAAAAAGAATCAAGGAAAAAGCACTTTCTGATAAAAACGAGAATTATTTTCATGAGCGCAAAGTTTCTGTCTTTTTCAGCAAGATTAAACAACTATCACCCAAGAAGATCCAGACACAAAAGACACAATCATAACAGTAGCATAATTGTGCTAACACTCAAGAACATAAATCAAAAGGCAAAAATAAAATAAAATTTATTCATTGGGTTGCCTCCCAACAAGCGCTATAGATTTACCCCCTTAGCTACGCGTAAAGCAAGGATCTAAGTTTTGTCATCTTTGTCCAACTCTTCAATCAAACACTTAGGATCCTTCATAGATTTAGCATAAAGATCTTCAATAACAATACTCATAGGAATAAATTGAAAGATTTCATTCTTGCAAAAAGATCTCTTATCACTTCAACAAAATTTGGGTGAACACTAATCATCTTAAGATCTCCATTATTATTATTACTAAAATTTGCACCCTTGTTCTTGGATCTACCCCTCCTTACGGGAGTTTTCTCGATAGTTTTAGCGGAAGAAAAGGCCGTGCTTAAATTACTAAACATTTATTCTAATTTATCAATCCGAGACGGAATTTCTTCTATTCTTTCATGGATTAAGGTACCCTTCTATTTTAACAACTTAAAAATATCTCCCACTTTTGACCCAATATTAGTGGAAAAACTATGCAACTTTTTATCTATAATTTCCATATGATCTTCGGTGAGCATTTTCTTCTCAATAGCATCTAGTCTTTCCATAATATGCTCAAGAGTCAAAGTTGTTTCATTAATCATGAGAGATGGTGATCCCACTAAATTTCCCATAGCATTAAAAGCATCAATAGAGGGACACATCAAGAAATTTCCACTGGTAATCATATCAAGGATGAATCTATACCAAGTGGTGATGCCAACATAAAAATAGCGAAGAAGAACAACCGTAGATTACTTACGGATAGATCTATTATGAGCATTGAAAATTCTATACCAAGAATCTTTTAAATTTTCTCCTCCCCTTTGTTTAAAGTTGAGAACCTTGTTCTCGGGAGTGCAAGCAATAGAGGAAGAACTATCCATAATAACGGCAAACAAGGTTGCACACAAAAACAGATTCGGCAAGAAAACGGCGAAAGAAAAGAGAGGCGAATAAAACGACAATTTTTTGTGAAGTGGGGGAGAGGAAAACGAGAGGCAAATGGTAAATAATGTAAATTGCGAGGAGATGAGATTTGTGATTAGGAACTTGGTATATGTTGAAGATCCTCCCTGGCAATGGCGCCAGAAATTCCTTTTGATGTCCTTGAAGCTACGTCGGTATTTCCCCAAAGAAGATGGGATGATGCAGCACAGCGGCGGTAGGTATTTCCCTCAGATATGAAACCAAGGTTATCGAACTAGTAGGAGAACCAAGCAACACAATGTAAATAGCCCCTGCACACAGATAACAAATCCTCACCACCCGACGTGTTAAAGGGGTTGTCAATCCCTTTCGGGGTACGGCGCCTCAAGTGGCAAACGGGCGTGAGATAAATTTGTAGTACATTGATAGATCGAACACTAAATAAAATAAACAAAGAAAAATTGTTGTAAAGTATTTTTGTATTTTTGGTTTAATAGATCTAAAAATAAATGCAAGGAAAAAGTAGATCGCAAAGGAAAATCTATGCGAAAGAAGACCCAGGGGCCGTAGGTTTCATTAGTGGCTTCTCTCGAGAAAAATAGCAAATGGTGGGTAAACAAATTACTGTTGGGCAATTGATAGAACTTAAAATAATTATGACAATATCCAGGCAATGATCATTATATAGGCATCACATCCAAGATTAGTAGACCGACTCCTGCCTGCATCTACTACTATTACTCCACACATCGACCACTATCTAGCATGCATCTAGTGTATTAAGTTCATGGAGAAACGGAATAATGCAATAAGAACGATGACATGATGTAGACAAGATCTGTCTATGTAGAGATAGACCCCATTGTTTTACCCTTAGTAGCAATGATACATACGTGTCGTTTCCCTTTCTGTCACTAGGATCAAGCACCGTAAGATCGAACCCACTACAAAGCACCTCTTCCCATTGCAAGATAAATAGATCAAGTTGGCCAAACAAAACCCAAATATCGGAGAATAAATATGAGGCTATAAGCAATCATGCATATAAGAGATCAAAGAAACTCAAATAATTTTCATGGATATAAAAAGATATAACTGATCATAAACTCAAAGTTCATCAGAACCCAACAAACACACCGCAAAAAGAGTTGCATCATATGGATCTCCAAGAGACCATTGTATTGAGAATCCAGCAAGAGAGAGAAAGCCATCTAGCTACTAACTACAGACCCGAAGGTCTACAAAGAACTACTCACGCATCATCAGAGAGGCACCAATGGAGGTGGTGAACCCCATCCGAGATGGTGTCTAGATTGGATCTGGTGGTTCTAGACTCTGTGGTGGCTGGATGAATATTTCGTCGATGCCTTTAGGGTTTCTGGAATATTGGGGTTTTATAGAGCAAAGAGCCGGTCCGGGGGGCACAACTCACCAGGGCGCGCCTGGGCCTCCTGGCACGCTCTAGTGGGTTGTGCCCCCCTCGGGGCACCCCCCAGGTGCAGCCAAGGCCCTTTGTGTTCCTTCTGGCCCATTAAAATTCTCCGTAAAGTTTCGGGGCATTTGGACTCCGTCTGATATTGATTTTCTGCGATGTAAAAAACATGGAAAAACAGCAAGTGGCACTTGGCACTATGTCAATAGGTTAGTACCAAAAAATGATACAAAATGACTATAAATGATTGTAAAACATCCAAGATCTATAATATAACAGCATGTAACAATAAAAAATCATAGATACGTTGGAGATGTATCAAGTAGTTACTAGATGATGGGTTGCTAGAGTGACAAAAGTTTAAACCCTAGTTTGTGAGCTACTTCGTAAGGGACTGATTTGGATCCATATGTTTAATGATATGGTTAGATTATTGTCTTAATACTTTCCTCGTAGTTGTGGATGCTTGCGAGGGGGTTAATCATAAGTGGGAGGTTTGTTCAAGTAAGAACACCACCCAAGCGCCGGTCCACCCACATATCAAATTATCAAAGTAGCGAACACGAATCAAACCGACATGATAAAAGTGACTAGATGAAATTCCCGTGTACCCTCAAGAACGCTTTGCTTATTATAATAAAATGTTTTGGCATGTCCTTTGCCACAAAAGTATTGGGCTACCTTGCTGCACTTTATTTACCGCACGGTTACTTGCTCGTTATAAATTATCTTGCGATCAAACTACTTGTTACCGACAATTTCAGTGCTTGTAGACATTACCTTGCTGAAAACCACTTGTCATTTCCTTATGCTCCTCGTTGGGTTCAACACTCTTACTTATCAAAAGGACTATGATTGATTCTGTCGGATTTCGGGCTCCAGCAGACCCTTAAGGTTCGAACTCTGGGGTGCGCGCGGAGATCATGCCCTCTACCTCTCCGTCTCGCAAAGATCTGAACTACCAAAGGAACAGCACAAAAGACACAGGGTTTATACTAGTTCGGGCCACCGTTGCGGTGTAATACCCTACTCTAGTTTGTGGTGGATGGATTGCCTCTTGGGCTGGTGATGATGAACAATACAGAGAAGAACAGCCTCGCGAGGGTCTGCTCTTGGCTAGGGGGATGAACTGCTAAGAGGAGTTCACCCGCCCTTCTCTCTTTATCCCTTGTTCTCTGCTTGCTCTGATTCTAAGTTCTGCCGGCCTGATTGCCCGATGCCAGATGCCTCTACCCTGGGGGTGGCTAGTCCTATTTATAGGCAAAGGCCCTTGGCCTCTTCCCAAATATTGAGTGGGAAGGGCGCCAACAATTGGCCAATTCAAAGGGGAACATCTGGTACACTTATCCTGACTAAAGTTGGTCCTCGCCTGCCAAAGGCCCTGTGGTGACGCCGTTCTGGGCTCCACGATGACCTACTTCCCGCCGTTGGACTGGTCTTGGTCTCGTTGCACCGAAATGGATGCCTTTGCTTGATCCGCTCGCCTGCGCTTGCCCCCTTTGCACCAAAGAGGGAAGGGAGGACACTGCGCGGGCTGGCGCCCGTCTGGCGCCCTTGGTCGTCATGGCTTGCGTCATGGGCACCTCGCGAGGTACCCCGCCTTGATCTCTCCACCTCCTCGTGAGCCATCCTGACGAGGCCGTGCCTGGAGAAGCGTTGTGTTGTCCGCCCCGCGAGGCTTGGCCCCTCGCGAGGGTCTTGGGTCTCGTTTCGATGAAGTTGGGCCGCACTGGGCCTCCTTTGAGCCACACCGCGGGCCGCAGGCAGGCAAGTCTAGGGACCCCCGTTCCTAGAACGCCGAAAGTAGCCCCCGGGCCCAAGGCGCGCCCGGACTTGGTCGTGCCGAGAGGCGAAAGGGCAAGGGCGAAGCGCCGCGGGCCCTAACAGCCTGCGGCCTCGGGCGCCGCGTGGCAGTTGATTGGACGTGGGCGGCACTGTTCCCCCACGCTTCCTTATTTTGCGCCTTGCTATGTGGACTCGTAGTTGTACACAGCCGCTCCCCTTCCTGTTGCTCGACCGTCCCCTATCCTTCCTCCCTTCGACCTCCGAATCTTGTCTCCAATCCCATATCTCATCTTCCCCCTCCTTTCCATCGCCATGGCTCCGACGAAGAAGGAGAAAGGGAAGAAACCCATGACTCCGTCCCGCTCGCCGCCGTCGGTGAACCCCGCCGTCGGCAGATCGATCATACTCAATCAAGAGTGCCTGGGTAAGCTCAGCCCGGCTCTGGCCACCACCTTCAACGAGTGTGGGAGGACGATGGCCTGGTCTACGTCTCACTTCCCCACTGACAGGATAATCACTGAGGTCCATTATTTCGCCGATGCCTTGTGGGCGGGTCTGGTTCCCCCCTTTTCTGATTTCTTCAAGGCCGTCCTCTCTCATTATCAGATCCATATGATGCATTTGGGTACCGAATCCATCACCCTCCTTTCGGTCTTTGCTTTTGTTTGCGAGGCGATAATGGGCATCCCTCCTTTCGTTGCCTTGCTGCGCCACTTCTTCTCTTTGCGCCTTACTGACCCCACTCAATGCTCTGCGTGTGTGAGCTTCGTCGCCGCGCCCGAGACTGCAGCCTCGGGGATTGACTTCAGGCTTCCTCCGCCTTCAGCTGGGTTCCACGAGCGGTGGTTGTACGTTGATGTCGGGGTGCCCAGCCCCCTGCTGGCGAAGCCAACTTCCCCTGCAGCACCCAGCTCGGGCTGGGGCCAGGAGACGCTCGTGAGCCCCCGGCTCGCCTTCGTCTGGCGCCGCTTCACGTTCTTGAGGTCGCTCGGCGTGACGGTGCCCAAGGTGGTGAAGGAGTTCTTGTTATGCCGCATTGCCCCTCTCCAACGTCACTCTTGCCGAATGTGGGCTTTCAGCGGGCATGGTGATCGCATGAGGCTCCAGGAAGAAGACCTGACGCCTGCGGCGCTAAGGACCGTGCTCTAGGTCCTGACTGGCGACCCCAACCCGGGCAGCATCCAGAGAGGAGGGGCCCTGCTGTACCTCTGCCTGAACAGGGACGACTTCATGAAGTAGATGCCCTCCTTCGATGAATGGGGGCTGCGCCCCGCCGGCCTCCAATGGCCTCGCGAGAACCCTGTGGTGGTGACCGCCCTTCCGGTCGGTCAAGGCGAATCCACCTCGAGTGGCGGGGCAGGGAGGCGTGAGATGGCGGAGACCGATAAGGCTCCCGAACAGGAGACTGCGCCTGGCGATGCCCTCGAGGAAGCAGCTCCTGAGGCCCGTGCTGCAGAGGCTGTGGGTGGCAGGCAGTCGCTCCCAGCGCCTGGGGCCGAGGCTCCCGAGACCCCGGCCGCGTCTTCTGCCGAGGTGATTGGCAACACGAGCCAGGCAGGCGCCCCTGACGCGGATAGCGTTGCTGCTTCGTCTTCATCGCAGGTTGATCCTTGTGCTCTTCTCTTGGGCCGCTTCCGTGTGGACTTTGAGGCCCTTCGGAGGAAAAGGGAGGCCCTGGGTGACGACTTCCCTTGCCGCTTGCTGAAGCGCCGGAAGTACTTCGCCACCGACAAGTAATCCTTCTCCTTTCCTGGCTCCTGATCCCCTTGTTGCGTCTACTGATCCTTGCTCTGCAGGCCTCTTCCTGCCAAGGTCGTGGAAGCCGCTGAGGTGCCGCCTCCTTTGACTTCACCTCCCCCGTCGCCCCAAAACGTCCTGAGCAGCACGACTCTTGTGGTGCGGACGAACGAAGGGGCGGACCGTCCTGAGGTGCCCCACAGCCCTTCTCTTCCTGCGATCTTCCTTCATGGGCCCTCTCTTGGCATTGCCAGCCTGCCGTGGGCTTCTCATCTGGTCGCGGGCTGCGACTAACTGAGGTGCCCCCTGTGCCCTTCTTCGGGAGACGTGCTGGCCCCAGGCCGAGCTTCTGGTGCGGCGCGCCCGGCCGTTGTGGGGGCGCTAGCCCCCTGCCCGGAGGGGGAGCGATGATCCGTGCTCCCAGGCGCTTGCCTGAGGCAGACGATGGTGCGAGGGACGTGCTCGAGCGTGCTCGGGAGCTCCGCGCTCGCCGCCACCTGCTTGGGGAGGAGCTCGCCGATGAAGACGCGCGCCTGGAGGCTGAGGGCTTGCGCCTGGCCGCGGAGAGGCGCGAGCTGGAGGCCGCCGTCACCCTCGCGCGCCACCTGCGCGACCTTGAAGACGAAGAAGCGAAGGCGTCGCTGGAGGCTTCCCGGGTGGCCCGATCCCAGGCCGCTGAAGAGGCCCTGGGAGCCGACCGACAACGAGAAGCAGTGGAGGAGCGGGCTCGGGAGCTCCTGGCCCGATGCCACTCGTTAGAGGAGCAAGTGGAACTACGCGAGGCGGCCCTTGCGTCGATGAGGGTGGCCTCTAGCGACCCACCTGAGCTCCAGAGACGTGAGGAGGCGTTGACGCTGGAGGCCGCCGAACGCACCCACGAGTACGAGCGGCTGGAGACGAGGGAGCGCCTGGTGACACAGGCGGAAGATGAAGTCGCTACACGGGAGGCACGTGTCCTGGAGGAGGTTGGTCGTCGGGCGGCGACAGCGCGCCAAGGCCTCGAGCGGGAGTTCGAGAGGAAGCTGGAGTTGATCCGGGTCAAGGCTGAGGGAAGAACCGCAACCCTGAAGGCCCAACGGGATGAGGCGACGCGGCGGGTCGATGCTTCCCGGGCCGCCCTTGAGGCAGCGCAAAAGGAGTCGGCTGCCCTTCAGGCCGAGGTACTCCGTCTTCGTCAGCGGGTGGAAGAGGCCGAGGCCGTCAAGCGCCAGAACGCTGATGAGATACGCCAGCGGCAGGTCCTGGAGCACGTGCACGGCCCCATGCTGGCCACGCTCAGGGAGAGGGCTAACGCAGCCTTGGGAAACATCTGCGAGGCGACTGTCGGCGAGCCGCACACGATCAACTATGCCGGCAACCTGCAGTTCTTCACCGCCGTGGTGACGCAGCTGGAGGCGCGGTCAGTCAGGGCCGACAGGTTGGTGGAGGAGAGGAGCCGCGCCCTGCTCGGGCGCGCCTTTTCTCGTGTCTTCAGCCATCTTTAGGACATGGATCCCCACTTCGACTTCGACGCCGCCATCGCCCCAGTCCCCCAGGCCGTCCGAGGCAACCTGGCGGACTGGGTGGAAAACAACGTGGACGCTCTTGTGAAGGCCTTCACTTCGGATGACGACGACATGATCGTGGTTGCCGACAAAGGCGGTGTGGTGGATGGCCTTGACGCTGCCGGCGACGATGCAGGTAGCGGTGGCGAATCCAGCGATGCCAGCGGCGGCTCGGGAGGTGCTCCCGAGGATGCCTTGGGGGATTTGTCAGACTGACTGTGTGTTGCTCCTGTCTTTTGCCCTGCATGGATAGAACTCAGGTGTTTGGCCTGATGGTCATGGGAGCATTTTGGGAGGGGAAGCCCCTCATGTAAAACTTGTGCAGATCGTATTAGCAGCTATTGTGCTGCACGAGCACCCGCGCCTGGCGGCTGGTTGATTTACCTTTGTTTCGCGCAAGCCCCGAGGCAGCTCGTGGGAGGACGTGGTGTCCTGAGTGTTCTCCAGTTGAAATCATAGGACGCGCAGGTGCTGTTAGCGAGGGGCTTCACAGGCGCTGGCCTTCTTCACAGGCTCCGGGCCTTTTCATAAACGCGGTAGCTTCACAGGCATTCGCCTTCTTCACAGGCTCCGGGCCTTTTTATAACGCGATAGCTTCACAGGCATTCGCCTTCTTCACAGGCTCCGGGCCTTTTTACAAACGCGATAGCTTCACAGGCATCCGCCTTCTTCACAGGCTCCGGGCCTTTTTATAAACGCGATAGCTTCACAGGCATTCGCCTTCTTCACAGGCTCCGGGCCTTTTTATAAAGGGACATCCTCCGCAGGTACCGGAAAGTCCTCCCGAGAAGGAGCAATAACGGCAGTCTGGGCTGCGCACGAGCCTGGCCCGGCCCGACTCGCGAGGGGAGGCAGCCGTGGTGAAGCGGTAACCAGAACGCGAGAAATGGCTCGAACGAGACTAAGCACCCCTTCCCCGAACGCACGCAAATCTTAAATTAGAATCCAACTTAAATCCAGCAGGGGAAAAGTTACAGCCAAAAAGAAGGAGGCAATGAAAACAGGTAAATGGCCGCATCCGGCACCTAATCTAGTCTTGGACGTCTTCTCACCAGCGCGGAGCTAGGTGCTGTCCACTGGGCGTGGGAGGGAGCCCCAGGGCCTGAGGCTGGCACCCCTGATACTCCGGGGCGTGTACAGCCCCACTCATTATTACGTGAGAGTGTCACGGTGCGACGAGCTTCACAGGCACTGGGCCTTCTTCACAGGTACCGGCCTTGCTTCATATCGCCAGACGAGGGCCCCGCCTTGCACCACACTCTAGTGCCACCAACGACGACCGAAAACCAGGACGCCGCCGGTGGGGTAGAGCGGTCGCCAGCGGTTCCCCCGACGACCACGGGTCCTCCGCCAGGGGCAGGCCCTCAGGCGCCTCCCCAGCGGAGGGCCTACCTCCTGAGAACGCCTTGCTCCGAACGCCGCGGTGGTGATGTGGGGTCCCTGCCCCTCTCCTGTAGCCCCCTGCACCCTCCTCCCGAGGGGTAGGAGACTGTGGGAGCGGGGCAGATGCTCGCTGCGGCGACCTGCACCTCCCGCGATCCATGATTAGTGTATGCCTGCTCCTGAGGAATTAGTGGTACCCGATAATTGTCGCCTCCAGCGTGGCCGACGGAGCCGTCCCGGGGCTCCCGGAAGAGCTCAGCTTCTGGTGTCTCGTCTCCCCAGCTTGGGCTGAGAAGCGAGCCTTGTTCGCCCTCGTGAGCGTGCACTTGGTCCATCATGCGGGGCACGTATTCTTCTGGCGCCGCTACCCCGAAGGCTGTGCTGTAGTGCTCCGTGCGCCATGCGGCGCTGCTTGACGTGCCCTCCGCGGTGTGGAAGCGCGGCTGCCCGCCGGCGCCGTGGACTGCACCGAGCCCCTCTCCCTCACGCGCCGGGGGCGGGGGTAGCGCTACTGCCAGCTCGGCGCCGACGGATTCGCTGGTGTTGGGGTAGCCCAGAGGCCCGCGGGGGCGCGCGGGGCCCCCGCGCGTGCCGCCCTGAGCTTGAGACGGAAGCTGGATGCAGAAGGGGTGAGCCCCCGAAGCGGCGAAGCCCAGGAGTTTGGTGACCCGCTCCAGCAGCACGTCACGGCCGCCTTCCAGCAGCCTACACTGCAACAACTCTCGGGCCACCGTGAGCGCGGCCCTCGAGTTCGCTTGCTCCCGGCGGGTGTACGGTGTCATGGCCGCGGCATGATTGTAGGCCGTTGCTACCGACCGCGCTTGCCGCGGCGTAAGGGTCGCTGAAGCCTGTCCGCGCCACCCGCGTCCCGAAGTGCCCTGCAGACCGCGAGCTTCCTGGGGCGCGGGGTCGCCCGAGGCGGGCGGCTCCGCGTGGGCAGGCCACGCCGCCCATGGATCTTGGTTGCCCGCCTGGTCGCCGGACATGGTGATGGCAGTGCGACGGGACGCGGAGCGGTAGAGAGGTGGACTCCGGCGCACCCCTACCTGGCGGGCCAAATGTCGAATTTTGGGCTCCAACAGACCCTTAAGGTTCGAACTCTGGGGTGCACGTGGAGATCATGCCCTCTACCTCTCCGTCTCGCAAAGATCTGAACTACCGAAGGAACAACACAGAAGACACAGGGTTTATACTAGTTCGGGCCACCGTTGCGGTGTAATATCCTACTCTAGTTTGTGGTGGATGGATTGCCTCTTGGGCTGGTGGTGATGAACAATACAGAGAAGAACAGCCTCGCGAGGGTCTGCTCTTGGCTAGGGGGATGAACTGCTAGGAGGAGTTCACCCGCCCTTCTCTCTTTCTCCCTTGTTCTCTGCTTGCTCTGATTCTAAGTTCTGCCAGCCTGATTGCCCGATGCTAGATGCCTCTACCCTGGGGGTGGCTAGTCCTATTTATAGGTAAAGGCCCTGGGGCTCTTCCCAAATATTGAGAGGGAAGGGCGCCTACAATTGGCCAATTCGAAGGGGAACATCTGGTACACTTATCCTGACTAAAGTTGGTCCTCGCCTGCCAAAGGCCCTATGGTGACGCCGTTCTGGGCTCCACGATGACCTCCTTCCCGCTGTTGGACTGGTCTTGGTCTTGTTGCACCAAAATGGATGCCTTTGCTTGATCCTCTCGCCTGCGCTTGCCCCCTTTGCACCAAAGAGGAAAGGGAGGACACTGCGCGGGCTGGCGCCCGTCTGGCGCCCTTGGTCGTCATGGCTTGCGTCATGGGCACTTCGCGAGGTACCAAGCCTTGATCTCTCCGCCTCCTCGTGAGCCAGCCTGACGAGGCCGTGCCTGAAGAAGCATTGTGTTGTCCGCCCCGCGAGGCTTGGCCCCTCGCGAGGGTCTTGGGTCTCGTTTTGAGGAAGTTGGGCCACGCTGGGCCTCCTTTGAGCCACGCCGCGGGCCGCAGGCAGGCAAGTCTGGGGACCCCCATTCCCAGAACGCCGACAGATTCCCTATACTTGTGGGTCATCAAAGGTTAGCACTAATAATAATAGGATATATATTCTTCTTGTCAAGATAAGCATACTTCGGAGTGTTAGGCAATTGCTTTAATTCAAACACAGGATCAACTTTAGGTGGAGGACCCCCTAGAACTTCAACAGGAAAATTATGTTTAAGGATAGGTTTTTGTTCAAAGAATATTTTATCTATTTCATTTCTTTCATGCAAGTGCATATCATTTTCATGGTCTAGCAAATATTGTTCTAGGGGATCAGTAGGAGGTACGACAATAGAAACAAGACCAATTATATCATCCTTACTAGGTAACTCTTTATTATGAGGTTGTCCATGAAACTTAGAGAAACTAAACTCATGAGACACATCGCCAAAATTAACACTAATAATTTCTTTCTCACAATATATCTTTGCATTGACAGTGTTCAAGAAAGGTCTACCAAAGATAATGGGACAAAAGTCATCCTGTGGCGAACTAAGGACTAGAATATCAGTAGGATATTTTATTTCTTCCAGACAAGACTTCAACATCTCTAACAATCCCGAGTGGTGTGATGGTGTCTCTATTTGCAAGTTTAATAGTAACATCATTGTCTTCCATTTCAGCGGGTGCTATATCATTCATAATTTTTGGTATAAGGTAAAAGGAATAGCACTCACACTAGCACCCAAATCACATAAACCATGATAGCAATGATCTCCTACTTTAACTGAGACAACAGGCATGCCAACAATAGACTTATTCTTATCTTTAGTGTCGGGTTTGGCAATTCTAGCTGCTTCATCACAGAAATAAATAACATGCCCATCAATATTTTTGACCAAGAGATCTTTAACCATAGCAACACTAGGTTCTACTCTAACTTGTTCAGAGGGTTTACGTGCTTTAATATAACTTTTACGAACCACAACTGAAACCTTAGCATGTTCCTTTATCCTAACAGGGAAAGGTGGTTTTTTCAATATAAGCAGTAGGAACAACCGGGTCTACATTATAAATGATAGTTCCATCTTTAACTAAAACCGGTTCTTTAATTTCTTCTTTGACAGGTGCGTGATATTTATACAATTTCTCCGTAGGGAGATTGACATGAGTAGCAAAAGATTCACAAAAGGAGGCTACTATCTCAAAGTCAAGTCCATACTTAGTGCTAAACTTGTGGAAACCATTGGTATTCATAAAAGATTTAACACAATCAAACTCAAGTTTAATACCTGAATCTTTACCTTCATCAAGTTCCCAATCTACAAAATTGTGTTTAATTCTTTCCAAAAGATCCCACCTAAATTCAATAGTCTTATTACAAGAAGTATCGAGCATGGATTGATCATCATGATAAAGTCGAGCAAAAAAAAATTTGAATAATAATTTCTTTTGAGAGCTCATGATTGGGGCATGAATATAACATTGACATAAGCCTCCCCCAAGATAGAGCGATACTTTCTCCTTCACGAGGCTATATATATATATATATATATATAATTCCGATCACGATGAACTAGATGCATAGGATAGATTTTTGGTGAAATTCCAATTTCAATCTATTCCAATTCCAAGATCCAATATCATCGCATAGCCTATACCATGTCAATGCTTTTCCCTTCAACGATAAAGGGAAAACATTCTTCTTAAATTCATCTCCGAGTAAACCTGCAAGCTTAAACAATCCACAAATTTCATCCACAAGTATCAAGTGCATATCGGGATGTTTCGTTCCATCTCCTACATAAGGATTAGCTAGCAGTTGTTCTATCATACCCGAAGGAATTTCATAACCAATATTTTCAGTATGTGCACTAGGTTGAGGGGAAACTAATTGTGCTTCCAGTTAAAGTGAAGCTACCCCATACAAACCCCTCAAAGGATTGTTTTTCATAGTAACAAGTGACAATAAATTTCAGCATGTTGTATAAATTTTCCCTAACCAATTTCCACTTACCCGGAGCAATTCACTCCCCGACAACGGCGCCAGAAAAGAGTCCTGATGACCCACAAGTATAGGGGTTCAATCGTAGTCCTTTCGATAAGTAAGAGTGTTGAACCCAACGAGGAGCACAAGGAAATGACAAGTGTTTTCAGCAAGGTAAATTTTGTCAGCACTGAAATTGTCGGTAACTGGTAGTTTGAAAGTAAGATAGTTGGTAACAATTAACAAGTAGCAATAGTAACAATAAGTTCAGCAAGGTAGCCCAATCCTTTTTGTGGCAAAGGATAGGCCGGAGTGATCTCAAATAGTAAGTATAGCGTTCTTGAGGGCACACGGGAATTTCATCTAGTCACTTTCATCATGTTGGTTTGATTTGCATTCTCTACTTTGATAACTTGATATGTCGGTGGACCGGTGCTTGGGTGTTGTTCTTACTTGAACAATCTTCTCACTTATGATTAACCCCCTCGCAAGCATCTGCAACTACGAGAAAAGTATTAAGATAAAATCTAACCATAGCATTAAACATATGGATCCAAATCAGCCCCTTATGGAATAGCTCATAAACTAGGGTTTAAGCTTCTGTCACTCTAGCAACCCATCATCTAATAACTACTCCACAATGCATTTCCTTAGGACCAAATATGGTGAAGTGTCATGTAGTCGACGTTCACATAACACCACTAAGGGAATCTCAGCATACATACCATCAAAATAACAAACACATATCAAAATCACATGATTACTTGCAACATGCATAACTTTTCCCGTGGCCTCACGAACAAAGACAACTACTCACAAGTAATATTCATGCTCAAGATCAAAGGGATATTAAATAGCATAATGGATATGAACATATGATCTTCCACCAAATAAACCAGCTAGCATCAACTACAAGATGTAATCAACACTACTAATCACCCACAGGTACCAATCTGAGGTTTTGATACAAAGATTGAACACAAGAGATGAACTAGGGTTGGAGATGAGATGGTGTTGTTGAATATTTGATGAAGATTGGCCTTCCAAAGATGAGAGGGTTGTTGGTGATGACGATGGCTTCATTTTCCCCCTTCGGGAGGGAAGTTCCCCCGGCGAAATCATTCCGTTGGAGGGCAAAAGTGCTCCTGCCCAAGTTTCGCTTCGAGTCAATGGCGCTCCATCCCGAAAGTCCTCTCCTTATTTTTTCTAGGTCAAAAGACCTTATATACCAAAAGATGGGCACCAAAGGTGGGCCTGGGTCCCCACTACCCACCAGAGCGCGTCTGGGGGGCCTGGCGCACCATGGTGTCTTGTGGACACCTGGCAGCCCCCCTCTGGTAGTTCTTTTCTCCCATATTTATTATATATTCCAAAATAATTCTTCGTAAAATTTTAGCTAATTTGGAGATGTGCAGAATAGGTATCTCTGACATAGCATTTTCAGGTCCAGAATTCCAGCTGTCGGCATTTTCCCTCTTTGTGTAAACCTCGCAAATTATGAGAGAAAATGCATTAGAATTACTCCAAAAATGTGTTATAATGCATAGAAACATTATAAATAACAGTAGGAAAACATTATGCAAAATGGATGTATCAACGGCCGTGACGGGCCTCCGCGTCGCGCGAGGCCGGCTAGTCGGAGAAGAGGCCTGGTGGTCGCGATGATGTTAGAGTAGAGACGCGCGGGGTCGACAGCGGCAGCGGGTGACACAAATCGATCTTTGTTAGGAAAACCAAAAAGAAACACCGACCAATGCGGCCAACGAGCGAGCGAGAAAAACCCGGATCAAAGGATTGGGAAAAAAGACTCTCTAGGGCACAGCGGACGAACCCTAAGTATGGGTTGTGCTGCCCCAGTGGCGATCATGGAGATCAACTGCCCCGTGGGTGGCGTGATGTGGAAGCAGCGACGGAGGCTAGGGTTTGGATTAGGGATATGCCGATACCATAAAGAAGGCTGTAGAGGGCTATTGGTGGGATTGATGATGTATTTCTTGAGCCTCGTGTGCATCTATATAGGAGTACATGATCTTCTTATAGTACAAGACAAGTTAGAACAATTCCTAATTTGTGCTATGTTTTCTAATCATCACGATACTCAACAGACCCAGCTCGACCGCGACCGCCGCCGTCAATCCATTCCCATATCACAGGCTTCTTCGTGGCCGCCCAGCTTCCGCAGCTCATGCCAAGGCCAGGTCCTCATCGGCGGCACGGTCTGCCCACCGAGGGCCCCCACCCCGCACGACAGGGACGATGGCAGCAAGGGGGAGGGGCGAGGAGGCCGTCGAGCTCGGCAGGGGAAGGGCCGAGGGAGGGCGCAGGTGATGGTGTTCTGGACTAGGGGGTACTCATCACGTTGTCTCCCAACCAGGTGGATCGGGCCGAGGACCCCCATGGCGGTACACTCATGGGCCACTTCAGGCAGCCCAAGCCATATACAACGAGGTTTCCACAAGACTTGGCGCACAAGACGAGGACTCCTCTAAATCCTAGACCTCTGCTGCATTATATAAACCGAGGCCAGGCTATTCAATAGATGATCTCATATTCATTAGAACAATCTCGTGGTAGATACATGTACCCTATACTACACTCATATCAATACAATCAAAAGCAGGACGTAGGGTATTATCTCTTCGAGAGAGCTCGAACCTGGGGAAAATCTTGTGTCTGTGTTACCATCGCTCCAAGACACCTTGCTTAGGACCCCTACTACGAGATATGATGGATATAGAACCGACATTGGTGCTTTCGTTGAGAGCCTGCTGGCAGTCTCCGGTGCGATGGGAATTCAGATCGTCCCAGGCGCGATCTACGCATCAGAACCGAGCTTTATTGCAGATGTTGGCATCTTCGTCGTTGGCTCGACTGGTCACCCCGGCTGGAGTGAGGACCGCGCTCCGCGTCGGGCATCAAGATCGGACGTATAATTTCATCATCATCAACTCCAACTCTATCAAGATCATGGAGGAATTATCCATGGAGCACGGGGGCTCAGTGTCAACATTTCCCTCGGGCGATCGTGCTGTCTTTCTGGACAGCGAAGTTGTATCCACCATCACCACCTCCTCAAGTGTCGCTTTGACGATTGTTTCAGTGCAATTGTGCAAAACTGAGGCTACAACAACCCTGTAAATTTCATTGAGTTTCGATGGGGGAATCTCCGTCGATCTCCGATATACCGGAGGCGTGTCGAATCTGGACGAGTTTGGGGCGAGGAGTCCAGCATCCAACTCGGGCATCCTTTGCAAGATCCAACCGTTGATTGGCTGTGGAATTCTTCTATCTACCACCCCTAAAAATTTCAGCTCGATCCGACCATTCAAACTCCGGGAAACCTCTGATGAGTGCACCAATTTTCGGATATGCTTCCTGTGCGAAAATGAATCCAACCCGAATTTATCTTTTTTCATGAAGGGGATACTGGACATCCTTTTTGAAGGATTTTTTCTAAGGTATTGTGTGTTGTTCTCAAACACGTGCCCACAAATTTTGAGTCTTTTTCGAGGCGATCTTCACCGTCGCGCCCATGTTAAACCGGGCCGACCACGTTGCTCCACGGCTACCGACATGCGCCGTCGCTTCATCGAGCCGATGACAACCACCTCAGATCATCACCTCGGTGAGCCGAGCAAGAGTTCGACATTGTGAAGGACAAATAATCATCAAGACACGATCATATCGCCACGGGTTGCACGGGTCAGGCGCGCCAGCATCGTCGCGCGGTCACTTCTCAAGCCGGCATTGACCGCATCACAAGTTCACACATGCTTCAGCATTGCCACGACATTGCTTCTTCAAGTCAATTTCCACCGTGCCGACCCGCTTCGACACCTCGACTGGCATGGGGCTGCAACATAACCTTACCGACCTGCTCCGTCACCTCGGCTAGACCCGGGGCTTCGCCATCTCTTCATCAACCTACTTTGGGGACTTCAGCGTCACTAGCTGGCCAACTTCTTTACCTCGGCTGGACCAGGGACATCGTCTCACCACGTCAACCGCGCTATGTTGCCACTTCATCAAGCCGAGCTCTTTGCTCGGGCACCTCGGGACCGGCTTTGGGGCTGGGACCTCGACCCGCTGCAAGCTTGGCCCGCATCATCTACTAGCTTCGTCACGTTAGCTGGACTGGGGGCTTCGCCTTGCCGCATCCACCGTGCTGCATCACCACTTCGACAAGTCGAGCTCTTCGCTCGGTCACCTCGGGCTTGGGGGCTGAGACCTCGGCCAGGCCAAGGACTACATCTTCGTCCTGCCACAAGCCCGGGCATCGTCTTCTACACCAAACACATTAACCAACTAAGTCGCTTTCATGCTCAACTTTTTCAATTCTTAATTTTTTTTGGTTCGACCAAAGCACTATATTTGTGTTCAAAAAAAATAGTTGTTTGTCAAAAATGATGTCTATTAAAAACAATTTTCTTTGCCTAGGCTAACTGGGGCTCTTAAATTTATATGAGCCATTTCATAATGAATATTTTCTTTTTTAAGTCATTGCAAAGTCTTTTTCTAACACTCCTTTTTCAACTCAAGTGTATGGTCAATAGCCGGATAGGCTAGTTTCTCTCTAAAGCCACTCGAGTTTAGTTCACTAAACTGGCCTCTGAGAAGCATTCCGCCTTCGGGATATGGGGGTTGAAGTCAAAGGCTGGCCTACTTGAAGTTTAGAGGTTGGATGTGTCATGTTAAAGCACGATGGAAGGAAAAATTATTTTCAGACCAATTTTCGGATTGACACCAAGAAACTTGATTTAGTTCGGACATCAAGCTTTTACGTAAGTTTTTTGGCTTTTTGAGTTTATGGCACTTTTAAGATGTTTGTATGTTTTTCTTTCAGGAAGCGGGACATCCTCATGACCGAGGTGCCTTCGGTAATAATTCAGCTCCAGATCTTTGCTGACCCGCAACTCGGCATCTTTCTTGCTGACCTACACCTCGGCGTTGGCGAAATGCACATGACATCCAGACTAGTTCTCGAGGAGATTTGATCCTTAGGTTGGTCGGCTGCACCCAACTTGAGTCTCAGGGGATACTGTGTGTCTTCAGCATAACTCTTGCAGTACAATGTCAGATGCCTTTAAAGCATCGGTAATATCAACAGGGGGTTGTGACTAGAGACGAACCAACCAAAAGCCAAGGTACTCCGAGGAGTCCTCGGTAAAACCTTCTTGGATATTGCTTTATATGCATCAGTTTCGAATTATGTATTCGGTCAATAGTTGGGTTGTCCGGCTCCTGTGATTGCCTCCTACGTTCCGCTTTGTTTGGCTAGGTGTGCAAAGGGAGAACCACTTCGATTGTACTTCCAATTTAACTGGTCAAGTACCTCAGTGGAAAAAGCTGAAAACTGAGTGTCACAATGAGCACAAACCGGTCAGCAATCCGATGACTGTGTCAAACTATAGATCGATAGAGGTTACCCCATGGGCCTTTCATAAAATTGGACGAAGTGTTAATGGCTTGACCTCAGCTGATGCCAAACACTAACCGGGGCTAGTAACTGGCCTTCCAACTTTAAGCTTCTATGACTAAGTAAAAGTTATAAAGCCTAGATATCTTATTGTCTCGTTTCCGCTAACACAACCGCCTCCGGGCATCGAGACGTCGGCTAAGGGTTGTCTTGTTACTATGGAAACACCCTGTGTAGCATCTACAAAGGGGTAGAAGCCGATGATGGGCCACTTTAAAATGATAAACGGTCGCAACAGAGTCAAAATAAACATATATCATTAGAGTTTGTATTCAATATACATGTTGGGGAACGTAGCAATAATTCAAAATTTTCCTACGTGTCACCAAGATCAATCTAGGAGATTGTCGGTGTCAAAACCGGCGGATCTCGGGTAGGGGGTCCCGAACTGTGCGTCTAGGCAGATGGTAACAGGAGACAAGGGACACGATGTTTTTACCCAGGTTCGGGCCCTCTCGACGGAGGTAAAACCCTACTCCTGCTTTTTTAATATTGATGATATGCGTAGTACAAGAGTAGATCTACCACGAGATCAGAGAGGCTAAACCCTAGAAGCTAGCCTATGGTATGATTGTTGTTCGTCCTATGGACTAAAACCCTCCGGTTTATATAGACACCGGAGAGGGCTAGGGTTACACAGAGTTGGTTACAATGGAAGGAGATCTACATATCCGTATCGCCAAGCTTGCCTTCTACGCCAAGGAAAGTCCCATCCGGACACGGGAAGAGGTATTCAATCTTGTATCTTCATGGTCCAGGAGTCCGGCCAAAGGTTATAGTCCGGCTATCCGGACACCCCCTAATCCAGGACTCCCTCAGTAGCCCCTGAACCAGGCTTCAATGACGATAAGTCCGGCGCGCAGATTGTCTTCGGCATTGCAAGGCGGGTTCCTCCTCCGAATACTTCCTAGAAGATTTTGAACACAAGGATAGTGTCCGGCTCTGCAAAATAAGTTCCACATATTGCCATAGAGAGCATAATATTTACACAAATCTATTCTGCTGACATACTCCGTAGTGTGACATCACACCACGGCCAAGTCTTTATTCGAATCGTTTTACTGTTCCACCTCAGCGCGTTTAGTGAGGCGGTTTCCTTGACACGTCTTGTCGAAGCAGAGATCGTGTCCCCTTATTTCGGGATTCTCATCAATACGGGCGTGGGTAACCCAACTGTGCCATTGATTACGACGCTTGGGAGATAAGCGAGTTTTACTAGGCTGGTGGGCACGCACAGTTTCGTCCGCCCATATAAGGGGATAAGGATCCACCTTTTCACCTACGCCTTCTTCCTCCTTTGCTCATCCATTTTCGCGCACTCGAGCTCCAGCACCCAAGTCCGCATTCCCCACCTCAACCTTCTCCAGCCATGTCCGGAGCGGGAGGCAAGTGGATGGTCTCCTCCGTCACGGAGGGAGATGTCAAAAAGTTGAGGAGAGCCGGATACCTGCCCGACGACATCGTGCACCGACTCCCCAATGAGGGGCAGCTCATCCCCACCCCCAGGCCCCATGAGAGGGTTGTCTTCCTTACCCACTTCCTTCGCGGACTGGGATTCCCCCTCCATTCATTCGTCCGGGGGCTCATGTTCTACTACGGCCTGGATTTCCACGATCTGGCCCCAAACTTCATCCTCAACATCTCGGTGTTTATCGTCGTGTGCGAAGCCTTCCTCTGCATCCGGCCCCACTTCGGCTTATGGCTGAAGACCTTCAACGTCAAGCCTAAGGTTGTGGGCAGCCGCCAGGCGGAATGCGGAGGCGCCATGGTGGGAAAGATGCCCAACGTCCTATGGCTCGAGGGCTCCTTTGTGGAGACAATAAAGGGGTGGCAATCGGGGTTCTACATCACCGAGCCGCGTGACCCAAAATGGGTCGCAGCCCCCGAGTTCCGATCCGGAGCCCCTACGTGGCTCACCTCCTGGAAAGAGAAGGTCCTGGCGTGGGGCAGTTCAGAAGAGGTGACCGGACTCCAAACATGTGTCCGGAACCTGGTGAGCAAGAAGCTCAAACTTGTCAACGTGGTCCAGGTTATGCTCATCCATCGGATCCTCCCATGCCAACGACGGGCTTTCAATTTGTGGGAGTTCGACACGGCCCAGCATCGAACTTTGAGCAGGCTCTTCGACACAACGTACGAAGATGCCTGGAAGGTGCTATTCAAGGGCGCCGAGGCTCCCACATCCGCTACCGAGGATCGCGGATTCAGCGTGCAGCGTCAAGCCAACGTGCTAAGCTGTTTTTACTTACGGGATATTAGTCTTTCATAGTTTGACTCTATGCGGGATCTAAATTCACATACCTTTGACAAGAGTGGCAAGAGACATCCGGGCATATCAGCTGTCCGGCTCCTTTGCCCGAAGACCTAGAAGACACTCGCTTGGCAAAGTTGCTGGCTCCGGCGCCTTACGTGGTGCCGGAGAAGAAGGCCAAGACGAAGGCCACGGGAACCCGGAAGAGTTCCCGGCGCCCGATGGAGTCGGACTCATCGTCCGATGACTCCGAGGCGGACTCCTCCCACGAAGTCGGGGAGGAGGACAGAGAGGTCTCACCCCCAGCAGGGGGAGAGAAGAAAAGGAAGGCCGCCCCAACTAGGGAGGCCGGAGGGTCCAAGAAAGGAAGGACCCTTCCTCCGGACTACTCCACCAACGTCGACGATGGCGAAGAGGAGTGGCCGCACAGGGCCAAGCCCCTGGCAAAATCGTAAGTGTTCGGATACCAGAATGACTCATGGCGTTCCTTTATTGCATAGCTTTTCCTGACACCGAATATAATTAGGCAGTCCACCCAAAGACCGGCTCGACGTATCGTTGAGCGGTTCCCTGGATTCGTCGGATGTGAATTCGTTTCCGACCGCTACCTCCCCCCGCCCTGCGGACGACGCCGAGGTGTTGTCCCAGGAGGTTCCAAGCCAGGAGGAGGTGGTCCTGTAGGCGCCGCAAGGCGACCTCCCGGACTCCAGACGCCAAGGGGACAAAACCCCCAAGGGCTCCAAGACCGGCCCTGGGCCGGACACCGCACCGGAACCTTCGATGGTTCCGGAGTCATGCAGGCGCCCCCCTAGTAAGAAGGGCAATCCTACGACACCGGTGACCTCCGCCCAACCAGAGGCACCGGATAACTTGCTGGAGGTGCTTAACGGCACCTCCATCGACGAGAAGCACCGCACTATTATGAGTGCGGTGATTCAGAAGGTTCAGTCCGCCAAGAGCGGGCTGACCGAAGCCTGTGCCAGCCTGTTGACAGGCTTTGAGGTATGTAAAAAATATGTGAAAATATTACTGCATAGACAGTAGCCCCTGATGCTCTGTTTGGCATTCGGAAAGAAAAGCCGAATAGAGGATCTAATAACATTCGCAGGAGTCTAACAGAATTAAGTCAATATGCGTATCCAGGTTTCGCTGCTAGCCTCTGCCGCACTGACTGCGGAGGTGGATGCACTGAAGCAGAGCCTTGAGCGGTCCGAGCAAGAGCTCGGCCTTGCCAAGAAGGAGCTCTAGGAAAAAGAAGGTAAGTAATACCTTGTGGAGTATAATATAAAAAGATGCAGTTGTAAAAAATGACAGGATCGCTATTGGTGTCATAGGGGCCACGACTGAGGTGGCGACCCTTAAGCAGGTGCTGTCCGAGGCCAAAAAGAGGGCGGCCACGAAGCGCACCGAGCGGGAGAAGCATGAGGCGCAGGTTGGCGAGGTGCAGCAAGAGCTCCAGGCTCTCGAGAAAAAACACGAGAGTTTGGAGCTTGACTCAAAGACGCGAGAGTCCGAGCTCGCGACGGCCCTTGAAAGCGCCAAATCTGCCAAGGCCGAAGCCCAGAAAGCCCTCCAGGAAGTTGAGGCGATGAAGAAGATAGCGGCGGGTAAGGCATTCTTTATGCAAAGTGTCGGTGTCAAAACCGGCGGATCTCGGGTAGGGGGTCCCAAACTGTGCGTCAAGGCCGGATGGTAACAGGAGACAAGGGACACAATGTTTTTACCCAAGTTCGGGCCCTCTCGATGGAGGTAATACCCTACTCCTGCTTGATTAATATTGATGATATGGGTAGTACAAGAGTAGATCTACCACGAGATCAAGGAGGCTAAACCCTAGAAGCTAGCCTATGGTATGATTGTTGTGTTGTATATATTCTATTGACTAGCCTGGCCTCGGTTTATATAATGCACCAGAGGCCTAGGATAACAAGAGTCCTAGCCGAATACGCCGGTGGGGAGGAGTCCTTGTCTTGATCGCCAAGTCTTGTGGAATCTTCCTTGTATGCGGCAGCTGTCCGAACTGGCCCATGAGTATACGGCCATGGGGGTCCTCGGCCCAATCTAACAGATCAGGAGATGACGTGGTGAGTACCCCCTAGTCCAGGACACCATCAGTAGCCCCCTGAACCGGTCTTGAAGTTAGGGACGCTCCTTGATTCTTCCGAACTGTTCTTCATCTTCAGTCGTTGGTCTTGAAAACTGGTTCAACAAATCTTCTTTATCTTCGATCTTGAGGATTGCCGAAATGCATTCGACGGGTTTACACGTCGGGTATCCGAGGAGCCCCTTTAAGTTTCCGGCCTTTATCAATGCCTTGTTTATTTTTATGCCACACCTCGGGTTTGAAGTTGTTCCCGGGAGGCAGTGTCCTCTTGCGTCCGAGCTCCAACGCCAGACTGCATTCGAGGTATCTTTTGCAGCCGAGCACCAACACCAGACCGCTTCCCAGCTCTAATGCTGGAATGTATCCGAGCTCCAACGCCGGACTATGTATCCGAGCTCCAACGCCGGATTGTATCCGAGCTCCAACGCCGGACTATGTATCCGAGCTCCAGCGCCGGATTGTATCCGAGGTGTCGGAAATCACCTTGGTTCAAAAAAGTTTGAAGGAGTTTAGCCGAGCTTAATGCCGGAAATGCCCTCTATGGAGCCAGCCACTAGCGCCCGAGCTTTATGCCTGACTGCTTCCGAGGTGGTGCACCACGCTGAATGTGGGCCGATTTTCATCAATATTTTTGATTGGTGCAATTTATTCTCTGCCGAGGTATATAGCCAGTAGCCCTCAAGGTGGGTATCGGTCTAAAACCCGAGATGCACATGAAGGATGACATAAGACCGCTGATCCCAGTAGCCGCTGAGACTCAGGTCGATTTGCAAAATCGGCCTGAGTATCAAGTCCTAGCTCAGCAGAATACTTCGGGACACTAAAAGCGGCGTGCTCAGTCCTCGAGACTCAGGTTGGGTGCGGCCGACCAACCCGAGGATCAAAATCTCCTCGGAAGCTATATTGCACATAAAATTTTCTGTATTGGACAGGCAATGCAGTAACCCCCGAGACACTGGTCGGGTGGCAACACCAGATCAGGGGATCGATGTGCCCCTTTAATATTTGTAAATAATAAGCCCGAAGCCCAGTAGCCCCCGAGCCTTAATGCGGGCATGGGTGGCTGAATTAAGGATCGATATCCATAGTAAAATCACAAATTGTGTGTAATGACTCTATGTATCCAAGTACTTTACGTCATTTAATGCTCGGATCTGCATTGTACAAAACTTTGTTTACCGACCATCGGCTTCCACCTCCTCGGCCAGTAGCCGAGGAGTGTTTGTCTTACTTTATAAAGCCTTTATGAGGACGACAAACAAGGCAATCTGGCCATACGGTTTTATAAACAAAGGTACGTGGAGAGATATGTTATATTACTGTTTAACAGAAGAAATGTCTTCCAAAGAAAATAGTCCCGCTATCGGTTCCTCTCTTTGTGTTGTCATGCTAAGCATGATCATAAAACCTCAGCTCCAATGTAAGAGCAAAATATCGAGGATTTAGTTTGGGAGGCTAGTTAATAGCCCCCAGTAGTGTTCGGCGACAGTCGAGGTCAAGCCGTAAACACTTCGGCCAATGTTATGAACGGTCTGTTATTTAACACAGTCATGGGATCGCTGACCAGTTTACGCTTATTGTGACAGTCAGTTTTCGGCTTTCTCCACTGAGGTGCTTAACCATGTAAGCTGGAAGCACAATGGTAGTGGTTCTCCCTTTGCATGCCTAGCCGAACAAAACGAAACGTAGGAAGCAAGTGCAGGAGCCGGGCAACCCAACTATTGACCAGAGACACAATTTGAAACCGATGCATATATAGCAATATCTGAGAATGTTTTTGCCGAATCCCTAAAAGGTGTCCGGCGCTGCACTGCGAGACTAATGTTGGAAAGCACAAATAGTTTAAAAGTGCCAAAAAGCTTGGAAAACCAAGAAACTTCAGTAAAAACATGACGTCCGAACAATATCAAGTGTTCGGTGCCAATCCGAAAATTGGTCTTAGAAAAAAGAAGTGCTTCTGTCGTGCTTTAACATGATACATCCTATCTCAAGACCTCGAGCGGGTCAGCCTATGGCTTCAACCTCCAATCCCGAGGGCGGAGTACTTCTCATCAGGCCAGTTTAGCAAACTAAACTCTAGCGGCTTTGAGAGAGAAATTAGGCTCCCCGGCTAGTGACCGCACACTCATGTCGAAAAAAGGAGTGATAAATAGTAATAATAAAACTTTGCAACGACTAAGAACAAGAACACTTATTATAAAACGGCTCAAATAAACTTAAGAGCCCCCAAGTGACTTGGGTAGGAGAATGATTGCATGTACCGAAGTACTTATATCATATCTATGTTCAACCGAACTTTAAATGCGTCTTAACCGACTGTCGGCTTCTCCCTCTTCGGTCAAGGACCAAAAAGTGTTATGTACTCCATCGGTCGAGAATATCGACGGTGTTTCCAATAACCAGGCAATTAGGCCATAAGGCTGTAACAGACAAAGCGCGCTCAGGGAACTTATGCTATATTACTGCGAAGTGTAAGAAGCATCTTCGAAGAAAATAGTACCCCCACCGATACCTTTCTTCGGTGCTCATTGTTATTATGAAACTTGTGCAATAGATTTTTTGTACTCATGAGTTCCGTTGTGTGCCGACCATCATTGAAAACTATAAGAGCGCTAGCTTTCGGCTTCACCCAATCTGAGGTCCGGCTCGGGCGACCCGATCGTGACAATCGCAGAGGTGCTCCCTTTACTCCCTAGCCGAACAATCGGGAACGTAGGGGTAAACACAGGAGCGAGGCAACCCAGCTTGCAAATCGCTTAAGTCAATATGGTGCATATTGTGGCGTAATACATGAACAAGGAACGAAGCCGTACAAGTATAATCATATGCAACAGGAAAAGCTTCATAAAGGAAGCCCCCAAGTAAACGGGGTATTTGAATTTATGCATCACAAACAAAGTTTGGAGAAGGAAAAAAATTACAAGCATTTTTTCCCAAAAAAGTATAACGCTTGGTCGAACCAAACACAAGTTAGAAATTAAAGCTTTGAGCATGAAAGCGACTTAGCTGGTTAATGTGTTTGCAGTCCAAGCATGATGAAGGACAAGGTTCTATCCCCCAAGCCGGTCCCGAGGTGGCGGAGCGGAGATCTCGACACGCCGAAGTGGTGACATAGCACGGTCGATGCAGACCGGCAGAGTGACGCCGAAGTCCCCGGATCATTTTCCTGTGCACAAAAATAGTGCAAACGGGAGATAATAGTAATAAAAAAATCGTTGCATAATGAATAATTTATGCAAAGTGAGTAATAAAAGAAATATGGCCTGGCGCCGAAGTCAATGTCGATGCAGGGCGTTGGTGTGATGCGGTAAAGGCATGTCAAAGCCTGAATTCGCAGGTCGGTCCGAGCTCCGGATGCGGCGTTCGCCGGACTATGTACGGAAACTGACCGAACCACCATGCGACTGTCCTGAATGCGGCCACCATTTGATAGACCTGTGTACATATGATGGACAAACCAGAGTAATAATTCCTTGGAAAAAATGAACCCAAACAAGCAAAAAATATTAGGGATTGATAGCACCTGGTTTATTTGTTGTAGCAATCCGAAGGAAGGTGATTCCCAAAATTGGGACTCGCCCTGCACACCCATTGCTTGATGGGCGATGAAACGACGGCATGGCAATGGTGGTAAAGGTTGGCTCGCCGAGGCAAAGCCCTCGGCCCAGCTAACGTGACGGAGATTGTCGGCTAGTGACGCCGAAGTGTCCGGAGTAGGTTGATGAAGAGATGGCGAAGCCCCCAGTCCAGCCGAGATGTCGAAGCAGGTCGGCGTGATGGACACCAGCTTGAAGAAGCGATAGTGCGGCCCTGTCGATGCAAGTCGTGACGTGGTCGATGCCGGCTTGATGAAGCAATCGTGCGGCGATGCCGGTATGCCCGCTCCGTGTAATCCGTGGGGCGGTGATGATGGTGATGATTTATCCTTCGCGATGCCGGACTCTTGTTCGGCTTGCCGAGATGATGATCCGAAGAAGTTGAGCTCGGCTCAACAAAGTGACGCCGTGTCTTAGCGCAGGTCGGTAGCCGTGGAGTAATATTGCCGGACTGGTTTGACACCAGCATGATGTTGAAGATCATGTTCAAAAGATCTTAAAGTTAGTGGGATGTGTTCGGGAACAAAACACAATCACCCATACAAAACTTCCCACAAAAGGGATGTCCGAAATCCCGTTCATAGAAAAGATGAACTCGGGTCGGATTCGTTATCGCGCAGAAAACAGATCCGAAAAGTGATGCACTAATCGGAAGGTTCCGGGAGTTTGGACGGTCGGATCGAGCTGAAATTTTGAGAGGTGGTAGATACAGGAATTACGCAGCCGATCAACGGTTGGATCTTCCAAAGGACGTCCGAGCTAGAAGCTGGACACCATGCCCTAAATACATCCAAATTCCCGTCCAGATTTGACAGGGCTCCGGTATATCATGGATTGCCAGAGATTCCTCCATCGGAACTCGACGAAATTTTCCAGGGTTGTTGTTCCGCACAATTCCACCAAAGAAATCGTCAAAGCAATACTCGAGGAGGTGGTGGCAGCAGATACGAGTTCGTTGTCCAGAAAAGCAGCACGGTCGCTTGAGGGCAATGTTGACATTGAGCCCACGAGCTCCGTGGATGATTCCTCCGTAATCTTGATAGAGATCGGAGTTGATGTTTGATGAAGGCCCTCGTCCGAATATGGTGATCCGAACACGGGGCCCAATTCCTGGTCGAACCAAGGTGACCAGTCGAGCTGGTGACGAAGATGCCGAAGTCGCAATTGATCTGCAGGCGAGCCATCGATCCTTTTGTTGATCACACAGCAGAACTCTCAATGAAAGCACCAATGTAGGTGTCAAAACCGGCGGATCTCGGGTAGGGGGTCGCGAATTGTGCATCAAGGTCGGATGGTAACAGGAGACAAGGGACACGATATTTTTACCCAGGTTCGGGCCCTCTCGATGGAGGTAATACCCTACTCCTGCTTGATTAATATTGATGATATGGGTAGTACAAGAGTAGATCTACCACGAGATCAAGGAGGCTAAACCCTAGAAGCTAGCCTATGGTATGATTGTTGTGTTGTATATATTCTATTGACTAGCCTGGCCTCGGTTTATATAATGCACCAGAGGCCTAGGATAACAAGAGTCCTAGCCGAATACGCCGGTGGGGAGGAGTCCTTGTCTTGATCGCCAAGTCTTGTGGAATCTTCCTTGTATGCGGCAGCTGTTCGAACTGGACCATGAGTATACGGCCATGGGGGTCCTCGACCCAATCTAACAGATCAGGAGATGACGTGGTGAGTACCCCCTAGTCCAGGACACTGTCACAAAGCAAGCACGTGAGAGTGAATTACTTGTTACTTACCCGAGTTCGGAGCTCTCCAGGAGCATTCGCAGATTTACCCCGTAGCGTGTCAGATGCCGCCGCTTTCTACCGAGCCGAGGAGGGCAGCTCAACGGAGAAGGTGTTCTGGTCTCAGTACACTGAGGCCGGACACTTGGTGCCTTTGAGCGACCAGTTGAAGCAACTGGTCGAGCTCCACAAGGTGGCCGAACAGGCCATGAAGGGCTTTATAGTTCGGTTGTGGCCTGGAGAGGCCCTGCCTGGGAGCTATTTCGGGCTGGTGAGGCGGCTGGTGGATGCCTGTCCACGGCTTGAAGTCATCAAGCGCTCCATCTGCATCGAGGGTGCCCGTAGGGCGCTAGCCCGTGCTAAAGTGCACTGGGGCAAATTGGATGCTGTGAAGCTTGTTAAGGATGGGCCGCCGCCGGGCAAGGAGCATCGCCACCCCGATATGTACTATGAGGGCGTCCTGAAGGGCGCCCGCCTTATGGCGGACGAATGTTCGAAAGATGTAATATTTGAGTGAAACTTGTTCGCTTTATCCTGTGCGCTGAAAACTTGTTCATGTGCGCTATGCAACGCTTGTTTAATTTAAAATATTACCTTCTATGCGGCCGTTTATTAAATTTGAGAGATGGCGAGTCGTCGGCTTCTGCCCCCATGCCACGAGTGCTGGGGTGTTCGGGATAAACCTGAGCACTCTTTTTCCCATTCTTGGGTCCTTCGAGGGAGGTGCTCAGCACAACGAACAAGGCAATCGGACTATAAAGCGTTATCACTCTCACTTAGCCAGAGAATTCTATAATTTTAAATTTCGGTGAAGCCCCTAGTGTTCGGAAGACTGAGTTTGGGGCGCTATACACGCCTAGGCCGGACAAAGCCGACTCCTTGCTCTAAGCTGCATAAGTCTTTAGGGACTCGAAACCTCCCAAACAGCGACCAGCTCTCGCCCTATCATGACAGTCAGTTTTAGCTTTCTCTACTGAGGTGCTCAGCCCAGCTCAACTGGGGCACAATCGCAGTAGTTCTCCCAGCGCTACCTTAGCCGATATAGCGGAACGTAAGGTACCAAAACATGGGAGCCGGGCAAACCCAACTATTGACCAAAGACATGATTCGGAGCTGATGCATATAATGCTATAAGTTCGGAGGGCCGCACTTGTGAAAGTGTTCGGACTTCTCACGCCATATTATGGGGTGCTTGAGCCCCTGGCGTATTGACCGTACCAAAGTGTACGGGTGCTAAATGTCATGAGTGAACATATATATTGAAAAAGAAATGAATAGAGAATGCATTTATGAGCTGAAGCTAAGCATTGTTTATTTTGAAATGTTGTTGTAAAAGCAGAACGATACAAATAGTGCGATAAGCAAGAGATGGGACTATTTGACATGTCCCCCTCCAGGGGCGAGCTGCGAGACGATATGTAAGACAGGTATTTTTTGCTCGTTATAGAGACCACCTGGGAATTCGACGTAGCTTTCTGCCTCCTTGGTTGTTGCATCGTGTGTTCGGAGATTGTATTGCCGGACAGGCCTTCCGGATGATGGAGTCCTGAAAATAAGATAAAATGACGAAATCAGGAGCCCCTAGTGCGGTTGAGTCGCATTTAGGGCATGCCGTGGTCGTGCCCCTCCCCCTGTGCCCATGGAATTTTCAGAGCATAGTTATGTACGTGAGGTACTGATTTCGCAGTTTCGCGAGGGCTAGGGTTGGGGCCGTATTGCTACGCTTTGCTCGGAACATGCCAGGCGGTCTTGTTGTAGGTTACTCCGAGCGCGCTTGACGGTGTCCGGATGTTTAAAAGCTGGACTGGAGAATAGCCTTGAGAGGCTGCTCTATACTTCCGCTGCCAGTGCCACCGTATGCTCCTCCGTTCGGAGAGAGCGTTCGGTGTTTCCATTGACCGTGATGACTCCTCGAGGGCCTGGCATCTTGAGCTTGAGGTATGCATAGTGCGGCACCGCATTGAACTTTGCAAATGCGGTTCGTCCGAGCAGTGCGTGATAGCCACTGCGGAACGGGACTATGTCGAAGATTAACTCCTCGCTTCAGAAATTATCCAGGGATCCGAAGACCACTTCAAGTGTAACTGAGCCTGTACAGTTGGCCTCTACACCTGGTATGACACCCTTAAAGGTCGTTTTTGTGGGTTTAATCCTTGAGGGATCTATTCCCGTTTTCCGCACTGTATCCTGATAAAGCAGGTTCAGGCTGCTTCCACCGTCCATAAGGACTCTAGTGAGATGAAATCCGTCAATGATTGGGTCTAGAACCAATGCGGCGAATCCGCCATGACGGATGCTAGTGGGGTGGTCCCTTCGATCAAACGTGATCGGGCAGGAGGACCATGGGTTGAACTTTGGGGCGACTGGCTCCAACGCATATACGTCCCAGAGTGCACGCTTCCGCTCCCGCTTGGGGATGTGGGTTGCGTATATCATGTTCACCGTCCGCACTTGTGGGGGAAAGCCCTTCTGTCCACTATTGTTCGGCGGTCAGGGCTCTTCGTCCTCGTCGCTATGCAGCCCCTTGTCTCTATTTTCGGTATTTAACTTACCGGCCTGCTTAAACACCCGACAATCCCTGTTGGTGTGATTGGCTGGCTTTTCGGGGGTGCCATGTATTTGGCACGAGCGGTCGAGTATTCGGTCCAAACTGGACGGGCCCGGAGTATTTCTTTTGAATGGCTTTTCCGCTGACCGGGTTTAGAGCCTCTAAATCTGGCATTAACTGTCGTATCCTCTGTGTTGTCGCTGTTAATGCGGCGCTTGTGCTTGTTGTGACGCGACCTGCCATTGCTGTCCTTGGTATCCGAATTACCAAGGCTCTTGGTCATGTTGTTGCTACGAGCCAGCCAGCTGTCTTCTCCCATGCAAAAGCGGGTCATGAGTGTCGTGAGGGCTGCCATAGATTTCGGCTTTTCCTGTCCCAGGTGCCGGGCAAGCCACTCGTCACGGTCTCACGGATGTTATGCTTGAAGGCTGCTAGGGTCTCGGCGTCGGGACAGTCGACGATTTGATTTTTCTTGGTTAAGAACCGTGTCCAGAATTGTCTGGCAGATTCATCTGGCTGCTGAATTATGTGGCTCAGGTCATCGGCGTCTGGTGGTCGCACATAGGTGCTCCGGAAATTGTCGAGGAATGCGGCTTCTAGGTCCTTCCAACAACCAATTGATTCTGATGGCAAGC
The DNA here is from genome assembly GCA_032464435.1 of Aegilops umbellulata. Taxonomy (NCBI): domain Eukaryota; kingdom Viridiplantae; phylum Streptophyta; class Magnoliopsida; order Poales; family Poaceae; genus Aegilops; species Aegilops umbellulata. Next base: position 384,270,803 of record CP136056.1, on the reverse strand, counting down.
TGTTAAGCCAATGCCGAGCTGGTCCTTTAAGCTTGAGTGGGAGGTATTTGATGGCATGTAGATCATCACCGCGGGCCATGTGGATGTGAAGGAGATTGTCCTCGATCCATACCGCAGGGTCTGTTGTGCCATCGTATGATTCGATGTTTACGGGTTTGAAACCCTCTGTTTTGATGATCCATTACTTCATCTGTGAAGCATAGTGGGTGTGCGGCACCTCTGTATTGGGCTATATCGCGACGTAGCTCAAATGAGCTTTGTCTGTTGTGTTCGGCCCGGCCGGATTTACTGTATCCGGTGTGACGGTTATCGTCACATGTCGTGGGGCGCCCACGTGATTCGTAGATCGATCTTGTTTGCCTTGCCTTGTCCTCCCACATATCGCGCAGGTCTGGCGCGTTTCCCCATGCCTTGGTATGTTTTGAGTGTCGCCGGGGTGCGGCTTGAGTGGAGGGCCGAGAGGCCTCTCTGTCGCGGCCGCGAGGTGGCCGATCAGCCGCCTCATGCACTGGTGATGTAGGTTTAAGTGCTTCCTCCTCCAATCGGGGTAGCAACCTGCGCTTTGGGTAGCTCTTGGAGGGGCGTTCGAGTTCGTATTCCTCGGACGCAAGGATTTCAGTCCATCTGTCGGCTAGCAAATCTTGATCAGCTCTAAGCTGTTGTTGTTTTTTCTTAAGGCTACTCGTCGTGGCCATAAGCCTGCGCTTAAAGCGCTCTTGTTTGACGGGATCCTCAGGCACGACAAATTCGTCGTCGCCGAGGCTTGCCTCGTCTTCGGAGGGAGGCATGTAGTTATCATCCTCTTCCTCTCTGTCTGCCGCCCTCTCAGGGGGGCTGGCCTCTCCATCCTCCTGTGCTGAGTCTTGCTGGAGGGAGTTGTCTTCGGCACTGTCTGGGGTGTTATTATCTCCCATGCCGGTATCACCGTTTTTGCTTTGGCGGGACTTAGAGCGGCGCCGCTGACGCCGGCGCTTGGGTTGCTTCTTGGAGGGGTCATCCCCCGTTGTTCCGTCGCCATTGCCTTCTTTGGGTGTGTCCACCATATATATGTCATATGACGAGGTGGCTTTCCAGTGCCCTATAGGCGCTAGTTCATGTTCATCTCCTACATCGTCGTACATACCGTCGATGTCTTCGGAGTCGAAGTCTAGCATGTCGGTTAAATCATCCATAGTGGCTACGAAGTGGGTGGTGGGTGGGCATCGAATTTCTTCGTCGTCCGCATCCCAATCCTGTTGGCCATGATCCGGCCAGGACTCTCCTGACAAAGAGAGAGACCTTAGTGAATTCAGAATATCGTTGGAGGGCGAGTACTGAAAGATATCCGCGGCGGTGAATTCCATGATCGGCGCCCAATCGGATTCGATTGGCAGGGGCACGGAGGGTTCGGAGTCCGGATAAGAGTCCGACACCTTGGAGTCACGAGCTTCGCAGAGGATAAGGCTGGTGTTCGGCTCGATCGCCGTTGAGACTGCAACCCCCGAGGCGGTGTCTAGCCACCCGCCCTCGATCGGCGTAGTTGGCTCCGAGATAAGGGTCGGAGCTAACGTGGGTGCGGCCTCCAGGGCACTGTTCGGTGGCAGAGTTAGGTCATGCCCATCATGACAGTGCGGCGCGCCCGGCTGCGGCTCGAATCCGTTGAAGATCAAGTCTCCGGGGATGTCAGCCGTGTAGTTCAAGCTTCCAAATCTGACCTGATGGCCAGGGGCGTAGCTTTCAATCTGCTCCAGATGGCCAAGCGAATTGGCCCGCAGTGCAAAGCCGCCGAATACGAAGATCTGTCCGAGGGGAAAAGTCTCACCTTGGACCGCATCGCTGTTGATGATCGGAGAAGCCATCGGGCCTAAAGATGACGACACAGAGGAACTCTCAATGAAAGCACCAATGTCGGTGTCAAAACCGGCGGATCTCGGGTAGGGGGTCCCGAACTGTGCGTCTAGGCGGATGGTAATAGGAGACAAGGGACACGATGTTTTTACCCAGGTTCGGGCCCTCTCGATGGAGGTAAAACCCTACTCCTGCTTGATTAATATTGATGATATGGGTAGTACAAGAGTAGATCTACCACGAGATCAGAGAGGCTAAACCCTAGAAGCTAGCCTATGGTATGATTGTTGTTCGTCCTATGGACTAAAACCCTCCGGTTTATATAGACACTTGAGAGGGCTAGGGTTACACAGAGTCGGTTACAACGGAAGGAGATCTACATATCTGTATCGCCAAGCTTGCCTTCTACGCCAAGGAAAGTCCCATCCGGACACGGGAAGAGGTCTTCAATCTTGTATCTTCATGGTCCAAGAGTCCGGCCAAAGGTTATAGTCCGGCTATCCGGACACCCCCTAATCCAGGACTCCCTCAGAGATGCTAGCAACGAGAGAGAGGGAGTGCATCTTCATACCCTTGAAGATCGCTAAGCGGAAGCGTTACAAGAACGCGGTTGATGGAGTCGTACTCGCGGCGATTCAAATCGCGGAAGATCCGATCTAGCGCCGAACGGACGGCGCCTCCGTGTTCAACACACGTACAGCCCGGGGAAGTCTCCTCCTTCTTGATCCAGCAAGGGGAGAGGAGAAGTTGAGGGAGAACTCCAGCAGCACGACGGCATGGTGGCGATGGAGCTCGTGGTTCTCCGACATAGTTTCGCTAAGCACTACGAAGGATGAGGAGGAATTGGAGGAGGAGAGGGCTGCGCCAGGGGAAGCGGTGCGGCTGCCCTCTCTCTCTCCGTCACTATATATAGGGGGGAGGGGTGGAGGAGGCGCCTTAGGGTTCCCTAGGGGAGGGGCGGCGGCCACAGGGGAAACCCTAGATGGGTTTGGGCGCCCCCACCCCTAGGAAACTTGCCCCCAAGCCGGGAGGGGCGGCTGCCCTAGGGGAGGCGCCCCCACCTCTCCAGGTTATGTGAGAGGGGGTGGGAGGGGCGCACAGCCCCTTAGTGGGCTGGTGTGCCCCCTTCCCTTGGCCTATAAGGCCCCCCAACGCTTGCCGGGGCCTCCGAAACACCTTTCGGTCACGCTGGTCGTCACCCGATACTCCCAGAACAATTCCGGACTCCAATACCCTTCGTCCAATATATCGATCTTCACCTTCGGACCACTCCGGAGTTCCTCGTCATGTGCGGGATCTCATCCGGGACTCCGAACAACCTTCACTAACCACATACTATTTCCCATAACAACTCTAGCGTCACCGAACCTTAAGTGTGTAGACCCTACGGGTTTGGGAACCATGCAGACATGACTGAGACACCTCTCCGTCCAATAACCAATAGCGGGATCTGGATACCCATATTGGCTCCCACATGTTCCATGATGATCTCATCGGATGAACCACGATGTCGGGGATTCAATCAATCCCGTATTCAATTCCCTTTGTCCATCGGTATGTTACTTGCCCGAGATTTGATCGTCAGTATCCCCATACCTCGTTCAATCTCGTTACCGGCAAGTCTCTTTACTCGTTCTATAACGCATGATCTTGTGACTAACTCCTTAGTCACATTGAGCTCATTATGATGATGCATTACCGAGTGGGCCCAGAGATACCTCTCCGTCATACGGAGTGACAAATCCCAGTCTCGATTCGTGCCAACCCAACAAACACTTTCGGAGATACCTGTAGTGCACATTTATAGCCACCCAGTTACGTTGTGACGTCTGGTACACCCAAAGCATTCCTACGGTATCCGGGAGTTGCACAATCTCATGGTCTAAGGAAACGATACTTGACATTAGAAAAGCTCTAGCAAAATGAACTACACGATCTTATGCTATGCTTAGGATTGGGTCTTGTCCATCACATCATTCTCCTAATGATGTGATCCCGTTATCAATGACATCCAATGTCCATGGTCAGGAAACCATAACCATCTATTGATCAATGAGCTAGTCAACTAGAGGCTCACTAGGGACATGTTGTGGTCTATGTATTCACACATGTATTACGGTTTCCAGTTGATACAATTATAGCATGAACAATAGACAATTATCATGAACAAGGAAATACAATAATAACCATTTTATTATTGCCTCTAGGGCATATTTCCAATAGTCTCCCACTTGCACTAGAGTTAATAATCTATTTCACATCACCATGTGATTGTAATGAATCCAACACCCATGGGGTTTGTTCATATCTCGCTTGTGAGAGAGGTTATTAGTCAACGGGTCTGAACCTTTCAGATCCGTGTGTGCTTTACAAATCTCTATTTTATCTTGTAGATGCAGCTACCACGCGCTACTTGGAGCTATTCCAAATAACTGCTCTACTATACGGATCCAGTTTACCACTCAGAGTCATCCGGATTAGTGTCAAAGTTTGCATCGACGTAACCCTTTACGACAAACTCTTTTACCATAATTGAGAAAATTCCTTAGCCCACTAGCTACTAAGGATAAGTTCGACCGCTGTCATGTGATCCATTCCTAGATTACTCTTGTACCCCTTGACTGACTCATGGCAAGGCACACTTCAGGTGCGGTACACAGCATAGCATACTGTAGAGCCTACGTCTAAAGCATAGGGGACGACCTTCGTCCTTTCTCTCTCTTCTGCCGTGGTCAGGTCTTGAGTCCTACTTAATACTCACACCTTGCCACACATCCAAGAACTCCTTCTTTGCTGATCTATTTTGAACTCCTTCAAAATCTTGTCACGGTATGTATTCATTTGAAAGTATTATTAAGCGTTTTTTATCTATCCTTATAGATCTTGATGCTCAATGTTCAAGTAGCTTAATACAGGTTTTCCATTGAAAAACACTTTTCAAATAACCCTATATGCTTTCCAGAAATTCTACATCATTTCTGATCAACAATATGTTAAAAACATATACTCATCAAAAATTCTATAGTGCTCCTAGTCACTTCTTTGGAATTACAAGTTTCTCATAAACTTTGTATAAACCCAAAATCTTTGATCATCTCATCAAAGCATACATTCCAATTCCGAGATGCTTACTCCAGTCCTTAGAAGGATTGCTGGAGCTTTGCATACTTGTTAGCATCTTTCAGGATTGACAAAACCTTCTGGTTGCATCACGTACAACCTTTCCTCAAGAAAATCGTCGAGGAAACAATGTTTTTTGACATCCTATCTGCAAGATTTCATAAATAATGCAGTAACTGCTAATATAATTCCAACAGACTCTTAGCATCACTATGAGTGAGAAAGTCTCATCGTAGTCAACTCCTTGAACTTGTCGGAAAACATCTTAAGGACAAGTCGAGCTTTCTTAATGGTGACACTTACCATCATTGTCCGTCTTCCTTTTAAAATCCATCTGCACCCAACAGCCTTACGACCATCAAGTAGTTCTTCCAAAGTATATACTTTGTTTTTATACATGGATCCTCTCTCGGATTTTATGGCCTCGAGCCATTCGTCAGAATCCAGGCCCACCATCACTTTTTTATAGCTTGTAGGTTCATTGTTTTCTAGCAACATGACTTCCAAGACAGGATTACGTACCACTCTGAAGTAGTACGTATCCTTGTCGACCTACGAGGTTTGGTAGTGACTTGATCTGAAGTTTCATGATCACTATCATAAGCTTCCACTTCAATTGGTGTAAGTGCCACAGGAACAACTTCCTATGCCCTGCTACACACTAGTTGAAGTGACGGTTCAATAACCTCATCAAGTATCCACCATCCTCCCACTCAATTCTTTTGAGAGAAACTTTTCCTCGAGAAATGACCCGTTTCTAGAAACAATCATTTTTGCTTCCGGATCTAAAATAGGAGGTATACCCAGTTGTTTTGGGTATTCTATTAAGATGCATTTATCCGCTTTGGGTTCGAGCTTATCAGCCTGAAACTTTTTCACATAAGCATCGCAGCCCCAAACTTTTAAGAAACGACAGCTTAGGTTTTTCTAAACCATAGTTCATACGGTGTTGTCTCAACGGAATTGCGTGGTGCCCTATTTAAAGTGAATGCAGTTGTCTCTAACGCCTAACCCATAAACGATAGTGGTAATTCGATGAGAGACATCATGGTATGCACCATATCCAATAGGGTGCAGTTATGATGCTCGGACACACCATCACACTATGGTGTTCCAGGCGGTATTAGTTGTGAAACAATTTCCACAATGTCTTAATTGTGTGCCAAACTCATAACTCGGATATTCATCTCTATGATCATATCATAGACATTTTATCCTCTTGTCACGACAGTCTTCAACTTCACTCTGAAATTACTTAAACCTTTCAATAATTCAGACTTGTGTTTCATCAAGTAAATATACTTAGCATCTACTCAAATCATCTGTGAAGTAAGAACATAACGATATCCACTGCGTGCCTCAACACTCATTGGACTGCACACATCAAAATGTATTACTTCCAACAAGTTGCTTTCTTGTTCCATCTTACTGAAAATGAGGCCTTTCAGTCATCTTGCCCATGTGGTATGATTTGCATGTCTCAAGTGATTCAAAATCAAATGAGTCCAAATGATCCATCTGTATGGAGTTTCTTCATGCATATATACCAATAGACATGGTTCGCATGTCTCAATCTTTTCAAAAACGAGTGAGTCCAAAGATCCATCAACATGGAGCTTCTTCATGCGTTTTATACCAATATGACTCAAATGGCAGTGCCACAAGTATGTGGTACTATCATTACTATCTTATATCTTTTGGCATGAACATGTGTATCACTACGATCGAGATTCAATGAACCATTCATTTTAGGTGCAAGACAATTGAAGGTATTATTCAAATAAACAAAGTAACCATTATTCTCCTTAAATGAATAACTGTATTGCGATAAACATAATCCAATCATGTATATGCTCAACGCAAACACCAAATAATAATTATTTAGGTTTAACACCAATCCCGATGGTAGAGGGAGCGTGCGATGTTTGATCACATCAACTTTGGAAACACTTCCAACACATATCATCATCTCACCTTTAGCTAGTTTCCATAGCCTTTTATTTCGAGTTACAAACACTTAGCAACCGAACCAGTATTTATTACCCTAGTGCTACTAGGAGTACTAGTAAAGTACACATCAATATAACGTATATCCAAAATACTTCTGTCGACCTTGCCAGCCTTCTCATCTACCAAGTATCTAGGGTGGTTCTGCTTCATTAACCGTTCCCCTCATTAAAGAAGCACTTAGTATCGGGTTTGGGTTCAACCTTGGGTTTCTTCACTAGAGCAGCAACTAATTTTTCATTTCATGAAGTATCCCTTCTTTCCCTTGACCTTCTTGAAACTGGTGATTTTACTAACCATCAACAATTGATGCTCCTACTTGATTTCTACTTTCGCGGTGTCAAACATCGCGAGTTGCTCAAGGATCATCATGTCTATCCCTGATATGTTATAGTTCATCAGGAAGCTCTGATAGCTTGGGGGAACTGACTATGGAGAACCATCACTATCTCATCTATAAGATTAACTCCCACTCGATTCAAGCGATTGTAGTACTCAGAAAATCTGAGCACATGCTCAACGATTGAGCTTTTCTCCCTTAGTTTGCAGGCTTAAGAAACTTGTCAGAGGTCTCATACCTCTTGACGTGGGCACTAGTCTGAAATCCCAATTTCAGTCTTTGGAACATCTCATATGTTCTGCGACGTTTCAAAACCGTCTTTGGTGCCACAATTCTAAACCGTTAGCATTACGCACTGAACTATCACATAGTCATCAAAACGTGTATGTCAGATGTTTCGCAACATCTACAGACGACACTTGAGGTTCAGCACACCAAGCGGTGCATTAAGGACATAAGCCTTCTGCGCAGCAATGAGGATAATCCTCAGTTGACGGACCAGTCCGCATAATTTATATTGTCAACTTTCAACTAAATTTTCTCTAGGAACATATCTTAAACAGTAGAACTAAAGCGTAAGCTACGACATAATTTGCAAAGACCTTTTGACTATGTTCATGATAATTAAGTTCATCTGATTATTTAATGAACTCCCACTTAGATAGACATCCCTCTAGTCATCTAAGTGATACATGATCTGAGTCAACTAGGCCGTGTCCGATCATCACGTGAGACGGACTAGTCATCATCGGTGAACATCTTCATGTTGATCGTATCTACTATACGACTCATGTTCGACCTTTCGGTCTCTTGTTTTCCAAGGCCATGTCTGTACATGCTAGGCTCATCAAGTCAACCTAAGTGTTTCGCATGTGTAAATCTGGCTTACACCCGTTGTATGCGAACGTTAGAATCTATCACACCCGATCATCACATGGTGCTTTGAAACAACGAACCTTCGCAATGGTGCATAGTTAGGGGGAACACTTTCTTGAAATTTTAGCGAAGGATCATCTTATTTATGCTACCGTCATTCTAAGCAAATAAGATGTAAACATGACAAACATCACATGCAAATCATAAAGTGACATGATATGGCCAATATCATCTTGCGCCTTTGATCTCCATCTTCGAGGCACGGCATGATCACCTTCGTCACCGGCATGACACCATGATCTCCATCGCCGTGTCTTCATGAAGTTGTCTCGCCAACTATTACTTCTACTACTATGGCTAACGGCAAGCAATAAAGTAAAGTAATTACATGACGTTTTTCATTGACACACAGGTCATACAATAAATTAAGACAACTCCAATGGCTCCTACCGGTTGTCATACTCATCGACATGCAAGTCGTGATTCCTATTACAAGAACATGATCAATCTCATACATCACATATATATAATTCGTCACATCCTTTTGGCCATATCACACCACATAGCATACCCTGCAAAAACAAGTTAGTCGTCCTCTAATTGTTGTTGCATGTTTTACGTGGCTGCTATGGGTTTCTAGCAAGAACGTTTCTTACCTACGCAAAAGCCACAACGGTGATATGCCAATTGCTATTTACCCTTCATAAGGACCCTCTTCATCGAATCCGATCCGACTAAAGTGGGAGAGACAGACACCCGCTAGCCACCTTATGCATCAAGTGCATGTCAGTCAGTGGAACCTGTCTCACGTAAGTGTACGTGTAAGGTCGGTCTGGGCCGCTTCATCCCACAATGCCGCCGAATCAAGATAAGACTAGTAACGGCAAGCAAATTGAACAAAGCATCGCCCACAACTACTTTGTGTTCTACTCGTGCATAGAATCTACGCATAGACCTAGCTCATGATGCCACTATTGGGGAACGTAGAAATAATTCAAAATTTTCCTACGTGTCACCAAGATCAATCTAGGAGATGCTAGCAACGAGAGAGAAGGAGTGCATCTTCATACCTTTGAAGATCTCTAAGCGCAAGCGTTACAAGAACGAGGTTGATGGAGTCGTACTCGCGGCGATTCAAATCGCGGAAGATCCGATCTAGCGCCGAACGGACGGCGCCTCCGCGTTCAACACACGTACAACCCGGGGACGTCTCCTCCTTCTTGATCCAGCAAGGGGAGAGGAGAAGTTGAGGGAGAACTCCAGCAGCACGACGGCATGGTGGCGATGGAGCTCGTGGTTCTCCGACAGAGCTTCGCTAAGCACTACGGAGGAGGAGGAGAGGGCTGCGCCAGGGGAAGGGGTGCGGCTTCCCTCTCTCCCCCTCACTATATATAGGGGGAGGGGCAGAGGAGGCACCCTAGGGTTCCCTAGGGGAGGGGCGGCGGCCACAGGGGAAACCCTAGATGGGTTTGGGCGCCCCCACCCCTAGGAAACTTGCCCCCCCCAAGCCGGGAGGGGCGACTGCCCTAGGGGAGGCGCCCCCACCTCTCTAGGTTACGTGATAGGGGGTGGGAGGGGCACACAGCCCTTTAGTGGGCTGGTGTGCCCCCTCCCCTTGGCCCATAAGGCCCCCCAACGCTTGGCGGGGCCTCCGAAACACCTTTCGGTCACGCTGGTCGTCACCCGATACTCCCAGAACAATTCCGGACTCCAATACCCTTCGTCCAATATATCGATCTTCACCTCCGGACCACTCCGGAGTTCCTCGTCATGTCCGAGATCTCATCCGGTACTCCAAACAACCTTCGGTAACCACATACTATTTCCCATAACAACTCTAGCGTCACCGAACCTTAAGTGTGTAGACCCTACGGGTTTGGGAACCATGCAGACATGACCGAGACACCTCTCCGGCCAATAACCAATAGTGGGATCTGGATACCCATATTGGCTCCCACATGTTCCACGATGATCTCATCGGATGAACCACGATGTCGGGGATTCAATCAATCCCGTATTCAATTCCCTTTGTCCATCGGTATGTTACTTGCCCGAGATTTGATCGTCAATATCCCCATACCTCGTTCAATCTCGTTACCGGCAAGTCTCTTTACTCGTTCCGTAACGCATGATCCCTTGACTAACTCCTTAGTCACATTGAGCTCATTATGATGATGCATTACCGAGTGGGCCCAGAGATACCTCTCCGTCATACGAAGTGACAAATCCCAGTCTCGATTCGTGCCAACCCAACAGACACTTTCGGAGATACCTGTAGTGCACATTTATAGCCACCCAGTTACGTTGTGACGTCTGGTACACCCAAAGCATTCCTACGGTATCCGGAAGTTGCACAATCTCATGGTCTAAGGAAACGACACTTGACATTAGAAAAGCTCTAGCAAAACGAACTACACGATCTTGTGCTATGCTTAGGATTGGGTCTTGTCCATCACATCATTCTCCTAATGATGTGATCCCGTTATCAATGACATCCAATGTCCATGGTCAGGAAACCATAACCATCTATTGATCAATGAGCTAGTCAACTAGAGGCTCACTAGGGACATGTTGTGGTCTATGTATTCACACATGTATTACAGTTTCCAGATAATACAATTATAGCATGAACAATAGAAAATTATCATGAACAAGGAAATACAATAATAACTATTTTATTATTGCCTCTAGGGCATATTTCCAACAATACAAGTGTTGCCTTCCATAATCATCGTTATAAACACATAAATATGCATCAAATTTGACTTAAGATTTTGGCCAACCTGGTTTGCCTGGATCCTGTGCTTACCCCCTACGTTCCCAAAAGTTCGGCTAGGGGATAAAGGGTGCACCTCTCTATTGTTCCCTTTGGGTCATCCGGGTTAGTACCTCAGTATGGGTGAAGCCGAAAGCTAACCATCTTAAGAATATAATTGGTTGGCAACGACGGAAGTGAAAATTTAGGTTCACTAAAGACCACAGAGTTCGGGAGCTTTCCACAAACTAAATCCTCAATATTTTCCTCCCACATTGATCAGAGTTGAGGTTTGCACGATCATGGTTAACATGATAGCCTAGGAAAAGAAACTTATAAAGGAGTAGGGCGTTTTGGTGCCCAGGCTCATCTGCACCCGGTTAGAAAAAAAATCTAAAAAATTCGGAACAAATTCAAAAAATTCCAAATAAAATTTGTGTGGTAGAAAATTTTATACGTGAGGCCCACTCCAAATTCAAGTCATTTGGACATATGAGCAACTCTCAGCAAAAAAGACAAATCGGGCCAAAACAGTACATGAACAGTAAATATTTTTACAGACCCCCAATTTGTCTTTTTTGCTGAGAGATGCTCATATGTCCAAATGACTTAAAATTTGGAGCACACCTTACACATCAAATTGTCTACCACACAAATTTTATTTGGAATTTTTTGAATTTTTCTAGTATTTGTTTTGATTTTTTTCGTCGGTGTGGGTGCAGATGAGCTCACATGCAGAAATGGATTTTAGCTTATAAACGAACTATTTTTCCTAGAAGATGTTTCTTACGTTAAAAAGTAATGTAACATATCTCTTCGCGTACCTTTGTTTATAAAACCATATGGCCAGATTGCCTTGTTTGCCATAAATCTTTGCCCTCATAAAGGCTTTATAAAGGGGGACAAACACTCCCCGACTACTGGCCGAGGAGGTTGAAGCCGATGGTCAGTTGACAAAGTTTTATACAATGCAGATCCGAGCATTAATGATGTAAAGTACTTGGATACATAGAATCATTACATATAAATTGTGAGTAAAGTCAATTTATTGCAGCCCATCTTTTAAAGAGTCAAGGGCACAATCTCGCTGAGACAACCGAGCAGCTGACATAACACTCTCATAATTCCCTATTGGTGTTGATTTCCTATTTATTAAGCCCCTTGGGGCCAACCTTGGCGAACTCGGCCTTCGCTAGCTCTAGCTCATTTAAGGAGACATTTATTCTCTTTTCGAGAAGTCTGTGTTAAACAAACAAAAAAATTCAAGCAGATATCGATCCTTAATTTGGCCACCCGTGCCCACATTAAGGCTCGGGGGCTACTGGGCTTCGCGTTCCTTACTTAGAAGCCATTAACGGGTTACATCGATCCCCTGATCTGGTGTTGCCACCCGACCAGTGGCTCGGGGGCTACCGCATTGCCGATTCATGCAGACAATTTACAAAATGCAAAACAATTTTCAAGGAGATTACAATCCTCAGGTTGGTCAGCCGCATCCAACCTGAGTCTCGGGAACTATTGTGCACTGCGTATCCATTCTTACGTACGCTGCCGAGCTAGGAGTTGATCCTCGGTCTGATTTCGCCAATCGACCTGAGTCGCAGGGGCTACTGGGATCAGAAATTTCATGTTTTCATCTAGGTGCATTTCGGATTTTAGGCTGACACACACCTTGAGAGCTACTGACTATACATCTCACCAGCAAATAAATTGCACTAATCGGAAATAAATTCCACAAAATATCATCCCATGGCCGAGGTGGTGCACTACCTCGGAAGCAGTCCCACATAAAGCTTGGATGCAACTGACTATATCCATATAGGATGTTTTCCGGCATTAAGCTCAGGTGAACTCCTTCAAAGTTTTTCAAGAATGAGATAATTTATGACACCTAAGATGCAGATCGGCGTTGGAGCTCGGCTGCAAAAAGACATCTCAGATGTAGTTCGGCGTTGGAGATCGGCTAGAAAAGACACCTCGGATGCAGTCTGGCGTTGGAGCTCGGAAGCAAGAGGACACCGCCGCATGGGAAACACTTCAAACCCGAGGTGTGGTGTAAAAAATAATAAGGCATTGATAAAGGACCAAGACTTAAAGGGCTCCTGGGATGCCCGCCGTGTGAATACTTCGGATTTAGCTCGGCAATCCTCAAGATCAAAGATGAAAAGATTTGTTGAACCAATTTTCAAGACCGACAACCGAAGACGAAGAACAGTTCGAAAAAACCGAGGAGCGTCCCCAACTTGAAGACTGGTTCAGGGACCTACTGACGGTGTCCTGGACTAGGGGGTACTCATCACGTCGCCTCCCGACCAGGTGGATCGGGACGATGACCCCCATGGCGGTTCACTCATGGGCCACTTCGGGCAGCCCATGCCGTATACAAGGAGGTTTTCACAAAACTTGGCGCACAAGACAAGTACTCATCTAAATCCTAGATCTCTGCTGGATTATATAAACCTAGGTCAGGCTAGTCAATAAATGATCTCATATTCATAAGAACAATCTTGTGGTAGATATATGTACCCAATAGTACATCCATATCAATACAATCAAAAGCAGGATGTAGGGTATTATTTCTTCGAGAGAGCCCAAACCTAGATAAAATCATGTGCCTATGTTACCATCGCTCCGAAACGCCTTGCTTAGGACCCCTATTACAAGATATGCCGGATATAAAACCGACAGCAGGGTCACTGGAGGGGAGCTGCCCCGCGAGTCGCCTAGGAGTGCGCTGGTCGCCATCTCGAAATTAGCATTTGGGGGTTTGGGAGTCGACCTCAGTGTTCATTAACCTAAACCCACGCCGTATTTTCCGTTAACTATTTGGAGCTCTAATTTTCGGTTTTTAATTTTGTTAACCGAACGGTAGAAATCGATTTTTCGGTTTATACGGAATGTCTACCCCGAGCACGTAAGCGCTGTCACTTCTCCAACGACTACCGTGCCCAAAGTAGTTTCGGTGCACACGCGGCCACAAAGCACACCCTGATCGTGCACGCGCGACGGCCGGCCGCTAGACGTCGACATGCCTATCCTCCATGCATCAGCTATCAATGATTGAGATGCTGGGACGATTGGCGACATCCCCGCCCCGGCCTGCCGGCTCGCGCCTCCTTGGAAGCACGTCCTCTCCTTTGTTATACATGTATACATACTTCATGTTAATTTCCATACCATATGATCCTCAAAAATAAAAAGAATCCATACCATATGTCACAACAATATAGAACATGAAACCAAGGGAACAAATAGAAAACAAGAAATCAAGAGAGGAGATATCTTCTCCGTCCATGTCCATTTTTATTATTTATCGGCACCTCGCGGTGGCGTCAGTGCTTATGTGCTGCCCCTCCATGATCGATCCCAACCTAACACAAGCGTTGACACCCAGAAGCCGAAGAGGGCTACTACTAGTACCGGACCGCCGGTGACCATTCCACCGGCACACGCACGGCCGCGAGAGGGTCTGATCGAATACACGCAATGTCTCGCGCTTCTTGGCTCCTGGCGTGCTCCCCGTGCGCCGGGCTCGCGTCGCTAGCCGCGCTCACCACCGGCCTGCTGGTCCTTGGCTACGCGTCGAGCTCCTTCCTCAGGGATGCGGCGTATGGGTACGACGACCCCTACAGCCAGGACGCCGCCGACGCGGCGTCGACGGCATCGCCGGCGACCGTGCCGAGGCGCGGGGACGGGTACCCGCCGGTGCTCGCGTACTACATCTCCGGCGGGCACGGCGACTCCGTCAGGATGACGCGGCTGCTCAAGGCCGTGTACCATCCGAGGAACCGGTACCTGCTGCACCTGGACGCCGGCGCGGGCGCGTACGAGCGGGCGCGGCTGGCCGGCTACGTCAGGTCGGAGCAGCCGTTCCTCGAGTACGGGAACGTGCACGTCGTCGGCAAGGGGAGCCCCGTCGACGGCCGCGGCGCGTCCGCCGTCGCCGCCGTGCTCCGCGGCGCCTCCGTTCTCATGAGGCTTGGCGCCGACTGGGACTGGCTCGTCACGCTCGCCGCTACGGACTACCCGCTCGTGTCGCAGGACGGTGAGCTGCAATCCGTCACGTCTCGTCATTTTCCCTACTCATATTCATGATCTCTTCATGTCACTGACAAAAACCAACGGTGGCGTGCGCTGCGCAGACCTTCTCTACGCCTTCTCCACCGTGCCGAGGGACCTCAACTTCATCGACCACAGGATGGACTCCGAGACCGCGCCGGTGGTCGTGCTGGACCAGAATCTCCTGCAGAACACCAACGCCGAGATCTCCCTCTCGTCGGGGCACCGTCCAAAGCCTGATGCGTTCGAGCTCTTCAAAGGTTCTCCCTGGACGATACTAAGCCGGGCCTTCGTCAAGCACTGCGTGGTGGCGCCCGACAACCTCCCGAGGACGCTGCTCATGTACTTCAGCAACGCCCTGAACCCCATGGAGTTCTACTTCCAGACGGTCATGGCCAACTCGGCGCACTTCAAGAACAGCACCGTCAACCACACGTTCCGGACTGCCGTCCCGGACGCCGCGCCGCCTCACCGGTCGCGGTACGACGCCGTGGTGAGCAGCGGCGCGGCCTTCGCCGGCCGGTTCGGTGACGACGGCGACGAGGCGCTGCTGCAGAGGATAGACGAGGAGCTGCTCAGGCGACCGCTTGACGGCGTCACGCCGGGACAGTGGTGCGCCGGCAGCGACGAGCAGGCCGCGGGCGAGGAGTGCTCCGTCGGGGGCGACATTGACGTTGTCAGGCAGACCGAGGCGGGACAGAGGCTGGCGAGCTTGATGGCCGGCCTTGTCGGGGCCGGACCGTGAGGGCTCATTGAGCATCGAGTACGAAAATTTGTACACGTGGCTCGCTGTACGCTAACAGAAATACAATAGTACTACTACAGTTGCTTTGCAGGCCGGCTGCCAAGTCGCAATGGTCCGAAATGTGTAGGACGCTAAATCCAATTGTCCGTTGTACTTCCGTTACATGCACCAATTGTTTATGGACTCTCTTAGCTAACGAACGATGACTGGGGAGAATGATATTGACGGATGATTTTCATGGCAATTTTAGTTATCAGAGGGTGGCAATCCTTTCAAACTAACATGGTTATTTCTCATTAGATAAGGCATTTTTAGAAAACTACTATTGTTGTAGATCGAACCGCTGTGACGGCATTCCCTGAGAGTTCCTTCTCAGCGAATGTTCATCGATTATGTTTACTACTTGTTTTCGAGATAGCTAACCACTCATTTTAAGTGGTTCTTTACTAATTGTTCGATCTGGTGTATCGTATAAGAGTCGTGGAGGTGTGCATAGCACGACTCTTCTTCTTTAGTTTTGTTTTCATCGTAATATGATTTAAATTTTGATAAATATTATGTGCTTAAAATCGTTGCAATATTTCCCCAAGGTATGGCAAAAAGATGTGTAGAAAAAAGTCGCTTTTTTGGCACAATATTCAACACAAAGCTATATAGGCAACAAATCGTAATATTTACAACAAAGAAAATTAAATTGTAGAATAAAAAACATTGCACACAACAACACAAAAACACCTTCGCATCATGAATCAAAATATTCAGCGAATGCCTGGAATCATCGCAATATAGCACTTGTGTATATGCAACAAACTGTTTGTGCTTGCCACAGGTTGAAAGAGTCCATGACATTTCTATGGAAAAATCATTGAATGAGTATGAGTATGCCAACCGCTAAAAATCTTTGTATATCGCTACACTATTACATTGATCGTCACGACCAACACAAACTTCATCATGACAACAGAAAACAGTGGTGTGGTGTTAGTTTACCTTTACATTCTCCACATGAATATCAGTTACATGGTTACATATCTTGTACACCCTAGAGCTCATGAATAGATGCCCCTAGAGTTCTTCCTAGCAATGACACTCCTCGGGGAATTCCCTAGGCCCACACCATCAACGAGACCATCAATGAGTCTCTTGTCTAGTCTCCCTTAATTTCAACTTGCTCTTCATCGACTCAATCTACTCGATTGTCTCTACAACCTCTTTTATGGACAGACGACTCTTTTGGTTCATCGGGCATGCACTTGAGAATGAATTGAGCTGCATGGAAGGCCCCTTAGGCATGGCACTACCCCTCAAGCCGGTTGTCCATCAGCTCCCTGAGCCTCCTCTAGTAAGACAAGAGTGGCTTTGCCCAATTAACCAGGTTGCCCTTCTCCCTAGCTAGTGTTTCTCGGGTCCAACACCCTCAGACTGCAGAGCATCTCGAGCAGCACGACATCAAAACCATACACATCACTCTTCACATACAGGTGGCCTTGAATGAAAGATGATCAGTGTCAATCGATGTCATGAACAGATGATGCACATTGTTAATTTGTGTACTGCTTTCACTCTAGCTACACAAGAAGGGCCAACACCGGGTTGCTTTTCCCTTTCCCGAGCTGTAAATTTCCCACTATTATCTCTTCTTGAAGTCACTTCGCCATTTCTTGCCTTCTCCACCCGACTGCCTAAGTAATACAAGATCATAGTACCATGTATCCAACACCAAAGACCCAATGGTTCGAGCGAACATAGAACTCATTGATAAGAGTTTCTTGTGGGAATTTTATTGACCACTCTGCGTTAGAAACAACAAAATCCAATCTCTCGCGAATGACTCCTCTTTTCCATGTGAACGGATTATCCAAATAACCCATGTCTTCGAGGCCACAATCACTTAAACAATCTCTAAACTGATTCATCATAGCTTGTGGTCTCATATTTCCCCTCCCTTCTCACTAGCAAACAATATTTCATTAAAATCTCTGGCGAGAGCTCTTGCTATGTAAATCCCTAATATACCGGCCCAAGACATGTGTGCTCCACGTCGGGTGACCATAACATCCAGACAACCTCCAATAAACTTCATATCCTTTCTCATCAACACACCAATGAAATAATGACCAAAATATTCAACTCCGCTTTATTATCTTGATAAAATAAAATAAGGTTGCTAGAGCGACCATCACTCTCCATACAGAAATGAAATCAAAACCCAACTAGCGATGAAGCTCATGCCCCTTCGTTTATTTAAATGTGACTCCGGAAGAAAAATAGTAGCTGCCCGAATCCACCCTTGAAGATCCAAGAGCTCCTGAACTATCGTGGTTGATAGCATACCACGACAGTTCCAAGCAAGGTTTTCCCGGTGTCCTCCACCTAGGATGTTGCCAATATCTCCAACGTGTTATTGTTAATTGGCAGTCCATCACTTCCTTTGTTGGCCGTATGCATCGCCCATATGCAGAGGCCGGGGTCATCCTCCTTTTCTAAAAAAAAATCACTTCCTTTGAGCTTCCTTTTGTTGGCATTTTTCTGTGGTGCACCTGAGTCATATGCCATCCAGGCATCCACAAATTAGACCACAATATGAGGAACTTTCGACGAGACAATTGCACCAAAGGCACAATTACACTTCAAGTTCTAATTTATCGCCGCACCTGAGTCATATGCCAACCTCTTCCCAAGCACATTCAGTTCATCCATCTAAGCGTCTTGTCTACTTCCCTTATTACCTGCCAATCCGTCAAAAGCTTCATTGCCCTCATCCTTTCCTTGGGCATTATACACACTGTTCCAACGCCAACTACCAGCAGGGAAAGAACTCTCCCCAACGCTCTCTCACGGCCGTGCGAACCTGACCCGGGCCCGCTCCTTCCTCCTCTGTTACCATCTGCAGAGCCTTGTCTAGCGCTTCCACCCCGGCCTCTCATCCTTTCAGCGTGAATGAAATCACTCCACTAAATTTTTGACTTGTCATGTTCTCCATTACCACACTCTCTGTGCTGGTGTCCAAACTCTCCACAATGTTTAAAGTAAATTGGGAGCTTTCATACTTAACTTGGTAGTAAAACTTTTCCCCGCCCTTCAACACATACGGCAGTCTTTTTTTACAATATCAAACGTGCTCATTAGATCAATACATCTTGGTGCCTCCACTCTGATTTATAGTTTGGGTTAGGTTTTTTTAGTCCTTGCAGGTGCGGCGCTCAGACGGATGGCGGTGCTTCTTCTTCGAGTTTGTCTTTCATGTTACGACCCTCCTCGAGTTCGTCCCTTTGGATGTGGTCGACGGAGGTTCGGCGTAGATTTCTACAATTTCTTTGAGACGGTGAGGTTGGAGTTTCTCATCATGTGGCGAGATTTGGTGTCAAACGCTTCAGATCTATGCAAGGCTTTGACGACGACAATTACGGCTTCAGGGCGCTGGTCCTTAGGGGCACGTGCAAGAAGACTTTCGGGTGTCATCGACAAGGTCAAGCCGGCTCCGGTAAGGGAGCGGCGACAACGGCACGCCGGCGGCTCGTTCTGGCGGCGGCAGTGGTTGTTCGGTGATCTCGGAATCTTGATGTAAATTTTATTATGTTTGAGATGTTTTGTACTCCCGATAAACTTTAATAATAGATCTGATAGTTTTCGGGGAAAAAGTGCTCATTGGAGATCAATCGGAGGACTACAACACCAAACACGTCGACACACATTGGAACGGTCCAGCGCAACCAAAGGACAGGAACAATTCCATGGACAACCCTAGAGAAGTAGAGAAAATAAAAACAACAACAAGGCCCTCCAAGATCCAGGAACCACGTCTTCAATGCTCGCCACATCCCGCCGCCTATGGAACACCGACGAAGAGGATGACAACAAGCCACCAAACCCAGCTGCTTTGTGGCGTTCACCTAAGGCCCGCCGCGACCGGCAAGGCTCAATGACGATAAGGAGCATACACCAGACTCTTGATCCAGGCCCGGCCCATAGGCCGGGCAAACGGGGCGCTCGCCCTGGGCCCCCGGCAGGTAGGGGCCCCGGCCCAGGTATTGCTGCTACACTGCGGCCCCCCTTCCCTCTCAAAGAAAAACAAAAACTGCAGCCTCCCACGCGCCATTACCTCTGACTCCTCCAATCAATTTTCTGTGACGCCTCGTGTTTCCAGATTTACATTACGCCGCCGCCGCCGCTCGCTACCTGTTCCTTCCCAAGGTCACGACTCACGAGCAGTTGAGCATCTATGGACAGAACAGCAACGCAACTCCATTCTTCCATGAACTAAACAGTTCTACTCGCCCCCTGCAAATATTTATCTGGGAGATGGTACGTGTTTGCTGTTTATCTCTGAATTCAACGTTCAGTAGCTCTGATCTTGTCCTGCCAACGAAATAGAGTCACTCATATAATTTTGTTTTGTTCTTAGTTCTAGAGGCACTCATTAGATTCGAGAGAGTGCCCTGTAGAAAGAAAGCAGGGGGAAAGGCTTCTTCAGTACATCGGCAATTATGTTCACTGCATGGCCTTTTTTCTTCCCATGGATCTAGCCAACAATATCCGACCATATTAAGGTGCTTTTATTCCTTGTCTTGGTCATTTTTAAGCACTGTGTCTACTGATGTCTTCCAGAAAATATTTCTTCAATCTCTCTTCTAAAAAGTTTGTTTGTGAACCAATCTTTTGTGGAACCATAATGTTTTCCTTAGTACAATGATATACTTTTCTTTTATTCATAGAGAAGCAAGCTGTTTGTAATGTCTCCCGCAAAAAAAAAGGTTGTTTGTAATGTCCTTTTCAGATTATAGAGACCACGAAGAGTACTGGTTATTTTCTTTGCCATTGGATTATAGAATTTAGTATATTTTGTCATTCTTTGTAAACAAGGGCCCTCGACGTCGTCTCGCCCCTGGGCCCCCAATATCAGTGGACCGGCCCTGTCTTGATCATGGTAGTGACATGAACCTTTAGTTTAACGCGAACAAATACCCCCACGAAACCTAGAAGTAATTATCTGGAAGCTTATGTATTTGTGCGCCCAGGCTGCTAATCTTGTGAGTTTCACAGATTCGAGCCATGCCATCAGAACAGCTATGCCCCTCGTTAGGGATGTAAATGGCTCATTCTCTAGCTAAAGAATGTGATATAGTTAGCTTTACTTAGCTCGATAGTTCATTTTTTTCAACAATTTTTTTTATTAAACTGTTAGACCGATAAGTCGTCTTAAACTTGACCCGGTTTATATCTCTACCCCTCGTGCATGGCTTTGTTCCGGTCCACCAAGCAATTGAATTTGGACCGTGAATAAGTTGGCACTGATCTGCCTCCAAACAATCTAGCGAAGAGAGCTCCATGACTTTCTTTGGTGTATGCAGTGACCCCACAACTTGTACATAGAATCTCTACTGGGTGTGTGCACTCTTGCCAGAGCAAGCCACTTCGCAGGTTCAATCTTTTTTTTTTTTTTGAAGTTCACTTCGCAGGTTCAATCGATTCCTGGACTTCTTCCAACACAAATTTATCATCCTCTTTCTTTTTCAGACTCAAACGATCAATAAGATCCTCCATCATCTCCTTTGGCTTCCCGTTCTGCGACCTGCTTGCATTCAATGCAATAAGATCCTCCATCTTCTCCTTTGGCTTCCCGCTTTGCCACCTGCTTGCATTCAATGCAATAAGAAGAAGCCCTAGATCCCATGTTCTATGTCAACCAAGGTCGGAAAGGTTGCAAAAGGAACCCCTGGATCAGTCGAATCATTAGAGCATCTTCAATAGATGGTCCAAATGTAAAAATAACTAACTTTTGGACCGTCTGGGGCAAAAAATGCTGCTCCAACAGACGGTCCATATGCAAAAAAAAATTGAACTGCGGCCTCCTCGTGATGTAAAATGCAACACCTCGCGATGCAAATATACATCACGAGATGCATCTGGTCCAAAACCAGTCGTCGCCCGCGAACGTCCAACCGCCACTTCATTTCCGTCCCCGCCCGCGCCCGTCCGCCCGCCCGAAGAACAGCCGCCCGGAATCCGCCGCCGCGACCGCCCAAAACCTCGCCGTCGGCGCCGCCAACGCCCCACATCCCCTCCGCCGCCCTCCGCCCCCGTCGCCTCCCCGCCGCCGCCCGGACGCCACCGAATCGAGTGGTAGCCGGCGCGGGATCCGGCCCCTCCGGCGGTCCGGCGGTCCGGCTGCCGCGGTAGGCCTCCGTCGGGTCTTTTAGGCTGCCGCCGACCTCCTCCCGTCGGCCGTGAGCCTGTCCACGGCCGTTGCACCGGCCGCACGACCGCCTCCCCGCCGCCCTCCGCCCGGCTGCCGAACTAGTCTTCGCCGCCCGCCGAGCTCCTCTTGGCCGGCCTCCAACCTCATTTCTTATCACCGCCGCCGTCCGGAGCCGACCGCAGCCGTCTGCAGGAGCCAATCCAAACGGCGGTCATCTTCTTCCACCGCGCGCACAAGGTGTTCGACGGAATTCCCCAAGGTAAAAAAATGACAAAACTTAATGATTTAACTTGGGATTGGATAGTATGTTTGACGGTGGTTGTGTGCATTGTAGATGAGCCCGGTTGACTCCTCTTTCGTGGATGATTCATCATCGGACGAGGAATTTGATTTGCATGAAGAAGAGGAGATTGCTATGCTAGTGGCCATGCACAAGAGGAAGAAACCGAAGCACGGTGGTTCCGTTTATGGTCGTGCGTTCATTCGGAGAGAACGGATTGATGCGCACAAACGGTTGGTGTGCAACTACTTTGCATCATCACCTGTTTTTTCGGAGAATTACTTTCGACGCCATTTCAGAATGTCGAAAGACTTGTTCTCTCGCATTTGCAATGAAGTGAAGCAGCATAACCCAGTCTTCGAGCAGAGAAGGAACTGTGCCGGGTCGCTTGGCCATAGCATTGAGCAGAAGGTCACTGCCGCTTTGCGCATTATGGCATATGGTGTTCTGGCAGATTACATTGATGACAACTTGGCGATGGCAGAGAGCACTTCTATCTTCTATGTCAAGCAATTTGCAATAACTATGGTAGAAGTGTTCGGTCCACAGTATTTGAGAGCACCCAATGCTCAGGACACTCAAAGGCTTTTGGAGATGAACAAAGCTCGAGGGTTTTCAGGTATGCTCGGGTCTGTGGATTGCATGCATTGGAAATGAAAGAATTGTTCAAAAGCATGGCATGGAAAAATCAAGGGGCGTGGGAAGGATGTCACTATCATTCTTGAGGCAGTTGCTGATTATGAAACATGGATTTGACATGCATATTTTGGTATGCCCGGTTCTTGCAACGACATCAACGTGCTCGGCTGGTCACCTCTCTTTGCCAACTTAGCAAATGGAGAAGCACCACCGGTGACCTTCGAAGCAAATGGCCGCACCTACCACTATGGGTACTATCTTGTAGATGGGATCTACCCGAGGTGGAGTACGTTCGTCAAACCGATTGCAAAACCTGAAGGTAAGAAAGAACTTGTCTTTCATAATGCACAAGCGGCGACTAGAAAAGATGTTGAGAGGGCATTTGGGATTTTGCAATCCCAATTTGCTATTGTGCGAGGACCATCTAGATTTTGGGATCAAAAGATCCTTTGGTACATCATGACCGCTTGCGTGATCATGCATAACATGATCATTGAGAACGAGTGTGAAAAACATTTAGAATACAACTTCTATCACTTGATGGGCATTCCTGTTAACCCCATGCAAAAAGAACAGCGCATCAGACGTTTCATGAAGGTGTACAACGAGATTAGAGACAACGATGTGCATGACCAACTCTAGAAAGATTTGATGGAAGAGCATTGAAAATGGCATGGCGAAAGTTCCGCACAGATTCATTATTTGTTTGTTCAAAACTATGTTGTATTTGTGTTGCATTGCATCTCCTGGATCCGAAGAACTATGTAATAATTTGATATTGTGGACATGAATTTTTTTATGTTATTTTCAAATATTTGCGACTGGACAGCGGCTGAACAGCAGCCGGGCGGCTGCTGGCCGGTTTTGGACCATGAATTTGGACCATCTGTTGAAGTTGGCCTTTTTTCGGAGCTCCAAAACGCAATTTTTTGACGGTCTAAAATTTACATCTCCGGTTTTGGACCTTTGGATCATCTATTGAAGATGCTCTTAGAGAGGAAGGGAGGATAGAGGCGGTCCGTGGTGGTCAGAAATCGAAATCGCTGTGCACACGATCTTTCATACACGATGTGTGCACAACATGATTTTGAAGCCACACGGATTACAAAACGAGCCAATCCAATGGTGTAGATTACTGTCGTGTGGAGCGTCTCTGAATTCATTGTCTGCTACAGCGGGACTTACTGACAGAGGAGATCAAAACCCTTGTTTTTTAGCTACAGGAAGAAGGAACATGATGTAACAAAAATGAATAGAAGATGGCTCAAAAGACGAGCGAGGAAGTCACATGGCTGCCGTTCGCATAACATCAGAAGCATACATCATGCTTATACGCTTTGTGCCCATAGTTCAGGGCGAATTACACTTTCCGATTGACCAGGCAAACAATCGTATGTGTGTGTGGCCATTTTGCTGTTACACATGGATAGTAAACTAGTCGTACATAAAAAATCTCTCCGTAGAAATAGCCAAAGAGTGAAAATTCTGGCCAATTTCCCTCGAGACCCACTTGCCTAATGGTACCGTGACATCACAAATGGAGGACTATATGCATGGTCATCCTCTGTTGTAGTTTACCGAGACAAGTTACCATGAAGAGATTCTTCAAAATTGGATTATTTGTGTTTTATCTTCCATGCCCGTAAGACTTTTCCAGCACAGGAACGGCAGGTCCATAAATTCTAAAACATCGATCGCTAAATGAGCCCACGAGCTTGGAAACAACTTCCTTGAAGAACATGGAAGCAACCTGCGGTGAAAAGCTTGATAAGGACTGCAGAAAATAACAAAATGAAGCCACTTGATATGTATACGTACTCATAGCAAACAAGTTTTACCTGCCGATATAGGGGTGACTGAAACTTAAAATCGACTAAGAAGTAAAGGTCACAGGTTCCAGGAACAGGACCAGGCTTGAATTCCCAAACGTTTATCAAATGATCGAAAAGTCCACTTTGAGACGCAGTCGTCTGCACCAGAGCAATAGTCAGAAGCAAAAAAACACTGCACCTACTAATTCAGGAGAAAAAATGGTAAGAAGTAGGACAAAGAAAGTATTAGTGTTGCTACAGAGAATTGCCTATCACTGTGATAAAAACTGAAAGTTAAAGAGGTACCCTAGATTGACTGCAACCAACTATCCAAATTGATAAATAGAATTTCATCCGCTGACCATAGTATTTATTAGAACAAAGTGAAAAGAAGCTATCACGCTTGCTCTGGAAGGCTAGAAGTCCGCACACTAATTAGAAAGCGAAGAGACAGATCTACACTGCTTATTAGGGTGGGTTCAGATTATAACAGTGCCGATTAATACAGATAAAAAACATGAAAATTCAAAAAAAATCATGTATTAGAACTGTTACAGATCTATGAGATCCAGTGCATGACACTTCATCAGTATTACAGCATATGTATGAATTGCAATATCTAGCCGTGCAAGTGAGCTGGAATTCGGCTAGTTTGTGTATATCTTAAGGAAGTCTGTCATCCAAGAGCTGATCAAATGGCATGACCTCAAAATCAAGTGCACCTCCGAGTTTTCAGGCAAAGTACTTCTACAGTTGTGCTTATCAAAGAAATCAACCCATAGAGAAACATCCGTATTTACAGAAGCCATCAAACTTTCAGTTAAAGAAAAGCTCATGATGAAACTTTGGTGCATACTCTTGTTATGTTCTGTCTTGGATGATTTTAAATGGATGATACGTTTTCAGGTTTATGACACTGCGATGATACTCCCACAAGATATGATATGGCAAGGTGAACAGAATATCTATGATATGAGTCGAGAACAATATCTGCTCATATTGGTTAGTTCCAAGTGTGAATTTAGTAATAACTCAGAAATGCTTAAGTTTGTTCAAAAGCAGGCCATCCCAGTCAAAACCGGCAAACAGCAGTTAGTTCATTTTCTTTCTCTGCCTGGGATCCAAGCGCTAAAGCTAGTTAGATACCGTATTTGAAGGTATGCGACGGTTTTGTCTAGTTGGGGAAACTGTATTTGAAGAACCTACCAACACTATCTCCAACATAATAAGTCTTTGCTACTTATAGTTCAGCTACAATAATATCATCTCTGGCCACATAAGAGTCTGGGCGTATGAACAAAATGAATATAAACAAATAACCTAAGATTAGCTCATGGAAAAAATAATACTGCCGATACTAAACCAGGTTAAAGTGTTATAATCAGCAGACCCAACAATAAACCATCGAAGGAAGTGATGAATTAATTTTTTACAAGTGACAACAATACTCCCTTGGAATAGTACATCCATTTGCAGCTTACTGTGATGAATGATATAAATCATGATGGTGGTTTTGCAATTACAAAAGGAATAAATAGCTACCGTATATGTCATGAATATGATTGAACTTGCAATACAGCTCACCCTAGATCAACTTTTATCCCCGTTAGTTTTTTTTCTTATTCTAGAATCATTTGAGAATCAATAATATCTAATTAGGTGATACCAATTGAATTGTCTGCCTTCATACTACTACATTATCCCATGAGAGGGGTGACTAGTGCATTACACAAGTCTCACCTTGATATACTTGGGCTTCTCCATCTCCACATGAGAGACATAGCTTTCGACAAAGAACTTGAATCCAATTTCGAGCTCGGCGTCAAACGAGCCGTTGTCATACCGCCTAATAACCCTGGACCGCTGGCACCAGGGCACAAAATCCTCGTAGAGGTCCACAGCCGCGACGACAGCATACATCTGCTCTGGCGAGTACCTAGGACGACACAGACACCAGAATCAATCATTTCCATTTCAGAAGTCAGACACCTGGAGAGCACCCCGAGCAAGCGAAGCGGGCCATGGTTGATATATTACCCCATCACGCGCCTCTCCTCGTAGACCTTGGAGAGGACGCTCCCCTCCTCCCCGTCGCCGCACCCGAGGAAGCTCCTCGTCTGCGCGCCCGCGGGCAACCCCGCGCCCAACCGGCGGGGCTCGCCGCGCGCCGGCGGATCGGCCCAGCGCCCGACCCTGCCGCCTAGCCCGGCCAGCGTGGCCGCGCACCTGGCATTGGCGAGCGCCTCCCCCCTGCCGCACTCGCCCTCGGCGAACCCGCGCAGGAGGGCCAGCCCCCTCCTCCGCAGCACCGACCGCGCGCACGGCAGCATCGTCGGAGGCCTCCAGGCGTGATCCGGCCGGCGGGGGAACCCTAGATTCGGGGGTCGATGGTGCGGTTGGCGGCGTCGCCGGAGGAGGCCGTGGAGGGATCGGAGGTGGGCCGAGAGGCGTGGGGGAGCGGAGCTCCTAGGTTGCGGGGGCAATCGGATTTGGGGAGAGGTGGAGCGGGCGGTATGGGGAGGGAGGACAGCGGGGTGGGCGGGCGCGCGTGGGGTGGGGGGATGCGTGGCTGGCTGTGGTTGGTGCCTACGATCTGGCGCGACCAGAAAAGAAAAGAAAACGTCGGAGCTGGCGAAGACTCGTCGAGGCTGTGCCGTCGGATGATCGGTACGGGCGGCGGCACGAGTATCATGCCCGGGTCGGGCCGGTGGACGGCGGTTGCGTCCTTGCGTGTGCTCACCTAATTTGACCAACGACCATGCCGCGCAAGGGTTTCCCCGAGGAAGCTTCTTTCATGTCTAAAAAATTGACCAGGCACACCCTCGGAAATAGCCAATAGGTCACGGGTCTCCGGTCTCATTGCACCCGAATTGAAAAAATTAATTTAGAGAACTTTAAAAAGGTAAAAAAAATCTGAAACTTTTTTGAAATCAAACTGATTAGGCATTACACACGTGTGAAAAGTTTCGCCAAGGAATATCGTCGACCGACTTCAGGGCCAGGAAAACAAATTTGAGATTACACAAAACGTGAATAGTAACTTTAATATGGTGTCGGTTTTGTTTTTCTTCGCATAGAATACCACGGGAGTCATTTCTCCGCGAAAGCTTTCACCCGAGTATTACGCTAGACCATACTTGTTAAAAAAATCAGAAATTCTTGACACTTTTATTTTTTTTAAAAATTGTTTTCCATTTCGGGTGTATAGGCCTCCATGTTCCAAAGATCCATGTCGTGTACTCCCTTTTTTTGTTTACTTTGCCTATAAATTTATTTTTTATAATGTTTGACCAACTTTATAAAAAAAATAACATCCACAATATGACATCAATATCATTAGATGCGTATGAAATTAATTTTCATATTGTATAACTTTAGTATTGTACAATAGACCCAAAGGGTCGGACCCGGACCCTGCGTAAGCGGGAGGTACATGCACCGGACTGGCCAGTATTGTAGATGTTGATATCTTTAATGTAAGGGTGTGTCTAGGGCACATCTAGATGTGCCCTAGTTATTGCATATCTAAGTGAGTGAATCAAGCATAAAGAGGAAAAGAAAAAAGAAAAAGGAATTATCCACACGAATCTCGACGGAAGATCAATGACATAAGACTTCGATGTGCAATACTTATGGCACATCTAGATATGTTTTAGCAAATCTGTTAATGTAAATCTGGTCCAACTTTGCATGCCAAGTTGTAAATATGTCTGGACTGATCACGTGCCAAAAAAATTTGGGGGGGGGGGGGGGTTGTACAACAGCGAACGTATCGGTGCACCAAAGCAATTGGTGCTACCGGTGCACCGGACCCCTGTTGCACATTCAAAAATGTTCAAAAAAATCCAAAAAAAAATATGTATCGATACAACATCAATGTATGTTGTCATAAAAATTCAAAACAATGCTCAAGATACAAAAATGACAAATTTGACGTCAATGTGCTAATGGGCCAAAACTGAAGCCCAACTTGTGTTATTTATTATTCAGTGTCAAATTTGTTATTTTTGTATCTCGAGCAGTGTTTTGAATATTGATTTAAAATTTTGTGACAATGTACATTCATGTTATCTGAATGCACTAATATTTTCCGGATTTTTTGAACATTTTTAATGTGTAACGGACGACCGGTGCACCAGTAGCACCAATTGCTTTGGTGCACTTGTACAACATGGCAATTTTTTGAATTATTTTGTTTCCTAAGCATGGCAAAAAAAAATAGAAAAAAAATAAAAGTCACATGGCGAATTTGTGAACATGTATTGCTCAGGACATGACAAGTTATAAAAATGTTCCTTTTTACTGAAACTCAGATCCCATGACAGAGCCATAGCAAATTACTTTCCTAGAACATGATAAGTTTCTTCGGGCCATGGCAAATTGCTTTGCTGTACCATGGACTAGTTTTACATCCATGGCATATTTCAGAGCTTTGGCAAATTAAAGTTTACGAACCATGGAAAAATTAGTATGTACAACATGGCATGATTTCTGTACCTACATATGCTTTTTATATGCATGATGAAATCATGTATAGATGGTAGTTTATTACTCCCTCTATAAACAAATGTAAGACTAGGTATTTTTATCATCAACATGTCAAATTACACACATGTGTATCTTTGAATCCCAGGTTGCGTGGTAGTTTTATTTTAGAAAGAATGGCAACTTCTGTATGATTTTTACCTAATTAAGTTGGGTGCAAAATATTTTTTTTAAAGCCTGGTTTTTATGGTGCAAAAGGTGGACCTTTTATGAGACATTTTTACTTGGCACCTATTGATCTTTATTTTATGAGACATTTTTATGGTGCAAAAGGTGTACCATCTTCCCGTAAATGAGAGATGTGGAAGAAGTGGAAGAAGATTATACGGGATCCCAAACGGGTTTGCAGGAGCTGTTGGGGGTCTATTTTACCCTCAACTTCCTGTAACGATAAAAAAAATAACAATATTTGAGTTGCTCTCACCACGGTCCCAAACTTTTTAGGTTCAATTTTTTTCTTTCAAAATAGCAGTTATCATGCCTTCATTAAAAAGAAAAGAGTCGCTCAGTTAATAAGATTGCCCTGTTAATTATGAATAACCCGGCGAAAACCATCACAACTGCTGAGTGGCACACATAAAAAAATCCACACACCGCTCCAAAGAGATCCTCAGCGAGACAGCACGCAAGCGTCATCGTCATCACTCCTCTTCTAGAGGCGTCATTGCCATCCCTACACACTGAGCAAACGATTCCGACTTCGCTGTAGGCGATCGTCGACTCAACCCATACTACAGAGGTCATGAGGGGTTGCATGAAGATCCGTGCCAAAACTCAGCCATCAACGATCAAACAGCGTAGCTCCAACTCTGATGCAGAGCTACAAAAGACGAAACCATGCACGACTGGCGCCACGGAAGATCGCCAGACGGGCCACCTACAACTAGTCATCGTAAACCACAGGCCCCACCGCCGCAGCTTGGACTTCACAGCAACAGGAAAACCGAGGCAAACTCGTGGACACGCCGGAGAAGAGCTGACTACCTCAACCATTGCAACATCGCCGACACATCGCCCTCACCACCATTGTTGCCACAGAATCCTAGACGTCACAACCACCGCCATCCATCGGTTCTGCTAGACGATGCCGAGCTCCCAAGACGAAGCCCCCAAGAGGGAATATGACACTGAGGCGCCACCATCGTTCGTTCACAGGTCAAGGCCTTCCCCTGGAGAGGCCGAGATGGCCGGACCCGTGAGGTAGGGGTGCAACAGCAAAGCAACGATGCCTCCAGGAAGGTAAATGACGGCCACAGCCGCCGCTATCGCTGGTCACAACACAAAGCCGAGACAGGGTCTGCACCCAAGCTCCCACACCACCCTCTTTTTTTAGCAACGCTCCCACACCACCTCAGTCGCACATTATCCCGCGCCAGCATCGGCAAGCGCACCAACCAGCACCACCATCGGAGCTGCTATCAACGAAGAAGAGGCACCGAGATTCGCCGCACCGAAGTCCAAATTAATCACAAACATAAATGGTCGACGTTGTGGCATTGTTACGATGAATTTTTTTACTGCAAGGCATGTTTGGGCTTGCCCACCATCCATTATTGTGCAAAAAGAGGCATGCAATATAGGGGAGTTGGCTCGGCAAATGCAAATTGCAACACTGAAATAGTAAAATTTCAAAAAAAGTGGATGAAACAACGACGGGATCGCCGGACTTAATCAGGCTCAGGGCTATCTCAAACTTACCGTGGCTGGTCTGTGGTGATTTCAACGAAGCCCTGTGGCAGCATAAGCATTTTTCTAGAACAAATAGAAATGAAAACCAAATGGAGGCGTTTAGAGATACACTCTTCGTATGCGAACTGGTTGACTTGGGGTTCTCGGGTGCGCCATACACTTATGATAATGGCCATCGTGGGAACGGTAATGTCCGAGTTTGTCTGGACCGGGCATGTGGTAATAATGATTGGAGGGATGTGTTTCCGTATGCGTGGGTGCAACATTTGGTCTCACCTCGGTCGGACCATTGTCCCTTATTGTTACACCTTGATGAGGTACAGGACCAGCGTCGGAGAGGTCAACAGAGATATGAAATTATGTGGGAGAGGGATAGTAGAGGTTAGGCCGAGTGGTGATCTTGGGGATGTTGCCTCAGCTCTTAAATCGGTGCTGTATGACCTACGTAAATGGAGTAAGGAAAATTTTGGACATGTGGAGAAACAGATTGCAGCACTAAGGCAAGAACTAGAATCATTACAAGCATCTTCCGCTGATCGTTTGTTGATTAGGAAGAAAATGGAAGAGCTGGATGAACTACTCTACAGAGAGGAAATGATGTGGCTCCAGCGCAGCCGCATTACCTGGTTAAAAGAAGGTGACCGGAATACTCAATACTTCCATCGCCAGGCAGTGTGGCGGGCAAGGAGGAATAATATTAGAAGACTGCAGAAGGAGGATGGGTCGTGGTGCTATGCACCTACTGAGATGGAACGTATGGCTGCATCGTACTTCCAGGAGTTGTATAAGAAGGATCCCACCCTTTCCCCTGAGATTGTGTTGGATCAGATCGTACCCAAGGTCACGAATGATATGAACGAGAGCTTATTGGCGCCATTTTCTGATAAGGAGATCGCGGATGCATTGTTCCAGATCGGTCCTTTAAAGGCACCCGGTCCAGACGGCTTGCCTTCAAGGTTCTATCAAAGAAATTGGGGCTGTGTAAAGGAGGAAATTACAGCTGCGGTACGGAAGTTCTTTGACATAGGGCACATGCCGCTTGGAGTGAATGAAACATCAATTGTATTAATACCAAAGATCCAACATCCTGTGTCTCTTAAGGATTTTCGGCCGATTTCGTTATGCAATGTGGTCTATAAGATTGTCTCAAAGTGTTTGGTAAATCGTCTCCGTCCACTTCTTACGGAGCTGATTTCTGAAAATCAATGTGCGTTCATTCCGGGCCGTTTAATTTCAGATAATTCCATCATCGCCTTCGAATGTATCCACCATATTCAATCCTCATCCCGAGATGTTGATTTTTGTGCATACAAGTTGGATCTATCGAAGGCGTATGACCGTGTTGATTGGGACTTTCTGGAGCGTGTGCTATTGAGATGGGGTTTTGCTACCCAGTGGGTATCTATGGTCATGCAATGCGTGCGTTCAGTGAGATTTTCAGTAAAATTCAATGGGCGTCTCTTGGAGCAGTTTTCACCTTCTCGAGGTTTGCGTCAAGGTGACCCTCTGTCACCCTTTTTATTCCTCTTTGTCGCTGACGCTTTATCTGCTCTGCTTCATAATGCTGTCCAAACAAGAGGACTGGAGGCCATAAAGATATGTAGAAGAGCTCCGGCCATTTCACACTTATTATTTGCTGATGACTCCCTACTTTTCTTCCGGGCAACTACGGATCAGGCGATGATTGTTAAGGATGTTTTGAACACTTATGCTTCATCTACGGGTCAACTTATTAACCCCTCGAAGTGCTCCATCCTATTTTCTGACAGTTGTCCGGATACAGTAGTTGTTGGTGTTAAACAAGTCTTGGGTGTGGTACAAGAAGAGTTTGAACCAAAGTACTTGGGCCTCCCGGTCCCGGAAGGAAGAATGCATAAAGGACGTTTTGAGTCCTTGCAGTCCAGGTTGTGCAAAAGATTAGTTGAATGGAGTAAACGGTATTCCTCTTATGCAAGTAAGGAGGTTTTAATCAAATCTATCACCCAAGCGCTTCCAGTTTATGTCATGAGTATATTCAAGCCGCCCTTCTCTGTCTGTGACGATCTTACAAAAATGATGAGACAATATTGGTGGGGGGTGGAAAACGGGAAGAGGAAGATGGCTTGGGTGGCCTGGGACAAGCTGTTGTTGCCGAAGGAAAAAGGGGGGTTGGGTTTCCGGGACATGAGAGCCTATAACCAGGCTTTGCTCGCTAAGCAAGCGTGGAGGCTCATCACAGCCCCGGAGTCGCTGTGTGCACGACTCCTCTGTGTGAAATATTACCCGAATGGGAGTCTAGTGGATACGGTGTTCCCTAGCAATGGCTCGGCGGTGTGGAAAGGAATTGAACATGGTCTGGAGTTAGTGAAAGAAGGTATGATTTGGCGTGTGGGTAATGGTGAACATATACGAGTTTGGAGGGACCCTTGGATCCCTCGAGGGCCTCCATACAAGCCAATTCTGCCGAAAAGGAACTGCCGTCTGAGTAGAGTTTCGGAGTTCCTAGACGACCATGGTTACTAGCGTCTTGACCTTTTGCAACAATATTTTTGTCAGCCAGATATAGAGTCAATATTGAGGATTAGGACATCCTCACGGCAGCAGGAAGATTTTGTATCTTGGCCATGGGATATCTCCGGTCATCTTACAGTGAAAAGTGCTTACCATTTTGCTATGTCAGACCACTATGACCATTTTTGTCCGGGGGCGTCTAGTACGGCATCTTCTGGGTCTCGATCCTCATGGAAATTAGTGTGGGGTGCAGCAGTTCCACCAAAGTTGAAACATTTTGCATGGCAGTTAGCCTCAGGATCGCTGCCAACAAATGAGGAGAAGAACAGGAGACACATGGGGACAAGTGGATACTGCAGGTTATGTGATCGTGAAAAGGAATCATCATTCCATGCGCTTTTGGTGTGCAATAATGCAGCTAATTTGTGGGATACTATGAGCACTCACTGGCCGCTTCCAAAACGAAAGGATAGTATATGTACAGGTGACGAATGGATCTTTCATCTCCTAGCGGGCTCACATGAGCATGTTCGTAGCAGAATCATAATGGTGTTGTGGCGCAGTTGGTCCCTCCGTAATGAAATAGAGCACGGGAAATCCATTCCACCGATAGAAGTGTCCTGCTCCTTTTTGGCTAGCTACTACAATACCTATAATCAGATTTCATTGAGTGTGGAGGAGATCATAAAAGGTAAAGCACCGGTGCTGTCAGATTCACTAGTTGCACAAGTACAGCCGAAGCCTATTTCAGAAGCGAAATCATGGCCAGAACCTCCGGTTGGAGCGCTGGCTCTATCGGTAGACGGATCATATAATGTTTCTGATGGTTCAGCGGGATCCGGCATGATCCTATGAGATGAGAAAGGTGGAGTGATACTTGCTGCGTATCGAAAAAAATTCCACTGTAATGAGGCTCTCGAGGCTGAACTTCAAGCGATGGCGGAGGGGCTCAAGCTGGCAAAGGAGCATTCTTCGGCTACAATCCTCATTCAGTCGGATTGTGCAGTGGCACTCAAGGCGCTTTCAGATGATTCTCTACAAAGGTCAGCGTACAGCCAGCTGGTTAGTGATATTAAGTACTATATGAATGGTAGGATTGTTATTCCTGTTAAAATTCTTCGTGAACAGAACAGAGTTGCAGCCATGGGAGAGGCGGGGATAGCACAGCTTGTTGGCTGGGGCGTTCCCCCCCTGTGTGTCAATGATTTAGTCGTTGAAGATTGTAAGTCTGTCAATTTGGAATAAAATCCTATGATTCCCCGCAAAAAAAAAATTATGAATAACCCGGCGAAAACCATCACAACTGCTGAGTGGCACACATAAAAAAAATCCACACACCGCTCCAAAGAGATCCTCAGCGAGACAGCACGCAAGCGTCATCGTCATCACTCCTCTTCTAGAGGCGTCATTGCCATCCCTACACACTGAGCAAACGATTCCGACTTCGCTGTAGGCGATCGTCGACTCAACCCATACTACAGAGGTCATGAGGGGTTGCATGAAGATCCATGCCAAAACTCAGCCATCAACGATCAAACAACGTAGCTCCAACTCTGATGCAGAGCTACAAAAGACGAAACCATGCACGACTGGCGCCACGGAAGATCGCCAGACGGGCCACCTACAACTAGTCATCGTAAACCACAGGCCCCACCGCCGCAGCTTGGACTTCACAGCAACAGGAAAACCGAGGCAAACTCGTGGACACGCCGGAGAAGAGCTGACTACCTCAACCATTGCAACATCGCCGACACATCGCCCTCACCACCATCGTTGCCACAGAAGCCTAGACGTCACAACCACCGCCATCCATCGGTTCCGCTAGACGATGCCGAGCTCCCAAGACGAAGCCCCCAAGAGGGAATATGACACTGAGGCGCCACCATCGTTCGTTCACAGGTCAAGGCCTTCCCCCGGAGAGGCCGAGATGGCCGGACCCGTGAGGTAGGGGTGCAACAGCAAAGCAACGATGCCTCCAGGAAGGTAAATGACGACCACAGCCGCCGCTATCGCTGGTCACGACACAAAGCCGAGACAGGGTCTGCACCCAAGCTCCCACACCACCCTCTTTTTTTAGCAACGCTCCCACACCACCTCAGTCGCACATTATCCCGCGCCAGCATCGGCAAGCGCACCAACAAGCACCACCATCGGAGCTGCTATCAACGAAGAAGAGGCACCGAGATTCGCCGCACCGAAGTCCAAATTAAACACAAACATAAATGGTCGACGTTGTGGCATTGTTACGATGAATTTTTTTACTGCAAGGCATGTTTGGGCTTGCCCACCATCCATTATTGTGCAAAAAGAGGCATGCAATATAGGGGAGTTGGCTCGGCAAATGCAAATTGCAACACTGAAATAGTAAAATTTCAAAAAAAAAGTGGATCGGTAAATAAACAAGGGGTGTTCATGGTGACTTTGTCAATCTTAAGATCATATGTCGGCTCTGTTTATCTAAGATGCTCATAGGGGTAGGGTGTGCGTGTGTGTTTATAGGGACGTGAGTATATGCGCATATATATGAGCGATTGCGTCTATATTATGTTAAAAATGGTAAATAAACGAAATCCTGCTCAAAAAATAGTAAATAAAAAAGAATGTACCATTACACATAGGAAAAACAAGTTTAGAGCTCAATTTGTACAGACTTTTGCATAGACAGCAGTCGCAAACTTTCTTGCATCGGCAAGAGCCTAAGAGATACTCAAATCTGTAAGGGTGTGTCTG
Source organism: Aegilops umbellulata (assembly GCA_032464435.1). Taxonomy (NCBI): domain Eukaryota; kingdom Viridiplantae; phylum Streptophyta; class Magnoliopsida; order Poales; family Poaceae; genus Aegilops; species Aegilops umbellulata. The sequence continues at coordinate 384,234,691 of CP136056.1, read as the reverse complement.
GAACTCAGTCGACTGAGACTTAACGAAGTCTCAGTTGAGTGACGTCAGCGTGTGTTTTTTTGCTACAAGCGGCACGGCTAGATGCTACAAACGGCGACGAAAAATGCTATGATGGTATTGCAAGCAAAAACAACAAATGCTACATCCGTTCTAACTAAAATGCTACAACCGTCAATGAAGGATGTTGCAACCGGTGAGATGACGTGCTACAATAGAGGAGGGATGACATGCTTCAACCAACAAAATGAATGTTGCAACCCGTATGAAAAAATATTGCAAACGGTCAAAAAAATGTTGCACGGTCGACTGAAACTTCGTTAAATCTCAGTGGACTGATGATTTTTAGCAGGCTGAATCTGTAATCACGCGGACCAGAACATTTGCGAGGAGGCGTCGGCTGTAACCTGTTCTTCTTTCTCGTTAAAAATCCTTACCTTCTGCACGATCATGTCTTGGGGGAACTCAGTGTCAGTAGAGGGTGGGTCTTCCTTGTACGTCGTGACGTCGACGTCGAGCTCCACCGCGCCAGAGCACCAGTCCGACGCCATGCGGTCGCGGAGGCGCTGCGACAGCCCCACCCCGGCTCCCCGGGCCGCCACCTCCACGTCCTTGGCCCACCGCCTCTTGGCGCAGTCCCGCGGGTCCACGCGCGCCCAGCCGAGCGCGACGCCGGAGTACAGCACGGCCACGTCCGCGCGGTCGACGCAGGTGTCGTTCAGACGGAGCGTGATGTTGAAAGCCGGCGAGACCACGCGGCCGGCGGCGCCAGGGTCGATGCCGTCGTAGCCCGTGAGGTGGACGGAGACGACGGCGGGGCTTCGACGGTCCATGACCGTGGACAATGCTACCATCAACAAGACAGAAACCAGCGCAGATACTAGGAGCATGACGAAAGACGGCTCCTCGCTGCGACGGTAGGGTTTGGCGGCCGCCCCAGCTTCTAGATCGTCGCTGACTTGACCCATATGTATGCACGATCGTAAGACAAACTCGATCCTTTGAATGACAAATAGACGTGGGAGAAAATTCCTGGGAGGAAGGCCTTGGTGGTTTGTTGGATCCTTTTCTTGTTCGAACTTACGTAGAGTCCTTATCCTTCTCCCGAGGCACGTAGTAGTAGTACGTATTTTAATTGTTTGGGATTGTGACATCGTTCAGATTCGTATATGAATCGATTTCCCGAAGTCTAGTCCACGAGGCACGTATGTACTACGAATATCCAGAACTATAGCGTTGTGGAAAACTACTTTACCCTACCAAAATTAAGTCCGGCGATCCCGTCGTTGTTTCATTGATTGCGCGGCCGTCTTGTCATCGGCGCTGATATCCATGGGAGCCATCCACAAGGGAGATGAACAAGGCGGCAATCCGGAGGAGCACCCATGCGTACGGTGCGCGTGGGTGTTGGCGATGATTATGTGGGTGTTGGTCTGCGGCTTCACGATCTACGACAGGGAGCCGCCCGAATACGTGCCCGAGTTCTGGGTGAAGCTGCCCGCCGTCGAGGGGCTCGACCGGGGCACCGGCGCGTCGCGGGCCCCCGCGTTCAACATCACCCTACGCGTCAACAACCCAGCCGGCGAGCCCTGGCACTTCAAGGGCCCGGGCCGCGTCGTGGTGGCGTACGCGGGCGTGCCGCTCGCCCACGCTGACCTCGCCGAGTTCACCGTGCCGGGGGAGGTCATCAGCTCGGTGCCTATCTTCGCCACCAGCGAGGGGCTGAGGCTGCCTGACGAGCTGTACGACCGCATGCAAAGCCAGCGCCGGCGGCGAGAGCGGGTGAAGCTGGCGGTGCACATGACGCTGGATGGTGTGCTGCTGTGGTGCACGGCGATACTGCACGGGACTCCACGGGGGCCGTTTGTCTGCCCGAGACTCTATGGCCCCACCTTTGCCGGCACGGATCCCAGATTCTCTATTTGATGTTCCCCCCACACAAAGAAAAAGATCAAACTAGCTGATCTGTCACCTTATAATACTCATGGTAGGCAATTCAAACTTGATGAAAAACTAGCTGAACTGAGAGGACGTCTTATATTTAGAAAGAGAGGGAATAATAATTTTGTTGGGAAACTTTTCGAGTGCTATCGAATATGGCACTTTGTACGACATGAGAGCCTTTTTCTGTACTATGTTGTACTCCCTTCGTTCCTAAATATAAGTCTTTGTAGAGATTCCACTATGAACTACATACGGATGTATATAGATGCATTTTAAGTGTAGATTCATTCATTTTGCTCCGTATATAGTCCACCTAGTGAAATCCCTACAAAGACTTATATTTAGGAACGGAGGGAGTAGAAGTGTGAGAGCATCTTCAGCCAGACTGATCAAATATGTGCTAGAATTTATCTATTTATGGGTTAGCCCAATAACAATTTCAGAAATTCTTAATAAATCCTAGAGGCCCACTTAGCTCATTCCTGCAAGGCAAGGGGCACTATAAAAGTTTAGTCCCACATTGTTAGTTTAGAGGGAGTTGGACCTCTTTATAGGGGAGGTTCTTTCTCCACATGTACGAGCATGAGAACAAGAGGGACATCCACGCGCTCCTCCTTAGCCGCCCGCCACGCCGCGCCCTGGTTGCGGGAACGAGCCGATGTCTAAATTTTTGCCACGCACGACAGGTATACGCACGGGAGCTGAAACGTTTTTGCTGAAGTGGAGACTGAATAGGAACGGCGCACCTCTTCGCCTGTTGCATGTTCGCTTCGCCTCCCTCTCTTCGTTTCACCTCCCGTCGCTGCCCTCTCGTCTTCTTCTCTTGCGCCTATAAAAGGGAGGTCGCTCCTACCAGAGAGACGCACCATAACAACACAACCCTCTCGCCTCCAAGTTCCTGACCACGGAGCTACTGCTACGATCTTCCCCATCCCGGCCTGCGGCGTACACCCCAGGTCGGGACAGTAGGCCTTCGAAACCACACCTTTGAGTCCTGTACGGGAGAAGGGTGATACGGTTTTTGAGTAGCGCTTCGCGCGACTACTGACTTCTTCGTCACGGACGCCCCGAACTCCGACGACTACTTCCCCGACGACGACTTCTTCCCCGACGTCGACAACCTCCTCGACGACATGGCTAGCGAGGACACCGACCCCAAGTCCAATGCTTCTGCTGCTGCTGTCCCGTACGTGTTCTTCCTATTTCTATTAGAGGCCCTGCTACAGTTCCTTGTTCTAGTGTTTGCCCTAGATATGTTAGGCTCTATTTCATAAATGCAACTTGCTATACTGTCTGCTCTATATATGTTTAGTTAGAGTTCATATATGAAGATGATGTTTACCTTCTCTTTGTCAAATCGCATGTCTTGTTTAATCACTGCTATACTAGTCGTGCTTTATCTAGTATTTCTGTTAATAAAATCATTCGGTAAATTGCTCATATTTCCAAAAATCCAAAAACCTTATTATAGGAAATTTACACCAAGTGGTTTTACTGCTTCCATGAGACCTCCTATGTTTGAGGGTATCCACTATAAGAGGTGGCGCGTGAGAGAAGTCTTATGGTTTCAAACCATAAGTTTCTATGACGCCACTCTTGGCAAACCTGAAGGGGAGTATGATGCCCAACAGGAACAAGCTTTTCAGAAAATGGACACTCTATTTAAGGCTGCTCTCTTGAGTGTTCTTGGTGATAACATAGTCGATGCTTATGCGTCAATTGACAATGGAAAAGATATGTGGGACGCACTCGAGGCCAAGTTGGGGGTCTCGGATGCTGGCACCGAGCTGTACATCATGGAGCAATTCTATGATTACAGGATGACTGAAGAGCGCTCCGTGGTTGAGAAAGCTCCTGAGATATAGTCATTTGCTAGAGAACTTGAGCACTTCAGTTGTATGCTACCGGTCAAGTTCGTTGCCGGAGGCATCATCACTAAGCTTCCTCCTTCCTGGAGAAACTTTGCTATCTTACTGAAGCATAAGAGGCAGGAGTTTTCCGTTCGGGATCTCATTGGTACTCTTACTGTGGAAGAAAAGGCGAGAGCAAACGACATACGTGCTCGAGGTATTGAGGGAGGATCTAGTGCCAATCTGGTACAGAAGAAGAACTTCCAGCCCCACAAGTTCAAGAACAAGGGCAAGTTTGATGGTAAAGCAAAGTTTGATGGGAAGAACAGTGCTGTGCAGCACACGAATTTCAAGAAGAAGAATGACAAGAAGAAAGGAGTTTGTCATGTGTGTGGAGATCCTGATCATTGGGCTCCTAGTTGCCCTAATCGCTATGACAAGCGTCATCCTGGGAAAGGCGGCAAGACCGCTAATGTTGTCATTGGAGACACTGACATGAAGGATGCTGGGTATGGTATATTTCCCACTATTCTTTTAGTATGCCATTCTCCTGATTGGTTGATTGACACAGGTGCTAATGTGCATGTATGCGGTGATATTTCCATGTTTTCGTCTTTTCAGACTGGAGGGACTTTCACCGTGCTGATGGGCAATGGTTCAAGTGCTTCTGTTCATGGTGTTGGCATGGTCAATCTGAAGTTTACTTCGGAGAAGATCGTGCGGCTGAAGAACGTGCATTATGTCCCCTCCGTCAATAAATATTTTGTTAGCGGATCTCTTTTGTGTAGAGATGGCTACAAGCTTGTCTTTGAGTCGAATACATTTGTAATATTCAAGTATGGAACCTTTGTTGGTAAAGGCTATGAGTCAGGAGGCCTATTTCGTTTATCCTTATCAGATGTTTGCAATAAAGTTGTTAATCATATTTGCAACAATAGTGAATCAAATGTGTGGCATTCACGTCTTTGTCATGTTAACTTTGGTTGCATGTCGCGACTAGCGAGGTTGAACTTAATCCCTCGTTTCACCACTATCAAGGGATCTAAGTGTCAAGTGTGTGTGTGTGTGACGCCCCCGATTCAATCATACACTAATCATGCACGCAAATGTGTATGATCAAGATCAGGGACTCACGGGAAGATATCACAACACAACTCTACAAATAAAAAAAAGTCATACAAGCATCATAATACAAGCCAGGGGCCTCGAGGGCTCGAATACAAGTGCTCGATCATAGACGAGTCAGCGGAAGCAACAATATCTGAGTACAGACATAAGTTAAACAAGTTTGCCTTAAGAAGGCTAGCACAAACTGGGATACAGATCGAACGAGGCGCAGGCCTCCTGCCTGGGATCCTCCTAACTACTCCTGGTCGTCGTCAGCGGGCTGCACGTAGTAGTAGGCACCTCCAGTGTAGTAGGAGTCGTCGTCGAAGGTGGCGTCTGGATCCTGGGCTCCATCATCTGGTTGCAGCAATCGGGTAGAGAGATGGGGAAAGGGGGAAACAAGGCAACCGTGAGTACTCATCCAAAGTACTCGCAAGCAAGGAACTACACTACATATGCATGGATATATGTGTAAAGGGCCATATCAATGGACCGAACTGCAGAATGCCAGAATAAGAGGGGGATAGCTAGTCTTATCGAAGACTACGCTTCTGGTCGCCTCCGTCTTGCAGCAGGTAGAAGAGAGTAGACTGAGGTCTTCCAAGTAGCACCGTATAGCATAATCCTACCCGGCGATCCCCTCCTCGTTGCCCTGTTAGAGAGCGATCACCGGGTTATATCTGGCACTTGGAAGGGTGTGTTTTATTAAGTATCCGGTTCTAGTTGTCATAAGGTCAAGGTACAACTCCGGGTCGTCCTTTTACCGAGGGACACGGCTATTCGAATAGATAAACTTCCCTGCAGGGGTGCACCACATAGCCCAACACGCTTGATCCCATTTGGCCGGACACACTTTTCTGGATCATGCCCGGCCTCGGAAGATCAACACGTCGCAGCCCCACCTAGGCACAACAGAGAGGTCAGCACGCCGGTCTAAACCTAAGCGCGCAGGGGTCTGGGCCCATCGCCCCGAGCACACCTGCATGTTGCGTACGCGGCCGGAGAGCAGACATAGCAACCTCCATTTCAAAGGAAGTCACGTTACGCGGTCCAACCCGGCGCACGCCGCTCAGTCGCTGACGTCACGAAGTGCTTCGGCTGATACCACGACGTCGGGATACCCATAACTACTCCCGCGTTGGTGGTTAGTGCGTATAGACCAAATGGCCAGACTCAGATCAAATATCCAGATCTCGTTAAGCGTGTTAAGTATCCGCGAACGCCGACCAGGGCCAGGCCACCTCTCTCCTAGGTGGACTCAACCTGCCCTGTCGCTCCGCCACAAAGTAACTGTCGGGGGCCGTCGTGAACCCAGGCCCACCTCTACCGGGATGGAGCCACCTGCCCCTTCAGCCCCCATCTCCGAACAGTATCACAAGTAATGTAATAATGTAAAGTATATAGTATGCCCGTGATCACCTCCCGAAGTGATCACGGCCCAGTAGTATAGCATGGCAGACGGACAAGAGTGTAGGGCCACTGATGGAACACTAGCATCCTATACTAAGCATGTAGGATTGCACGTAAAGGTATCAACAGCAGTATCAAAGACAGGCTATGCATCAGGATAGGAATAACGAAAGCAGTAACATGCTACACTACTCTAATGCAAGTAGTATAGAGGAGAGTAGGCGATATCTGGTGATCAGGGGGGGGGGCTTGCCTGGTTGCTCTGGCAAGAGAGAGGGGTCGTCGATGTAGTCGATCACAGGGGTACCGGCATCGGCCTCAGGGTCTACCGAAAAGAAGTAACGGAGGGGGAACACAATAAATAACACAGCAATCAAAAGTAACAAAAAGCAAGAAGCGGCAATACGTTGTGCTAGAGGTGACCTAACGTGGTAGGAGGTGATATCGGGTAAGGGGGGAAACATCCGGGAAAGTATCCCCGGTGTTTCGCGTTTTCGGGCAGAGGAGCCGGAGGGGGAAAGTTGCGAGTTGGATATGTTAGTGATGTGTGGCGGACGAACGGGCTACGTATCCGGGTTCGTCTCGTCATTCTGAGCAACTTTCATGTAGAAAGTTTCTCCATCCGAGTTACGGTTTATTTTATATTGATTTTAAAAGATTTAAATCATTTTTAGCATTTATTTAATTATTTTAAATCCAATCTTATCCAGAATAGTGCACGCTGACGTCAGCATGATGTCAGCAGTCAACAGGGAGTTGACTGGGTCAATCTGATGTGTGGGTCCCGCATGTCATACTCTGTTTACTCTAATTAGGATTTAGCTAACCTAATTACTGTTTAATTAAACTAATTAGTTAATTAGATTAATTTAAACATGATTAGTTAACTTAATTAATTCACTAATTAATTAATTAATTATTAATTTTATTAATTCATTTTTATTTTATTTTCTTTTATTTTATAAAAATGTTCTGGGGCTGGGCCCCACATGTCATTGGCTAGAGGTTAGTTAAACTAGTCAGGTAGGTTATTTAGCAGGTTAATTAACTTAATTAATTAATTACTTTTAATCCCCTTTCATTTTCTTTTTCGTTTCTTTCCATGGTGCGGGCCCCACGCGGCATAAGGCTAGCGACGACCCGTGCGACTGGGCACGCACGACAGTGTAGGCCACCGGCGGCCCCATCCAGGAGCGGCGGGAAGCTCCGTCGGGCGCACGGGAGGGGCGAAACGGGAGGCAGCGGGGCACGGCTAGCGGGGCGCGCGCAGCGCACGGCGCAGGCGGGGCGGCGCGGTCGCCGACCGTAGCGGCAGTAGCTCGGCGGCGGGAGGGCTGCGCGGGCGGCGAGAGGCCTGAGAGGGAGCAGCGGGCGAGCCAGGCAGGGCGCGAGGGGGCGCGAACGGGCGTGGTCCGCGCACGGTGCGCGCGAGCGCATGCACGCGGAGGAGGAGCGGGGCCATGGCGAGCAGAGCCAGGGCGCGGGTGGAGCGAGCGCGCGCATGAGCGGCGGCGACCGCGGGGAAGGAGGATGATGTCGGACGGGGAGGTCCTCACCGGCCCTGTAGTTGTGCAACGGTATGCTCGATGGAGGGCCGGAGATGCGTTTCCGGCGACAAGGCGGGGCAGCGCCTGCGATGCTTCGAGGAGGCGGAGAGGCGGGCGCCGGCGAGGGGTGGCCTGAGGCGCCGGGTGGCGACGTCGTGGCGATGGGGTTGGGGGCCTCTGCCCCGCTCTAGACGGGGGAAGGGGAGAGAGATGAGGAGGCGACGGATGGGAGCCGCGAGGAGGAGGCCGGAGGGCGGCGCTCGGCGCCGGCGGGCGGCGACAGTCCTCGGGCGCGGGCGCTCCGAGAGGAGGGGAGCGAGTAGCGAGGGGAGTGGGGGGGGGGGGGGGGGTCTTCGCCCCGATCCAGATTGGATCGGGAGGGGGGAGAGGGAGTGGTAGTGGCTAGGGTTTCGGGGCAGGGGGGTTATGGGAGTGGGGATGGGCCGGCCGGGGCCTGTAGCCTGCTGGGCCGAAGCCCGGGGGGGGGGGGCAGGGGGGTTTCCCTTCCTTTTTTTTTGTTAGTTTTGTTTTATTCTTTTCTGTTCCTTTTCTTTTACTATTTTATTTTATTCTAGTTTTATAAAACATAAAAGTTGTACCTTAAATAGTAACACTAATTATACCTCAGCCACAAAAAGGTTTAACCCCCAAATAATATAGTTTAGTATTTTATAAAATACCAAGGCATTTATTTATTTGTTTTACCTACTGTTTTAATTATTTAAATGCATTTAGACCTTTTATAAAAATGTGGTTTCTCCACCAACATTACATATGAATTATTTGTCACATTTAGAACATTTGAGTTTTGACTTTTGAAAACTTTAACTGTTTGACTCGATCTTAAATTTGAAATTTGAACGGGATTTGAATCATCGCAAGATTCACAACGATAATCGTGGTGACGTGGCATCATTAGCGGAGGGTTACTGTAGATTAAATATCCGGGCGTCACAATTCTCCTCCACTACAAGAAATCTCGTCCCGAGATTTAAGAGGTTGTGTAGGGGGGAAAGTTCTGGTTACGAAATTCTAACGAGTCTTCTCGGTCTCGGCTGCTCTTCTCGAAGAGGTCGATCCATTACATTGATGTCTTCATTTCTCTGCTTCAGGTCATCATGATGAAGTCGGCATTCTTTTCTTCAGGAACTCCATCATACTTACGAATAGGTAACGGGGCAGATCGATAATGACAGAATGCTATAAGGGTAATAATCTGGGTTAAACCCATGAATGAGCATATGAGAACCTCTTGAGTTGAACAATTAAAACACCTCGAGAGTAAAGTTTGAAGGTACAATAAGAAGTTTCAAGCAGCCAGACAATCGTTCGATGCCCAGACAGAAGGTGAAAGGGGTTTAGAGCAACGAGAACAAGTATTGTGTCTGATACCAGAACAGATCACTAGGCAGGTGGCCCGTGAATTACATACGAAGTCAAGCGCGAGGAGTAACTTTGACAACAGGGTGTACAGAAGAGTCAGGTTTCGATCCTGGGACCTGTGGGTTATGGGCCCACCATGTGGGTTAAAAGTAGGGAGGCGTGGACGATTTGCACGATCATGTAAGCAAGGCATGCCGGAGGATAGCCTGTCAGTTATGTTGGCAACAACATCGGTACCAAGGGCGAGGGGCGAAGAGAACCATTCTCCTACTCGTTGAAACGAGGCGGACCAATAGGCAAAGTTCTCGTCCATCGGTGGTTACCGGAATGCCATCAACAAAAGCAACAGGGTCTTACTAACACGGTTGTACGCCAAGGTGTTTACATAAGCAGAAGAATATTACTGCTTAGTTAAGTCAGATTACAAGAAAGCTTAAATAAGACAATGGAAGGGAAAATGCGATTACCTGGTTTAACCCGAACAATGGAAATGAAAATGTGTATACACACATATTTCGGGGGTATATCTTTCCCAAGGACAAGCGGAGCATGATATCCATAACAGGATAGAAAGTAGAAAACCATTAAGGTAAGGGGAAGGGATTTCATGATATTACCCATACAACGGTGTTTGGATAATTGAGCAAGAAAACATTTAGCATTGGGCTTCAAATGTTCTTGTCGAAAATCGGACTACCACAGACATGCTTCGAGATAGCATTGACATGGTCATCAAGTAAGGTTCAGAATTTGGATGCACAAAGGATCCATCGGGATACACTTATTAAACAAGGCATTAAATTTCCTCATGTTAAAATGGTTAACCTTGTTATAAAGGAAACTATAACACTTGGTCCTCCGGTCAGGTGTGCATGACATCACCTTAGCGGGTCATATGAGGATCAATGTTATAACTCTTGAAAATATGTTCCAACCATCATATCTGACCGAAATTCAGATCTGATTGGTATCAAGATAGCTCAGACACGGGATTCCTGAAAAGAAAAGGTGCAACACAAATTGACGAGATGACATTGTAAGATTCTCGGGAAATGGACTATGCAAGCAAGTTCCGAAACAAGAGTCCATCATTAAAACAAGGAGAGGGCGAGGAGGTGGCTGATGGACTCAGCGATAATTCAACTAGGTATCCAAAAAGATGGACCTCCACAATTATGTGGATAAGGAGATAGCATTTGTCAGATCAAATGATATAATGATGTATGCTCGAGGAAAACATACACAATTAAACATTGGTTGAAAGGTGCGCCAGAAATATGGGTTGGGTTGCACGACCAATGTCAGAATGGTGATTCAATAATCAATAGTCTAAGGATGAACAGCCGACCATTAACTTCAAAGCAATAGGGTTGCTAGAAGGAAAGAATCCAAACAACACCGTTCACTTGTTGGAATCAACACGGGGACCAAGAAAGAATGGTGATGTTGAGAAGTATCACTATACCAAGAATTCTTAAGAGGTGGAGTAATCCTCATGACATTCTTGTCATAAAAGATGGTAATACTCCAAGGTAAAGAAGAACAAATGCTGGATAGCAAGGAACTCAATGTACAACATAGAACACAGACAAGTTTGTGTTGGAGGGAAGGCAATAAAGTGGTCGATGACAAAACAACTCATCGAGGGCAAGGATGGTATTTCTCATCATGAATTCAATTGATATCCTGGAAGAACTCGGAATGCTGATGATGATCACGACACATTTGTTGAGAGATCTCATGAAGATGTAATCGATCGGCGATGACATCAAGTTAAAGGAAGGATGGAGCGAAAATTTATTGAAACCACGGATACGAGACAAACTCGGAATCAAGCTTGTTGTTCAAGGCAAAATGATATGACGAGGAAAGTCGACGTAAGCTTAGCTCATCGTCGAAAATTGTGCTTCGGAAAGAAGTACCAGATAGCACAGTTAAAAAGTTGCACGATAATGATATAGCCGATAAGGTTAGGAATGACTTGAAGGATTAAACTCATAAGCAACGAAAATTACTTAAGAGTTATCGTACCAGAATGTGGAACTGGTTCACATATCGGTGTTCTTGAGCGACTAACAACTCAGAACCCATGAAAAATTGGAATCGGTGAGAATTAGTACTTGATGAAGAAATCATAAGGAGTTAAGAACTTCCTAGATAATCTCGAGATACGAGGGGGGTAATTATTTTCACGAGCAGCTTCCATGATAAATTCTACATCATGCCCATGGACATGAACGCAAAGTTCAAGGTCGACTCCCACTTCTCCAATGCATAACCTTTCATTCACTTCTCGCTTTGATAAAGGCATTAGTGTTGAAGTTTTACCTGGTGAAATACCAGATGAGTATGACTCGTGAAAACTTCCGAGTTCACACATATAAGGGAAGGCATAGGTTCAACCCGTTAGGGTATCGTGGAAACCTATACCACAAGCTTCAGTAATAAATACCACCAGCTTGAAAGCAGAGCATGGTTGGCCAAGCAGAGGACACAATTTACCATAGGCATTAAGTATCCGAGAAAAGACTCACAAAGTTATTGAATATGAAGGATGCTGTCGAATAAAATCCATTAAAGGATCTGCCGGTCAATAACAGAGCTGTTGTGAGCATCGGCGCACAACCAAAGGAAGTAACAATGCAAAGGCATTGGATTATAGAAACAACTGACTGATTTGATCCTTAGAATCAGAGGTATTGTGATTTCCAAAGCGAAGGATCAGAAGCAGACGCTCTGATCAAAGGTGGATAAGTTCAGTAGACCTAACGGGTACAATCGACGGCAATTGAATTGGTTGAGAACCAGCTCATGTTTAAAATGACGTCTGAGCCGGAAAGATAATTTAAAAGGATCAACTGATGATCGTATGCATTCACACACAAGTTGAATCAACAGGATCAGAATGTCGATCACAAAGTATTATAATGGATATTGCTTGACATATGGAGGTAACCATTATGCAAGCAGGTAAAGAAGACCAAGAATAATAGGCTTCTGAGGATTTCAGAAGATCGGATGGCATTTCGAAGAATTTTGCGTAACACCTGAACAATTGGGGATGAACGAATCCCCGGTAAGTGTGAGGAATTATTCATAAATGTATTCATGAGGAAAAGGAGCTGCAAGGCAGCAGACACAAAGGATTCTCGGAACATCCGAAGTATTTCAGGGTATCTTGTAATAAGAAAACAAGTGGAAATGAAGTTATGGACGGCAGGTGTATTTAGCCCTCCATGGGATTTATCGGTGGTATGGAATTGCAACGGCGAAGGGCACAAGGGTCTCGGGGAAACATCAGAGAGTATCTTCAAAATTTTCTGCTACAACAGGCGGTCATCTGGACCGAAGGGGCTCTCCGGGAGAACTATTTACGAGAACCTAGACTCAGAGTTAGTAAAATTATTTAACCCGAATAGAAGAGAGTTCAGAGTCCCAGAGTAAAGGTCGAGGAATAAAAGATCCTACTACCACCCAATGGCGACGTGGGCCCATGGGCCGCACAGCCATGTTAGTAAAAGTTTTGTAAAGTCTAGACTCGACTTCGGCCAAGGAGTTGGAAAGGGGGATTCCTACAGGCAGTCGGCTCTGATACAAACTTGTGATGCCCCCGATTCAATCGTACACTAATCATGCACGCAAATGTGTACGATCAAGATCAGGGACTCACGGGAAGATATCACAACACAACTCTACAAATAAAAAAAAGTCATACAAGCATCATAATACAAGCCAGGGGCCTCGAGGGCTTTAATACAAGTGCTCGATCATAGATGAGTCAGCGGAAGCAACAATATCTGAGTACAGACATAAGTTAAACGAGTTTGCCTTAAGAAGGCTAGCACAAACTGGGATACAGATCGAACGAGGTGCAGGCCTCCTGCCTGGGATCCTCCTAACTACTCCTGGTCGTCGTCAGCGGGCTGCACGTAGTAGTAGGCACCTCCAGTGTAGTAGGAGTCGTCGTCGAAGGTGGCGTCTGGATCCTGGGCTCCATCGTCTGGTTGCAGCAATTGGGTAGAGAGATGGGGAAAGGGGGAAACAAGGCAACCGTGAGTACTCATCCAAAGTACTCGCAAGCAAGGAACTACACTACATATGCATGGATATATGTGTAAAGGGCCATATCAGTGGACCGAACTACAGAATGCCAGAATAAGAGGGGGATAGCTAGTCTTATCGAAGACTATGCTTCTGGTCGCCTCCGTCTTGCAGCAGGTAGAAGAGAGTAGACTGAGGTCCTCCAAGTAGCACCGTATAGCATAATCCTACCCGGCGATCCCCTCCTCGTTTCCCTGTTAGAGAGCGATCACCGGGTTATATCTGGCACTTGGAAGGGTGTGTTTTATTAAGTATCCGGTTCTAGTTGTCATAAGGTCAAGGTACAACTCCGGGTCGTCCTTTTACCGAGGGACACGGCTATTCGAATAGATAAACTTCCCTGCAGGGGTGCACCACATAGCCCAACACGCTTGATCCCATTTGGCCGAACACACTTTTCTGGGTCATGCCCGGCCTCGGAAGATCAACACGTCGCAGCCCCACCTAGGCACAACAGAGAGGTCAGCACGCCGGTCTAAACCTAAGCGCGCAGGGGTCTGGGCCCATCGCCCTGAGCACACCTGCACGTTGCGTACGCGGCCGGAGAGCAGACCTAGCAACCTCCATTTCAAAGGAAGTCACGTTACGCGGTCCAACCCGGCGCGCGCCGCTCAGTCGCTGACGTCACGAAGTGCTTCGGCTGATACCACGACGTCGGGATACCCATAACTACTCCTTCGTAGGTGGTTAGTGCGTATAGACCAAATGGCCAGACTCAGATCAAATACCCAGATCTTGTTAAGCGTGTTAAGTATCCGCGAACGCCGACCAGGTCCAGGCCACCTCTCTCCTAGGTGGACTCAACCTGCCCTGTCGCTCCGCCGCAAAGTAACAGTCGGGGGCCGTCGGGAACCCAGGCCCACCTCTACCGGGATGGAGCCACGTGCCCCTTCAGCCCCCATCTCCGAACAGTATCACAGGTAATGTAATAGTGTAAAGTATATAGTATGCCCGTGATCACCTCCCGAAGTGATCACGGCCCAGTAGTATAGCATGGCAGACGGACAAGAGTGTAGGGCCACTGATGGAACACTAGCATCCTATACTAAGCATGTAGGATTGCAGGTAAAGGTATCAACAGCAGTATCAAAGACAGGCTATGCATCAGGATAGGAATAACGAAAGCAGTAACATGCTACACTACTCTAATGCAAGCAGTATAGAGGAGAGTAGGCGATATCTGGTGATCAAGGGGGGGGGGGGCTTGCCTAGTTGCTCTGGCAAGAGAGAGGGGTCATCGATGTAGTCGATCACAGGGGTACCGGCATCGGCCTCAGGGTCTACCGAAAAGAAGTAACGGAGGGGGAACGCAATAAATAACACAGCAATCAAAAGTAACAAAAAGCAAGAAGCGGCAATACGTTGTGCTAGAGGTGACCTAACGTGGTAGGAGGTGATACCGGGTAAGGGGGAAACATCCGGGAAAGTATCCCCGGTGTTTCGCGTTTTCGGGCAGAGGAGCCAGAGGGGGAAAGTTGCGAGTTGGATATGTTAGGGATGCGTGGCGGACGAACGGGCTACGTGTCCGAGTTCGTCTCGTCATTCTGAGCAACTCTCATGTAGAAAGTTTCTCCATCCGAGTTACAGTTTATTTTATATTGATTTTAAAAGATTTAAATCATTTTTAGCATTTATTTAATTATTTTAAATCCAACATTATCCAGAATAGTGCACGCTGACGTCAGCATGACGTCAGCAGTCAACAGGGAGTTGACTGGGTCAATCTGACATGTGGGTCCCGCATGTCATACTCTGTTTACTCTAATTAGGATTTAGCTAATCTAATCACTGTTTAATTAAACTAATTAGTTAATTAGATTAATTTAAACATGAATAGTTAACTTAATTAATTCACTAATTAATTAATTAATTATTAATTTTATTAATTCATTTTTATTTTATTTTCTTTTATTTTATAAAAATGTTCTGGGGCTGGGCCCCACATGTCATTGGCTAGAGGTTAGTTAAACTAGTCAAGTAGGTTATTTAGCAGGTTAATTAACTTAATTAATCAATTACTTTTAATCCCCTTTCATTTTCTTTTTCGTTTCTTTCCATGGTGCGGGCCCCACGCGGCATAAGGCTAGCGACGACCCGTGCGACTGGGCACGCACGGCAGTGCAGGCCACCGGCGGCCCCATCCAGGAGCGGCGGGGAGCTCCGTCGGGCGCACGGGAGGGGCGAAACAGGAGGCAGCGGGGCACGGCTAGCGGGGCGCGTGCAGCGTACGACGCAGGCGGGGCGGCGCGGTCGCCGATCGTAGCGGCAGTAGCTCGGCGGCGGGAGGGTTGCGCGGGCGGCGAGAGGCCTGAGAGGGAGCAGCGGGCGAGCCAGGCAGGGCGCGAGGGGGCGCGAACGGGCGTGGTCCGCGTATGGTGCGCGCGAGCGCATGCACGCGGAGGAGGAGCGGGGCCATGGCGAGCAGAGCCAGGGCGCGGGCGGAGCGAGCGCGCGCATGAGCGGCGGCGACCGCGGGGAAGGAGGATGAGGTCGGACGGGGAGGTCCTCACCGGCCCTGTAGTTGTGCAACGGTATGCTCGATGGAGGGCCGGAGATGCGTTTCCGGCGACGAGGCGGGGCAGCGCCGGCGATGCTTCGAGGAGGCGGAGAGGCGGGCGCCGGCGAGGGGTGGCCTGAGGCGCCGGGTGGCGACGTCGTGGCGATGGGGTTGGGGGCCTCTGCCCCGCTCTAGACGGGGGAAGGGGAGAGAGATGAGGAGGCGACGGATGGGAGCCGCGAGGAGGAGGCCGGAGGGCGGCGCTCGGCGCCGGCGGGCGGCGACAGTCCTCGGGCGCGGGCGCTCCGAGAGGAGGGGAGAGAGTAGCGAGGGGAGTGGGGGGGTCTTCGCCCCGATCCAGATTGGATCGGGAGGGGAGAGAGGGAGTGCTAGTGGCTAGGGTTTCGGGGCAGGGGGGTTATGGGAGTGGGGATGGGCCGGCCTGGGATTGTAGCCTGCTGGGCCGGAGCCCGGGGGGGCAGGGGGGTTTCCCTTCCTCTTTTTTTGTTAGTTTTGTTTTATTCTTTTCTGTTCCTTTTCTTTTACTATTTTATTTTATTCTAGTTTTATAAAACATAAAAGTTGTACCTTAAATAGTAACACTAATTATACCTCAACCACAAAAAGGTTTAACCCCCAAATAATATAGTTTAGTATTTTATAAAATACCAAGGCATTTATTTATTTGTTTTACCTACTGTTTTAATTATTTAAATGCATTTAGACCTTTTATAAAAATGTGGTTTCTCCACCAACATTACATATGAATTATTTGTCACATTTAGAACATTTGAGTTTTGACTTTTGAAAACTTTAACTGTTTGACTTGATCTTAAATTTGAAATTTGAACGGGATTTGAATCATCGCAAGATTCACAACGATAATCGTGGTGACGTGGCATCATTAGCGGAGGGTTACTGTAGATTAAATATCCGGGCGTCACAGTGTGCAAGCTAAGAAAACTCGTAAGTCTCATGTGAGTGTGGAAATGAGAAATCTTGCACCACTAGAGCTCATACATTCAGATCTATGTGAAATGAATGGTGTTTTGACAAAAGGTGAAAAGAAGTATTTTATGACGTTAGTTAATGACTCCACTCGATACTGCCATGTGTATCTTCTGAAAGCTAAGGATGAGGCTTTGAACTTTTTTCAAGATCTATAAAGCTGTAGCAGAAAACCAACTTGATCGAAAGATCAAGAGGCTTAGGTTCGATCATGGTGGAGAGTATTTCTCAAATGAATTTGATTCGTTTTGTGCGGAACATGGTATAATCCATGAGAGGACGCCTCCCTATTCACCTCAGTCAAATGGGATGGCTGAAAGAAAGAACCGTACTCTAACTGATTTGGTTAACACCATGTTAGACACATCGGGTCTTTCCAAGGCATGGTGGGGGGATGCGATATTGACGGCATGTCATGTCCTAAACCAAATTCCCACAAAGAACAAAGAGATAACTCCATTCGAGGAATGGGAGAAGAAAAGGTTAAAACTCTCTTATCTATGAACCTGGGGTTGTTTGGCGAAAGTCAATGTGCCAATTCCAAAGAAGAGCAAACTTGGACCAAAGACTGTGGATTGTGTTTTCCTAGGATATGCTTTTCATAGCATTGGTTATAGATTCTTGGTTGTAAAGTCTTAGGTACATGACATGCATGTCGGTACGATCATGGAGTCGAATGATGCGACTTTCTTTGACGATATCTTTCCCATGAAGGATGTGGCTACCTCATCTAATCAGGAGACGCCTAGATCATCGAATCAGGAACCAGTTACAATTATTGAACCTGTCATTTTGACGGAACACTTTGAAAATCCTGTGGAGGAGAACAATGAAGTTCCGACTAGGAGCAAGAGACAGAGGACTGCAAAGTCCTTTGGTGATGATTTTCTTGTGTATGTCATAGATGACACTTCCAGTTCTATTTGAGAGGCCTATGCATCTGAAGATGCTGACTACTCGAAGGAAGTGGTCCGTAGTGAGATGGATTCCATCTTGGCAAATGAAACTTGGGAGATAACTTAGCGTCCTTATGGGTGCAAACCTATAGGGTGCAAATGAGTATTCAAGAAGAAGCTTAGGCCTGATGGTACTATCGAAAAGTACAAGGTACGACTCGTGGCCAAGGGTTATACCCAAAAGGATGGTGAAGACTTCTTTGATACCTACTCACCTGTGGCTCGACTGACCACTATTTGAGTTCTACTTTCACTAGCTGCCTCACATGGTCTTCTCGTCCATCAAATGGATGTTAAGACTGCTTTCCTAAATGGAGAGTTGGATGAGGAAATTTACATGGAACAACCAGATGGGCATGTACTAGATGGTCAGCAAAGGAAAGTGTGCAAGTTGCTGAAGTCTTTGTATGGACTTAAGCAAGCACCCAAGCAGTGGCATGAGAAGTTTGAAAAAACTTTAACAGCTGCAGGCTTCGTTGTAAACGAAGCTGATAAATGTGTTTATTATCGCCGTGGTGGGGACGAAGGAGTTATTCTTTGCTTGTATGTTGATGACATACTGATTTTAGGAACAAGTCTGAATGTTATTAAGGAGGTCAAGGACTTCCTATCTTGTTGTTTTGAGATGAATGATTTAGGAGTGGCTGATATCATTCTGAACATCAAGTTGTTGAGAGACGATGATGGTGGGATTACATTGCTTCAATCTCACTATGTGGAAAAGATCTTGAGTCACTTTGGCTACAATGACTGCAAGCCCTCTCCAACACCATATGATGCTAGTGTGTTGCTTCGAAAGAATCGAAGAATTGCTAGAGACCAATTGAAATATTCTCAGATTATTGGCTCGCTTATGTACTTCGCCAGTGCTACAATACCTAACATCTCTTTTGCTGTTAGTAAACTGAGTCGGTTTGTCTCAAAACCAGGAGATGTGCATTGGAAAGCTCTAGAGAGAGTTTTGCATTATTTGGAAGGCACTGCGAATTATGGAATTCACTACACTAGGTACCCAAAGGTACTTGAAGGGTATAGTGACTCAAACTGGATCTCAGATGCTAATGAGATAAAGGCCATGAGCGGATATGTATTCACTCATGGAGGTGGCGCTGTTTCTTGGAAGTCTTGCAAGCAGACCATCTTAACGAGGTCAACGATGGAAGCAGAACTCACAACACTAGATACAACTACGGTCGAAGCAGATTGGCTTCACCGTCTCTTGAATGACTTGCCGGTTGTTGAGAAACATGTACCGGGTATCCTTATGAACTGTGACAATCAAATGATAATCACAAAAGTGAGAAGCTCAAAGGATAACATGAAGTCATCAAGACACGTTCAGAGAAGGTTAAAGTCTGTCAGAAAAATGAAAAACTCTAGAGTTATTGCATTGGATTATATCCAAACGTCTAAGAATCTGGCAGATCCTTTTACTAAGGGTCTATCACGTAATGTGATAGATAATGCATCGAGGGAGATGGGTATGAGACCCACAATATGAGTTGTTCACAGTGGTAACCTATTCTTTTTGATCGGAGATCCCGTGAATTAGATGTGGAAGACAAGCTGTTCGTCAACTGAGAGGAGAGTATCCTTACTATTAACAATAGCACTACATGAAGATGCAATACTCTCCCAATCTGCATGGTAGGTTGATGTATATCTTAATGTGTTCTAAGTGGCTCTTTTAAGCAGAGATGTTGTCCCGCAGAACATCTTTTGAAGAACACACCTATATGAGTCTGATTGTTAAACGTCACAATCTATGAGAGTAGGGTTCTCTCTAGTAAACTCATGAAAGGTCTCGGAGTATGACGCATAAGCTCCACCCGCAGGGAATACCCACGGTAGCCAAGTATCGGTCAAGGCTTTGTGTGAAGCTAGATTCGCAGAAAACTTGCAGTTCAAGGCCGAGTCCACTGTTCAAGTTGCTTACTAGTGTAGCATAGAGTTCTAGGTGGAAGTTCAACTTAACAGTCTCCACTGCAGTACCGGTATATAAAACAGTATTTTGGAAATAAACGCAAATTCTATGTGCCTCTAGGATCTGGTGGGGGATTGCTGGAATTTTATCTATTTATGGGCCAGTCCAATAACAATTTCAGAAATTCCTAATAATTCCTAGAGGCCCACTTAGCCCATTCGTGCAAGGCAAGGGGCACTACAAAAGTTTAGTCCCACATTGCTAGTTTAGAGGGAGTTGGACCTCTTTATAAGGGAGGTTCTTTCCCCACATGTATGAGCATGAGAACAAGAGGGACATCAACGCGCGCTCCTCCTTCGTCGCCCGCCTCGCCACGCCTCGCCTCGCCACGCCTCGTCACGACGGGTTGCGGAAATGAGCCGAGTCGATGTCTAAGAAACATTTTTCCTGAAGTGGAGATTGAATACGAACGACGCACCTCTTCGCCTGCTGCCTGTTCGCTCCGCCTCCCTCTTTTTGTTTCACCTCCTGTCGCTGCCCTCTCGCCTTCTTCTCTTGCGCCTATAAAAGGGAGGTCGCTCCTCCTAGAGAGACGCACCAGAACAACACAACCCTCTCTCCTCCAAGTTCCTGACCACTGAGCTACTGCTACGATCTTCCCCATCTTGGCTTGCGGCATGAACCGCAGGTCGAGACAGTAGGCCTCCGAAACCACACCTATTGAGTCATGTACGGGAGAAGGGTTGTCGGTGTCAAAACCGGCGGATCTCGGGTAGGGGGTCCCGAACTGTGCGTCTAGGTCGGATGGTAACAGGAGACAAGGGACACAAAGTTTACCCAGGTTCGAGCCCTCTTGATGGAGGTAAAACCCCACGTCCTGCTTGATTAATATTGATGATATGGGTAGTACAAGAGTAGATCTACCACGAGATCAGAGAGGCTAAACCCTAGAAGCCAGCCTATGGTATGATTGTTGTATGATGAAGTTGTTGTCCTACGGAATAAAACCCTCCGGTTTATATAGACACTGGATAGGGTTAGGGTTACACAAAGTCGGTTACAAGGGTAGGAGATCTTGAATATCCGTATCGCCAAGCTTGCCTTCCACGCCAAGGAAAGTCCCTTCCGGACACGGGACAAAGTCTTCAATCTTGTATCTTCATAGTCCTGGAGTCCGGCTGAAGGTATAGTTTGGCTATCCGAACACCCCCTAATCCAGGACTCCCTCAGTAGCCCCTGAACCAGGCTTCAATGACGACGAGTCCGACGCGCAGATTGTCTTCGGCATTGCAAGGCGGGTTCCTCCTCCAAGTTCTTCATAAAAGATTGTAAACACCAAGAGTAGTGTCCGGCTCTGCAAAATAAGTTTCCACATATTGCCATAGAGAGAATAATATTATCACAAATCTAATCTGCTGACGTATTCCATAGCGTGACATCACACTACGACCAAGTATTTTACTCGAATCGTTTTCACTTCTCCACCTCAGCGTGTTCTGCGAGGCGGTTTCCTTGGCACGTCTTGTCAAAGCAGAGATCGTGTCCCCCATTTACGGGATTCTCATCAATACGGACGTGGGTAACCCAACCGCACCATTTATCACGGCGCTTGGGAGGCAAGCGAGTTTTACTAGGCTGGTGGGGACACGCAGCCGCATCCGCGTATATAAGGGGATAAGGATCCACCATTTTACCTACGCCTTCTTCCTCCTTTGCCTATCCATCTTCTGCGCACCCGAGCTCCAGCGCCCAAGCCCGCACTTCCCACCTCAACCTTCTCCAGCAATGTCCGGAGCGGGAGGCAAGTGGATGGTCTCCTCCATCACGGAGGGCCATGTCAAAAAGCTAAGGAAGGACGGATACTTGTCCAAAGACATCGCGCACCGGCTTCCCGAGGAGGGGCAGCTTCTCCCCACCCCAAGGCCCCATGAGAGGGTAGTATTCCTTCCCCACTTCCTCCGCGGACTGGGTTTTCCACCCCACCCATTTGTCCGGGGGCTCATGTTCTACTACGGCCTGGATTTCCACGATCTGGCCCCGAACTTTGTCCTTAACATCTCGGCGTTTATCGTCGTGTGCGAGGCTTTCCTCCGCATCCGCCCCCATTTCGGCCTCTGGCTCAAGACCTTCAACGTCAAGCCCAAGGTGGTGCGCGGCAGCCAGGCGGAGTGCGGAGGCGCCATGGCGGGCAAGATGGCCAACGTCCTATGGCTCGAGGGCTCCTTCGTGGAGACCCTGAAGGGGTGGCAATCCGGGTGGTTTTACATCACCGAGCCGCGCGATCTGAAGTGGATCGCAGCCCCTGAGTTCCGATCCGGACCCCCCACGCGGCTTATGTCCTGGAAAGAGACGGGCCTGTCGTGGGGTGACGAAAAAGAGGCGACCGGACTGCAGACATGCATCCAGTCCCTGGTGAACAAGCCGATCAAGCTTGTCAATGTAGTCCAGGTTATGCTTGTCCGCCGGATCCTCCCGTGTCAACAACGGGACTTTAATCTGTGGGAGTTCGACCCGACGCAACACCAAACCCTTAACAGGCTCTTCGACACGACGTATGAAGTCTGGAAGGTGCTAACCAAAGGCGCTGAGGCTCCCGCATCCGCTTCCGAGGACCGCGGATACAGCTCGCAGCGTCATGCTAGCGAGGTAAGCTACTTTCACCTTTTACAGGATGTTTAAGTTTTTCCATAGTTTGACTCTATGCGGGATCTAAACTCCCTCACCTTTGACAGGCTTGGCAGGCGAAGTCCGGACCAATTAACTATCCGGCTCCCTTGCTCGAAGACCCAACCCCTGCTCGCTTAGCGAAGCTGCTGGCTCCGGCACCTTATGTGGTGCCGGAGAAGAAGGCCACAGGGACTCGAAAGAGTGCCCGTCATATGGTGGTGTCGGACTCGTCATCCGACGAGTCCGAGACGCTCCCCTCCCGTGAAAATGAGGAGGAGGAAGAAGAAACCTCCCCCCTCCAGTGGGGGGAGGAAAGAAAAGGAAGGCCGCCCCAACAGGGGAGGCTGAAGGGTCCAAGAGGAGGAAGACCCCTCCGCCGGACTACTCTCCTGACGCCGACGAAGGCGAAGAGGAGAGGACACAAAGGGCCAGGCGCCCGGCGGGATCTTAAGTATTTCGGATACTAGAGTAACTCATAATATCCCTGTTGTCTGCACAACTCTTCCCTAATGTCGAATGTAATTATGCAGGCCGCCCCGGGCCGGACTTGACGAGTCGTCGAGCGGCTCCCTGGATTCATCGGACGTGAACTCAGTTCCGCCCGCTGTCCCCCCCCCCCCCCGCACCGCGAACGACGCTGAAGTGGCGTCGCGACAAGCTCCGGGGCAAGAGGAGGTGGTCCTGTGTAACGCCCTCGATGCGGCTATATCTCCCACGTGTCAAAGCACGACTTAGAGGCATAACCGCATTGAAAGCAATGTCGCAAGTGAGGTAATCTTCACACAACCCATGTAATACATAAGGGAAAGAGGTACATAGTTGGCTTACAATCGCCACTTCACATAATACATGAGTAAAGCATTACATCATACAGATTACACTCAAGGTCCGACTATGGAACCAAAATGAAAGAAGACTACCCCAAATGGTACACAGATCCCCGATCGTCCCAACTGGGCTCCACTACCGATCAACTGAAATGAAACAATACAATGAACAAGATCTTCATCAAGCTCCTCCTTGAGCTCGGATGCGTCACCTGCACGGTTTCATCGGCACCTGCAAACTGGTTTTGGAAGTATCTATGAGTCATGGGGACTCAGCAATCTCACACCCGCGAGATCAAGACTATTTAAGCTTAAAGGTAGGACAGAGTAGTGATGTGGAGCTGCAGCAAGCGACTAGCATATCTGGTGTCTAACATACACAAATGAGAGCGAGAAGAGAAGGCAAAAGCACGGTCGAACAACTATGATCAAGAAGTGATCCTGAAACTACTTACGTCAAGCATAACTCCAACACCGTGTTCACTTCCCGGACTCCGCTGAGAAGAGACCATCACGGTTACACACGCGGTTGATGTATTTTAATTAAGATCAACTTCGGGTTTTCTACAACCGGACATTAACAAATTCCCATCTGCCACATAACCGCGGGCACGACTTTCGAAAGTTCAAACCCTGCAGGGGTGTCCCAACTTAGCCCATTATAAGCTCTCGCGATCAACGAAGGATATTCCTTCTCCCCGGGAAGACCCGATCAGTCTCGGAATCCCGGCTACAAGACATTTCGACAGTAATAAAACAAGACCAGCAAAGCCGCCCGGATGTGCCGACAAATCCCGATAGGAGTCGCACGTACCTCGTTCTCAGGGCACACCGGATGAGCCAGACGTCGGGTTGGCATAGACCCTGATTGCCCAGGGGGCGCCGGACATCGCTCGGTTTGGACCAGCACTCGAAGGAGAACTGGCCCGGGGGGGCTAAAATAAAGATGACCCTCGGGCTCCGGAAACCCAAGGGAAATAAAAGGGCATAGGTGAGGCAAATGGTAAAACCAATGTTGGGCCTTGCTGGAGGAGTCTTATTCAAAGCGAACTGTCAAGGGGGTCCCATAAATCACCCGACCGCGTTAGGGATGCAAAATCTGGGAACATAATACCGATATGACGGAAACTAGGGCGGCAAGAGTGGAACAAAACACCAGGCATAAGGCCGAGCCTTCCACCCTTTACCAAGTATATAGATGCATTAATTAAATAAGATATATTGCGATATCCCAACAAGTAAACATGTTCCCACAAGGAACAACATCTCCATGTTCCAACAAGGAACAAACTTCATCTTCACCTGCAACTAACAACGCTATAAGAGGGGCCGAGCAAAGCGGTAACATAGCCAAACAACGGTTTGCTAGGACAAGGTGTGTTAGAGGCTTGGTTTAACAATATGGGAGGCATGATAAGCAAGTGGTAGGTATCGCAGCATAGGCATAGCAAAAGAGCGAGCAATCTAGCAAGCAAAGATAGAAGTGATTTCGAGGGTATGGTCATCTTGCCTGAGATCCCGCAAGGAAGAAGAACGAGTCCATGAAGAAGACAAACGAACGTAGTCGAACGAATCCTCACAACTCCGGAATGAAACCGAAGCTAACGAGAGAATCAACCCGGAAAGAAACAAACCAAATAGTAAACAACCATCACATAAACATGGCATGATGCACAACCAAGGATGATGCATGTCCGGTTTAATGAGCATGGCATTACAAAGTGCAACAAACAACACTACAAATTAAGTGGAGCTCAATATGCAACGAGTTGCATATTGATGAGACACCACATCAATTATTTAGTTCTCTCTCGGTTATGTACCCAACAATATTAAATGTAATTAACATGGCAAGGGGTGAAGCATAAGTAAACTAACTATTTAGCCAAGTTTAAATGAGGCCGGAACAATAAACAACAAATCCGGAAAATCCTCATGTGCATATTTTAGATTTGGTACTGTTCTGCCTAAAACCATATTTTATTGTTTTTAAACAGGAAAATAAAGTGCAACATGTTAATCTAGGCATTTTTACCCCATTTACATATAAAGTTTATTAAATTCCGAGTCACGGTTATTTAGTTATGAAATAAATCATTTTAACATGGCATTTAAGCAAAATTAAAACAAATAGCAAGTTTAAGCTTTTTAACATGGATGAAAGTGGAAAATTATGAAACTAGATGAAAATCTAAGCATTTTACATATTAAAATCATTTTAATCCGATGCACCATTTGTGAGTTATTAAATGCATGATCTAGAGGGCTTTTTCTGTAAAACAACACTCTCTGGATAAATAGCTAAAACGTCCAGAACGAAAAAAACGACGCGGGCCGAATCTGGAGGCTGGGGGAACTGCTCACATGGGCCAAGCTCAATCGATGGAAGAGGCACTGGGCCTTGGCGTGCTGGACGCGACCCAGGCGCGGGTCAACGCGCGGCGGCAGCGTGTGCTCGTCCTCTGCTCGAACGAGGACGAGGCAGAAGACAGGGGCGATGCAGGGGAAGCAGAGGCGCGGAACTTGGGGACGAGCGCCCCGGCGAGGGACGGCGACCTCCGGCGACGGTCGTATGGATCCGGGGCGAAGCAGGAGGCGACACGATGAGGCGACACTGGAGCTTCTGCGGGTGCTCGGGACAGAGTTTGTGGCCGTGCGAGACGGCAGCAGAGGCTGGGCGCCCGGAAGGTCAGTGCAGCGTCATCAACGGGGACCTTGGCGTGGAGCGGCAATGGCAGGGCTGGCGAGGCTCGGGTCAACGGGCGCAAGGAGGAGGTGCTGGGCTGCGCGATGCACGCAGTCGACGCAACAGCTCCTGTCATTCAACGCAGGGTGAAGCAGAGGGCGTCGCGCGGCTGTGCGGGCAGGGACTTGGCGGACGGATTCGGCGAGGAGGCATCAGAGATGGCCGGATACAGGCCAGCTCGGGTCGGGGAGGCGAGGAAGCAGGGCCAACCGGAAGGAGCGACGGCGCTTGCTGCTGGTTCGGTCGATGAACGGCGGCAGGGACGAAGCAGAGGAGGCGAGCGGTGCTGGATGTAGAGGAGGCGCAGGGGACTTGGTGGCTGGCAGCGGGGCTTGCGGCAGCGCAAGATCTGGCCGGTGCTTGCCGTATCCGGCGCGGAGGAGGACGGGAATGGATTCCCGGTGGACCGAGGCAGGTCGGGGACGGCAACAGAGGAGCTCCGGGGCAACGGCGATGCAGGGGAACGGGGAAGGCGAACTTGGCACGCGAGGCGACCTCTGGCGACGCAGCAACGCAGGCAGAGGCGCGAGAAACGGCAAGGATGCGCGGATCCGGGGCCGGAAGGCGAACTCCGGTGGATCCAGGGCGAACGGTGGACTTGGAGCTCTAGGCATCGGTGTCCATGGCGGCTAACTCGTTCGTTTCCTGGAGGCAGAGAGGTAGAGAGGTGAGGCGAGGGAGAGAGCGAGATGAGATACAGAGAGGAGGAAAACGGAGGAAGGAGAGGGCGCGACGGGGGCTCGCCTGGGTGGCGTAGGGCGTCGGCAGGAGAAGCTCTGCTCCGGCGAGCTGGTGATTGGAGCGACGGGGAATCGAGGGAAGAGGGTGGAGTCATTTGCTGGTTGGATCGGGAGGAGATCCCGAGGAAGAGTGGTGAGTGCGGCGGCGGCGGCTAGGAGGATCCCTAGAAATTAGGGATGTGTCTGATGATTTGCACTGCTATTTATAAAAGGTAGGTGTTTGGCTAGGGGCTAATCTGGATCCTTTGATTTTAATCGGACGGCTGAAAAAGAATAGCTTAGGGAGTCCAAATAACAAAACGGAGATATTTTGTAGACGTTAGGGGATGATCCGGACACAACGGTATCGACAGTCCGGTTCGGGTCCGGGACAATTTTCGGACGCGCGCGCGAGGGGTCGATGCACTGTGCAAGAGGGTTAGGCGGACACGGTCAAGAGGGAAGCGAAAACCCGATTGGTCTGCAACGGTCAACGACTAACGAATGCAAGTTTTGAAAAAATGACAGCAACGAAGTGCCGATGCAATGCGGATGATGCAGTGATGAATGCAACAAACGAACGGAACACATGACAACAACGAAAAACATGGAAGCCGTCTGGAGCATCGTTCTTGGGGCGTTACAACACTCCACCACTACAAGAGGATCTCGTCCCGAGATCTAGGATGGCACCGGAGAGAAACGGAAGAGGGAGAGGTAAAACAAAGTCGCTTCTTTGACAAACGAGTGAAACCAAAGAACCTTGAGAGGTCGCAAAGCTTGAAGAAAAGACACGACGGAGGTGAACAAAATCTAAAACACTCCGTTCAGCAAGAGGAACAAGGAACATGGAATACGGCGAGAAAGAAGAGTTTACGTGACAAGATACACATTGAAACCACTGCAGTTAAACTAGATAGAGAAGGAACAAGAATGACATAATTTGGGCAGCACTCCGACTGAAAATGGAAGGAATTGAACATGAACTTGACAAGATGAGAGGATACTTGAAGAGATCAACAACACACTGCCTTCGGAATTGAAAGAATGGCACAAGGGGTAAGAAACATTTCAGACCACACTCCGGTTGAGAAGGGAGGCAAAATTTGATAAGATGAGAGAACTTGAATGGAGGATACGACACTCCGGTTAAATGGATAAGCAAGGAAAAGAACACGATCTCCAAAATGAGATGATGGGTCGAAGAAAACATCACAACGCCTCCGGAACAAATGCAAGAATTGAATAAAAAGAACGGAGAAGAAAACAACATGTTCTACCTCAAATGAATTTGAGAGAGCATCCTTAAAAAGAAGGATTGACCGGAGTTGTTGGAAAACCAACAACGAAAAGAATAAGCTTGTAGTGGACTTATGGAAACATCTCAACATTATGAGGTCACAAACGGCCACTAAAGGAAGCCATTGATTTTGAGTGAGAGCACCAAGGCGATGAAAAACTTCTTCCACCAAGAGGATAGGAGAAAACTTGGATCATTGATAAGCACCATAATAGCCACATTCCTTAGGGAAGGATTTAGGTGTAACCATGACACAAGATAAATCCAACGAAGAGATTGGTGGATTTAAAATATCTCATTCTTGACAACATGTGAGTCGTGAAACAAGAACTCAAATTATCAAGAATGACATAACACCACCTCAAAAGATAAGATAGAAAGAATTGCACTTCGGAATGCAAGATGAAGAAAGCTTGAACTCCTCAAAAACAAGACATGTGTTGAGCACCATGTTAAATTATGAGTAAAGTTTAGCGGATCATAGCTCCGAGAGAAATCTTGAAGAACAAATGGAGAATTAAAGGAATCCTTGATGAGCCACCATGTAGAGCCTCCATGAAGGACTCCGGTAATGAAAGGATGATGAGATAAAATTGGGGGATGAATGAGTAAGATTAAAGTCTTACGATGATTTAGATTGAGCTTCGTGGCAAGACAACCGAAAAAAACTTGGAACTCCGGATAAGAAAAGATGAAATAATTGAAACCAAGGATTTGAAGAACCTCTGGAATAGGGAATTTAGTTAACTCGATGAAACAAGAATAAGAATTACATTATGCTTATCCTTCACCAATTAAATTGATGACAAGTAATGGATTTGACATACCACTTATTCTTGTAGAAAGGATCAAGAGAGATATAGCACAAGCTTAGGAAGGTCTTCAACGAACCACCGGTAGGATTTGGAAAGAACGAATGAATCTATATGATAACGAAGGAAGAGAACTCTTGAACGAACCACCGTAAGAATTGGAAAAGAAAGTAGCACAGGCACAATTCACCGTGAAGAATTAGAAAGCAAATAAAGATACTTGACAGAATTTAGATACATGAGAACGAAGAGATCATGAACTAATTAGAGGATATTTGAATGATGCACCGGGAAGATTTGGAGAACGTGAGCTGAATGCTGAGAATGAATAATTATGAGATGATGGTCCGGAGAATCAAACTGGGAAGACTCCTGAAATGCTCTAGATGGGTGAAAAGAATATCTCCCAGTCGAATACAATGATGAGGCAATAAGCTAGAACCATGAATCTTGAAGAGAATGGGACAAAATTGAAGGGAAACTCTTCTTCGGTCTTCAAATATTGAGAATGATGACAAGAAACACGACCATGAATTGTAGAGGCACTCCGGAATGAAAATTAGAAAGGTTGAACCAACGATGAAAAGAATTTGAAAGCGATCTTGGAGAAGGAATATGACTGATGATACTTCATTCTTACGTCAAACTTCGAAAAGAATTTGAGAATACCTCCAGGAAAATTAGAAGAGTCAGGTAAGATCCTGGGAAAAGACATGTGGGTTAGGGCCCACTCAAAAGAAAACACCGTTGACCAATTTTAAAGAGAGGTTAAATCGGTTGAATTAAATAGCTTGAATGAGAGAAGAAAAAAACCCTTGAAGTAACTCAAACGGATTAAGAATGGAAACATGATTCTTCTGAGATATCTTTAGCACTCTTGATACGAATAGAGAGAGGTGAACGATTATGGGATGTAACGGCATGGGATAGCATTTGAAACAAGGAAAGATATGATCGACAAAGCTTGAATTGAATCCACCGGAGAAAATATGAGGATGAAGAATGATAAACTCGAAGCTTCCTTTAGCATCTTCATGAGAATCACCGGATAGGAGCATTGAGGAAAAGAATGAAGAGATTTCACATGAATAAAATGGATATTCGATTAAGAGATCTGAGTCCTTGAAGAAAAAGGGTGGGAGGGCGGGAAAAACAAAGACAACTTGGGACGAATGAAACAAACACCATTGAGAATACTTAGAGTTGATCTTGCGGATGTTGAAAATGATCAGATCCACTTGAAGAGAAAACATCGGTTGAAAAGGATTGACATGACAATCTCGATTATCATGAAGGATTAGTATTCACATCGGAGTACGGGAACACCGGTTGGAAAGGTATGGAATCAACACTTGACTTCGAAGCAACTCGAATACCACAGAACAAAACAAAAACAAAGGATTGGCTTGCAGAATAAACCGGAAACAATCATATGATAGATCCCATATCGTATCATGTGTCTGTTGGAAAGATATCCTACGAGATACTTGAATTCCCACCTATAAACTCCCAAAACTTTCTGGTTATGCAATCAGGTGTTGGGGATACAGGGGACACAAAATATATCACCCAAACTAACAATACCTAGATCCAGCTGTATCCACCCTTTAACACATAACCAAGAACCCTTCGGAAATCGTTTATCTCAACCTTCGAAAAGCATCCGTTATACGAGTTATGGCAAAACTCTCGCACTCGCCTCAGTACTGGGCTATCAGGGTTATCTCACCAACAACTGTACAAAAGAGATTTTCGATGTCGGCGTACTAAACTCAGGTATTCCAGAACTGCAACGATAAAATTATGACGACAACACCTTAGAGCTCAACTCCCCGGGACACTTCCACTAAACCCCTGCTGACAGGAGGCACCAAGACAATGTTGTCATCACAAAACCATCGGAACGATTCTAAGATACCCGCGTGATCCTAAATTCTTTTTAGTGAAATTTGAGAAGCGAAGAGTCAAAACTCTACGTCAGGATGCCTTACCAGAGCGATGAGGAGACTGGGATGTAAAAAGAATTCCTAAACTCTCCGATACATAATTCCTAAATGACTCAAAACATTTTTCTAGACACAACTTGGCCGCTAAAAACGATCAATCAGTGGGGGCTCCTAAGGTCGGGGAAGGCTCTGATTACCAACTTGTAACGCCCTCGATGCGGCTATATCTCCCACTTGTCGAAGCACGACTTAGAGGCATAACCGCATTGAAAGCAATGTCGCAAGTGAGGTAATCTTCACACAACCCATGTAATACATAAGGGAAAGAGGTACATAGTTGGCTTACAATCGCCACTTCACACAATACATGAGTAAAGCATTACATCATATAGATTACACTCAAGGTCTGACTACGGAACCACAATGAAAGAAGACTACCCCAAATGCTACACAGATCCCCGATCGTCCCAACTGGGCTCCACTACTGATCAACTGAAACGAAACAACACAATGAACATGATCTTCATCAAGCTCCTCCTTGAGCTCGGATGCGTCACCTGCACGGTTTCATCGGCACCTGCAAACAGGGTTTGGAAGTATCTGTGAGTCACGGGGACTCAGCAATCTCACACCCGCGAGATCAAGACTATTTAAGCTTAAAGGTAGGACAGAGTAGTGAGGTGGAGCTGCAGCAAGCGACTAGCATATCTGGTGTCTAACATACGCAAATGAGAGCGATAAGAGAAGGCAAAAGCATGGTCGAACAACTATGATCAAGAAGTGATCCTGAAACTACTTACGTCAAGCATAACTCCAACACCGTGTTCACTTCCCGGACTCCGCCGAGAAGAGACCATCACGGTTACACACGCGGTTGATGTATTTTAATTAAGATCAACTTCGGGTTTTCTACAACCGGACATTAACAAATTCCCATCTGCCACATAACCGCGGGCACGACTTTCGAAAGTTCAAACCCTGCAGGGGTGTCCCAACTTAGCCCATTATAAGCTCTCGCGATCAACGAAGGATATTCTCCCCGGGAAGACCCGATCAGTCTCGGAATCCCGGCTACAAGACATTTCGACAGTAATAAAACAAGACCAGCAAAGCCGCCCGGATGTGCCGACAAATCCCGATAGGAGTCGCACGTACCTCGTTCTCAGGGCACACCGGATGAGCCAGACGTCGGGTTGGCATAGACCCTGATTGCCCAGGGGGCGCCGGACATCGCTCGGTTTGGACCAACACTCGAAGGAGAACTGGCCCGGGGGGGGGGGGGGGCTAAAATAAAGATGATCCTCGGGCTCCGGAAACCCAAGGGAAATAAAAGGGCATAGGGGAGGCAAATGGTAAAACCAATGTTGGGCCTTGCTGGAGGAGTCTTATTCAAAGCGAACTGTCAAGGGGGTCCCATAAATCACCCGACCGCGTTAGGGACGCAAAATCCTGGAACATAATACCGATATGATGGAAACTAGGGCGGCAAGAGTGGAACAAAACACCAGGCATAAGGCCGAGCCTTCCACCCTTTACCAAGTAGATAGATGCATTAATTAAATAAGATATATTGTGATATCCCAACAAGTAAACATGTTCCAACAAGGAACAACATCTCCATGTTCCAACAAGGAACAAACTTCATCTTCACCTGCAACTAACAACGCTATAAGAGGGGCTGAGCAAAGCGGTAACATAGCCAAACAACGGTTTGCTACGACAAGGTGGGTTAGAGGCTTGGTTTAACAATATGGGAGGCATGATAAGCAAGTGGTAGGTATCGCAGCATAGGCATAGCAAAAGAGCGAGCAATCTAGCAAGCAAAGATAGAAGTGATTTCAAGGGTATGGTCATCTTGCCTGAGATCCCGCAAGGAAGAAGAACGAGTCCATGAAGAAGACAAACGAACGCAGTCGAATGAATCCTCAGAACTCCGAAACGAAACCGAAGCTAACGAGAGAATCAACCCGGAAAGAAACAAACCAAATAGTAAACAACCATCACATAAACATGGCATGATGCACAACCAAGGATGATGCATGTCCGGTTTAATGAGCATGGCATTACAAAGTGCAACAAACAACACTACAAATTAAGTGGAGCTCAATATGCAACGAGTTGCATATTGATGAGACACCACATCAATTATTTAGTTCTCTCTCGGTTATGTACCCAACAATATTAAATGTAATTAACATGGCAAGGGGTGAAGCATAAGTAAACTAACTATTTAGCCAAGTTTAAATGAGGCCGGAACAGCAAACAACAAATCCGGAAAATCCTCATGTGCATATTTTAGATTTGGTACTGTTCTGCCTAAAACCATATTTTATTGTATTTAAACAGGAAAATAAAGTGCAACATGTTAATCTAGGCATTTTTCTACCCCATTTACATATAAAGTTTATTAAATTCCGAGTCACGGTTATTTAGTTATGAAATAAATCATTTTAACATGGCATTTAAGCAAAATTAAAACAAATAGCAAGTTTAAGCTTTTTAACATGGATGAAAGTGGAAATTATGAAACTAGATGAAAATCTAAGCATTTTACATATTAAAATCATTTTAATCCGATGCACCATTTGTGAGTTATTAAATGCATGATCTAGAGGGCTTTTTTTTTTGTAAAACAACACTCTCTGGATAAATAGCTAAAACGTCCAGAACGAGAAAAAAGATGCGGGCCGAATCTGGAGGCTGGGGGAACTGCTCACATTGGGCCAAGCTCAGTCGATGGAAGAGGCACTGGGCCTTGGCGTGCTGGACAAGACCCAGGCGCAGGTCAACGCGCGGCGGCAGCGTGTGCTCGTCCTCTGCTCGAACGAGGACGAGGCAGAAGACAGGGGCGATGCAGGGGAAGCAGAGGCGCGGAACTTGGGGACGAGCGCCCCGGCGAGGGACGGCGACCTCCGGCGGTGGTCGTATGGATCCGGGGCGAAGCAGGAGGCGACACGATGAGGCGACACTGGAGCTTCTGCGGGTGCTCGGGACAGAGTTTGTGGCCGTGCGAGACGGCAGCAGAGGCTGGGCGCCCGGAAGGTCAGCGCAGCGTCATCGACGGGGACCTTGGCGTGGAGCGGCGATGGCAGGGCTGGCGAGGCTCGGGTAAACGGGCGCAAGGAGGAGGTGCTGGGCTGCATGATGCAGGCAGTCGACGCAACATCTCCTGTCATTCAACGCAGGGTGAAGCAGAGGGCGTCGCACGGCTGTGCGGGCAGGGACTTGGCGGACGGATTCGGCGAGGAGGCGTCGGAGATGGCCGGATCCGGGCCAGCTCGGGTCGGGGAGGCGAGGAAGCAGGGCCAACCGGAAGGAGCGACGGCGCTTGCTGCTGGTTCGGTCGATGAACGGCGGCGGGGACGAAGCAAAGGAGGCGAGCGGTGCTGGATGCAGAGGAGGCGCAGGGGACTTGGTGGCCGGCAGCGGGGCTTGCAGCGGTGCAAGATCTGGCCGGTGCTTGCCGTATCCAGCGCGGAGGAGGACGGGAATGGATTCCCGGT
Organism: Aegilops umbellulata; assembly: GCA_032464435.1. NCBI lineage: Eukaryota > Viridiplantae > Streptophyta > Magnoliopsida > Poales > Poaceae > Aegilops > Aegilops umbellulata. The sequence goes on along the minus strand of CP136056.1, from coordinate 384,200,447 downwards.
GGACCGAGGCAGGTCGGGGACGGCAACAGAGGAGCTCCGGGGCAACGGTGATGCAGGGGAACGGGGAAGGCGAACTTGGCACGCGAGGCGACCTCTGGCGACGCAGCAACGTAGGCAGAGGCGCGGGAAACGGCAAGGATGCGCGGATCCGGGACCGGAAGGCGAACTCCGGTGGATCCAGGGCGAACGGTGGACTTGGAGCTCCCGGCGTCGGTGTCCATGGCGGCTAACTCGTTCGTTTCCTGGAGGCAGAGAGGTAGAGAGGTGAGGCGAGGGAGAGAGCGAGATGAGATACAGAGAGGAGGAAAACAGAGGAAAGAGAGGGCGTGGCGGGGGCTCGCCTGGGTGGCATAGGGCGTCGGCAGGAGAAGCTCTGCTCCGGCGAGCTGGTGATTGGAGCGATGGGGAATCGAGGGAAGAGGGTGGAGTCATTTGCTGGTTGGATCGGGAGGAGATCCCGAGGAAGAGAGGTGAGTGCGGCGGCGGCGGCTAGGAGGATCCCTAGAAATTAGGGATTTGTCTGATGATTTGCACTGCTATTTATAAAAGGTAGGTGTTTGGCTAGGGGCTAATCTGGATCCTTCGATTTTAATCGGGCGGCTGAAAAAGAATAGCTTAGGGAGTCCAAATAACAAAACGGAGATATTTTGTAGACGTTAGGGGATGATCCGGACACAACGGTAGCGACAGTCCGGTTCGGGTCCGGGACAATTTTCGGACGCGCGCGCGAGGGGTCGATGCACTGTGCAAGAGGGTTAGGCGGACACGGTAAAGAGGGATGCGAAAACCCGATTGGTCTGCAACGGTCAACGACTAACGAATGCAAGTTTTGAAAAAATGACAGCAACGAAGTGCCGATGCAATGCAGATGATGCGGTGATGAATGCACCAAACGAACGGAACACATGACAACAACGAAAAACATGGAAGCCGTCTGGAGCATCGTTCTTGGGGCGTTACATCCTGGAGGAGCCACGAGGCGACCTCCCGGACCCCAGGAGTAAAGGGGACAAGACCCCCAGGGCTCCAAGTCCGGCTTGGAGCCGGACACCGCGCCGGAATCCTCAACAGTTCCGGACCGCGGTAGGCGAACTCCTTCTAAGAGGGGCAAGCCTTTTGAGCCGGCGGCCTCCGTCCAACCGGAGGTGCCGGACAATCTGTTGGAGGTGCTTAACGGCGCCTCCATCGACGAGGAGCACCGTAATATTATGAGTACGGTGGTCCAGAAGGTTCAGTCCGCTAAGAGCGGATTGACTGAAGCTTGCGCTAGCCTTTTAATAGGCTTCGAGGTAAGTAAAAATATGTAAAAATATTACCGCATAGACAGTAGCCCCTGATGCTCTGTTTGGCGTTCGAAAAAAAAAGCCGAATAGAGGATCAAATAATTTCGCAGGAGTCTAAAAAAAGGTCAATATGCATATGCAGGCTTCGCTGCTAGCCACCGCCGCACTGACTGCGGAGGTGGGTGCCCTGAAACAGGGACTCAGAGGACCGAACAAGAGCTCGGCCTGGCCAAGCGGCAGCTCGAGGAGAAAGAAGGTAAGAGATACCTTATAGAAAAAAATATAAAAAGATGCAATTGCAAAAAAAATACAGGATTATGCTACTTGTTGCAGGGGCCACAACTGAGGTGGCAACCCTCAAGCAGGCGCTGTCCAAGGCCGAGAAGAGAGCGGCCTTGGAGCGCAATGAGCGGGAGAAATTCGAGGCGCAGGTTGGCGAGGCGCAGCAAGAGCTTCAGGCTCTCATGAAAAAACATGAGAGTTTGGAGCTTGACTCTAAAACGCGAGCGTCCGAGCTCGCCGCGGCCGTCAAGACTGCCGAGTCTGCCAAGGCCGAAGCACAGAAGGCCCTCCAAGAGTTGGAGGAGGTGAAAAAGATAGAGGCGGGTAAGGCATTCTTTATGCAAAGCAGACATATAAAAGTAAACTACTTGTTACTTACCCAAATCCGGAGTTTGCCAGGGGCATTCGCAGATCTTCCCCGCAGCATATCCGATGCCGCCGCATTCTGCCGAGCCGAAGAGGGCAGCTCGACGGAGAAGGTGTTCTGGTCTCAGTACGCTGAGGCCGGACACCCTGTGCCCTTGAGCGACCAGCTGAAGCAGCTGGTCGAGCTCCACAGGGCGGCCGAACAGGCCATGAAGGGCTTCATAGTTCGGCTGTGGCCTAGAGAGGCCCTGCCTGGGAGCTACTTCGGACTAGTGCGACGGCTGGTGGAGGCCTGTCCAAGGCTCGAGGTCATCAAGCGCTCTATCTGCATCGAAGGTGCCCGTAGGGCCCTTGCCCGTGCAAAGATGCATTGGGGTAAGCTGGACAGTGAGAAGCTTGTGAGGGACGGGCCGCCGCCGGGGAAGGAGCATCGCAAGCCCGAGAACTATTACAAGGATGTTCTCGCTGGTGCCCGCCTTATGGCGGATGAATGTACCAAGGATGTAATTTTTTAATGAACTCGCTCGTGTTTATCCTGTGCACTGAAAACTTGTTCATATGCGCTAAGCAATGCTTGTTGAATTTAAAATATTTTTTTCTGTGCGGCTGTTTATCAAAAAATTGAGAGATGGCCAGTCGTCGGCTTCCGCCCCCATGCCACTAGTGCTGGGGTGTTCGAGATAAACCTGAGCGCTCTTTTTCCCATGTTTGGGTCCTTCGAGGGAGGTGCTCAGCACAACGAACATGGCAATCGGACTATAATGCTTGAACACTCTCACTTAGCCATAGAACTTTATAATTTTAAATTTCGGCAAAGCCCCTAGTATTCGGAAGACCGAGTTCGGGGCGCTATCCACGCCTTGGCCGGACACAATCCGGCTCTTCACTCTAAGCGGCATAGGTCTTTAGGGACCCAAAAAACCTCTCGAACAGCGACCGGTCTCTCGCCTTATCTTGACAATCAGTTTTTGCTTTCTCTACTGAGGTGCCCCGCCCATCTCAACTGGGGCACAATCGCAGTAGTTCTCCTAGTGCTACCTTAGCCGATATAGCGGAACGTAAGGCACCAAAACATAGGAGCCGGGCAAACCCAACTATTGACCCAAATCATGATTCACAGCCGATGCATATAGTGCTATAAGTTCGGGGTGCCGCACTTATGAAGTGTTCGGACTTCTTACACCATATTAAGGGGTACTGAAGCCCCTGGCGTATTTGTCATACCACAGTGTACGGGTGCCACATGTCATTAATGAACATATATCTAAAAAGAGGAAAATGCAAAAAATAGACAAAGGCTATGCATTGTTTTATAGAAAGGCTGCTATCTAAGCAGAACGATACAAATAGTGCGATCAGCAAAAGAAATTGGACTATTTAACATGTCCTGGCCAGGGGCAGGCCGCGGAATTGTATGCAAAACAGGTATACTGCTCGTAATAGAGACCACCTGGGAGTTCCATAATGTGGCATGGCTTGTCTGCTTTCCTGGATCTTGCATCATTTGTGCGGTAGTTGAATTGCCGAACAGGTAGTCCAAAGTGTGGAGTCCTGAAAGTAAGAAAAATTAAAAAAAAGAATTCGGCAGTCCCTAGTACGGTTTAGGACGTGTTTTGGGCGTGCCGTGCCGTGATGGTGCCCCTCCCCTTGTGCCCATGGTATTTCAAGAGCGTAGTTATGTACGCGAAGCACTGGTTTTGCTATATTGCGAGGGCTAGGGTTGGGGCCGCATTGCTACGCTAGCTCGGAACGTGCCAGGCGGTCTTGTTGTAGGTTACTCCGAGCGCGCTTGACAATGTTCGACTTTTTAAGGGCCGGACTGAGAGGCTTCTTTGTACTTCTGCTGCGAGCGCTGCCGTGTGCTCCTCCGTTCGAAGGGAGCGTTCGGTGTTTCCATTGACCGTGATTACTCCTCGAGGGCCTGGCATCTTGAGCTTGAGGTATGCATAGTGCGGTACCGCGTCGAACTTTGCGAATGCGGTTCGCCCGAGCAGTGCGTGATAGCCACTGCGGAACGGGACTATGTCAAAGATTAACTCCTCGCTTCGGAAATTATCCGGGGATCCGAAGACCACTTCAAGTGTAACTGAGCCTGTACAGTTGGCTTCTACACCTAGTATGACGCCTTTAAAGGTCATTTTGGTGGGCTTGATCCTCGAGGGATCTATGCCCATTTTCCGCACTGTATCCTGGTAAAGCAGGTTCAGGCTGCTGTCACCGTCCATGAGGACTCTTGTGAGATGAAATCTGTCGATAATTGGGTCGAGAACCAATGCGGCGAAGCCGCCGTGACGGATGCTAGTGGGATGGTCCCTCCGATCAAAGGTGATCGGGTAGGAGGACCATGGGTTGAACTTTGGAGCGACTGGCTCCAGCGCGTATACGTCTCGTAGCGCACGCTTCCGCTCCCTCTTGGGAATGTGGGTTGCGTATATCATGTTCACCGTCCGCACTTGTGGGGGAAAACCCTTCTGTCCACTGCTGTTCGGCGGCCTGGGCTCCTCCTCGTCATCGCTATGCAGCCCCTTGTCTCTGTTTTCGGCTCTTAACTTGCCTGCCTGCTTGAACACCCAACAATCCCTGTTGGTGTGATTTGCTGGCTTTTCGGGGGTGCCATGAATCTGGCACAAGCGGTCGAGTATTCGGTCCAAACTGGACGGGCCCTGAGTATTTCTTTTGAATGGCTTTTTCTGCTGACCGGATTTGTAGCCTCGGAATCCGGCATTTACTGCCGTATCCTCGTTGCTGTCGCTGTTAACACGACGCTTTTGCTTGTTCCGGCGCGAACTGCCGCTTTTGTCCTTGGTATCCGAATTACCAAGGTTCTTGGTTAAGTGTTGCTGCGAGCTAGCCAGCTGTCTTCTCTCGCGCAAAAGCGGGTCATGAGTGTCGTGAGGGCTGCCATAGATTTTGGCTTTTCCTGTCCCAGGTGTCGGGCAAGCCACTCGTCGCGGATATTATGCTTGAAGGCTGCTAGGGCCGCCGCGTCCGGACAGTCGACTATTTGATTTTTCTTTGTTAGGAATCGTGTCCAGAATTGCCTGGTCGATTCCTCTGGCTGCTGGATTATGTGGCTTAGGTCATCGGCGTCTGGTGGTCGCACATAAGTGCCCTGGAAGTTGTCAAGGAATGCGGCTTCCAGGTCCTCCCAAGAACCGATTGAGTCTGCTGGCAAGCTGTTGAGCCAATGCCGGGCCGGTCCCTTAAGTTTGAGTGGGAGGTATTTGATGGCATGTAGGTCATCACCGTGGTCCATGTGGATATGAAGGAGATAATCCTCGATCCATACTGCAGGATCTGTTGTGCCATCATATGATTCGATGTTTACGGGTTTGAAGCCCTCAGGGATTTTATGATCCATTACTTCATCTGTGAAGCATAGTGGGTGTGCGGCGCCTCTGTACTGGGCTATATCACGACGCAGCTCAAAGGAGCTTTGTCCATTGTGTTCGGCCCGACCGGATTTATTGTATCTAGAGTGACGATCGCCGTCACGTGCCGTGGGGCGCCCGCGCGATCCGTAGATCGATCTTGTTTGCCTTGCCTTGTCCTCCAGTATATCTTGTAGGTCTAGCGCGTTTTCCCGTGCCTTAGCATGTTTTGAGCGGCGTTGGGGCATGGCTTGAGTGGAGGGCTCAGAGGCCTCTCTGTCACGGCCACGAGGTGGCCGGTCGGCCATGTCATGCGCTGGTGATGTAGGTGCTTCCTCCTCTAATCGGGGTAGCAGCCTGCGCTTTGGGTAACGCTTGGAGGGGCGTTCGAGTTCGTACTCTTCGGCCACAAGGACTTCAGTCCATCTGTCAGCTAGCAAATCTTGATCAGCTCTAAGCTGTTGCTGCTATTTCTTGAGGCTGCTTGCCGTGGCTAAAAGCCTGCGTTTGAAACGCTCTTGTTCGGCGGGGTCTGATGGTATGACAAATTCGTCGTCGTCGAGGCTTGCCTCATCTTCGGAGGGGGGCATATAGTTATCGTCCTCAACCTCTCGGTCTGCCGCTCTCTCATGAGGGCTGGCTTCTCCATCTTCCTGTGCCGAGTCTTGCTGGAGGGGGTGTTCTTCGGCGCTATCCGGAGTAGTATTATCTCCGGTGCCGGAATCACCGTTTTTGCTTTGGCGGGATTTAGAGCGGCGCCGCTGACGTCGGCGTTTGGGATGTTTCTTAGAAGTGTCATCCCCTGCTTTTCCATCACCATCTCCATCTTTTGGAGCGTCCACCATATATATGTCATATGACGAGGTGGCCTTCCAGCACCGTACAGGTGCTGGTTCCTGTTCATCTCCTGCATCGTCGTCCATACCGTCGATGTCTTCGGAGTCGAAGTCGAGCATGTCGGTTAAATCGTCGACAGTGGCTACAAAGTGGGTGGTGGGTGGGCTTTGAATTTCTTCATCGTCCGTATCCCATCCTTGCTGACCATAGTCCGGCCAGGGCTCTCTTGATAAAGAGAGAGACTTTAGTGAGTTCAGGATGTCGCCGAAGGGCGAGTGCTGAAAGATGTCCGCGGCGGTGAACTCCATGATCGGCGCCCAATCGGATTCGATCGGCAGGGGCGCGGGAGGTTCGGAGTCCGAAGAGGATCCGGATCCTCGGAGTCACGGGTCATGCAGAGTGCGGGGCTGGTGTTCGGCTCGATCGCCTTTGAGATCGCAGCACCTGAGGTGGCATCCAACCGCTCATCCTCGATCGGCGCAGTAGGCTCCGAATTAAGGGTTGGAACCAACGCGAGTGCGGCCTCCAGGACACTGTTCGGCGGCAGAGCTAGATCACGCCCATCGAGATAGTGCGGCGCGCTTGGCTGTGGCTCGAATCCGTCGAAGATCAAGTCCCCGCGGATGTCAGCCGTGTAGTTCAAACTTCCTAACCTGACCTGATGGCCAGGGGCGTAGCTTTCGATCTGCTCCAGGCGGCCAAACGAATTGGCCCATAGTGCGAAGTCGCCGAAGACGAAGATCTGTCCGGGGAGAAAAGTCTCACCCTGGACCGCATCACCGTTGATGATCAAAGGAGCCATCAGGCCTAAAAGTGACGACACAGAGGAACTCTCAATGAAAGCACCAATGTCGGTGTCAAAACCGGCGGATCTCGGGTAGGGGGTCCCAAACTGTGCATCTAGGTCGGATGGTAACATGAGACAAGGGACACAAAGTTTACCCAGGTTCGGGCCCTCTTGATGGAGGTAAAACCCTACGTACTGCTTGATTAATATTGATGATATGGGTAGTACAAGAGTAGATCAGAGAGACTAAACCCTAGAAGCTAGCCTATGGTAGGATTGTTGTATGATGAAGTTGTTGTCCTACGGACTAAAACCCTCCGGTTTATATAGACACCGGATAGGGTTAGGGTTACACAAAGTCGGTTACAAGGGTAGGAGATCTTGAATATCCGCATTGCCAAGCTTGCCTTCCACGCCAAGGAAAGTCCCTTCCGGACACGGGACGAAGTCTTCAATCTTGTATCTTCATAGTCCTGGAGTCCAGCTGAAGGTATAGTCCGGCTATCTGAACACCCCCTAATCCAGGACTCCCTCAAGGGTGATAAGGTTTTTGGGGAGCGCTTCGCGCGACTACTGACTTCTTCGTCATGGACGCCCCAGACTGCGATGACTACTTCCCCGACATTGACAAACTCCTCGACGACATGGCTAGCGAGGACACGGACCCCAAGTCCAGTGCTTCTGCGGCTGCTGTCCCATACGGGTCCTTCCTCTTTCTATTAGAGGCCCTGCTACATTTCCTTATTCTAGTGTTTGCCCTAGATATGTTAGGCTCTATTTCATATATGCAACTTGCTATACTGTCTGCTCTAGATATGTTTAGTTACAGTTCATATATGAAGATGTTGTTTACCTTCTCTTTGTGAAATCGCATGGCTTGTTTTATCACTACTATACTAGTCATGCTTTATCTAGTATTTCTGTTAATAAAATCATTCGGTAAATTGCTCATATTTCCAACAATCCAAAAACCTTATTATAGGCAATTTACATTAAGTGGTTTTGTTTCTTCCATGAGACCTCCTATGTTTGAGGGTATCCACTATAAGAGGTGGCGCGTGAGAGCAGTCTTATGGTTTCAAACCATGAGTTGCTATGATGCCACTCTTGGTAAACCTGAAGGGGAGTAGGATGCCCAACAGGAACAAGCTTTTCAGAAAATGCACACTTTGTTTAAGGCTGCTCTCTTGAGTGTTCTTGGTGAGAACATAGTCGATGCTTATGCGTCAATTGACAATGGAAAAGATATGTGGGATGCACTCGAGGCCAAGTTTGGGGTCTCAAATGCTGGCACTGAGCTGTACATCATGGAGCAATTCTATGATTACAGGATGACTGAAGAGCGCTCCGTGGTTGAGGAAGCTTATGAGATACAGTCATTTGCTAGAGAACTTGAGCACTTCAGTTGTATGCTACCGGACAAGTTCGTTGCTGGAGGTATCATCACTAAGCTTCCTCCTTTGTGGAGGAACTTTGCTACCATACTGAAGCATAAGAGGCAGGAGTTTTTGATTCCAGATCTCATTGGTACTCTTGATGTGGAAGAAAAGGCGAGAGAAAATTACATACGTGCTTGAGGTATTTAGGGAGGATCTAGTGCCAATCTGGTACAGAAGAATAACTTCCAGTCCCACAAGTTCAAGAGCAAGGGAAAGTTTGATGGTAAAGAAAAGTTTGATGGGAAGAACAAGGCTGTGCAACACACTAATTTCAAGAAGAAGAATGACAAGAAGAAAGGAGTTTGTCATGTGTGTGGAGATCCTGATCATTGGGCTCCTAGTTGCCCTAATCGCTATGACAATCGTCATCCTGGGAAAGGCGGCAAGACCGCTAATGTTCTCATTAGAGACACTGACATGAAGGATGTTGGGTATGGTATATTTCCCACTATTCTTTCAATATGTCATTCTCCTGATTGGTTGATTGGCACGGGTGCTAATGTGCATGTATGCGGTGATATTTCCATGTCTTCGTCTTTTCAGACTGGTGGGACTTCCACCGTGCTGATGAGAAATGGTTCAAGTGCTTCTGTTCATGGTGTTGGCATGGTCAATCTGAAGTTTACTTCAGAGAAGATCGTGCGGCTGAAGAACGTGCATTATGTCCCCTCCGTCAATAAAATTTTTGTTAGCGGATCTCTTTTGTGTAGAGATGGCTACAAGCTTGTCTTTGAGTCGAATAAATTTGTAATATCCAAGTATGGAACCTTTGTTGGTAAAGGCTATGAGTCAGGAGGCCTGTTTCGTTTATCCTTATCAGATGTTTGCAATAAAGTTGTTAATCATATTTGTAACAATAGTGAATCAAATGTGTGGCATTCACGTCTTTGTCATGTTAACTTTGGTTGCATGTCGCGACTAGAGAAGTTGAACTTAATCCCTAGTTTCACTACTGTCAAGGGATCTAATTGTCAAGTGTGTGTGCAAGCTAAGAAACCTCGTAAGTCTCATGTGACTGCGGAAACGAGAAATCTTGCACCACTAGAGCTCATACATTGAGATCTATGTGAAATGAATGGTGTTTTGACAAAAGGTGGAAAGAAGTATTTTATGACGTTAATTGATGACTCCATTCGATACTACCATGTGTATCCTTTGAAATCTAAGGATGAGGCTTTGAACTTTTTCAAGATCTATAAAGCTAAAGCGGAAAACCAACTTGATCGAAAGATCAAGAGGCTTAGGTCCGATCGTGGTGGAGAGTATTTCTCAAATGAATTTGATTCCTTTTGTGCAGAACATGGTATAATCCATGAGAAGACGCCTCCCTATTCACCTCAGTCAAATGGGGTGGTTGAAAGAAAGAATCATACTCTAACTGATTTGGTTAACGCCATGTTAGACACATTGGGTCTCTCCAAGGCATGGTGGGGGGAGGCGATATTGACATCATGTCATGTCCTAAACCGAGTTCCCACAAAGAACAAAGAGATAACTCCATTCGAGTAATGGGAGAAGAAAAGGTTAAAACTCTCTTATCTACGAACCTGGGGTTGTTTGGCGAAAGTCAATGTGCCAATTCCAAAGAAGTGCAAACTTGAACCAAAGACTGTAGATTGTTGTTTCCTAGGATATGCTTTTCATAGCATTGGTTATAGATTCTTGGTTGTAAAATCTGAGGTACCTGACATGCATGTTGGTACGATCATGGAGTCTAATGATGCGACTTTATTTGAAGATATCTTTCCCATGAAGAATATGGCTACCTCATCTAATCAGGAGATACTTAGTTCATCGAATCAGGAACCAGTTACAATTACTGAACCTGCCATTTCGATGGAACACTTTGAAAATCCTGTGGAGGAGAACAATTAAGTTCCTACTAGGATCAAGAGACAGAGGACTGCAAAGTCCTTGTGTGATGATTTTCTTGTGTATGTCATAGATGACACTCCCAGTTCTATTTCAGAGGTCTATGCATCTGAAGATGCTGACTACTGGAAGGAAGCGGTCCGTAGTGAGATGGATTCCATCTTGGCAAATGAAATCTGGTAGATAACTGAGCGTCCTTATGGGTGCAAACCTATAGGGTGCAAATGGGTATTCAGGAAGAAGTTTAGGCCTGATGGTACTATCGCAAAGTACAAGGCATGGCTCGTGGCCAAGGGTTATACCCAAAAGGAAGGTGAAGACTTCTTTGATACCTACTCACCTGTGGCTCGACTGACCACTATTCGAGTTCTACTTTCACTAGCTGCCTCACATGGTCTTCTCGTCCATCAAATGGATGTTAAGACTGCTTTCCTAAATGGAGAGTTGGATGAGGAAATTTACATGGAACAACCAGATGGGTTTGTACTATGATGGTCAGCAAAGGAAAGTGTGCAAGTTGCTGAAGTCTTTGTATGGACTTAAGAAAGCACCCAAGCAGTGGCATGAGAAGTTTGAAGAAACTTTAACAGCTGCAGGCTTCGTTGTAAACGAAGCTGATAAATGTGTGTACTATCGCCATGGTGGGGGCGAAGGAGTTATTCTTTGCTTGTATGTTGATGACATACTGATTTTCGGAACAAATCTGAATGTTATTAAGGAGGTCAAGGATTTCCTATCTCGTTGTTTTGAGATGAAGGATTTAGGAGTGGCTGTCGTCATTCTGCACATCAAGTTGTTGAGAGACGATGATGGTGGGATTACATTGCTTCAATCTCACTATGTGGAAAAGTTCTTGAGTCGCTTTGGCTACAGTGACTACAAGCCCTCTCCAACACCATATGATGCCAGTGTGTTGCTTCGAAAGAATCAAAGAATTGCTAGAGATCAGTTGAAATATTCTCAGATTGTTGGCTCGCTTATGTACTTCGCCAGTGCCACAAGACCTGACGTCTCTTTTGCTGTTAGCAAACTGAGTCGGTTTGTCTCAAAACCAGGAGATGTGCATTGGAAAGTGCTACCTCTTGAGCACTGCGTTGGATTTCCCCGAAGAGGAGAGGATGATGCAACAAAGTAGCGTAAGTATTTCCCTCAGTTTTTGAGAACCAAGGTATCAATTCAGTAGGAGGCCACGCTCGAGTCCCTCGTACCTACACAAAAACAATACCTCCATGCAACCAACGCGATTAGGGGTTGTCAATCCCTTCACGGTTACTTACGGGGGTGAGATCTGACAGAGATGATAGATAATATTTTTGGTTTTTTTGGTATAGAGATGCAAAGTAAAAAGTAATAGGCAAAGTAAAAAAGCAAAGCAAGATTAAAGTGATGGAGATTGATATGATGAGAATAGACCCGGGGGCCATAGGTTTCACTAGTGGCTTCTCTCAAGAGCATAAGTATTCTACGGTGGGTGAACAAATTACTGTTGAGCAATTGACAGAATTGAGCATAGTTATGAGAATATCTAGGTATGATCATGTATATATGCATCACGTCCGAGACAAGTAGACCGACTCCTGCCTGCATCTACTACTATTACTCCACTCATTGACCGCTATCCAGCATGCATCTAGAGTATTAAGTTAAAAACAGAGTAACGCCTTAAGCAAGATGACATGATGTAGAGGGATAGTTTCATGCAATATGATAAAAAACCCATCTTGTTATCCTCGATGGCAACAATACTATACGTGCCTTGCTGCCCCTTCTGTCACTGGGAAAGGACACCGCAAGATTGAACCCAAAGCTAAGCACTTCTCCCATGGCAAGAAAAACCAATCTAGTAGGCCAAACCGAACTGATAATTCGAAGAGACTTGCAAAGATAACCAATCATACATAAAAGAATTCAGAGAAGATTCAAATATTATTCATAGATAGACTTGATCATAAACCCACAATTCATCGGTCTCAACAAACACACCGCAAAAAGAAGATTACATCGAATAGATCTCCACGAGAGAGGGGGAGAACATTGTATTGAGATCCAAAAAGAGAGAAGAAGCCAACTAGCTAATAACTATGGACCCGTAGGTCTGAGGTGAACTACTCACACTTCATCGGAGAGGTTATGATGATGTAGAAGCCCTCCGTGATGACGGCTCTCTCTGGCGGAGCTCCGGAACAGGCCCCAAGATGGGATCTCGTGGGTACAGAAGGTTGCGGCGGTGGAATTAGGTTTTTGGCTCCGTATCTCATCGTTTGGGCGTACGTAGGTATATATAGGAGGAAGGAGTATGTCGGTGGAGCACCGAGGGGCCCACGAGGCAGGGGAGCGCCCTAGGGGGGCACCCCCACCCTCGTGACCGCCTCTTTGACTCCTTGGAGTAGGGTCCAAGTCTCCTGGATTACGTTCGGTGAGAAAATCACGTTCCCGAAGGTTTTATTCCGTTTGGACTCTGTTTGATATTCTGTTTCTCCGAAACTCTGAAATAGGAAAAAAACAGCAATTCTAGGCTGGGCCTCCGGTTAATAGGTTAGTCCCAAAAATAATATAAAAGTGGAAAATAAAGTCCAATATAGTCCAAAACAGTAGATAATATAGCATGGAGCAATCAAAAATTATAGATACGTTGGAGACGTATTAGGCATCCCCAAGCTTAATTCCTGCTCGTCCTCGAGTAGGTAAATGATAAAAAGAGAATTTTTGATGCGGAGTGCTACTTGGCATAATTTCAATGCAAATCTTCTTAATTGTGGTATGAATATTCAGATTCGAAAGATTCAAGTCAAAAGTTCATATTGACATAAAAAAATACTTCAAGCATACTAACAAAGTAATTATGTCTTCTCAAAATAACATGGCCAAAGAAATTTATCCCTACAAAATCATATAGTCTGGCTATGCTCTATCTTCACCACACAAAGTATTTAAATCATGCACAACCCTGATGACAAGCCAAGCAATTGTTTCATACTTTAACATTTTCAAAACTTTTTCAATCTTCACGCAATACATGAGCGTGAGCCGTGGATATAGCACTATATATGGAATAGAATGGTGGTTGTGGAGAAGACAAAAAGAGGGGAAGATAGTCTCACATCAACTAGGCGTATCAGCGGGCTATGGAGATGCCCGTTAATAGATATCAATGTGAGTGAGTAGGGATTGCCATGCAACGGATGCACTAGAGCTATAACTATATGAAAGCTCAACAAAAGAAACTAAGTGGGTGTGCATCCAACTCGCTTGCTCACGAAGACCTAGGGCATTTGAGGAAGCCCATCATTGGAATATACAAGCCAAGTTCTATAATGAAAAATTCCCACTAGTATATGAAAGTGATAGCGTAGGAGACTCTCTATCATGAAGATCTTGGTGCTACTTTGAAGCACAAGTGTGGTAAAAGGATAGTAACATTGTCCCTTCTCTCTTTTTCTCTCTTTTTTATTTGGGCCTTTTCTCTTTTTTTATGGCTTCTTTTATTTTTTTTATTTTTCGTTCGGAGTCTCATCCCGACTTGTGGGGGAATCATAGTCTCCATCATCCTTTCCTCGCTTGGGACAATGCTCAAAAAAATGATGATCATCACACTTTTATTTTTCTTACAACTCAATAATTACCACTCGATTCTTAGAACAAAGTATGACTCTATATGAATGCCTCCGGCGGTGTACCGGGATGTGCAATGAATCAAGAGTGACATGTATGAAAGAATTATGAACGGTGGCTTTGCCACAAATACAATGTCAACTACATGGTCATGCTAGCAATATGACAATGATGGAACGTGCCATAATAAACGGAACGGAGGAAAGTTGCATGGAAATATATCTCGGAATGGCTATGGAACTGCCATGATAGGTAGGTATGGTGGCTGTTTTGAGGAAGGTATATGGTGGGTGTATGATACCGGCAAAAAGTGCGCGGTATTAGAGAGGCTAGCAATGGTGGAAGGTGATACGTCTCCAACGTATCTATAATTTTTGATTGCTCCATGCTATATTATTGTCGGGACCGCGATCCTAAGCCACATCGATCCAGCATGTAACACATCATATCACTTTGCGGCCTCACGCACGGTACCCCACGGGTGCCACCTTACCTGGCCCGGGACCGTTGCGTCTTTTGGCTCACGTATAAGATAGTGTCGCTAGCATCCATATGACAGAGAAGCCGGGACGACATGGCTAGCCGTGAACCCAAGGCGGCACTAACCCATAAGGACAGGCATACATGAATCACATCGAGCATGTCGGTCAACAACGTATAAATCCGGGTTGTAGCACTGGGCTAACAGGACTCCGGTAACCCGGGCTGTAGCAGGCTAGGCAGGACTCCGGATAACACCGCGTGACATTTCCCCAAAGGGACAGAGACAGGAACGAAGTGAAACACATGCCGGCCAGTCATGTGTTCCGAGCAGTAGTGCTGGGCTATCAGGACTCCGGTGAACCGGGCTGTAGCGGACTACTATCGCTTAGAAGCACTAGACTACATTTCCTCATATGATAGGCTGCCAAGGATAAACAACTAGATAGTTGGATCCCACTCATACCAAGCATTTCAATCATACACACAATATGCCCGATATGAGTAAATACAACATTGCATCACAACAAAACTCTACAACTCAAGTACTTTATTTAAAAGGCTCCGAGGAGCCATACATATCATTCATACAGGTAGGGGTCACATGACCCGACACTCAAGTCATACAAACATACAAGCACATGCGGAAGCAAAGTAGTCTGAGTACAGACACTAGAAAGAAAGAAGGCTTGACGAAGCCTGTCTATCTACATCGACCCTTCACAAGTCTTGGATCACCACCTGGGTGGTAAGTCACTCGTCAACGTCGAGGTCTACATAGAACCCATCGGAGGGGTTGGCGTTGTCGTCTGAAAACATTAATTAAAGCAACATGAGTACGAAGGTACTCAGCAAGTCTTACAACAGAATCCTACTATACATGCACATTCTCAAGAAGGTAGTGGAGTTATTGCAGCAAGCCAGCTTTGACTCTTGGCTAAGCTATCCTACGATAGACACAACTGGTAAATCATTTGTCGCACACGAGTCCACTATCACCAACACAATACTCCACCGTGGATCCTCTCTCGCCATCCTACGAGAGGGCCATCCGCGGTACTCACACTTATCTTGAGGCTTTTAGTAGTATCCATTTACTTGTCTATGAACTGTATAGATGACCAAGTAGTCCTTTACCGCGGACGCGGCTATTCGAATAGTTCTATACCCTGCAGGGGTGTACTTCTTCACACACGCTCTCACCACTTATCGCCGTTTACACGACATGTACTCGGCAACCTTCAAGCGGAAGCCCAGCGAGGGTGTCGGCCACGACCTGACTAAACACACAAGTCCCTAGTCCAGGTTTATCGCCTATTCGGGTTCCATTCGCAGGGAGTCTGACCGAGGTTTCCACTAACGGCCCCGAACGATGTGAACAGAGTTCCCGAGACACCAAACGGGCGAACCGGTACACCGTGCCACGTGCCTACCGCAACACAGCCCACCCCTATGGTCAGCGCTGCGTGCGGCCCCCCAGCATACTACAAACACCAGAAACTACTTTGCAACTCCCGGACAGAGGACAAGTGTGGTTAATAAGCCGAGAGGGTCCATTGGTTTCGGGCCCAATGCGTGGTAGTAGCTGAATCTTAAATCACACACACATATCTCAGTTCTTAAGGACGGCCTCAATGAAACAACCCACCATGTACTCCTACATGGCCTCTCATCGATTCCTTTACCAAATCGTATTCAACACTTTCATACTCTCGACACCGTCACAACCTTTCACTCTAGTTCATCATCCCGATGAGCCAGACCTGACACAACTCTAAGCATAGCAAGCATAGCATGGTAGGAAACACACACACATGGCTCAATCAACTCCTACACATGCTTGTGGGTTTCATCTAGTTACTGTGGCAATGACAGGTCATGCAAAGGAAGTGGGTTCAACTACTGCAACACATAGCAGTTTGAATCGTGTTGTCTTAATGCAGTAAACGAGAGCAGAAGCGAGAACATGGGTTTGTATCGGAATGATCAATGGGTTGCTTGCCTGATGGAGTGGTGGTGGGATATTGCCCTTCAGTTGGATACTCTTGAATATCCTCGGAGGCAGGACCTACCACGAAGAACACATCGAAACACGATCAACACATGACGATGTGCAACATCAGGATGCATGCTATGACATGGCAATATGGAAGTGTCTTGGCCTAATGCAAGCTAAAACAGGGTGGAATGAGCTTAATTGAACCAAGGGTTCAAGTGTTAGATCATTTAACATAGCCATAATAGTGCATCACCTTATATTGCATAAACAGCAGGTTTAACTTGTTCTGACATGCATGAAACCAGCACCAATGGATAGATTGGATTTTTCTGATCAAGTTTCATATATAAATCTTTGCATTTGGAATTACAGATTAATTTCTATGAATTTTTGAAGTTTGAACTATTTTCTGGAATTTCCTGTATAAAGATAATTCCAGTAATTAAATTACTGCGTCAGCACTACGTCAGGATGACGTCAGAGGTCAACGGGGTCGTCCAGGTCAAACTGACCAGTGGGTCCCGCATGTCAGTAATTAGTTAAATTAATTAATTTTAATTAAAACTAAACCAGTTAGTTAGTAGAGGGGCCCCCACTTGTCATTGACTCAGAGGAGTCAACTTGGGCCCACCTGGTCAAAGTCAAAGGTCAAACTCACCGGCGTCTAGCCGCCGGCGAGGCCAGACGCGGCAGAGGAAGTGCATTTGCACGTTCCGGCGACCAAACGAGCGGCGAAGGGCATCTACGTGCAGCTGGGAGCAAGCCGCAACGTTTGGTGGCAGTGGCTGGGCTCGGGGTGGCCGGAAACGTCACCGGCGACGAGTTTTGCGGTCGCCGGAGTCGGGTGGAAGTGAGCCCGAGGCTACGAGGCACGACGAGGTGCGTGGAGTGGGGCGTTGGGCTCCTGGGGATGCGGTGAGGTTAGTGGACAACCTGGCATGGCCGGTGGTTGGCCGGAGACACGTCGGCGACGAGCTTCGCGGCGACGCGTGCGGGTGAGCTTCGTGGGCTTGCTGTGGTGCACTAGGAGGAGAACGGAGAGGATGGGGAGGTGCAGCAGCTCACGGCGGTCACGTAGAGCCAGACGGCGCGGTCGGGGACGAGCTGATGCGGCGGCGACGGCGAAGGGGATCTGCGGCGGTGCTCGGTGAAGAAGAGGTCGAGGAAGACGAAGCAGGGCTCGCGAGCGCTCGGGGCTCGGGCTGCTTAACGGAGTTGACGACGGCGGAGTTTTTGGACACGGTGGCTCAGCACGGGGACGACGGAAGGCGTGGTTTCACGGTGGCGCGAGCACGGCAGCGTCGGCCATGGCGGAGGGAGAGCGAGGGAGAGAGGCAGGGGGCGAATGGACGTGTCCAAGGGGTCGGGAACGCGACGTGGAGCCTGCCCAGGCCAGCGGGGCGGCGAGGGGAGGAAGCAGGGCGACGGCCAGCTGCGTGGCGCACGCTGAGCTCGCCGTCGAGCACCTGGCTGCCTGCCTGGCGGGGACGAAGCAGCTGGCTGGCATGGGCCAGCACAGTGCTTGGGCCGCTAGGTGGGCCGAATGGTGGCTGCGGCCAGGTTAGATTTTTCCATTTTGTTTCCTTTTTCTATTATTCTGCAACTTTGTGGCATTATTAAAAATACTTAGGCACTTCCTAAAATCCTGATAATAATTGTGGGCTCTGTTGGGATTATTCTAACAGCCCTGACTTATTTCCAGAATTATTTGAACATTTAAAATATTTATTAGTATTCAATTGTCCAAAATCAGCATACATATGATTTAATTCAGTGACCTTTTGTTGACCTAGAAAACTGTGCACCAATTTTGCCAAAGGTTCTAACCCAAGACAAAGAGGGAGAACATTTTAGAAGGGCATTTCAGGTTCATTGAAAATGTTTTTAGTAAACCCTAGTTGATTTCAGGGGGGGTGCTGGGGGTTCTGCCTTCCCCATTTCAAGTTTCTGATGAAAGGTAAACATGATGCAACACTCTAATGCATGGCTAGCTAGGATGTGACAATTATCTACTGTTTTGGACTATATTGGGCTTTATTTTCCACTTTTATATTATTTTTGGGACTAACCTATTAATCGGAGGCCCAGCCCAGAATTGCTGTTTTTGCCTATTTCAGTGTTTCGAAGAAACAGAATATCAAACGGAGTCCAAACGAAATAAAATCTTCGGGAACGTGATTTTCTCAGCGAACGTGATCCAGGGGACTTGGACCCTATGCCAAGGCATCAGAGAGGCGGTCACGAGGATGGGGGCGCCCCCCTTAGGGCGCACCCCTGCCTCGTGGGCCCCTCGAAGCTCCACCGACGTACTCCTTCCTCCTATATATACCTACGTACCCCCAAACGATCAGATACGGAGCCAAAAACCTAATTCCACCGCCGCAACTTTCTGTATCCACGAGATCCCATCTTGGGACCTGTTCCGGAGCTCCGCCTGAGAGGCCGTCATCACGGAGGGCTTCTACATCATCATAGCCCCTCCGATGAAGTGTGAGTAGTTTACCTCAGACCTTCGGGTCCATAGTTAGTATCTAGATGGTTTCTTCTCTCTTTTTGGATCTCAATACAATGTTCTCCCCCTCTCTTGTGGAGATCTATTAGATGTAATCTTCTTTTTGCGGTGTGTTTGTTGAGACTGATGAATTGTGGGTTTATGATCAAGTCTATCTATGAATAATATTTGAATCTTCTCTGAATTCTTTTATGTATGATTGGTTATCTTTGCAAGTCTCTACGAATTATCAGTTTGGCTTGGCCTACTAGATTGGTTTTTCTTGCCATGGGAGAAGTGCTTAGCTTTGGGTTCGATCTTGTGGTGTCCTTTCCCAGTGACAAAAGGGGCAGCAAGGCACGTATTGCATCGTTGCCATCGAGGATAACAAGATGGGGTTTATTTCATATTGCATGAATTTATCTCTCTACATCATGTCATCTTGCTTAAAGCGTTACTCTGTTTTTAACTTAATACTCTAGATGCATGCTGGATAGCGGTCGATGAGTGGAGTAATAGTAGTAGATGCAGGCAGGAGTCGGTCTAATTTTCTCGGACGTGATGCCTATATACATGATCATACCTAGATATTCTCATAACTATGCTCAATTCTGTCAATTGCTCAACAGTAATTTGTTCACCCACCGTAGAATACTTATGCTCTTGAGAGAAGCCACTAGTGAAACCTATGGCCCCCGGGTCTATTCTCATCATATCAATCTCCATCACTTTAATCTTGCTTTGCTTTTTTACTTTGCCTTTTACTTTTCACTTTGCATCTCTATATCAAAAATACCAAAAACATTATCTACCAGTTCTCACTCTCGTAAGTGACCGTGAAGGGATTGACAACCCCTAAGCGCGTTGGTTGCGAGTAGCTATCGTTTTGTGCAGGTACGAGGGACTTGAGCGTGGCCTCCTACTGGATTGATACCTTGGTTCTCAAAAACTGAGGGAAATACTTACGCTACTCTGCTGCATCATCCTGTCCTCTTCGGGGAAAACCAACGTAAGCTCAAGAGGTAGCAAGAAGAATTTCTGGCGCCGTTGCCAGGGAGGCTTTCGCAAAGTCAAGATTTGGACTCCCTACAACGAGCCATCTCTGGCGCTGTTGCCGGGGAGTCTACGCAAAAAGTCAACATACCAAGTACCCATCACAATCCCTATCTCTCGCATTACATTAGTTTCCATTTGCCTCTCGTTTTCCTCTCCCCCACTTCACCCTGGCCGTTTTATTTGCCCTCTCCTTCTCCTTCTCCTTCTCCTTCTCTTTTTCCGTTTGCCTTTTTCTCGCTTGCCTTGTCGTCATGGCTAGTCTTATATCTTCTCCGTTATCTCCTGAGAATGAAGTTCTAAATTTCAAACAAAGGGAGGGAGAAAATCTAAAAGACGCTTGGTATAGATTTTGCAATCTACTTCAGTTCTTCTTCGCAATTTTTATGTAGGTGCTAGTCCTTGGTATAGATATATCCTCGATACCATTACCGGGGGGAATTTCTTGGGTAGCCATACTTTTGATTCTTATAATGCCGTGATAGATTTATTTGGCTCACCACCTCTTTTGGTTAATGGAACTATGTTAACTTTGGAGCATGTTATGCAAAGGCTTGAATTATTGAAAATAAAGTTGCTACCATTGAAACAATTGAAAATCTAGATAAAAAGATCCACAATCAAATTACTCAATATGGATCTAAGGTAGGAATGACTTTGAAAAATATTAAGGAAAAAGAACCTATAGTTAATGAGAAAATAAATATAGATTCTACTAGAATCGATAAACTTGAGGGTATCATTACAAATTTGGGAACAACTTTTTCTTCCGTAAAGAATACTCCAAGTCCTCCTACTAAAGTTACCAAGCTTATGTATGTTCCTAAAAATAAGTGTGAATCCTCTAAGGAAGTTCGGATCTTAAATCTATAAGTATTCATCCCGATCTTTTTGCTATCATTAAGGAACCATTTGCTACAAATGAATTTTTCGATCTTGTGCCTAAAAGTTTGATAATTACTAGAAAGAAATAAACTCCTAAAGAAGGTATATGTCTCATCGAAGAATTGCCTACCAAAGATGGCAATACCTAAATCTATCCTCGCTTTTATGCCTAGCTAGGGGCGTTAAACGATAGCGCTTGTTGGGAGGCAACCCAATTTTATTTTGAGTTTTTTGTTTTTGCTTCTGTTTAGGAATAAATAATCCATCTACCTTCTGTTTAGATGTGGTTTTGTGTTTTAATTAGTGTTTGTGCCAAGTTAGACCAATAGGATCTTCTTGGATGATAGTTATTTGATCTTGCTGTAAATTCCAGAATCTTTCTGTTCACGAAAACAATTGTTAAAAATCACCAGAACGTGATAAAATACTGATTCCAATTGCTTATGGTCAATAAACAAATTGTCTAGGTCTTCCTATTTTGGTAGAGTTTTTGGAGTTCCAGAAGTTTGCGTTAGTTACAGATTACTACAAACTGTTCTGTTTTTGACAGATTCTGTTTTTCGTGTGTTGTTTGCTTATTTTGATGAATCTATGGCTAGTAAAATAGTTTATAATCCATAGAAAAGTTGGAATACAGTAGGTTTAACACCAATTTAGGACAGTATAACCGCACCTAAAGCGAGCACTCTCAGGCCACCAACAATTTCAGCCGTTAGATACCGTATTTTAGAGATTTCTGGCCGTTGATCAACTTCCGGTCGCGAACTGGGCCGATCGTCCTAAAGGGAGTCTACTCCAGCAGAAAAAACTGAGGCCTGTGGTTCATTGGGCCCATTACCACGTAAAGCCCATGTGTTTTAGCCTCGCTCCGCCCTCTCACATTTCCTCGTCTCCCACAGGACCCGGGCGAAACGCTCCCCCCCACCCCACACAACGCCGCCGGAAGGAACCTCTCCCCTCCTCTCGCTCGCTCGGTGGTGAATCCTCTCTTCCTCGATCGAATGGGGCGCGCGAGGGAGCCTATTCACGCGAGGTGATCCAGCGCGGCACGCTCCAGTCAAGGCGCGCGAGGGGAGACGAGGCACGCGAGAGGATCCAGCGGACATGCAGGATGCGGCTGAATCGGGGGCCGGCCGATCGAGCTGATGCGGGCGATCCACCTGCGAAGAAGCCATGGTTTACGCTTAGGTTGTTGCTTCATCTTTAAGATTCTTTGTTAGTGTTGTTCTTTCTCATCCAAATTGATGCAGACGTTCTAGGTTGACGGATTTGAGTTAGGTGCCGCTGGCTTAGTTTTCATTTGCTATAGAGTATCATTCATCCTCCTCGGTGCTGATGTTTTCCTCGTGCACATCTAATTTTTGTCAAATGTAAATGAGGAGCACAGATTCTGGTTCTCTTGATATCAACCAACAGTAGCAGCAAGCCTATGTAATTTTGTAGTTTTGGATCAATCAGACTGTTACTCTATGAAGTTCGGTATGGTTAGATGGCATTGAATTAGAATTTTGCTGTCAATCTGGCTGCTGCATCTACGACTTCCCCATAGTTATTTTGTTGTATCTGTTCAATTGTATTTGTTGATTGATATGCTTTTGTGTATGCAAACCTGAAATCATGTGCCTTTGCTTACTGTCTCCATTAGACAAGAATAGTTGACAATCTGATAGGAAGCAATAGCAACAAATGTTCAGTTACAAGCAATACGAGTAGTAAGAAGGAGATCAAGAGTAGCGTCGACTTGACTACTGTAAGCACGCAAACAAATTGATTTACTTGTGAGTACGAAAATTGGTGGAGCATCAATGCTTGCTCAGCTGCAGAAACAATGAAAGTCATAATTTTCTCTTATACGGTTCACTAAGCATGTAACAAACATGTGATGTATTGTTTGATCAGGGTCGCGCACGTCCTACACTGTGGGCATACCGGCAGCCTACCTGCTAGACTATAAGTGCTGCACGTTGGCGTGGTGGTACTTCTCGATTTCTTTCACAACTTTTTACCTCTTTGGGGTTTGATTACATGCTAATAGTGTGAAAATAATCTTGATGGATGGGAATCATCTTTGGTATTCTGGTGCAGGCCGGTCCTGTTGTTCTTGGCCATCACACTCCACACCAACTGGCAGAATGAGGTATATCTTCAAAGGTTGTAGCTTGGCTAGGCCATTTTCATTTTTTCAGATTTAGGATCATGCGTGTAAGTATAAAGTAAAAGTAAACCATGCTTTGTCAATTGAATATGTGTATGTATGTATAGGCAACAAAGGAGAAAAACAGAGTCTTCACTTTTCTCTTCCAACGGATCTCCTTGTGAAATGAAGATATCTATAGGTGCTACTGAAGTAGCCAACATATTCTTAGTATGGAGGAGAGCGTGCGGGTGTACAAAATAAGGAAGCAAATGGGATCCCGAGAAAATCCACATACAAGTATATAACAATGTCAATGCTACATTGTTCTTAAATGAAAATTACACTAGGTTGACCTTTAATATACTTGGACCATCGATGGATTTACATTTGTTTTTTCAACAGTCTAATTACTCCGTTTAACTCCTGCATCCATGTTTGTATGTGATATTGCAGTTTTGGGGGTAACTGCAGGGATGAAATTCTTGATCATCAATACATTTTTCAGGATGTGAAACTGACCGAAGCAGAAGAAAAGGACTTCAGGTGCTGATTCTAATTGGGTCCCATAAAGTGCCTCTCTATTGGTAACTTTGCACCTAGGAGTAGGAATATGCAAACGTGATAACTAATTTATGCTACATACTTTTTCTTTTGGTTAGATGCAGTGGCGAAGCTAGCTCCCGGCGACCTGCAGCTGCCCGGGCTGCTCCGGCCATTCTTTGCTAAACAATACAAAGAAACCATGATTAGCATTACTAATTATTCGGGCAAATGCTGGGCAACATCACTGTGTAAAGACTTTGCCCCGGCTCCTTCAGCTGCCTGGCTCCGCCACTGGTTAGATGCATGCACACATGCGCTTCTATGCAGTGCACTTGCTGAATGTTTCATGCTATATTCAGTTGACAAGAATAGTCAGTCAATAATGATTTAGATGATAATTCAAAATATTGCACTTGCTAGATTTATTGCCCTATCTGGATAATTAAACATTTGATTTGTTTGCAGCTTTTGCTATGCCTTCACTAAATAAGAAAAAAGAATAGACTAGAGGGTTCTTTCATCCTTTTTGTGCATTCATCTTTCAACTTACGAGAGGGACGTATCTGCTGCACTTGGCATAATTTTGTGCTAACCTGTAATCTAAATTTTACATCGGATATGTACAAGTCAATTTAATAAGATTTCTTCAGGATGCCCAAAAGCATTTTGACAAGGCTTCCCAGTTGCAATATTAAACATTATATTCAACATGATTTTGAAGCTCAGATCGTGTATGTCCAGTCTTAGAGCTACAATAACAATCCAATATGTTGTCTATGGTAAACAAAATGACAGGGTTGCAATTTCTACCATTTTTCTTTTTCCGTTAAACTGTTATTATTATAGTCAACGTTCTTTGTAATCTGAAAGACTTTCATTTGCTGCAGTATTATAGGTATTAGACCGGTGCTCCAGAGGTAGGCTCCGAACATTCTTAGCAAGTATATCATCATGTGAATAGTAGATGCAAGAATAGAGATGTTTTTACAATGTTTTGTTACTATGAACAAAATATACTCTTGTGGGTTTCTACTCACTACTGTTTGGAGTACCCCTCATCTCAAAAGAAAAAAGAGAAATTGCATGAACATTTTACTTTGGCATGTATTTCATGTTTAGTTTTGTTGAGCTTTTGACCTCATGAGGCACAATGAAACAAATCACTTCAAAATAAAATGTTAACTTTATGTGCATATTACTCTGTAAATGTGTTTGCATCAATCCATACTATTATAGTGCCAAAATTAACGGGCACGGCAACGCACGCCATTAATGATCTAGTATAAATAAATAATGAGTTCATTACAGTACCTTGAAGTGGTTTTATGTTTTCTTTCTCTAACGGAGCTCATGAGATTTCTATTGAGTTTTGTGTTGTGAAGTTTTCAAGTTTTGGGTGAAATCTTTTGATGGATTATGGAACAAGGAGTGGCAAGATCCTAAGCTTGGGGATGCCCATGGAACCCCAATATAATCCAAGGACACCAACAAGTCAAAGCTTGGGGATGCCCCGGAAGGCATCCCCTCTTTCGTCTACTTCCATCGGTAATTTTACTTGGAGCTATATTTTTATTCACCACATGATATGTGTTTTGCTTGGAGCATCTTGTATTATTTGTGTCTTTGTTTGTTAGTGTGCCACAATCATCTTGCTGTACACACCTTTTGAGAGAGCCATTTATGAATTAAAATTTGATAGAATACTTTTTGTGCTTCACTTATATCTTTTGAGCTATGTAGTTTTGCTCTGTGTGCTTCACTTATATCTTTTGAGCATGATAATTTTGCTCCATGTGCTTCACTTAAATCCTTTAGAGCACAGTGGTGGATTTGTTTTAAAGAAACTATTGATCTCTCATGCTTCACTTAGATCATTTTGGGAGCCTTAATAGCATGGTAAATTGCTTAATAATAATATCCTTAGTATTCAAGATTTGTGAAACCTTCTTTTGAGTGCGTTGATTACTAAGAAAAGATTGAAGCATGATAATTGTTTTGAGATATGGAGGTGTTAATATTAGAGGCATGCTAGTTGAGTAGTTGGGAATTTAAAGAATACTTGCGTTGAAGTTTGTGATCCCCGTAGCATGCACGTATGGTGAACCATTATGTAACGAAGTCGGAGCATGATGTGTTTATTGATTGTCTTCCTTGTGAGTGGCGATCGGGGACGAGCGATGGTCTTTTCCTACCAATCTATCCCCCTAGGAGTATGCGCGTAATACTTTGCTTTGAAAACTTCTAGATTTTTGCAATAAGTATATGAGTTCTTTATGACTAATGTTGAGTCCATGGATTATACGCACTTTTTCCCATCCTTCTACCATTGCTAGCCTCTCTAATACCGCGCACTTTTCGCCGGTATCATACACCCACCATATATCTTCCTCAAAGCAACCACCATACCTACCTATCATGGCATTTCCATAGCCATTCCGAGATATATTGCCATGCAACTTTCCACCGTTCTTTTTATTATGACACGCTCCATCATTGTCATATTGCTAGCATGATCATGTAGTTGACATCGTAATTGTGGCAAAGCCACCATTCATAATTTTTTCATACATGTCACTCTTGATTCATTGCATATCCCGGTACACCGCCGGAGGCATTCATATAGAGTCATATCTTGTTCTAAGTATCGAGTTGTAATTGTTGAGTTATAAGAAAAATAAAAGTGTGATGATCATCATTTTTAGAGCATTGTCCCAAGTGAGGAAAGAATGATGGAGACTATGATTCCCCCACAAGTCGGGATGAGACTCCGGACGAATCAAAAAAATGAGAGAAAAAGAGAGAAGGGACAATGTTACTATCCTTTTACCACACTTGTGCTTCAAAGTAGCACCAAGATCTTCATGATAGAGAGTCTCCTATGATATCACTTTCATATACTAGTGGGAATTTTTCATTATAGAACTTGGCTTGTATATTCCAATGATGGGCTTCCTCAAATTGCCCTAGGTCTTTGTGAGCAAGCGAGTTGGATGCACACCCACTTAGTTTCTTTTGTTGAGCTTTCATATAGTTATAGCTCTAGTGCATCCGTTGCATGGCAATCCCTACTCACTCACATTGATATCTATTAATTGGCATCTCCATAGTCCGTTGATACGCCTAGTTGATGTGAGACTATCTTCCCCTCTTTTTTTCTTCTCCACAACCACCATTCTATTCCACATATAGTGCTATATCCATGGCTCACGCTCATGTATTGCGTGAAGGTTGAAAAAGTTTTGAAAATGTTAAAGTATGAAACAATTGCTTGGCTTGTCATCGGGGTTGTGCATGATTTAAATACTTTGTGTGGTGAAGATGGAGAATAGCCAGACTATATGATTTTGTAGGGATAACTTTCTTTGGCCATGTAATTTTGAGAAGACATAATTGCTTTATTAGTATGCTTGAAGTATTATTATTTTTATGTCAATATGAACTTTTGTATTGAATCTTTCGAATCTGAATATTCATACCACAATTAAGAACATTTGCATTGAAATTATGCCAAGTAGCACTCCGCATCAAAAATTCTCTTTTTATCATTTACCTACTCAAGGACGAGCAGTAATTAAGCTTGGTGATGCCTGGTACGTCTCCAACGTATCTATAATTTTTGATTGCTCCATGCTATATTATCTACTATTTTGGACTATATTGGGCTTTATTTTCCACTTTTATATTATTTTTGGGACTAACCTATTAACCGGAGGCCCAACCCAGAATTTCTGTTTTTTGCCTATTTCAGTGTTTCGAAGAAACATAATATCAAACGGAGTCCAAACGAAATAAAATCTTCGGGAACGTGATTTTCTCAGCGAACGTGATCCAGGGGACTTGGACCCTATGCCAAGGCATCAGAGAGGCGGTCACGAGGATGGGGGGCGCCCCCCTTAGGGCGCACCCCTGCCTCATGGGCCCCTCGAAGCTCCACCGACGTACTCCTTCCTCCTATATATACCTACGTACCCCCAAACGATCAGATACGGAGCCAAAAACCTAATTCCACCGCCGCAACTTTCTGTATCCACGAGATCCCATCTTGGGACCTGTTCCGGAGCTCCGCCTGAGAGGCCGTCATCACGGAGGGCTTCTACATCATCATAGCCCCTCCGATGAAGTGTGAGTAGTTTACCTCAGACCTTCGGGTCCATAGTTAGTATCTAGATGGTTTCTTCTCTCTTTTTGGATCTCAATACAATGTTCTCCCCCTCTCTTGTGGAGATCTATTAGATGTAATCTTCTTTTTGCGGTGTGTTTGTTGAGACTGATGAATTGTGGGTTTATGATCAAGTCTATCTATGAATAATATTTGAATCTTCTCTGAATTCTTTTATGTATGATTGGTTATCTTTGCAAGTCTCTACGAATTATCAGTTTGGCTTGGCCTACTAGATTGGTTTTTCTTGCCATGGGAGAAGTGCTTAGCTTTGGGTTCGATCTTGTGGTGTCCTTTCCCAGTGACAAAAGGGGCAGCAAGGCACGTATTGCATCGTTGCCATCGAGGATAACAAGATGGGGTTTATTTCATATTGCATGAATTTATCTCTCTACATCATGTCATCTTGCTTAAAGCGTTACTCTGTTTTTAACTTAATACTCTAGATGCATGCTGGACAGCGGTCGATGAGTGGAGTAATAGTAGTAGATGCAGGCAGGAGTCGGTCTAATTTTCTCGGACGTGATGCCTATATACATGATCATACCTAGATATTCTCATAAATATGCTCAATTCTGTCAATTGCTCAATAGTAATTTGTACACCCATCGTAGAATACTTATGCTCTTGAGAGAAGCCACTAGTGAAACCTATGGCCCCCGGGTCTATTCTCATCATATCAATCTCCATCACTTTAATCTTGCTTTGCTTTTTTACTTTGCCTTTTACTTTTCACTTTGCATATCTATATCAAAAATACCAAAAACATTATCTATCAGTTCTCACTCTCGTAAGTGACCGTGAAGGGATTGACAACCCCTAATCGCGTTGGTTGCGAGTAGCTATCGTTTTGTGCAGGTACGAGGGACTTGAGCGTGGCCTCCTACTGGATTGATACCTTGGTTCTCAAAAACTGAGGGAAATACTTACGCTACTCTGCTGCATCATCCTGTCCTCTTCGGGGAAAACCAACGCAAGCTCAAGGGGTAGCAGAAGGAAGGAAAAAGTGTGTATAATCCATGGACTCAACATTAGTCATAAAGAACTCATATACTTATTGCAAAAATCTAGAAGTCATCAACACAAAGTATTACGCGCAGGCTCCTAGGGGGATAGATTGGTAGGAAAAGACCATCGCTCGTCCCCGACCGCCACTCATAAGGAAGACAATCAATAAATAAATCATGCTCTGACTTCATCACATAACGGTTCACCATACGTGCATGCTACGGGAATCACAAACTTTAACGCAAGTATTCTTTGAATTCACAACTACTCAACTAGCATGACTCTAATATCACCATCTTCATATCTCAAAACAATTATCAAACTCCAATCTTTTCTTAGTATTCAAGGCACTCAAAATAAAGTTTCACAAATCTTGAATACCAAGCATATTAATATTAAGCAAATTACCATGCTATTAACGACTCTCAAAATGATCTAAGTGAAGCATGAGAGATCAATAGTTTCTTTAAAACAAATCCACCACCGTGCTCTAAAAGATCTAAGTGTTGTACCCCTCTCTGTAATCATTCTACTTTTTCTATCAATGCAATGATACGCAAGCTTTGCGTATTCGCGAAAAAAAGAATAATAGGGCAAGAAGGATTGCAATCTATATCAAGAACGATAAAATTTACGGGCACATAATTCCTACTTGCAACAATAAGAACATCATTAATTCTTCCCATAGGTTTTTAATAGTGGAATCCGCAAGGTGCAAGTTTAGAGAGCAATCATCAAAGTCACAGAAATCTAACAAATCACACAAAGTTTTGGGAATAGTGGAGACACTAGCACCCAAATCACACAAAATATTAAACTCATAATCTTTAATTTTAATTTTAATAGTAGGTTCCCACTCATCATAGAGCTTTCTAGGGATAGAGACCTTCAACTCAAGTTTTTCTTCATAGGATTGCATCAAAGCATCAACAATATGTTCGGTAAAGGCTTTATTTTGACTATAAGCATGAGGAGAATTTAGCACGGATTGCAACAAGGAAATACAATCTATTAAATAGCAACTTTCATAATTAAATTCCTTGAAATCCAATATAGTGGGTTTAGCAACATCTAGATTTTTATTTCTTTAAATCCCACGTTTATCAATTTCATCATCAAGATCTAAATACTCCGAATTTTTGGAACGCCTTCTAGGTAAAGGAAGATCATATTAAGTTTCATCAAGATTCATATTGCAAAACAAAGATTTGATAGGGGACACATCAATAACTTTTAGATCTTCATCTTGATTTTCATAGGAATTGGAAGAACATGCTTTAATAAAGGCATCTTTGGAAGCACGCATCCTAGCGGTTCTTTCTTTGCACTCAATAATGGATATTCTCATGTATTTGAGAGACTCATTGATATCATGCTTAGGATGAATAGATCTAAGATTTAAAGAATCAACCTCAAGAGAAATTCTATCAATGTTCCTAGCCAAATCATCAACTTTAAGCAATTTCTCTTCAAGCAAAGCATTAAAATTCTTTTGTGGATTCATAAACTCTTTAACACTACTCTAAAATTCAGAGGGCATCTTATTAAAATTTCCATAAGAGTTGTTGTAGGAATTTCCATAATTATTAGAAGGATTACTAGGATAAGGCATAGGATTAAAATTCCCTCTATACGCGTTGTTACCAAAATTATTCCTACCAACAAAATTCACATCCATAGATTCATTACTATTCTCAATCAAAGTAGACAAGGGCATATCATTAGGATCAGAAGAAACACTCTTAGTAGCAAACAATTTCATAAGTTCATCCATCTTTCCACTCAAAACATTGATTTCTTCTATCGCATGCACTTTTTATTAGTGGATCTTTCAGTGTGCCATTGAGAATAATTCACCATAATATTATCTAGGAGTTTAGTAGCATCTTGTCGGAGTAATGGGCCATGGGTAGGCTAACCCGAGACCTAGAACCTTTCAAGACATTGGGGCAGGCTTCGCCCCTCAAAGATCCCAAGACAAAGGGCTGACTCTGGGAGTCGGCTGCAGCATCACCGACTACCCACTCACGGCCGAATCCCAGAGGCGGCTACGACATAAGCCGACTCCCAGTTGGGGAGTTGGCCCGCGACTTCCCACTCTCTGCCTTCGAGAAGAAGGACGAGAACGGGGATGGCCGGAGTACGACCCTCCCCTACCCTGATTACCAAGGGCAGGTATGGCCACAATACGTCGTACCGGAGGAGATCTCCGTCCGGCGCGGCACTGTTGCCATACTGGCCCTGACGTTCGCCCCGGCGGCGAAACCCTGTTCCCACGATGGCCCGCCCGTACGGCCCAGAGACGGCGGGTCCCGCTAGTCAGCGGGGGGAACGAAAGACGGCGAGAGCACCCGAAGACGGACCTCGTGGGAGTCGGCCTCTGAGAGTCGGCCCGCACCTCCCGCGGGGCCCGCACGCCATTAACCAGATAAGACGGGGAGTGGCGACAGTGATCGCCCGCCAGGCGGCGGCACTGTTGCCACGACCCCACGACCAAGCCAACGTCATCCAAGGCGCGGCTACAGTGACCAAGTCAGTCGACGGGGCCCACCAGCGTCGGGCCCCAGGAGTCGAAGGAGAAGACGGTGACCTGAGAGACAGACGACTGGGACCCGCGCCCAGCCGGATTACCATTGTACCCCCGGGGGGTAGGCCTATATAAACCCCCCGGAGCACCCATGCAAAGGGTTCGATCCTTTTACCATTAGACCAGAAGCATAAAAGGGAGAGAGCTAGCCTTGCCCTCTCCTACCTCCAGAACACAGCTCGAGGAGCAACTTTGTACACATATCACCATAGTGATCATGCGGAGACCCCGCAGAGCACCAGTAGGGGTATTATTTCCTCGGAGAGCCCTGAAGCCGGTAAGATTCGCCGGCGTGCATGTCTACGCCTCATCCCGCTTCCAGGCACCGGCGACGTTCTACTCGCCCCCACCATGATAAGCCATCCTTTGGCATATGTCGCATCCAACCCCCGACATTTGGCGCCCACCGTGGGGCAAAGTGCACCGTCGTCCGGAGATCTGTTCTGGACGGGAACCCTTTTCCTCCCTGGCGAGCGCAGCCAGACCGACACGCCAGAGGGAGTTTGCGCCGACGCGCTGCACGGTGCTGAGACCGCCTGCGCGGCCAGCTGCCTCGCCGATCTTGTCGGCGAGGTTCGCCTCTCCGACGAGCCTGCATCCGACGCAAGCACCGGCGGCCCCGAGAGCCTCCTCGCCAGCCTCCTCGACGAACTCCACGTTGCCGGCGAGCCCGCCGCTGACCTGGAGTCCGTAGGCTCCACCGACCCAATGCTGGTCGACTCCGACACCGCGTCGCTCGACGCCTTTCCCACCAACGTGGTGGTCTACGATGAGCCGCTCCCTCGCGCGGAGAGCGGCGGAAGCACCGTCACAGAGGTGATCGTCATCGGCCATGGCGAGCACTCCACCGGAAGAACTCATGACCCGCTTGATGCGGCAATGCAAGACCTGGATGCGCCCATTCCAGAGGATGCCGACGCCGAGACGCTGGAGGCACGCCGCCTCCAGCTCGTCGAAGGCGCAAAGAAGCTGGCAAGCATGAGACGCTTGTCGGAGGCCTACCAGTGTGAAATGGATCGCGCTGTGGGCGGCTCGCCGGCCCCAACAGGGCCTAGCCGCCTAGGCGCGGTCCGACAACGCGGCGCGGACATCGCCAGCATGTTCGGGGCCAATCGCCCCGTATACGCCACGCCCGCCGAGAACATTCGAGCTGCCCAAGCGGCAGCGGATGTCGGCGTTCTAGGAACGGGGGTCCCCAGACTTGCCTGCCTGCGGCCTGCGGTGTGGCTCAAGTGGGGGCCCAACGCGGCCCATCTTCATCAACACAAGGCTCAAGACCCTCGCGAGGGGCCAAGCCTCGCGAGGCGGATGACATGGAGCTTCCTCCAGCACGGCCTCCTTAGGCTGGCTCGCGAGGAGGCGGAGAGATCAAGGTGGGGTACCTCACGAGGTGCCCATGGCGCAAGCCATGACGACCAGAGGTGCCAGGCGGGCGCCAGCCCGCGCAGTGTCCTCCCTTTCCTCTTTGGTGCAAAGGGGGCAAGCGCAGGTGAGAGGATCAAGCAAAGGCACCCATTTCGGTGCAACGAGACCAAGACCAACTCCACGACAAGGAGGAGGTCACTATGGAGCCCAAGCCGGCGTCATCACCAGAACCTTTGGCAGGGGAAGACCGACTTTAGTCAGGATAAGTGTACCCAATGTTCCCCTTTAAATCGGCCAATTGTTGGCGCCCTTCCCGCTCAAATATTTGGGAAGAGGCCCAGGGCCTTTGCCTATAAATAGGACTAGCCACCCCCAGGGTACAGACGGGCAGTCACACACACACGGAGAGAGAGAGGGGCGATCGAACTCCACCTAGCAGTTCATCCCCGAGCTGAGAACAGACCCTCGCGAGGTCGTTCTTCCTTGTATTGTTCTTCCTCATCAGCCCAAGAGGCAATCCACCCATCACAAACTAGAGTAGGGTATTACACCACAATGGTGGCCCGAACTAGTATAAACCCTGTGTCTCTTGTGTTGTTCTTGCAGTAGTTTAGATCCCAGCGAGACGGAGATGTAGAGGGCACGATCTCCGCGCGCACCCCAGAGTTCGAACCTTAAGGGTCTGCCGGAACCCGTGATCCGACATTTGGCGTGCCAGGTAGGGGTGCGCCGGAGTCCGCCTTCCCATCACTCTGTCTCCCGTTACGTCGTCGTCACCATGTCCGGCGACCAGGCGGGCAACCAAGGCCCATGGGCGGCGTGGCCCACCTGTGCGGAGCCTCCCGCTCCGGACAGCCCCGCGCCACAGGCAGCTCGTGGTCCGCAGGGTGTTGCGGGCCGCGGGCGACGCGGGCAGACTTCTGCGACCCTCACACCGCGACAGGCACGGTCGGCGGCGAGGGCCTCCAACCACGCCGCGGCTACGACACCGTACACCCGCCGAGAACATGCAAACTCAAGGGCCGCGCTCACGGTAGCGCAGGAGCTGTTACAGTGCAGGCTACTGGAAGGCGGCCGCCACGTGCTGCTGGAGCGGGTCGCCGAGCTCCTGGGCTTCGCCGCTTCGGGGGCTCACCCCTTCTGCGTCCAGCTTCCACCGCAAGTTCAGGGCAGCGCACGAGGGAGCCCCGCGCGGACCTCAAGACTACCCCAACACCGGCGAATCCACCGGCACCAGACTGGC
Source organism: Aegilops umbellulata (assembly GCA_032464435.1). Taxonomy (NCBI): domain Eukaryota; kingdom Viridiplantae; phylum Streptophyta; class Magnoliopsida; order Poales; family Poaceae; genus Aegilops; species Aegilops umbellulata. Next base: position 384,166,648 of record CP136056.1, on the reverse strand, counting down.
GGTGGCGTTACCCCCGCCCCCGGCACGTGAAGGAGAGGGGCTCGGTGCGGCCCACGGCGCCAACGGCCAACCGCGCCACCACCCCGCGGTGGGCATGACAAGCAACGCTGCGTGGTGCATGGAGCACTACAGCACAACATTCGGGGTGGCGGTGCCAGAGGAGTACGTGCCCCACATGATGGACCAAGGACACGCTCACGAGGGCGAAGAGGGCTCGCTCTTCAGCCCCAGCTGGGAGGACGAGACGCCGGAGGCCAAGCCCCGCCAGGAACCCCGGGACGGCTCCATCGGTCACACTGGAGGCAACAACTATCGGGTACCATTAATTCCTCAAGAGCAGGCATACGCTAATCATGGGTCACAGGAGGTGCAGGTCGCCGCGACAAGCAGCTGCCCCGCCCCTGCGGTCTCCTACCCCTCAGGAGGAGGACGCAGGGGGCTGCTGGAAAGGGGCAGAGATCCTACCTCACCACCGCGGCGTTAGGAGCAAGGCGTTCTTAGAAGATAGGCCCTCCGCTGGGGAGGCGCCCGAGGGCCTGCCCCTGGCGGAGGACCCGTGGTCGTCGGGGGAACCGCCGGCGACCGCTCTACCCCACCGGCGGCGTCCTGGTTTCCGGTCGTCGTTGGTGGCACTAGAGTGTGGCGCAAGGCGGGGCCCTCGTCTGGCGATATGAAGCAAGGCCGGTTCCTGTGAAGAAGGCCCAGTGCCTGTGAAGCTCGCCGCCCCGTGACACTCTCACGTAATAATGAGTGGGGTTGTACACGCCCCGGAGTCTCAGGGGTGCCAGCCTCAGGCCCTGGGGCTCCCTCCCACGCCCAGTGGACAACACTTAGCTCCGCGCTAGTGAGAAGACGTCGAAGACTAGATTAGGTGCCGGACGCGGCCTTTTTGTTTGCTTTCATTGCTTTCTTCCTTTGGTTGTAACCCTTTTTCTCCCGCTGGATTTAAGTTGAATTCGAATCTGAGCTTTGCGTGCGTTCGGGGAAGGGGAGCTTGGTCTTGTTTGAGTCATTTCTCGCGTTCTGGTCACCGTCTCATCACAGCTGCCTCCCCTCGCGAGCCCCTCGCGAGCCGGGCCAGGCCTAGCTTAAGCACGGCCCAGATTGCCGCTGCCGCCCACTCGCGAGGTGACCTTTGGTGCCTGCGGAGATCATTTTTCTCGGGAGAAGGCCCGGAGCCTGTGAAGAAGGCGAATGCCTGTGAAGCCAACCCCCTCGGGAGAAGGCCCGGAGCCTGTGAAGAAGGCTAATGCCTGTGAAGACATCCCTCTCGGGAGAAGGCCCGGAGCCTGTGAAGAAGGCGAATGCCTGTGAAGCCAACCCCCTCGGGAGAAGGCCCGGAGCCTGTGAAGAAGGCTAATGCCTGTGAAGACATCCCTCTCAGGAGAAGGCCCGGAGCCTGTGAAGAAGGCGAATGCCTGTGAAGCCAACCCCCTCGGGAGAAGGCCCGGAGCCTGTGAAGAAGGCGAATGCCTGTGAAGCCATCCCCCTTGGGAGAAGGCCCGGAGCCTGTGAACAAGGCGAATGCCTGTGAAGCCATCCCCCTCAGGAGAAGGCCCGGAGCCTATGAAGAAGGCGAATGCCTGTGAAGCCATCCCCCTCGGGAGAAGGCCCGGAGCCTGTGAAGAAGGCGAACGCCTGTGAAGACATCCCTCTCGAGAGAAGGCCCAGAGCCTGTGAAGAAGGCGAGCGCCTGTGAAGACGTCCCGCTCGATAAAGGGCACGGAGCCTGCGAAGACGGCCCAAGCCTACGGGGTTTCCTGCCGGCAACGACCCTGCCTCCCGAGGTTTCAACTACCCGGCGCCCGGGACGTGACGCCCTCCAGAAGGCAGCTCTGGAGTCAGCAAGGAACAAGGGCGAACCAGCTTACCGTTGGACACGCGTACGATTTAACCACTGTAGATACATTATATACAAGTTCATACATGAGGGGCTCCCTCTCCCAAAATGCTCTCACAACCGTCGGGCCAAAAGCCTGAGTTCTATCTATGCAGGGTAAAAAGGCGAGGATAACGCATGGTCATCTGATAAATCCCCCAATGCATCCTCGGAGGCACCTCCCGAGCTGTCGCTGGCGCCACTGAACTTACCTTCGTTGCCCGCGCCCCCGCCAGCGGCATTGGGGTCATCCACCACACCACCTTCATCAGCTCCCACGATCACGCCGTCGTCGTCCAAAGTGAAGGCCCGGACGAGCGCATCTACGTTGCTCTCCACCCATTCAGCCAGGTCTCCTCGAACAGCTTGGGGAACTGGGGCGATGGCAGCGTCGAAGTCGAAGTGGGGATCCATGTTTCGAAGATGGTTGAAGACGCGGGAGAAGGCGCGCCCGAGCAGGGCGCGGCTCCTCTCCTCCACCAACCTATCGGCTCTGGCCGACCGTGCCTCCAGCTGTGTCACCACGGTGGTGAAGAACTGCAGGTTGCCGCCGTAGTTAATCGTGTGCGGCTCGCCCACGGCAGCCTCGCAGATGTTGCCCAGGGCAATGTTGGCCCTATCACGGAGCTTGGTGAGCATGGGGCCGTGCTGGTGCTCCAGGACTTGCCACTGGCGTATCACGTCGGCATTCTGGCACTCGATGGCCACGGCCTCTTCCACACGCTGGCGTAGGCGGAGCACCTCGGCCTGGGAGGAGGCCAGCTCTTTCTGCGCTGCCTCAAGGGCGACCTGGGAGGCATCCGCTTGTCGCGTCGCCTCATCCCGCTAGGCCCTCAAGGCGGCGGTTCTGCCCTCGGCTTCGACTCGGATCATCCCCAGCTTCTCCTCGAGCTCGCGCTCGAGGCCTTGGCGTGCTGTCACCACCCGACGGCAAACCTCCTCCAGGACACGTGTTTCCCGCGCGGCGACATCGTTTTCCGCCTGCGTCACCAGACGTTCCCTCGTCTCCAGCTGCTCAAGCTCACGAGCGCGTTTGGCGGCCTCCAGCAACAACGCTTCCTCGCGCTTCCGAAGCTCGGCCAGGTCTCCGGAAGCCACCTCCATCGATGCAAGGGCTGCATCGCGCAGCTCAGCTTGCTCCTCCAGCGAGCGGCAGCAGGCCAAGAGCTCCCGAGCCTGTTCTTCTGCTGCTCCTCGCCGACAGTCGGCTCCTCGGGCCTCCTCCACGGCCTGAGACTGAGCCACCCGAGAAGCCTCCAGCGACGCCTTCGCCTCTTCATCGTCAAGGACGCGCTGACGACGCGCAAGGGCAGCGGCTGCCTCCAGCTCGCGCCGCTCGACAGCCAGGCGCAAGCCCTCAGCTTCTAGGCGCGCGTCTTCCTCAGCAAGCTCCTGCCCAAGCAGGTCTACGGCACCACTCGCCCTCTAGAGGAATTCGTGGTGACGGGCGCGACGCTCCCGAGCGCGCTCAAGCACGTCTGCCGCGCCACCATCCGCCCCAGGCAGGCGTCGAGGACCTCGAATCATTGCTCCGGCCCCGGGCAGGGGGCTGGGGGCTGGCGCCCTCTCGACGGACGGCCGCGCCGCATCAGAAGCCCAACTCGAGTTCAACCTGGCCTCAAGAGAAGGGCCACGGAGGTGACTCAGCCAGTCGCAGCCCGCGACCAAACGGGGAGCCCACGGCAGGCTGCCTATGTCGAGGGAGGGCCCGCGGAAGGAGATCGCAGGGGCGGGAGCGTCGCCGCGCGCTGCGCAGCGGTCCGCGCCGTCACCTGCCCAAACCGCCAGGGCAGTGCTGCTAGAGACTCCCAGGGGCGGCGGAGGAGACGGAGTCAAGGAGGGCGCCAGCCCGACGACTTCATGAAGCTCAGCAGGCAGAGGCCTGCAGGGCAAGGATCAGTGGATGCGGCAAGCAGGATAAGGAACAGAAAAGGAGAAGACTTACTCATCGACAGCGAAGTACTTCCGGCGCTTCAGCAAGCGGCAGGGGAGGTCGTCGCCTGAGGCCTCCCTTTTTCTCCGGAGGGACTCAAAGTCCACACGGAAACGGCCCAGGAGAGATGCGCAGGAACCAGCCTGCGAAGAGGACGGAGCGCCAAGGCCACTCGTGTCGAGGGCACATGCCTGGAACGCACGGGCAGTTGCCTCGTCAGAGATCCTGGCCGGGGGCTCAGGAGCCTCGGCCTCAAGCACCGGAGGCGGCGGTGCCTCGCCCGTGGCCTCGTGAGCGTGGACCTCATGAGCTGCCCCGTCAAGAGCATCGCCAGGTGCGGCCACATCATTCGCGGCTCCCTCGACCTCCACTGTCTCCTGCCTCCTTGCGCCACCACTCGAGGAGGATTCACCCAGGCCGACCGGAAGGGAAATCACCACCACAGGATTCTCGCGAGGCCCCTGGAGGCCAACAGGGCGTAGCCCCCACTCGTCGAAAGAGGGCATCTGCCTCACGAAGTCATCCCTATTGTGGCAGAGGTACAGCAAGGCTCCCCCCTGCCGGACACCCCCGGGGTTGGGATCGCCTGTCAGGACCAAGAGCACCCTCCTCAGCACCTCGGGCGTCAGGTCTTCTCCCTGAAGCCTCATGCGGTCACCATGCCCGCTGAAGGCCCACATCCTACGAGAATGACGTTGGAGAGGGGCAATGCGGCGCGATAGAAACTCCTTCACCACTTTAGGCGCCGTTACGCCAAGCTTCTTGAAGGACATGAAACGATGCCAGACGAAGGCGAGCCGGGGGCTCGCGAGCGTCTCTTGGCCCCAGCCCGAGTTAGGCACAACAGGCGATGTCGGCTTCGCAAGCCGGGGGCTGGGCGCCCCGACATCGATATACAACCACCGCTCGCGGAACTCGGCTGAAGGCGGAGGAAGGTTGAAGTCGATACCAGAGGCAGCGGTCTGGGACGAAGCTACGAAGCTCATGCATGCCGAGCATTGCGTGGGGTCGACAAGATGCAAGGAGAAGAAGTGGCGCAGCAGGGCAACAGAAGGAGGGATGCCCACCATCGCCTCACAAACAAAAGCGAAGACAGAAAGAAGAGCTATGGACTCAGGACTCATATGCATCATGTGGATCTGATAATGATCAAGGACAGAGTTGAAGAAATCGGAGAAGGGAGGCACCAAGCCCGCCCACAAGGCCTCGGCAAAGTAAGGGACCTCAGTGATTACCCTATCAGTGGGGAGGTGACACGTAGGCCACGCCGTCGTCCTCCCGCACTCGTTGAAGGCGGTGGCCAGGGCCGGATTGAGCTTGTCCAGGCACTCCAGGTTGAGTATGATCGAGCGGCCGACGGCAGGCGCCACCAGCGGCAACGGGCAAGATGGAGCCACGGGCTTCTTTCCCTTCCCTTTCTTTGGAGCCATGGCAGCGGGCGGAAAAGAGAGGATGTGAGATGGGATTGGAAGCAAGGGTCTGAGTTCCAAGGGAGGAAGAGCAGGAGACGGTCAGGCAACAGGGAGAGGGGCGGCTGTGTACAACGGCGGGGAAACCTAGCACGGCACAGAATAAGGGAGCGTGGGTAAACTGTGCCACCCACGTCCAATCAACCGCCACGCGGCGCCCGAGGCCGCAGGCTGTTAGGGCCCGCGGTGCTTCGCCCTTGCCCTTTCGCCTCCCGGCACGGCCAAGTCCATGCGCGCCTTGGGCCCGGGGGCTACTGTCGGCGTTCTGGGAACGGGGGTCCCCTGACTTGCCTGCCTAAGGCCTGCGGCGTGGCTCGAGTGGGGGCCCAACGCGGCCCATCTTCATCAACACAAGGCTCAAGACCCTCGCGAGGGGCCAAGCCTCACGAGGCGGACGACATGGAGCTTCCTCCAGCACGGCCTCCTTAGGCTGGCTCGCGAGGAGGCGGAGAGATCAAGGTGGGGTACCTCACGAGGTGCCCATGACGCAAGCCATGACGACCAGAGGTGCCAGGCGGGCGCCAGCCCGCGCAGTGTCCTCCCTTTCCTCTTTGGTGCAAAGGGGGCAAGCGCAGGCGAGAGGATCAAGCAAAGGCACCCATTTCGGTGCAACGAGACCAAGACCAACTCCACGACAAGGAGGAGGTCACTATGGAGCCCAAGCCGGCGTCATCACCAGAACCTTTGGCAGGGGAAGACCGACTTTAGTCAGGATAAGTGTACCCGATGTTCCCCTTTAAATCGGCCAATTGTTGGCGCCCTTCCCGCTCAAATATTTGGGAAGAGGCCCAGGGCCTTTGCCTATAAATAGGACTAGCCACCCCAGGGTACAGATGGGCAGTCACACACACACACGGAGAGAGAGAGGGGCGATCGAACTCCACCTAGCAGTTCATCCCCGAGCTGAGAACAGACCCTCGCGTGGTCGTTCTTCCTTGTATTGTTCTTCCTCATCAGCCCAAGAGGCAATCCACCCACCACAAACTAGAGTAGGGTATTACACCACAACGGTGGCCCGAACTAGTATAAACCCAGTGTCTCTTGTGTTGTTCTTGCAGTAGTTTAGATCCCAGCGAGACGGAGAGGTAGAGGGCACGATCTCCGCGCGCACCCCAGAGTTCGAACCTTAAGGGTCTGCCGGAACCCGTGATCCGACAGCGGATGAGTTGGACAACCTCGAGGGCGAAGAGCGCCGATTGATGATGGAGTGAGTCCAGCAACTCCTCGACACGGCTGGCGCGCAGAACGCGGCCGGTTGCCAAACCGAGGGGCCGCAGAAACAGAACGACGACCTGCCACCCCGCCGAGATCAAGGCGCGACGTCTCGGACGCCGACTGGCGGCGTCCGGAAGAAAAGACAAGGAGCCGGCTGCGAGCCGCAGTCGGACTCACATCACCATCGAACGCGACCAAGACGGCCGCCCGAGAGCAATGGAGCGGCGGGACGACTATGTGCCTCCTCCACCCTGCAGAGAAAGACGAGTCTCCCCACCGCCCGTTGAGCATCCGACTCTCGGAGGCCGCCTCGGCCGCCGAGAGGGAGTCAGAGAGAATGATGCCCGCCACCGGATCGACCGACTCCACCGATCCCTGGCGCTGGAAGAAGAAGACGAGTTGGGGCCGCCGTGCTTCGGCCCCCGCATCCGAGATGAGCCCTTCCCCAAAGGGTTCACTCTCCCTAGAGACACTCCCAAGTACACCGGCTCCGTGAAGCTGGAAGACTGGCTGGTTGACTACTCCACTGCCGTCAGCATAGCAAACGGCAACAAGCGTGTTGCCGTGAAGTACGTTCCACTCATGCTCCAGGGCACGGCCCGGACATGGTTGAACAGCCTGAAACCCCGCAGCATCAACAGCTGGGTCGACTTCACCGAGGCTTTCGTCCGCAACTTCACGAGCACATACAAGCGACCTCCCAAGCCTCGCCAGCTCTCTTTGTGCGTGCAAGGCCCCAACGAATCGACTCGCGACTACCTCATGCGTTGGCCCGAGCTCTGAAACTCCTGTGAGGGCGTGCACGAGGTGCAGGCCATCGAGTACTTCACCGCCGGGTGCAGAGAAGGCACCCTCCTCAAGCATAAGCTCATCTGTGATGAGCCAGAGACCCTGGACGAGCTGCTGATCATAGCAGACAAGTACGCCATAGCCGACTCTTCCATGAAGACGGAGATCCAAGTCAGCACGGCTGGCAAAGTGGCCCCTCAAGCTCCCAGAACTCCAGCTGGAGACGCCAGTCGGCGGCAACAGCAGAACGATCACAAGCGCAAGGCCCCGCAGCCGGCTTCCAGTAGCCGGCAGGTCGCAACAGTCGAAGATCAACAGCCGGAGGGACAGCCTCCACCCAACCGGCAGAAGGGCGGCAAGTCCAACTGGTTGCCGGCTTTCTCCTACAAGCAGACTCTAGATGGTCCCTGCAAGTTCCACAGCGGCGCGAAGCCGTCTAACCACACCACCAGAAAGTGCCACTGGCTCACCAGGATTGCCAAGGGAGACGGCCTGGTGCCTCCTCCACCTGCTGGGCAGCCGCCTCCGCCTCCACCCCAGCAGCCGGCTGTCAGGCCAGTCGGTGCAGTACAAGACGAGTACCCGGAAGAGCATGGAGCCTACATGGTGTTCACCAGTGTGGCAGATGACAGGCTCAGCAGGCGGCTGCAGTAGCAAGAAGTTAACGCAGTAGCGTCAGATACTCTAGAGTTCATGCACTGGTCCGAGAAGCCTATCAGTTGGAGCAGAGCTGATCACCCAGAGGTGATGCCGAATCCAGGTTCCTATGCCTTGGTCCTGGAAGCCACCTTTGCCACTGATAGGTGGGCAGCTCGCTTCTCGCGAGTTCTGATAGATGGAGGTAGGAGTATCAACATCCTGTATAAGGATACAATGGAGAAGCTGGGAATCAAGCAAAGACAGCTCCAGAGCAGCCGGACCGTATTCCATGGGATTGTCCCTGGCCTTTCCTGCTCCCCAATCGGCAAGATTCTGATAGACGTCCTTTTCGGAGATAAGGAACATTTCCGCCGAGAGCCAGTCTGGTTTGAAGTGGTGGACCTCGAAAGCCCGTACCATGCGCTGCTTGGCCGACCTGCTTTGGCCAAGTTCATGGCGGTCCCCCACTACGCCTACCTCAAGATGAAGATGCCGAGTTCCAAGGGAATTCTGACTGTGGCCGGCGACTACAGGAAGTCGTCCGCTTGCGCGGCCGAGAGCAGTCGGCTGGCCGAGTCCCTGGTTATTGCAGCAGAGAAGCGGCTTCTTGATCGGGTTGTGGCGATGGCCGGCAAGTAGCGTGAGATGTCCCCCAACCCCAAGGAGTCGGAAGCTGAGGGCTCGTTCAAGCCAGCAAAGGAAACGAAGAAGATACCCTTGGACCCAGAGCACCCGGAGAGGTACGCTATCATAGGTGCAAACCTTGACAGCAAATAGGAAGGCGAGCTCGTCGATTTCCTCCGTGAGAATCAGGACTTCTTCGCATGGTCCCCCAAAGACATGCCAGGTGTACCGACGGAATTCGCCGAGCACAAGTTACATGTCCGGTCTGATGTGAAGCCCGTCAGGCAGCCCTTGCGCCGCTTGTCAGAAGAGAAAAGAAGAGTTGTTGGTGAAGAGATAGCCCGGCTCCTTGCAGCCGGCTTTATCATGGAAGTATTTTTCCCAGAGTGGCTAGCAAACCCAGTTTTAGTACTGAAGACGAACAAGCAGTGGTGAATGTGTATTGACTACACAAGCCTCAACAAAGCCTGCCCAAGGACCCGTTTGCTTTGACGAGAATCGACCAGGTGATAGACTCCACAGCCGGATGCGAGCTATTGAGCTTCTTAGATGCCTATTCAGGATATCACCAGATCAAGCTGAACCCGGCAGACAGATTAAAGACCGCCTTCATCACGCAGTTTGGAGCCTTCTGCTACCTAACCATGACGTTCGGCTTGTGGAACGCCGGCGCCACCTTTCAGCGTTGCATGCAGAAGTGCCTCCTCAAGCAACTCGGCCGAAATGCCCACGTTTACGTGGATGATGTGGTGGTGAAGACGGAAAAGCGCGGAACTCTGCTGGAAGACCTGAAGGAGACCTTTGAGAACCTGCGCCGATTCCAGATCAAGCTTAACCCCGAGAAGTGCGTTTTCGGAGTACCAGCCGGCCAGCTACTCGGCTTCCTGGTCTCTGAACGCGGCATAGAGTGCAACCCTGTGAAGATCAAGGCCATCGAGAGGATGGAGGTACCTAGCCGACTGTTGGATGTGCAGAAGTTCACTGGCTGTCTGGCATCCATCAGCCGTTTCATCAGTCGGCTGGGCGAGAAAGCTCTCCCTTTGTACCAGCTCATGAAGAAGACCAATTTTTTCGAGTGGAACCACAAGGCGGATGAGGCCTTTCTGCAGCTGAAGAAGATGTTGGTTACTCCCCCTGTGTTGGCGGCTCCGACTCCCAAAGAGCCCATGCTCATGTACATCGCCGCCACCAGCCGAGTGGTCAGAACAGTTATTGTAGTAGAACGAAAGGAGGAAGGCAAGGCACTACCAGTCCAGAGACCGGTGTATTACCTGAGTGAAGTACTGTCGACCTCCAAGCAAAACTACCCCCACTACCAGAAGATGTGTTATGGTGTGCACTTTGCCGCCAAGAAGCTGAAGCCTTACTTCCAAGAACATCCAATCACCGTGGTCTGCACGGCCCCATTAGCAGAAATCATTGGAAGCCGAGATGTGTCCGGCCGAGTGGCCAAGTGGGCCATAGATTTGGCTCCCTACACAATCTAATATCAACCCCGCACCGCCATCAAGTCACAAGCACTGGCCGACTTCCTCGTCGACTGGGCTGAGACCCAGTACCTGCCGCCAGCGCGCGACTCCACCCATTGGCGGATGCATTTCGACGGCTCCAAGATGCGCACCGGCTTGGGAGCCGGCGTTGTCCTCACCTCTCCTAAAGGCGACAAGCTCCAGTATGCACTGCAGATCTATTTCGCCGCCTCCAACAATGTCGCTGAATACGAGGCGCTCATTCACGGGCTCCGGCTTGCCAAAGAACTTGGCATTCGCCGGATCCTGTGTTATGGAGACTCCGACTTGGTGGTCCAGCAATCATCTGGCGACTAGGACGCCAAGGACGCAAACATGGCAAGCTACCGCTTCCTCGTGCAGCAACGCAGCGGATATTTCGAGGGGTGCGAGTTCCTCCACGTGCCAAGAAACGACAACAACCTAGCAGATACTTTGGCACGAATCGGCTCCACTCGCCAAGCAATACCATCTGGCGTCGCTCTTCAGCGCCTCCTCAAGCCATCCATCAAGCCTTCACCAGAGTCAGACTCCATTTTTGTGCCGGCTCCTCCAGAGGAAGTCAGATCCGGCTCCAAAGCCCAAGCAGACGGTGCAAAAACCCTCGCAGATGACTCCAAGAACGCCGTAGTCAAAGCCGGCCCGGGGACTTCAGAACTCGGCCCGGGGATTGCGGCGACTAGAGAAAAGACTCCAGAACTCGGCCCGGGGACTGCACCAGTCGGCTCGGGGACTTCACTGATCCAGCAAGCGGCCGCGGACTCCAGCCCGCTGCCTCCCAACCCAGCCGCCCTCGTCCAAGTCGCGGTTCTGGCAGTCGAAGAGATAGCAGCACCCTCATGGGCCCAGCCCATCCTCAAATTCTTGGTGAACAAGGAGCTACCAACTGATGAAACCTTAGCTCGACAAATACAATGCCGAGCGGCAGCATACACCATAATCAACAGGGAGCTGGTCAGGCGCAGCGTCATTGGTGTCTACCAGCGCTGCGTCGAGCCAGAGCAAGGCCAAGAAATTCTCAGAGACATCCATCAAGGCGAGTGCGGTCACCATGCGGCCTCGAGGGCACTCGTCGCCAAAGCTTTCCGGCATGGGTTCTTCTGGCCAACTGCCCTCGAAGAGGCCAAAGAGTTGGTCCAGAAATGCAAGGGGTGCCAGAAGTTCCGCTCCAAGCCACATCAGCCGGCTTCAGCACTCAAGACTATCCCCATCGTCTGGCCCTTTGTAGTTTGGGGCCTGGATATGGTGGGACCCTTCAAGACGGCACGAGGCGGCCTAACTCATCTACTTGTCGCGGTGGACAAGTTCACCAAGTGGATAGAAGTGAAGCCCATCAAGAAGTTGAATGGTCCGACTGCCGTGACTTTCATCTCAGACATCACAATTCGGTATGGCATACCGCACAACATCATCACCGACAACGGCACCAACTTTGCCAAAGGCGCCTTGGCCCGTTTCTGAGTGACGCAGGGCATCCGACTGGACTTAGCGTCCATTGCCCATCCGCAGTCAAACGGGCAGGTGGAGCGGGCGAATGGCCTCATCCTGTCCGGCATCAAGCCTCGGTTGGTCGAACCACTGGAGTGTTCGGCCGGCTATTGGCTTGACGAGTTGCCAGCCGTCCTCTGGAGTCTGCGCACGACTCCAAACAAGTCGACCGGCTTCACAACCTTCTTCCTCGTCTACGGTGCTGAAGCCGTCATCCCAACGGATATAGAGTTCGACTCCCCGCGAGTCACGATGTACACTGCGGAAGAGGCAGAAGAAGCACGACAAGACGGTGTCGATCTGCTGGAAGAGGGCCGGCTGTTGGCACTCGGCCGGTCCAGCATCTACCAGCAAAGCCTACGTCGCTACTACAACAGGAAGGTCAGGCCGAGATCCTTCCAAGAGGGCGACCTTGTGCTCCGGCTGATCCAGCGAACAGCCGGCCAGCACAAGTTGTCGGCACCTTGGGAAGCCCCCTTCATCATCAGCAAGGTGCTAGGCAACGACTCCTACTACCTGATCGACGCTCAGAAGCCCCGAGCACGGAAGAGGGACGACTCCGGCAAAGAGACGGAGCGACCATGGAACGCGAATCTTCTTTGAAGATTTTACAGTTAATACAGTATGTACCACGCTACCCCTTTGTATTGAAGTACCAAGACTATGGGCCCCCCGAGACGGACTCGAGGACTGCCCCTTTTGTTATCTGTACGATAAGTATTATGCTTCCGAGTATGCTACTCTTTGTTATGCCGCTTGGCACCGGGCTCGACTAGTCGGCCCGGGGACTCGCCGTCTCGCGCTATGAAAACGCTTCCTGCAGTCAGACAAGTAGTGTGTGGTGCCTAAGCCGTCTCCTGTTAGAAGCCGCAGCTCGGAGAGCGGCTGCCCAGCGGGCAGGAGTAAGGAAGAATAGGCGCCCACACGAAAAATGGCTAAGGACTCAAAGCACAAACATAGCTCGAGCCGGCTTTCCAGCCGTTCCTCGCAAAACCGACTCCGAGTAGTCGGCTTGCTGTTTTCTATCCGACTTGATAAAGAAACTCTAGAATGGCTGAGTACTTGCCTTCCCAAAAGTAGCCAACTATTTGATCCAGCGGTAGTCCGCGGAGCGGCTGTCCGACTGGCAAAGACGACATCTAAGGGAAGGCGGCAAAGGGAAAAAGGCAAAAGAGCAATAAGCAAGAAATGATAGAACCCAGATAAATATTTACATCACAAAGGCCATTGGCCGAATCCTCGAACGAAAGTTCAAAATACACCCCGCGGGTGGAACTGTGCGAATTAACAAAGTTCTTCAAGAAACTACTAAGCAGATAAATAAGACAAGGCGTCGGCATATGAAGCAGCAGACGGGTCTCGGAAGAGATGGCGGTGTCGGACGTTGGGGCAACCGGCTGGGCAGACTCGGCTTGATCACCTCCAGCAGCAGTCAGCGCAGTTGGGCGCGACTCGTTGTTGGAGGCACGGTCGAGCTGAGGTTGATCGCCCGCTCCGACTTCTGGCGCCTCCATCTCGTCTCCGACCTCCACCTCGCCTCCCTCCTCGACACTGGAGCCGATCACCTCCGCCGAGTCCTCGCCGTAGTTTGGGTTCATCCCAAACCACTCCGGCGGCGCCTCCTCGCCGTTGTCAGCTCCCTCAGGAACGAAGACATTGGGGTCGACGTACTCGGCGATCGCCGCGGCGCGCTTGACAAAGTCGTCCTTCATGGCTGCCAGCTCCGGCTGGGCCTCAGCCCGGAGCGTGGCCAGCTGGTCCAGGCTCAAGTCTGGATACCACGCCTTGACGAACTCCAAGGCACAACGCGCTCCGGCACATGCCGAGGAGCCTTTCCAAGCCTCCAGACGGCCCGCTGTGACCTCCAGCCAGTCGGCAGTCCGGCTCGGAGTGCGCAGAATCGGCATCTCTGGCCACAAGGCAGCAATCGCCTGGGCGTCGACACGTTGAAGCCAGCGCAGCATCCGGTGAGCCGGCCGCAGGCGAGCCTCGATGCTCAGAAGCTGTTCATCAAGAGTCCGGGGGGCGTTGGCAGCAACCTCTTCGCCGGCCGCCCTCCGCGCCTCGCAATCAGCCTCGATGGCTTGAACGGCAGTTTGCGCATGGCCCGGGAAGAAGTCTACCAAGACGAAAAAAGAAGCAAGTCAGAAAAAGCAAGAGTCGGCCCGGCCCACGGTCGGCTGCTCAAAGAAAGCAAGTAAAAAAACTTACCATCAACGATATCTTCAATCTCATGGAAGCCGGAGGTCAGCATCGCCTCCTTATCGGTCTAGGAGGAACGTTCAGCCTCGAACTCGGCTTGGAGTCCAGTCTCTCTCTCCTTCGCCTCCTCTTGCGCCTTCTTAAGCAGCTTCTTCTGCTCCGCCAGCTGCGCAGCGAGCAGGTCGCGCTCCGTAACGAGCTTGCCGCATTCCACCTCCTTGGCGCGCAAGGCGGTGTTGGTTTCGCCCAGCTGCTGCTGAAGAACGGTGTTGGCCTCTGAAGAAAGAAGAAAAAGGACACAAGTCATCAGCTAAGGTCGCCAAGAAGATCCGGCCCGACTGCGCAGTAGTTGGCCCGAATCTCGGGGACTACAGCCCACGGGTGCGCCAGCGCGCCCCCGTGAAGAAGGAAACTCACTCCGGCTCTCCGACAAGTCGGCAGTCCACTTGCCCAGCTCTTCAACATTACGGTTGAAGACGGTGGCTCGGAGGTTGTGGTAGTCCTACGATAAGCATTTCAAAAAGAATAAGCATTTGGAACTCGCCAATAGAGTTCCAACCCGCCTGCTCAGCAGCCAGCTCGGAACTCGGGGACTACACCCAGTGGGTGCGCTGGCGCGCCCCCACAGAGAAGAGCAAGAAAAAACAAAGTCAGAAGAAACATACCCGGGGTCAGCGTCCTGGCGCGGTAGGACCAGCTGGGCTGCCTCCCAGCCGGCGCGCCGGCTTCGTATGGCGGCAGATTAACCCAATCGTCGTCTGGGGCGACGCTCTTCACATAGAAGTAAGAGCGCTGCCACATCTTCATCGACTTGATTAGTTGGATGGCGGGGAATGGGTTGTCGGCCGTCGTCCTCCGTATCGCAATGAAGGCACCGCATTGGGCTGGCACGCCGGCGACATCGTGCCGAGCTTGGACTGAAAGAACTCTCCCCACAACTCGATGGTGGGGAGAACGCCGAGGAAGCCCTCGCACAAAGCAGTGAAAGCTGCCAGCAGCACCACCGTGTTTGGGGTGAGGTGGTGCGGCTGGAGGCCATGAAACTCCAAGAACGAACGGAAGAACCCGCTCGCCGGCAGCCCCAGGCCACGCATGAGGTGGGAGCGGAACACGAGCTGCTCGCCCTCCCCCGGTGCCGGCGTCACCTCCGTCGGCGGCGGAGCACGGGCCTGCACGAGGTGCGCGCCGGGGAGGCGACGCGTCTTGCGGAGGAAGTCGATCATGTCGTCGTCGATCTCGGAACCGTCCCACACGCCGAAGCGCATGGCGGCAGGCGCGGCGGCGAAGGAAGAGCTCATCGCCGCAAGCGGGGCGCAGTTCGGCGCAGCAGCGGTGGGAGGAAGAAGAAAGAAGAAAGAAGCAAAGGAAGCAGAGAGAGCGGGCGCGCGCGCTTCGCCGCCCCGCTCCCTCTGCCTACTTATAGACCGGCGGGCTGAGAAGCCAAGGGGGCATCATGGGATTAACTGCGCCCACGCCCCCACGACCCCCGCGATTTACCACGGAAGTTACCACGCGCATTTACTGCGCTGAGAAGCTCAACCGCCCACGTGGCCACAACGGATCCGTTCGAAGGCCGAGGCGGGGTAATGGCGGGCCCCACCCGCGGGCCTGTCCCGTCGCGCGCGTGGGCTGGCAGACTGGCCCGGCCACGTGGCGTCCCTTGGCAGGTCCGCGGCGGGCGGCGGCCGTGTATCTTATCAAGCACGCCGTCTGAATCCCGCCAAGACTTTCAAACTCTTTGAAGAGCAAGACTACCTTCGACGAGTCCGGCTTCCCATAGTCGGCTTGTCGGAGACGGCCTGAATAAGATCATCTCCCCATGGACCACTCGGAGGAAGACGGCAGGAAAGCCTCGGATCCATCCACTCGGAGGGAGAAACTGTTGAGGCTCCTCGGCATGTCTCCCTCGGCGCCTCCCCAGCTTCGGGGACTACTGTTGGAGTAATGGGCCACGGGTAGTGTTGGGGATATTACTGCTGGGCGTAAACCGGCCTAAGTGGGCCGGGTTGACTTCATTAGTAATCTAAAGGTGCTAAAGCCCAGAGGCTAAACAAAGGCCCAAGGCCGTTGTCGGTTCAGTATCTGTCGCCATAAACCGGCGTGTATATAAACTTGTATCATAAGTTAGGAATAGGGAGAGACCAACCCGGATACGAATATAAACCGGAGATTGGGACTCTATGAACCGACGGGTGTCACCCGTGTATATAAGGGGACAACCCGATAGCGGTTCAGGACAGAGAACAATAACTCGAGGCCTAGGCGAAGCTTGTTTGCTCCCTAGTCATCGAAACCCCATCAATTCCATCACAAACTAGACGTAGGCTTTTACGTTCATCGAAGGGGCCGAACTAGTATAACTCCCTGTGTCCCTTGTCCGTTTTAACCCCTTCGAGTTAACCCGTTGCGATGGCTCCACGACTAAGTCCTTTCACTAGGACATCTGCCGTGACAAACCCATGACAGTTGGCGCCCACCGTGGGGCTATCGCACGATGGTTTCAAGTTCTTGGAGGGCCGTTTTGAAGGACTCGAGGGATACGCCGTGGGTCGCATGACCAAGAGTCGTCGCGGCAAGATCTACATCGACGACACAGGCTGGGGCCCCGAGGCCGGCTCAATTGAGTACGGGTACCGGGTCCCCTTTGGTGGCATACATGTCTTCATCGGTAAGATCGGTGAACCGGGCCCTGAGCTGGACACCTGGACCGACCTCGTCGAGACAGCTCAGCGCGCACGACCTGCCCGGGTTAAACCGGCCGTGAAGCGTGCCTTCGTGGGAGTCATCCATGGAGGAAGCTACGAGGACAGATCAGAATCTGGTGGTGAAACCGTCGTTTTCTCTGGCGACGAGTCATCGACCGGAGAGACTGAGTCATTGTATCAGCTACAAGATGGCCAGATTGGGGGCTGTTCCGATGGCGACAGTATTCCGGACCCCTCCGATCTGCCCAACCGGGTTGGGATATTCATGGCCGGTACACAGGCAGCACCTCACTCATCGACAGCCGCGGCGATGATTTCCGGTTCAGCAGCAGCAACGGCTGCCGGAGCAGGAGGCTCGGTACGCCCGCCGGTTCAAGTGTTATCAGATCTATTCGATGCACTGGTTGCACTCATGGCGGAGGTTAATCCGGTGGATCAGGATGCTCATAACACGGAGATCGCAAAGGTGAGAGAGCAGATTACCCAGGCCAAAGCGGATCTGGCAGCAGAAGAGGTCAGGATGACCACGGAACGGGCCGCTTTGGATGCCCAAGCTTATAAACTCATGTTGGACCAGAACGCCTCACAGGAAGTCATGAGGAGGAAATACCGATCTCGGTTACCCTCAGTTTTTGAAGGAAGGAACCTTTTCAACACCCCTGAAGCAGGAATCAATAATCCGCCGGTAGTGAACCGGGCGGAGGCACCTGCGGCAGGAGCACCGGTTCAACCCCGTTTAATAGATCTGCCTCGCCATAATGCTGGTGTACCGCAGGTCGCGCCTACACCTCCGGGTCATTACTCCAATCTGATGGATAATCTCGTTGCAGCTGCGGCATGGCTAGAGGCTATTCCGGTTGAAGGTGATTCATTACAGGCGATCGAAACGCGTCGGGTTAAGGAGCTCCTCAGGACGGCCTTGATCCAACAGGAAGCATACTCATACAGCCGTGATTGGATTCATTCCACCCCACGTCCGGCTCAGAGTTATAGCAGGCGTATGGAGGAACCAGTTGTATCAAGTAACGCGCGGCGTGAAGCACCCCGCGGCAACAATCCGGCTCCCGATGCCCAGGAGGTGGTAGACCGGGCCCGAGCGCGCAGGGAAGCTGAGTTAGCAGCACAGTATCAGACTCATCAGTTCATGCCGGTTCGTCCCACCACTTCGGTTGAACCAGGGCTCACGTCTAGCGCCCTGGGAGTGCCTTGTCTTGTCCCTGCTTTACGCAATGTGCGCCTGCCCAAGGATTTTAAAGGCCCGCGCAAGGTGCCGAACTACACGGCGGATCAACCCACAGAGACGTGGGTGGAGAGTTATGAGATGGCCATGGAGATGCTTGATGTTGATGAAGCGGCGTGTGCAAAATATTTTACCATGATGCTTGAAGGGACAGCCCGCACTTGGTTAAAAAGCCTGCCGCCCAATTCTATCAGTTCATGGGCCTAGCTGAGAGACCGGTTCATCAATAGTTTCAAAGACACGTGTAAGCAGCCCATGTCAATAGTGGATTTAGCTGCATGTGTCCAGGAGGAAGGAGAGTCAACGACTCATTGGGTTCGCAGGGTCTCACAAGTTCTGCACTCTTCAGACCGCATCAATGCAGACACCGCAGTTGTAATCTTGGAAGGCAATTGCCGGTTTGGACCTTTGAAGTTGAAGTTAGGATGAATGAAACGCCATTGTACTGACATGGGAACCCTCATGGGCGCTTTGGTAAAGTACGCTGATTCTGATAGTACCAAGGATCCCGAGTCTGATGATGAAAAGACAGGGAAGGGAAAGAAGAACGGCAACTTCAGAGGTCAGCACCATCACCTAGCTAGAAACAGTGGGGGAGGCAAGCGTAAAGCGGATGGCAGCATGGATTTTGTGGCCAATACTAACGCACAGAATGGAGGCCAGCGACGGAAGGGCAAAAACCGCAGTGGAGGGCCCAGTCCTAATCCGGAACACTTGAACTATCTGTTAAACCAGCCCTGTCCAAAGCATGGAACAAGGGAGGAACCGACAAATCACCTTTGGAAAGATTGTTATATCATGCACGAATTCAAGAATTCCAATGCCTTCCGGTATGACCCCAGCTCTGGTGGAGGCCCTGGGTTTGGACCGAGTCACGGTGGTGGACATTCCGGTTCAGGATTTAATGGTAACCCGGGCGGGCATAACAACCAGCATAATCAGAATAACCAGGGTGGTAACAATCAGCAACAGCAGCAGTCGGGTTACTAGAGCAATCCAAAGCAGCTAAATAGTGGGCAGTATCATGTATTCACCACTAGCTTGGACAAGCGGGATAGGAAGCTCCAGAAGCGGGCAGTTAATTCTATTGAACCGGCCATGCCCCGGTATCTGCGCTGGTCGGAGCAACCAATCATATGGAGTAGAGAGGATCACCCTCCCCGGGTTGACAATCCGGGTCAGCTAGCATTAGTGGTGGCACCCCAGGTTGGAGGTTATAAATTTACCAAGGTACTCATGGATGGAGGTAGCAGCATTAACATCCTGTACTATGAGACCTTTCGTCGCATGGGGCTAACAGATAAGGAACTCCGGCCTTCAAATACGGTTTTTCATGGTGTGGTACCTGGCAAGTCAGCATACCCCGTTGGGAAGATAGCGTTAGAAGTGGCTTTCGGAGATGATCATGATTCCCGGTCTGAGATGCTGACGTTCGAGGTGGTGAAAATCAAAAGCCCGTATCACGACCTGTTCGTTAGACTGGCCTATGCGAAGTTCATGGCACGACCCTGTTATGTCTACTTACAACTCAAGATGCAAGGTCATAAGGTGTAACGCCCCGAGACCGATGTGCCAGGTGTCGTCTAGTTATTCGCCGTTGTCGCCATGTCATTTGCTTGCGTGTGCATCTTATCATGTCATCATGTGCATTGCATCATCTTGTTTTCAAAACTTGCATCTGTCCCGGCCTCTTCGTTCTCTCCGTTGTCCGTTCTGAGCCCAGCCACACTTGCACGCGCCTGCGGCATGTCCGAAATAGTATTTTATAAGTGGCCGAAAAATGTTCTCGGAATGGGATGAAAGTTGGCGTGCGGTGTTGTTTTGGTGTCAGTAGGCCGCCTGCCAAGTTTCATCGCAACCGGAGTCCGTTTGACGCCCCAACGAATAAATATAGCGGCATTATAGCCGGTCTAACGTCGGACATTTTCGGTCTCCGGAAACCGTGCCGGGCTGCATCTCTCCCCTCTTCTCTCAGACCAACCCGCTCTTCACAATCCGCCAGACCGAACCTAACCTCTCTCGTCAGCCCGCGGACCACTTCGCGTGCGCGTCCGAAACTTCCCTGAACCCGACTCGGGCTGTTGTTACCGTTGCGTTCAGATCATCCCCTAACATCTATAAAACATCTTCGGTTTCTTGTTGGACTTCCCTAAGCTATTTATCTGTGACCGTCCGATTTAGATCGAATGGACCTATTAGCCCCTAAACTAACCCCTTCTTATAAATAGACATCTAACCCTAAATTTTAGGAGCAATGTCCAATCCATCCCCACGCCGCCGCCACTCCACCGAATCCCCTTGGGATCTCCCCTGCCTGTTTCACCCAACCAGCGTTCTCCACTGCTCCTCCTCGTTCCAGATGCCCGAGCCTCGATCCAAAAATTCCTCTCGGCCTCCACCCTGTAGCCTCCGACCACCTCACCTCCCTGTTCCTGAGCGCCTCGACCCTCTCCGCGAGCCAGAGCTCGCCGCCGTCGGTGGCAAAAGTAGCAGCAAGCAGCAGCACCCGAGGCTCCCCCGCTCCCTGCCTCCTCATGTCGGCGACCAACCCGACGACACCAGGCCTCTCTCTCGCGCCCTGCTCTCCTTCCCCCTCCCTCTACTTCCTCTCGATCCATGGTGCCTCTGCCTCGAGCTCGCCCACGCCCACGACCAGGCCGTCACCTGCGCCCTTCCTCGTTCTCCGTGCTTTCCTCTCTCTCTTTCTCTCTCTCTCTCTCACATCGCTCCCTTCGTCTCTGTTCGTCAACAGGAGACCCATGGACGCCAAACCACTCGAAGCTCCCCTGCCGGTGCATCCTGCCTCCATTCCGGCGCCGAGAACGGAACCCCCCGCGCCCGGATCCACGCCGGCGCCCCCGGATCCGACGACCTCGACCTCGCCGGGATTCTCATCGCCGTCACCTGCTTCCGCCATGGCCTGCAGGTTCTTCTTTGAGCCACGCCGCGGCCTCTGCTTCCCGCTCGCCCGCACGTGACCGCATCAACCTCCCCTGCTCCGTTCATCGCCGTCTCTGCCAGATCCGGCGAGTCCCTGCACCCCGGCCTCGTCCTTGGCTCCAGGTCGCCGTGCCGCCCCACCGGAGTCCGCCAAGTCCCAGCGCCGCCGCCCTCTGCTTCGCTGCGAGCGCGTCCCTGCCTGGCTCCCGTTGACCACGGCGTGGGCTGCAGCCCAACCGCTGCCAGATCCAGCCCATGGTGAGCCTCCTGAGAGCCCTCTGCCCTGTGCACTAATGGGCCAGCCAGTTTCAGCCCATGGATGTTTTTTTCAGTCTCTGCGAATTTAGCATTATCCAGAAAAAAAACTGCATATTTACAGATTACCCCTCCATGTTCATGCATTAATAACTCTTGAACCGTGCATCGGATTAAAATGATTTTAATATGTAAAATGCTTAGATTTTCATCTAGTTTCATAATTTTCCACTTTCATCCATGTTAAAAAGCTTAAACTTGCTATTTGTTTTAATTTTGCTTAAATGCCATGTTAAAATGATTTATTTCATAACTAAATAACCGTGACTCGGAATTTAATAAACTTTATATGTAAATGGGGTAAAAATGCCTAGATTAACATCTTGCACTTTATTTTCCTGTTTAAAAACAATAAAATATGGTTTTAGGCAGAACAGTACCAAATCTAAAATATGCACATGAGGATTTTCCGGATTTGTTGTTTATTGTTCCGGCCTCATTTAAACTTGGCTAAATAGTTAGTTTACTTATGCTTCACCCCTTGCCATGTTAATTACATTTAATATTGTTGGGTACATAACCGAGAGAGAACTAAATAATTGATATGGTGTCTCATCAATATGCAACTCGTTGCATATTGAGCTCCACTTAATTTGTAGTGTTGTTTGTTGCACTTTGCAATGCCATGCTCATTAAACCGGACATGCATCATCCTTGGTTGTGCATCATGCCATGTTTATGTGATGGTTGTTTACTATTTGGTTTGTTTCTTTCCGGGTTGATTCTCTCGTTAGCTTCGGTTTCGTTCCGGAGTTGTGAGGATTCGTTCGACTATGTCCGTTTGTCTTCTTCATGGACTCGTTCTTCCTCCTTGCGGGATCTCAGGCAAGATGACCATACCCTCGAAATCACTTCTATCTTTGCTTGCTAGTTGCTCGCTCTTTTGCTATGCCAATGCTGAGATACCTACCACTTGCTTATCATGCCTCCCATATTGTCAAACCAAGCCTCTAACCCACCTTGTCCTAGCAAACCGTTGTTTGGCTATGTTACCGCTTTGCTCGGCCCCTCTTATAGCGTTGTTAGTTGCAGGTGAAGATGAAGTTTGTTCCTGGTTGGAACATGGAGATTGCTCCATGTTGGATTATGTTTATGTTTACTTGTTGGGATATCACAATATATCTTATATAATTAATGCATCTATATACTTGGTAAAGGGTGGAAGGCTCGGCCTTATGCTTGGTGTTTTGTTCCACTCTTGCCGCCCTAGTTTCCGTCATATCGGTATTATGTTCCCGGATTTTGCGTCCCTAACATGGTCGGGTGATTTATGGGACCCCCTTGACAGTTCGCTTTGAATAAGACTCCTCCAGCAAGGCCCAACATTGGTTTTACCATTTGCCTCACCTATGCCCTTTTTCCCTTGGGTTTCCGGAGCCCGAGGGTCATCTTTATTTTAGCCCCCCGGGCCAGTTCTCCTTCGAGTGCTGGTCCAAACCGAGCGATGTCC
This sequence comes from Aegilops umbellulata, assembly GCA_032464435.1. NCBI lineage: Eukaryota > Viridiplantae > Streptophyta > Magnoliopsida > Poales > Poaceae > Aegilops > Aegilops umbellulata. Next base: position 384,144,252 of record CP136056.1, on the reverse strand, counting down.
GGCGCCCCCTGCGCAATCAGGGTCTATGCCAACCCGACGTCTTGCTCATCCGGTGTGCCCTGAGACCGAGATATGTGCAGCTCCTATCAGGATTTGTCGGCACATCCGGGCGGCTTTGCTGGACTTGTTTTATTACTGCCGAAATGTCTTGTAGCCGGGATTCCAAGACTGATCGGGTCTTCCCGGGGAGAAGGAATATCCTTCGTTGATTGCGAGAGCTTATCATGGGCTAAGTTGGGACACCCCTGCAGGGTTTGTACTTTCGAAAGCCGTGCCCGCGGTTATGTGGCAGATGGGAATTTGTTAATGTCCGATTGTAGAAAACCCGAAGTTGATCTTAACTAAAATACACCGACCGCGTGTGTAACCGTGATGGTCTCTTCTCGGCGGGGTCCGGGAAGTGAACACGGCTGTTGGAGTTATGTCTGACATAAGTAGTTCAGGATCACTTCTTGATCATAGTTGTTCGACCGTGCTTTGCCTTCTCTTCTCACTCTCATTTGCGTATGTTAGCCACCATATATGCTAGTCGCTTGCTGCAGCTCCACCTCACTACCCTGTCCTACCTTTACGCTTAAATAGTCTTGATCTCGCGGGTGTGAGATTGCTGAGTCCCCGTGACTCACAGATACTTCCAAAACCAGTTTGCAGGTGCCGATGAACCCGTGCAGGTGACGCACCCGAGCTCAAGGAGGAGTTCGATGAAGATCCTATCCTTTATGTTGTTTCGTTCTAGTCGATCAGTAGTGGAGCCCAGTTGGGGTCGATCGGGGACCTTTGTCGCTTTTGGGGTTTCTTCTTTTATTTTGGCTCCGTAGTCGGGCCCTGATTGTAACTGTATGATGTAATGTTTCATTCACGTATTTGTGTGAAGTGGCGATTGTAAGCCAACTATGTATCTCTTTCCCTTATGTATTACATGGGTTGTGTGAAGATTACCTCACTTGCGACATTGCTTTCAATGCGGTTATGCCTCTAAGTCGTGCTTCGACACGTGGGAGATATAGACGCATCGAGGGCGTTACAAGTTGATATCAGAGCCTTCCCCGACCTTAGGAGCCCCCACTGATTGATCGTTTTTAGCTGCCGAGTTGTGTCTAGAAAAATGTTTTGAGTCATTTAGGAATTATGTATCGGAGAGTTTAGGAATTCTTTTTACTTCCCAGTCTCCTCATCGCTCGGGTAAGGAATCCTGACGTAGAGTTTTGACTCTTCTCTTCTCAAATTTCACTAAAAAAATTTCTTAGGATCACGCGGGTATCTTAGAATCGTTCCGATGGTTTTGTGATGACAACATTGTCTTGGTTGCCTCCCGTCAGCAGGGGTTTTAGTGGAGGTGTCCCGGGGAGTTGAGCTTCGAGGTGTTGTCGTCATAATTTTATCGTTGCAGTTCTGGAATACCTGAGTTTAGTACGCCGACATCGAAAATCTCTTTTGTACAGTTGTTGGTGAGATAACCCTGATAGCCCAGTACTGAGGCGAGTGCGGGAGTATTGCCATAACTCGTATAACGGATGTTTTTCGAAGGTTGAGGTAGACGATTTCCGAAGGTTTCTTGGTTATGTGTTGAAGGATGGATACAGCTGGATCTAGGTATTGTTAGTTTGGGTGATATATTTTGTGTCCCCTGTATCCCCAACACCTGATTGCATAACCAGAAAGTTTCGGGAGTTTATAAGTGGGAATTCAAGTATCTTGTAGGATATCTTTCCAACAGACACATGATACGATATGGGATCTATCATATGTTTGTTTCCGGCTTATTCTGCAAGCCAATCCTTTGTTTTTGTTTTGTTTTGTGATATTCGAGTTGCTTCAATGCCAAGTGTTGATTCCATACTGTTGGGGAACGTAGTAATTTCAAAAAATTTCCTACGCACACGCAAGATCATGGTGATGCATAGCAACGAGAGGGGAGAGTGTTGTCTACATACCCTTGTAGACTGAAGCGGAAGCGTTGACTCAACGTAGAGGAAGTAGTCGTACGTTCTCCTCACGATCCGACCAATCACAGCACCGTTACTCCGGCACCTCCGAGTTCTTGGCACAGTTCAGCTCAATGACGATCCCCGGGCTCCGATCCAGCAAAGCGTCGGGGAAGAGTACCGTCAGCACGACGGCGTGGTGATGATCTTGATGTGTTACCGGCGCAGGGCTTCGCCTAAGCACTGCAACGATATGACCGAGGTGGAATTCGGTGGAAGGGGGCACCGCACACGGCTAAGGAACGATCCGTAGATCAACTTGTGTGTTCTAGGGTGCTCCCCTGCCCCCGTATATAAAGGAGCCAAGGGGGAGGGGCTGGCCGGCCAAGGGGTGGCGCGCCAGGGAGTCCTATTCCCTCCGGGAGTAGGATCCCCCCCCAATCCTAGTTGGAATAGGATTCCTCAAGGGGGGGAAAGAGAGAGAGGGGGGCCGGCCACCTTCTCCTAGTACTAATAGGACTAGGGAAGGGGGGAGGCGCGCGGCCACTAGGGCTGCCCCTTTCTCCTTTCCACTAAGGCCCATTAAGGCCCATATCGCTCCCGCGGGGTTCCGGTAACCCACCCGGTATTCCGGTAAAATCCTGATTTCACCTGGAACACTTCCGATGTCCAAACATAGGCTTCCAATATATCAATCTTTATGTCTCAACCATTTCGAGACTCCTCGTCATGTCCGTGATCACATCCAGGACTCCGAACAACCTTCGGTACATCAAAATGCATAAACTCATAATAACTGTCATCGTAACGTTAAGCGTGCGGACCCTACGGTTCGAGAACAATGTAGACATGACCGAGACACGTCTCCGGTCAATAACCAATAGCGGGACCTGGATGCCCATATTGGCTCCTACATATTCTACGAAGATCTTTATCGGTCAGACCGCATAACAACATACGTTGTTCCCTTTGTCATCGGTATGTTACTTGTCCGAGATTCGATCGTCAGTATCCAATACTTAGTTCAATCTCGTTACCGGCAAGTCTCTTTACTCGTTCCATAATACATCATCTCGCAACTAACTCATTAGTTGCAATGCTTGCAAGGCTTAAGTGATGTGCATTACCGAGAGGGCCCAGAGATACCTCTCCGACAATCGGAGTGACAAATCCTAATCTCGAAATACGCCAACCCAACATCTACCATTGGAGACACCTGTAATACTCCTTTATAATCACCCAGTTACGTTGTGACGTTTGGTAGTACCCAAAGTGTTCCTCTGGCAAACGGGAGTTGCATAATCTCATAGTCATAGGAACATGTATAAGTCATGAATAAAGCAATAGCAACATACTAAACGATCGGGTGCTAAGCTAATATAATGGGTCATGTCAATCAGATCATTCAACCAATGATGTGACCTCGTTAATCAAATAACAACTCTTTGTTCATGGTTAGGAAACATAACCATCTTTGATTAACGAGCTAGTCTAGTAGAGGCATACTAGTGACACTCTGTTTGTCTATGTACTCACACATGCATTATGTTTCCGGTTAATACAATTCTAGCATGAATAATAAACCTTTATCATGATATAAGGAAATAAATAATAACTTTATTATTGCCTCTAGGGCATATTTCCTTCACATACCTTATTCTAAGCGGTGTTCTCATACTTCTATGTGAATACCAATCCCTCTTGATCATCGAGATTGTCTTTTCAATTCTTTCCAACTGGTGTGCTTCTCTTCAAGTGGATCCGATCATTTCAATATTCACAAGATCACCTCTCAGTTTTCTCAACGGTGTTTGCTTCATCTGTTCCAAGTTGTCTTCATCTGACAGCTCCACCGTTTAATGTAAACACGTATCCGGTTTGCGATTTAGAATCGTCCGGATCAGTGTCAAAGCTTGCATCAACGTAACCTCTTACGGTGAGCTCTTTGTCACCTCCATATATGAGAAACATATCCTTAGTCCTTTTCAGGTATTTCAGGATGTTCTTGACCGCTGTCCAGTGATCCACTCCTGGATTACTTTGGTACCTCCCTGCTAAACTTATAGCAAGGCACACATCAGGTCTGGTACACAGCATTGCATACATGATAGAGCCTATGGCTGAAGCATAGGGAACATCTTTCATTTTCTCTCTATCTTCTGCAGTGGTCGGGCTTTGAGTCTTACTCAATCTCACACCTTGTAACACAGGTAAGAACCCTTTCTTTGCTTGATCCATTTTGAATTTCTTCAAAATCTTGTCAAGGTATGTGCTTTGTGTAAGTCCAATTAAGCGTTTTGATCTATCTCTATAGATCTTTATGCCTAATATGTAAGCAGCTTCTCCGAGGTCTTTCATTGAAAAACTTTTATTCAAGTATCCCTTTATGCTATCCAGAAATTCTATATCATTTCCAATCAGTAATATGTCATCCACATATAATATTAGAAATGCTACAGAGCTCCCACTCACTTTCTTGTAAATACAGGCTTCTCCGAAAGTCTGTATAAAACCAAATGCTTTGATCACACTATCAAAGCGTTTATTCCAACTCCGAGAGGCTTGCACCAGTCCATAAATGGATCGCTGGAGCTTGCACACTTTGTTAGCTCCCTTTGGATCGACAAAACCTTCCGGTTGCATCATATACAATTCTTCTTCCAGAAATCCATTCAGGAATGCAGTTTTGACATCCATCTGCCAAATTTCATAATCATAAAATGCGGCAATTGCTAACATGATTCGGACAGACTTAAGCATCGCTACGGGTGAGAAAGTCTCATCGTAGTCAATCCCTTGAACTTGTCGAAAACCTTTTGCGACAAGTCGAGCTTTGTAGACAGTAACATTACCATCAGCGTCCGTCTTCTTCTTAAAGATCCATTTGTTCTCAATTGCTTGCCGATCATCAGGCAAGTCAACCAAAGTCCATACTTTGTTCTCATACATGGATCCCATCTCAGATTTCATGGCTTCAAGCCACTTTGCGGAATCTGGGCTCACCATTGCTTCTTCATAGTTCGTAGGTTCATCATGGTCTAGTAACATGACTTCCAGAATAGGATTACCGTACCACTCTGGTGCGGATCTCACTCTGGTTGATCTACGAGGTTCAGTAGTATCTTGATCTAAAGTTTCATGATCATCATCATTAGCTTCCTCATTTATTGGTGTAGGTGTCGCAGAAACAGTTTTCTGTGATGTACTAATTCTCAATAAAGGAGTAGGTACAGTTACCTCGTCAAGTTCTACTTTCCTCCCACTCACTTCTTTCGAAAGAAACTCCTTCTCTAGAAAGTTTCCGAACTTAGCAACAAAAGTCTTGCCTTCGGATCTGTGATAGAAGGTGTATCCAACAGTTTCCTTTGGATATCCTATGAAGACACATTTCTCCGATTTGGGTTCGAGCTTATCTGGTTGAAGCTTTTTCACATAAGCATCGCAGCCCCAAACTTTAAGAAATGACAACTTTGGTTTCTTGCCAAACCATAGTTCACAAGGCGTCGTCTCAACGGATTTAGATGGTGCCCTATTTAACGTGAATGCGGCCGTCTCTAGAGCGTATCCCCAGAACGATAGCGGTAAATCAGTAAGAGACATCATAGATCGCACCATATCTAGTAAAGTACGATTACGACGTTCGGACACACCATTACGCTGTGGTGTTCCGGGTGGCGTGAGTTGCGAAACTATTCCACAATTTTTCAAATGTACACCAAACTCGTAACTCAAATATTCTCCTCCACGATCTGATCGTAGAAACTTTATTTTCTTGTTACGATGATTTTCAACTTCACTCTGAAATTCTTTGAACTTTTCAAATGTTTCAGACTTGTGTTTCATTAAGTAGATATACCCATATCTGCTCAAATCATCTGTGAAGGTGAGAAAATAACGATATCCGCCAAGAGCCTCAACATTCATCGGACCACATACATCCGTATGTATGATTTCCAACAAATCTGTTGCTCTCTCCATAGTTCCGGAGAACGGTGTTTTAGTCATCTTGCCCATGAGGCACGGTTCGCAAGTGCCAAGTGATTCATAATCAAGTGACTCCAAAAGTCCATCAGTATGGAGTTTCTTCATGCGCTTTATACCGATATGACCTAAACGGCAGTGCCACAAATAAGTTGCACTATCATTATCAACTCTGCATCTTTTGGCTTTAACATTATGAATATGTGTATCACTACTATCGAGATTCATCAAAAATAGACCACTCTTCAATGGTGCATGACCATAAAAGATATTACTCATATAAATACAACAACCATTATTCTCTGATTTAAATGAATAACCGTCTCGCTTTAAACAAGATCCAGATATAATGTTCATGCTCAACGCTGGCACCAAATAATAATTATTTAGGTCTAATACTAATCCCGAAGGTAGATGTAGAGGTAGCGTGCCAACTGCGATCACATCGACTTTGGAACCATTTCCCACGCGCATCGTCACCTCGTCCTTTGCTAGTGTCCGCTTATTTTGTAGTCCCTGTTTTGAGTTGCAAATATTAGCAACAGAACCAGTATCAAATACCCAGGTGCTACTGCGAACATTAGTAAGGTACACATCAATAACATGTATATCACATATACCTTTGTTCACCTTGCCATCCTTCTTATCCGCCAAATACTTGGGGCAGTTCCGCTTCCAGTGACCAGTCTGCTTGCAGTAGAAGCACTCAGTTTCAGGCTTAGGTCCAGACTTGGGTTTCTTCTCTTGAGCAGCAACTCGCTTGCCGTTCTTCTTGAAGTTCCCCTTTTTCTTCCCTTTGCCCTTTTTCTTGAAACTAGTGGTTTTGTTAACCATCAACACTTGATGCTCCTTCTTGATTTCTACCTCCGCAGCTTTTAGCATTGCGAAGAGCTCGGGAATAGTCTTGGTCATCCCTTGCATATTATAGTTCATCACGAAGCTCTTGTAGCTTGGTGGCAGTGATTGGAGAATTCTGTCAATGACGCAATCATCTGGAAGAGTAACTCCCAATTGAATCAAGTGATTATTATACCCAGACATTTTGAGTATATGCTCACTGACAAAACTGTTCTCCTCCATTTTGCAGCTATAGAACTTATTGGAGACTTCATATCTCTCAATCCGGGCATTTGCTTGAAATATTAACTTCAACTCCTGGAACATCTCATATGCTCCATGACGTTCAAAACGTCGTTGAAGTCCCGGTTCTAAGCCGTAAATCATGGCACACTGAACTATCGAGTAGTCATCAGCTTTGCTCTGCCAGACGTTCATAACTTCTGGTGTTGCTCTAGCAGCAGGCCTGGCACCTAGCGGTGCTTCCAGGACGTAATTCTTCTGTGCAGCAATGAGGATAATCCTCAAGTTACGGACCCAGTCCGTGTAATTGCTACCATCATCTTTCAACTTTGCTTTCTCAAGGAACGCATTAAAACTTAACGGAACAACAGCACGAGCCATCTATCTACAATCAACATAAACAAGCAAGATACTATCAGATACTAAGTTCATGATAAGTTTAAGTTCAGTTAATCAAATTAATTAAGAACTCCCACTTAGATAGACATCCCTCTAATCCTCTAAGTGATCACGTGATCCAAATCAACTAAACCGTAACCGATCATCACGTGATATGGAGTAGTTTTCAATGGTGAACATCGTTATGTTGATCATATCTACTATATGATTCACGCTCGACCTTTAGGTCTCTGTGTTCCGAGGTCATATCTTATATGCATAGCTCGTCAAGTATAACCTGAGTATTCCGCGTGTGCAACTGTTTTGCACCCGTTGTATTTGAATGTAGAGCCTATCACACCCGATCATCACGTGGTGTCTCAGCACGAAGAACTTTTGCAACGGTGCATACTCAGGGAGAACACTTCTTGATAATTTAGTGAGAGATCATCTTCTAATGCTACCGTCAATCAAAGCAAGATAAGATGCATAAAAAGATAAACATCACATGCAATCAATATAAGTGATTATGATATGGTCATCATCATCTTGTGCTTGTGATCTCCATCTCTGAAGCATCGTCATGATCACCATCGTCACCGGCGCGACACCTTGATCTCCATCATAGCATCGTTGTCGTCTCGCCAATCTTATGCTTCCACGACTATCACTACCGCTTAGTAATAAAGTAAAGCATTACATCGCGATTGCATTGCATACAATAAAGCGACAACCATATGGCTCCTGCCAGTTGCCGATAACTCGGTTACAAAACATGATCATCTCATACAATAAAATTTAGCATCATGTCTTGACCATATCACATCACAACATGCCCTGCAAAAACAAGTTAGACGTCCTCTACTTTGTTGTTGCAAGTTTTACGTGGCTGCTACGGGCTTAAGCAAGAACTCATCTTACCTACGCATCAAAACCACAACGATAGTTTGTCAAATAGACTCCGTTTTAACCTTCTCAAGGACCGGGCGTAGCCACACTCGGTTCAACTAAAGTTGGAGAGACAGTCTTCCGCAAGCCATCTATGTGCAAAGCACGTCGAGGGAACCGGTCTCGCGTAAGCGTACGCGTAAGGTTGGTCCGGATCGTCTCGTCCAACAATACCGCTGAACCAAAGTATGACATGCTGGTAGGCAGTATGACTTGTATCGTCCACAACTTACTTGTGTTCTACTCGTGCAAATAACATCAAACCATAAAAACCTAGGCTCGGATGCCACTGTTGGGGAACGTAGTAATTTCAAAAAAATTCCTACGCACACGCAAGATAATGGTGATGCATAGCAACGAGAGGGGAGAGTGTTGTCTACATACCCTTGTAGACTGAAGCGGAAGCGTTGACTCAACATAGAGGAAGTAGTCGTACGTTCTCCTCACGATCCGACCGATCACAGCACCGTTACTCCGGCACCTCCGAGTTCTTGGCACACGTTCAGCTCGATGACGATCCCCGGGCTCCGATCCAGCAAAGCGTCGGGGAAGAGTACCGTCAGCACGACGGCGTGGTGAAGATCTTGATGTGTTACCGGCGCAGGGCTTCGCCTAAGCACTGCAACGATATGACTGAGGTGGAATTTGGTGGAAGGGGGCACCGCACACGGCTAAGGAACGATCCGTAGATCAACTTGTGTGTTCTAGGGTGCTCCCCTGCCCCCGTATATAAAGGAGCCAAGGGGGAGGGGCTGGCTGGCCAAGGGGTGGCGCGCCAGGGAGTCCTACTCCCTCCGGGAGTAGGATTCCCCCCCCCCCCCAAATCCTAGTTGGAATAGGATTCCTCAAGGGGGGGGAAAGAGAGAGAGGGGGGCCGGCCACCTTCTCCTAGTCCTAATAGGACTAGGGAAGGGGGGAGGCGCGCGGCCACTAGGGCTGCCCCTTTCTCCTTTCCACTAAGGCCCATTAAGGCCCATATCGCTCCCGGGGGGTTCCGGTAACCCACCCGGTATTCCGGTAAAATCCTGATTTCACCTGGAACACTTCCGATGTCCAAACATAGGCTTCCAATATATCAATATTTATGTCTCGACCATTTCGAGACTCCTCGTCATGTCCGTGATCACATCCGGGACTCCGAACAACCTTCGGTACATCAAAATGCATAAACTCATAATAACTGTCATCGTAACGTTAAGCGTGCGGACCCTACGGTTCGAGAACAATGTAGACATGACCGAGACACGTCTCCGGTCAATAACCAATAGCGGGACCTGGATGCCCATATTGGCTCCTACATATTCTACGAAGATCTTTATCGGTCAGACCGCATAACAACATACGTTGTTCCCTTTGTCATCGGTATGTTACTTGTCCGAGATTCGATCGTCAGTATCCAATACTTAGTTCAATCTCGTTACCGGCAAGTCTCTTTACTCGTTCCATAATACATCATCTCGCAACTAACTCATTAGTTGCAATGCTTGCAAGGCTTAAGTGATGTGCATTACCGAGAGGGCCCAGAGATACCTCTCCGACAATCGGAGTGACAAATCCTAATCTCGAAATACGCCAACCCAACATCTACCATTGGAGACACCTGTAATACTCCTTTATAATCACCCAGTTACGTTGTGACGTTTGGTAGTACCCAAAGTGTTCCTCTGGCAAACGGGAGTTGCATAATCTCATAATCATAGGAACATGTATAAGTCATGAATAAAGCAATAGCAACATACTAAACGATCGGGTGCTAAGCTAATATAATGGGTCATGTCAATCAGATCATTCAACCAATGATGTGACCTCGTTAATCAAATAACAACTCTTTGTTCATGGTTAGGAAACATAACCATCTTTGATTAACGAGCTAGTCTAGTAGAGGCATACTAGTGACACTCTGTTTGTCTATGTACTCACACATGCATTATGTTTCCGGTTAATACAATTCTAGCATGAATAATAAACCTTTATCATGATATAAGGAAATAAATAATAACTTTATTATTGCCTCTAGGGCATATTTCCTTCACATACCTTATTCTAAGCGGTGTTCTCATACTTCTATGTGAATACCAATCCCTCTTGATCATCGAGATTGTCTTTTCAATTCTTTCCAACCGGTGTGCTTCTCTTCAAGTGGATCCGATCATTTCAATATTCACAAGATCACCTCTCAGTTTTCTCAACGGTGTTTGCTTCATCTGTTCCAAGTTGTCTTTGTTTTCCCGCCCTCCCACCCTTATTCCTTCAAGGACGCAGATTTCTTGATCAAGTATCCATCTCATTGATGTGAAGCCTCTCCATTCTTCTCCTTCATGTTCTTATCCGGTGATTCTAATGAAGACGCTAAGGAAGCTTCAACCTTATCATTGTTCCATTCTAATTTTCTTCTCCGGTGGATTCAATTCAAGCTTTGTCAATCATATCCTTTCCCTGTTTCAAATGTTTCCTCATGCCGGTGCACCTTCTTAATCATCCACCTCTTGCTATTCATGTTTATCTGGAGTGATGAAGATATCTCAGAAGATTTGTGTTACCATTCTTAATCCGTTCAAGCTATTTCGAGATTGTTATCTCATTCAAGCCATTTAAATCAACCGGTGCAATCTCCCTTTGAAGTAATCATTCGACGGTGTTTCTTTTGAGTGGGCCCTAACCCACAGGTCTTTTTCCAGGATCTTACCTGGCTCTTCTAATTTTTCCCGGAGCTATTCCCAAATTCTTTTCAAAGTTTGTCGTAAGAATGAATTGTCGTCAGTCAATTGTCTTTCTCCAAGATCTTTCACATTCTTTTCATCGTTGGTTCAATCTTTCTATTCTTCATTATTCCGGAGTGCCTCAACAATTTGGTGGTGTTTCTCCTCGCCCTTCTCAGCATTTGAAGACCGAAAAAGAGTTTCCCTTAAATCTTGTCCATTCTCTTGAAGATGCATGGTTCTAGATTGTTGCCATTCTCTCATAATTGTTTTCGATTGTGAGAATAATTTTCACCCATCCGGAGCATTCCAGGAGTCTTTTCAGTTTGATTCCCGTAGGCCATCATTTCAAAAGAATTATTCATTCTCAGCTTCGTCTATCGTTCTCCAAATGATACCGGTGCATCATTCAAGTATTCTCTAATCAGCTCGGGATCTCTGCGTTCATTTATATCTAAATTCTCTCAAGTATCTTCGTTCATTTGCTAACTCTTCCCGGTGTTTCTTTATCTTTTCTTCGTCCATTTTAAATTCTTACGGTGGTTCGTTCAAGATCCTTCTTCCTTTGTTATCATATAGATTCATTCGTTCTTTCCAACCCTGCCGGTGGTTCGTTGAAGACCTTCTCAAGTTTGTGCTATATCTCTCTTAATCTTTTCTACGAGAATAAGTAGTATGCCAAATCCATTGCTTGTCATCAATTTAATGGGTGAAGGATGCGCATAACATAATTCTTGTTCTTGTTTCATCCAAGTGTTTAATTCCTCCTTTCGGAGTTTATTCATGATGAATAAATTCTTGATTTCAATTGTTTCATCTTGTCGTCCTCGGAGTTCCAAGCTATCACAATTATATCACCACGGAGTTCCATCTAGTCATTGCAAGGCTTCACCTTGTGTTCAACTTCTCTTTCGTCCTATCTTCCTCTTCTTACCGGAGTTCTTCATGGAGGTTCTACATGGTGGTTCGTTAAGGATTCTATTCATTCTTCATTTGTTCTTCAAGATTTTTCTCGAAGTTATGATCCGTCAAGCTATACTCTAAAATAAACATGGTGCTCAACACATGTTTTGTTTTGAGGAGTTCAAGTATTCTTCATCTTGCATTTCGAAGTGCAATTCGTTCTACCGTATCATTCGAGGTGGTATTATGTCATTCTGAATTTGAGTTCATGTCTCATGTTGTCAAGAATGAGATATTTAAATCCATCAATCTCCTCATTGGAGTTATCTTGGGTTATATTTCACCTAAAGCTTTCCCTAAGGATTGTTGCTATCTATGGCGCTTATAAATGACCCAAGTTCTTCACTTATCCTACCGGTGAAATAATTTTCTCGTCTCCTTGTTGATATCAATCCAATCGTTTGTTTTCCGTTGGTGGCAGAAGCTCACCTCATAATGTTGAGATGTTTCCATAAGTCCACTACAAGGTTATTCTTTTCGTTGTTGGTTTTCCAACAACTCCGTTCTATCCTTCTTTTTAAGGGTGCTTTCCAAACTCATTTGTGGTAGAAGTTGTCATTTTCTTCTCCATTCCTTTATTCCAATGATCTATCTTCAATTTTTCTTCCGGGGGCATTGTGATGTTGCTCTCTTCGACCCATCATCTTGTTTTGTCAAGATCATGTCCTTTTGCTTACCCACTTAACTGGAGTGTTGTGTCATCCCTTCAAGTTCTTTTTATCTTATCAAGTTTTCCTTCTTCTTTCAGTCAGAGTGCTGCCCAAATTATATCAATCTTATTCTTTCTCTATCTACTTTTAACCGGAGTGTTTTCAATGTCTATCTTATCACTAAACCTCTTGGTTCTTGTCGTATCCCATGTTCCTCTTATCTAACGGAGTATTTTCATTTCGTTCATCTCCATGGTATTCTTTCTTTCATTTTGCTCAACCTCTCAAGGTTCTTTGGTTTCACTCGTTTGTCAAAGAAGCAACTGTGTTACCTCTTCCTCTTCCGTTTCCCTCCGGTGCCATCTCTAGATCTCGGGACAAGATCCTCTTGTAGTGGTGGAGTGTTGTAACGCCCCGAGACCGATGTGCCAGGTGTCGTCCAGTTATTCGCCGTTGTCGCCATGTCATTTGCTTGCGTGTGCATCTTATCATGTCATCATGTGCATTGCATCATCTTGTTTTCAAAACTTGCATCCGTCCCGGCCTCTTCGTTCTCTCCGTTGTCCGTTCTGAGCCCAGCCACACTTGCACGCGCCTGCGGCATGTCCGAAATAGTATTTTATAAGTGGCCGAAAAATGTTCTCGGAATGGGATGAAAGTTGGCGTGCGGTGTTGTTTTGGTGTCAGTAGGCCGCCTGCCAAGTTTCATCGCATTCGGAGTCCGTTTGACGCCCCAACGAATAAATATAGCGGCATTATAGCCGGTCTAACATCGGACGTTTTCGGTCTCCGGAAACCGTGTCGGGCTGCATCTCTCCCCTCTTCTCTCAGACCAACCCGCTCTTCACAATCCGCCAGACCGAACCTAACCTCTCTCGTCAGCCCGCGGACCACTTCGCGTGCGCGTCCGAAACTTCCCCGAACCCGACTCGGGCTGTTGTTACCGTTGCGTTCAGATCATCCCCTAACATCTATAAAACATCTTAGGTTTCTTGTTGGACTTCCCTAAGCTATTTACCTGTGACCGTCCGATTTAGATCGAATGGACCTATTAGCCCCTAAACTAACCCCTTCCTATAAATAGACATCTAACCCTAAATTTCAGGAGCAATGTCCAATCCATCCCACGCCACCGCCACTCCACCGAATCCCCCTTGGGATCTCCCCTGCCTGTTTCACCCAACCAGCGTTCTCCACTGCTCCTCCTCGTTCCAGATGCCCGAGCCCCGATCCAAAAATTCCTCTCGGCCTCCACCCTGTAGCCTTCGACCACCTCACCTCCCTGTTCCTTAGCGCCTCGGCCCTCTCCGCGAGCCAGAGCTCGCCGCCGTCGGTGGCAAAAGCAGCAGCAAGCAGCAGCACCCGAGGCTCCCCCGCTCCCTGCCTCCTCACGTCGGCGACCAACCCAACGACACCAGGCCTCTCTCTCGCGCCCTGCTCTCCTTCCCCCTCCCTCTACTTCCTCTCGATCCATGGTGCCTCTGCCTCGAGCTCGCCCACGCCCACGACCAGGCCGTCACCTGCGCCCTTCCTCGTTCTCCGTGCTTTCCTCTCTCTCTTTCTCTCTCTCTCTCTCTCACATCGCTCCCTTCATCTCTGTTCGTCAACAGGACACCCATGGACGCCGAACCACTCAAAGCTCCCCTGCCGGTGCATCCTGCCTCCATTCCGGCGCCGAGAACGGAACCCCCCGCGCCCGGATCCACGCCGGCGCCCCCGGATCCGACGACCTCGACCTCGCCAGGATTCTCATCGCCGTCACCTGCTTCCGCCATGGCCTGCAGGTTCTTCTTCGAGCCACGCCGCGGCCTCTGCTTCCCGCTCGCCCGCACGTGACCGCATCGACCTCCCCTGCTCCGTTCGTCGCTGTCTCTGCCAGATCCGGCGAGTCCCTGCACCCCGGCCTCGTCCCTGGCTCCAGGTCACCGTGCCGCCCCACCGGAGTCCGCCAAGTCCCAACGCCGCCGCCCTCTGCTTCGCTGCGAGCGCGTCCCTGCCTGGCTCCCGTTGACCACGGCGTGGGCCGCAGCCCAACTGCTGCCAGATCCAGCCCATGGTGAGCCTCCTGAGAGCCCTCTGCCCTGTGCACTAATGGGCCAGCCAGTTTCAGCCCATGGATGTTTTTTTCAGTCTCTGCGAATTTAGCATTATCCAGAAAAAAACTGCATATTTACAGATTACCCCTCCATGTTCATGCATTAATAACTCTTGAACCGTGCATCGGATTAAAATGGTTTATATATGTAAAATGCTTATATTTTCCTCTAGTTTCATAATATTTTGTTTTCATCCATGTTAAATTTGGTTAAAATGCTGTTTGATTAAATTTGCTTGAATGCCATGCTAAAATGATTTATTTCATAACTAAATAACCGTAGCTCGGATTTAAATAATTTATATATGTAAATGGGGTGGAAAAATGCATAGATTAACATGTTGCACTTTATTTTCGTGTTTAAAAACAATAAAAGTATGGTTTTAGGCAGAACAGTACCAAATATAAAATATGCATATGGGGATTTTCCGGAATTGCTGTTTCTTATTTCCGGCCTCATTTAAACTTGCCTAAATAATTAGTTTAATTATGCTTAACCCCTTGCCATGTTTAACAACATTTAATATTGATGGGTACCTAAACGAGAGAGAACTAAATAATTGTTGTGGTGTTTCATCAATATGCAACTCGTTGCATATTGAGCTCCACTTAATTTGTAGCGTTGTTTGTTGCATTTGCCATGCCATGAATCATTAAACCGGACATGCATCATACTTGATTGTGCATCATGCCATGTTTATGTGATGGTTGTTTGCTATGTTGCTTGTTTCTTTCCGGGTTGCTTCTCTCGTTAGCTTCGGTTTCGTTCCGGAGTTGTGAGGATTCGTTCGACTACGTCCGTTTGTCTTCTTCATGGACTCGTTCTTCCTCCTTGCGGGATCTCAGGCAAGATGACCATACCCTCGAAATCACTTCTATCTTTGCTTGCTAGTTGCTCGCTCTTTTGCTATGCCTATGTTGTGATACCTACCACTTGCTTATCATGCCTCCCATATTGTCAAACCAAGCCTCTAACCCACCTTGTCCTAGCAAACCGTTGTTTGTCTATGTTACCGCTTTGCTCAGCCCCTCTTATAGCGTTGTTAGTTGCAGGTGAAGATGAAGTTTGTTCCTTGTTGGGACATGGAGATGTTGTTCCTTGTTGGAACATGTTTACTTGTTGGGATATCACAATATATCTTATATAATTAATGCATCTATATACTTGGTAAAGGGTGGAAGGCTCGGCCTTATGCCTGGTGTTTTGTTCCACTCTTGCCGCCCTAGTTTCCGTCATATCGGGGTTAAGTTCCCGGATTTTGCGTCCCTAACACGGTCGGGTGATTTATGGGACCCCCTTGACAGTTCACTTTGAATAAGACTCCTCCAGCAAGACCCAACATTGGTTTTACCATTTGCCTCACCTATGCCCTTTTTCCCTTGGGTTTCCGGAGCCCGAGGGTCATCTTTATTTTAGCCCCCCGGGCCAGTTCTCCTTCGAGTGCTGGTCCAAACCGAGCGATGTCCGGCGCCCCCTGCGCAATCAGGGTCTATGCCAACCCGACGTCTTGCTCATCCGGTGTGCCCTGAGACCGAGATATGTGCAGCTCCTATCAGGATTTGTCGGCACATCCGGGCGGCTTTGCTGGACTTGTTTTATTACTGCCGAAATGTCTTGTAGCCGGGATTCCGAGACTGATCGGGTCTTCCCGGGGAGAAGGAATATCCTTCGTTGATCGCGAGAGCTTATCATGGGCTAAGTTGGGACACCCCTGCAGGGTTTGTACTTTCGAAAGCCGTGCCCGCGGTTATGTGGCAGATGGGAATTTGTTAATGTCCGGTTGTAGAAAACCCGAAGTTGATCTTAACTAAAATACACCAACCGCGTGTGTAAGCATGATGGTCTCTTCTCGGCGGGGTCTGGGAAGTGAACACGGTTCTTGGAGTTATGTCTGACGTAAGTAGTTCAGGATCACTTCTTGATCATAGTTGTTCGACCGTGCTTTGCCTTCTCTTCTCGCTCTCATTTGCGTATGTTAGCCACCATATATGCTAGTCGCTTGCTGCAGCTCCACCTCACTACCCTGTCCTACCTTTAAGCTTAAATAGTCTTGATCTCGCGGGTGTGAGATTGCTGAGTCCCCGTGACTCACAGATACTTCCAAAAACAGTTTGCAGGTGCCGATGAACCCGTGTAGGTGACACACCCGAGCTCAAGGAGGAGTTCGATGAAGATCCTATCCTTTATGTTGTTTCGTTCTAGTCGATCAGTAGTGGAGCCCAGTTGGGGTCGATCGGGGACCTTTGTCGCTTTTGGGGTTTCTTCTTTTATTTTGGCTCCGTAGTCGGGCCCTGATTGTAACTGTATGATGTAATGTTTTATTCATGTATTTGTGTGAAGTGGCGATTGTAAGCCAACTATGTATCTCTTTCCCTTATGTATTACATGGGTTGTGTGAAGATTACCTCACTTGCGACATTGCTTTCAATGCGGTTATGCCTCTAAGTCGTGCTTCGACACGTGGCAGATATAGCCGCATCGAGGGCATTACATAAGGGGACCATCACGGTTCATGGAAGCCGCAAGATCGCTTTGGAATGCGAAGAAGGAGATGAAGCTTACGCAGAATCGGTTTGCAGTACCGAAGAACTCAAGTATTACAAAGATAATGTTGATCCGACGGATATGACTCCTTTAAAGAAGCCTACTACAGAGCATGACCCGGCCCTGAAGTTTACATCAGCCGCTGAGACTAAGCTTGTTGACTTCGTACCTGGCGAGTCGTCCAAGCAGTTCAGTATCAGCGCCAATTTGGATCCGAAATAGGAAAGCGCGCTCATCGAGTTCATCCATGAGAATCGGGACATCTTTGCATGGAAGCCTTCTGACATGCCTGGTGTACCGAGGCAACTCGCTGAGCACACTCTTAATGTGGATCCTAAATACAAACCGGTGAAACAGTTCCTCCGTCGGTTCAACGAGGAGAGGCGAAAAGCTATTGGAGAAGAAGTGGCCAGGCTCTTAGCAGCTGGCTTCATTGTTGAGGTTTTCCACCCTGAGTTGCTTGCTAATCCGATGCTAGTCCTTAAGAAAAACGGCACCTGGCGCATGTGTGTGGATTATACTGATCTTAACAAAGCCTGTCTCGCAGATCCTTTTGCCCTCCCCCGTATTGATTAGATTATTGATGCTACGGCTGGTTGCGAGCGTTTGTGTTTCCTGGATGCTTATTCCAGCTATCATCAGATCAAAATGGCAGTGAAGGACCAGGAGAAGACGGCGTTCATAACTCCTTTTGCAGCCTTCTGCTATGTGTCTATGCCTTTTGGGCTCAAAAGTGCCCAGGCAACCTATCAACGGTGTGTGCAAAATTGTCTCCACAAACAGATTGGCCGTAATGTGCATGCTTATGTGGATGATATCGTTGTTAAATCAAGGAAGAAGGAGACTTTGGTCGATGACTTGAAGGAAACCTTTGATAACCTGAGGACGTACAAGATGATGCTCAATCCGGCCAAATGTGTCTTTGGTGTACCAGCAGGCAAGCTATTGGGTTTTCTGGTGTCCAACAGGGGAATTGAGGCTAATCCGGAGAAGATCACGGCTATCACTTCTCTGGCTAAACCGAAATGTATTAATGATGTTCAACATTTGGCTGGCCGGATTGCCGCGTTGAGCCGGTTTATCAGCCGCCTCGGTGAGAAGGCGATCCCGTTGTATCAGATGTTGAAGAAAACGGATCAGTTCATCTGGAGTTTTGCCGCTGATCAGGCTTTGGAGGATTTAAAGCGGCAATTGGCCAATCCGCCTGTACTCGCCGCCCCCGTTGACAAAGAACCATTATTGTTGTATGTCGCTGCTAATGCTCGTGCAGTCAGTGTAGCTATAGTGGTGGAGCGGAAGGAGGCGGGCAAGAGTACCCGGTTCAGCGTCCGGTTTATTATATCAGCGAAGTGCTTATTGAGTCTAAACAAAGATATCCGCATTGGCAGAAGCTGGTATATGGAGTTTTCATGGCAAGCCGAAAGCTGAAGCAGTATTTCCAAGGGCATCCCATCACAGTGGTCAGCTCTGCCTCTTTAGGTGATATCATCCAGAACCGTGAAGCAACAGGTCGGATTGCCAAGTGGGCCATAGAGCTTGGGCCACACGGTTTGAAATACGTGCCTCGGACAGCAGTGAAGTCCCAAGCACTTGTCGATTTTATTAACGACTGGACAGAGCTGCAGGCCCCTGAAGAGAAGCCGGATCACACATATTGGACCCTCCATTTTGACGGATCACGGCAATTGGAGGGCTTGGGGGCTGGAGTCATATTAACTTCCCCACGAGGTGACAAGTTTTGTTATGTTCTCCGCTTAATGTTCCCTTGTACTAACAATGCAGCTGAGTACGAAGCCTTGCTCCATGGTCTCCGGATGGCCAAAGAGATGAACTTAAGCCGGGTTAAGTGCTTCGGTGACTCAGACCTGGTAGCTCAACAAGTGTCTGGTACTTGGGATTCTAAGGACCCACTCATGGCGGCATATCGTCATGAGGTTGATGTTGTTGCTGGTCATTTCAAGGGTTATCAGGTGGACCACGTGGACCGTCGGAAGAATGAAGCGGCGGACGCTTTAAGCCGGCTAGGGTCACAGCATAAACCGGTCCCGCCTAATGTCTTTCTCGACATACTACACAACCCATCGGTTCAGCTACCTGGAGAAGCAGATTTGGCTGTTCCTGATCCGGAGGCTCAGTTGGTGGCGGCACTCCACGTCATCCCGGATTGGACACTTCCTTACCTGGCGTACATGAACCGGGGCGAGTTACCAGAGGATGAGACTCTGGCCAGACAAATAATACGGCGGTCCAAGTCCATGACAATCATCATTGGCGAGTTGCATCATTGCAGTGTATCAGGAGCATTTCAACGTCGTGTGTCTCCTGAGGAAGGCTGTGAAATTTTGCGTGAGATCCATGAAGGGGATTGTGGTCACCACGCCGGTTCAAAGTCTTTGGTGGCTAAGGCGTTTCGCCACGGTTTCTATTGGCTGACTGCCCATGCTGATGCGGAGGATCTGGTCAGGCGATGTGATGGTTGCCAAAAATTCTCAAGACGCGCTCATGTTCCGGCTCAAGAATTGAGGATGATTCCAATTACTTGGCCGTTTGCAACCTGGGGGCTGGATATGGTTGGGCCTTTCAAAAGGTCCAAAGACAAGAAGACCCACCTCCTGGTGGCGGTTGATAAATTTACAAAATGGGTGGAGGCAGAGCCCGTTAGCAAGTGTGATGCAGCCACTGTGGTTCAGTTCATTAAAAAGGTGATTTTTCGGTTTGGCTTTCCACACAGTATCATCACACACAATGGTACCGATTTATCTAAGGGTGCCATGAGAGAGTTCTGCGAACAGGAGCACATCCGCCTTGACGTTTCATCAGTGGCACACCCGCAGTCCAATGGTCAAGCAGAAAGAGCTAATTAGGAGATTTTGAGAGGCATCAAACCCCGGCTTATGGTTCCCTTGTAGAGGACACCGGGTTGTTGGGTCGAAGAATTGCCCTCTGTATTATGGAGCATCAATACCACGCCCAACAGATCAACTGGATACACGCCGTTCTTCATGGTTTATGGAGCAGAGGCGGTTCTCCCTAGTGATATCCGTCACGATTCACCTCGGGTTGCGGCTTATGTTGAAGCGGACAACGAGACGGCCCGACAAGATGCATTGGACCGGTTGGATGAAGAGCGAGACACAGCAGTTGCCCGCTCGGCGATTTATCAACAAGATCTTCGTCGCTATCACAGCCGTCGGGTCAGAACCAGAACCTTTCAAGAAGGAGATTTGGTGCTTCGACTCATTCAAGATCAAACCGATATGCATAAGTTATCTCCACCTTGGGAAGGACCGTTCGTGGTCAGCAAAAATCTGCACAACGGGTCATACTATATGATTGATATTCGAGAGCATAAGGACTCACGTAAGTCAGAAGAGGAGACCAGCAGGCCATGGAACATAGCTCATTTTCGGCCTTACTACACCTGAGCCATTGGCTCTGCTTATGTACATATTATGACAATGTATATATTCTCAATATAATAAACCAGATCCTCAGCTAAAGCGGGGTATCTGTTCGTTTCTATCATGTGTGGTTACACGGAGTTGTTCTGTTTTAAAACGACCTCCGGCTTACCCCTTGCAAATATTATCAATATCACTTGGGGGCTCGGTCATGTCTGAACCGATGCAATACCTTTTGATAGGCAAAAGCCACCAGATCACTTGGGGGCTCGGTCGTGTCAGAACCGATGCAACACCTCTTGATCGGCGAAAGCCACCATATCACTTGGGGACACGGTCAAGTCTGAACCGGTCACGCCTCTTGGTCGGCCTACAGGCCTTAGAGTCACTTGGGGGCTTGGTCGAACCCGAACCATTGCCATGCCACTTGGCCGGCGTAATGCCCCGAATCATTTGGGGACCTGGCCGACTGGTACCATAGCTACACCTTTGGGAAGCTTGGTTGCATCTGACCATGGTAACACCATCTGATCGGCTCAGTAAAGCCTCTCTTTTTGCAAAAAGTTTTATCATTGCTTTTGCTTTAAATAGCTTTTCTTAAGGAGTTGCTATTTTATCTTAGTTGTGTTTTTTAAACCGACAGTGCTTTGTACCGGTTCAAACAGCCAAATTGGTGGAACACGGTCCATTTTTAAACCAAAGATTATTTGCCCGGTTTAATTTTTTCTGTTCACATCCTTTTTTTTGGAATAACAAAAGGCTATTATGATCAAAGCACGGTTTACACAAGTAAGCCGGCGTTATATATACAAGAGCTGATTTCTCCCATGACGGTTTAGGGTTATCAAACCCCCGTTTCAAGATTGGCTACACGCCTACTTCGTGCCCAATAAATGACAGGTATTTCATATCACAAAAATTGATCATATTTGCAAGTCTCCTGGCGTATCTATATAAAGATTCATAAACCGGATGGCGGTACAACCGCCCTGGTAGTTTAAGATTTTATGATTGCAGGAGATATAAGTTGGCAATATTGACCTTCCAAATAAAGGTATCAGCATAGATGCACGAAGGCATCTCAGGAAGCAAAAAGTATTGTCTATCCTATTACAAGGCGGCTCAGAGCCCAAATGAGATCATTGTTTTCTTGACAAGATATAGCAAGGAAGCTCGATAAAGCTACCTTCTTGAGCTGCCTTCGGTTTACGCATGCTGGCCATCCCGGTTTGATTGTTCTGGATCATCCTGCGCCGCTTCAGCTTCCTCGTCTCTACCCAGCAGCTGGAAGTCAACACTGGTCCAGTCGATTCCCATTAATGCTTGAAAGACAGCCTCTTCATGGATCAGTGAAGACGGTTCACTATCAGGGGCGTAAGTATGCTTACGGATTGGAGGAATCAGGTTTTCTGCTTCAGGGATTGGTGCAACCACTCTTTTGTTCTGGTCATTATACTGAGCTTGATAATGCGACAAATTTGCTTCCTCCACCAATTGGCAGGCCAGAGGGCGCACCGCCCGGTTTATCTCTCTTAAATCCTCTTCGCTGAATTCTGAGCCATCCTCCTTCAAGCTGGGATAGCCTTGAGCCGCTTCAACAGGATCAAAATCGGGCACCCATGCTTTTGCCCGGATTAAGGCATTAATGGCTCCAGTTCGAGCAGCAGACTTTTTTAGCTCATCAATCCGAGCAGGGAGCATTGACAGTCTCTTTAGAGTATCTTGGATCAAAGTGGGTGCTGGATTATTGTGTGACGCAGTTGCAATGATCCGTTGCGCTCCAGTGTACAGCTGCTCGATTAAGGTGTAGGCGGCTTTCAGTTTCATCCGCACGTCTGACCCCAAGTGGTTAATACGAGTGCCTATAGCATGATCAACAGTTTACAAACTGGGCTGTTTTATAAGAGGATCACTATTATTATACAAGTTGGAAGAAGCTTACCAAAGATGGCAGCAGTCATGGCGTGCACTTGTCGCTTTACGCTGGTTAATTCATCAGTTACCGGTTTTAGGGTAGCCTCCGCATTTTCAATCTTCTTGGTTAAAGCGGCCTTTTCTGTGGCCCAGTTAGCCCGTTCCTTCTTGAAGTCCTCCTTCAGCTGCTCCATGCTGCTTAAAGCGCTGGTTAGCTCTTCCTTTGCCTTGGAGGTTTCAGCTTGTTGGGTTTTCAAATTCTCTTGAAGGTCGGCAACTTGGTTTTCTTTGGCCCTTACTTCAGCCTGCATTCCGACAGTTCTACGGTTTAACAGCAAACATGAACAATGAAGTACCAACCCCATAACAAGTTATGCGCTTTGTACTTGGGGGCTAATGATTATTTGATCTATAGCTATCATTTAATTGACAAAGTCCCAAGCTCAATATAAATATTCAACTTGGCACTTGGGGGCTAATGGCTATTTGCTCTGATAAGTTTCTGATGCCACGGTATGAAGATTAAAGTTTCGGTTTTACTACATCAAGTTAAACCGACCCTTGGGGGCTATATCAAGGAATTTTGAAGCATGGAATTTTTTATATCAAAGACCCGATCCAACTATGATAGGTTGAACCGGCCCTTGGGGGCTACAATGATGATAAGCAGGAACAAATTCATGGAAGTTACCTCAAGCTTCTCTTTCATCAGCTTTACCAGATTAGCTTCATAATCACGGCTAGTATACAGCCGGTTCAAATATCCAGAATGCACATCTTGGGCGCCCAGAGCAGTATATGTTGCCAGATCAACATCCCATTTGCCTTTATTCATGGCAGAAATTTCTTCTTTGGCAGTATGCTTGGCTAAGGCGACGGGATTCCCCGGTTCAGAACGACCAATGACAGTGATTATAACTTCATCATCCTTAGACTCGCCGGTTTGAACCGGTGTAGTCGGTTTATCGGCAGGTATGGAAGGGCTGGTGGTTTTCTCAATCCGGATGGGACTGGCTGGCTGGTCAGCAGGACCGGAGGTGTTAACAAAACCCTCATCAGCAGTAACAACTTCATCTCGTACTAGCGGGTCATCAACCACATCTTCATGGATGACCGCTTCAATGTCTGGGGTAACATCCGGTTCAGGAGCAGCGTCTTCTTCAGCTGCCTTATCCAGGCGAGCTTTCTTGCTTGGCCTCGGTTTGGCCCTAAAAAGAAGCAGCAAAATCAAGGACAATACATGTTGAAAACTACAAAAATCAACAACGTTATGATAGGTGCAAGCTTACCCAAGCACGGTTTTAAGTGGAGGCAGCTGGGTGCTAGTTGACTCGCCAGAAGAGGAGTGCGAGGTGACCTGATAATTTGAGTCAGACGGATTAAGCGGTTGACGAAAACGGCCCGCTTTAGGACGAATACTGACAAGCAAATTAGAGACCTCTGAATGACGTCTTCGAACCGGATTGTTCGGTAAACCAGTGGAGGTAACTACCTGACCACTGTGGCGAGTTGTGCGGCGCACCTCATGCAGTTGGGTCTTCATAAGAAAGTTGGAATCCAAATAAGCAAGGGGATGAGAAAATTTAACTTTGCGGTTTGTCCGATGGATTTTATGTGAAGGCGGAAGGCTTGAGTCAGAGGAAAGGACAATTACCTCTACATCGTGAGCATGACTAGCTTCAGCATCATCCTGACAAATATTATCATCAATAAGGTGTACAAAAAGTAAACCGAGGGAATCAAGTTCTGCCTCAAGGTCCGGATTACCCACATCATCATCAGCTGGCGGATCAGAGGAAGCGGTGGTTCGCCTTTTATGAGCAGACTTCTTAACAACCTTGGTCTTGGGCCGGACTGGTCTGTCCGGTTTATCGGTTTTCTCTTGTGGGATTTTCTTGCTCCAAAACGGATCATTACCCTGCATCACACAGATATCGGCATCAGTAATAAACAAGTACAATAGCATCAAGGCTAATACAAAGGAAACATGCAGACTTACGGCCGGCGGTTTGTTGATGGCGCAAAAAGGAAGCAGGCCGGTACGAGCGCAGACGTGCTCCGGTTCATTCAAAATTTTCTTTACAGCTGTTGTGACTTCTTCATCAGTAAGCTGGATGTTTACGTGCCGCAGCGGATCGTCAACACTGCCCGTATATTCACACATCAAACCAGAGCATCGGCTGAGGGGCAGTATACTCCAGGATATCCAACAACGGGCAAGATCAACTCCAGTTAAACCGTTGGCTAGGAAAGCTCTGAGCTTGGACAATTGGGGAGCGTACTTACTCCTCTCTTTGCCAGTTAACCTCTGAGGAAAAGGGTGAGTGTTGCTAAGCCGTTCCGGACGGAGACCAGGCAAGGGATTCTCTTCGGCAGGGGAGGTGTCTTTACAATAGAACCGGGAATTATTCCACTCCTGGGGATGACTGTGCAATTTCGCATGAGGATAAGTGACTTCTTTCCTTTTCTGGATTGCCATACCACCCATTTCCATATTGGGGCCATCAGTAAACTCTGTGCGACGGTTCAAATGAAAGAAATCTCGGAACAATTCCACTGTGGGTTCCTCTTGGAGATACACTTCGCAAAGCACCTGAAAGTGGCATATATTAGTGACAGAGTTGGGACCGGTATCTTGTGGGCGCAGTTGGAAATTGGCTAAGACATCCCGATAAAACTTTGAACCGGGCGGGCCAAAGCCCCGGGCCAGGTGATCCGCAAAAACAACAACCTCTCCCTCTTCAGGGGTGGGAGGACATTCTGTGCCTGGGACTCTCCAGTGGACGGTGTTTTTACTGCTTAAAGCGCCGGTGAGAACTAAGTTATTCAACTGTGTTTCCGTGACACGGGAAGGAACCCAGTTGCATTCATATATTTGCTTGGCCATGAGGAAATCTACAAGATAAGTAGTTTCGGTTCAAGTATATGTTTGATTAAACCGGATGCATATCTATTTAAACCGAAGGTAGTCCTATCCAAACCAGAGTTATATAAGGTGGCAACGTCTGGCGGTGCAAACAAGGGGACTAATGATATATACTGCTCCTTCACATTTTCTACGCCAAGGTTAAACCGCCAGATCTGAACATTGAAGGTAATCAAGGGTATACAAAGACAGAAACAGATTTCACAAGACTTCTCTACAAACGACGGATCTAAAGCCAGTTCAGAAAAAGGAAAATATTTATCAGTTCAAGGCGGAACAATATGGATTCAAAGAGCAGAAAGGTTATTTATGAACTTAAGCATGAATCTACAAGACGAATGCTAAAGGCCCATTGGTAAATCACAGTAGAGTTTTCTTGGATCTACCTAGAGGTATGAGTAGGAACATGAGCAGTGAGCAAGAACACGGCAAGAACGCGAAACCCTAGCATGGATCCAGATTGATAGAAACAGAGACCTTACCGGAGTCGGGGGAGACGCGGAAGGGCGCCGCGGTTTTCTGGTACGGTCAGGTTGATGCAGCGGACCAAGACGATGCAGAGGTCAGCAGCGGCGGAGGAGCTCCGGGACTGGCGGCGCGGAGAAGATGAAGAGAAAGGGGATGAAGGAGAGAAAAGGAAATGACCCTTCGGCCCTATTTATAAGGCAAAGGACATGTGTCAGGCGCGCAAATCCAGGAGCCACAAATTTCGGAGTTGTCGCCGTGATTATTGCGGATCTATTAAACAAAGAAGGCATCATAAAAGCCAGCTTCATGATGGCGTCATGCCGGTTTACAGCAACCAAAGAAGGTGACGACACGACGGTTCAACAGATACTGGAAGATGATGAAGACAAAGATTTTGGCTAAGGATTGACATGAACCTGTTCAAATCAATCTGGGGCCTAATGTTGGGGATATTACTGTTGGGCGTAAACCGGCCTAAGTGGGCCGGGTTGACTTCATCAGTAATCTAAAGGTGCTAAAGCCCAGAGGCTAAACAAAGGCCCAAGGCCGTTGTCGGTTCAGTATCTGTCGCCGTAAACCGGCGTGTATATAAACTTGTATCATAAGTTAGGAATAGGGAGAGACAAACCCGGATACGAATATAAACCAGAGATTGGGACTCTATGAACCGACGGGTGTCACCCGTGTATATAAGGGGACAACCCGATAGCGGTTCAGGACAGAGAACAATAACTCGAGGCCTAGGCGAAGCTTGTTTGCTCCCTAGTCATCGAAACCCCATCAATTCCATCACAAACTAGACGTAGGCTTTTACCTTCATCGAAGGGGCCGAACTAGTATAACTCCCTGTGTCCCTTGTCCGTTTTAACCCCTTCGAGTTAACCCGTTGCGATGGCTCCACGACTAAGTACTTTCACTAGGACATCTGCCGTGACAAACCCACGACAGGTAGGCTAACCCGAGACCCAGAACCTTTCAAGACATCAGGGTAGGCTTCGCCCCTCAAAGATCCCAAGACAAAGGGCTGACTCTGGGAGTCGGCTGCAGCATCACCGACTACCCACTCACGGCCGAATCCCAGAGGCGGCTACGACATAAGCCGACTCCCAGTTGGTGGCTCCAGGGAAGCCGACTATGGGGAGTCGGCCCGCGACTTCCCACTCTCTGCCTTCGAGAAGAAGGACGAGACCGGGGATGGCCAGAGTACGGCCCTCCCCTACCCTGATTACCAAGGGCAGGTATGGCCACAGTACGTCGTACCGGAGGAGATCTCAAACCGGCGCGGCACTGTTGCCATACTGGCCCTGACGTTCTCCCCGGCGGCGAAACCCTGTTCCCACGATGGCCCGCCCGTACGGCCCAGAGACGGCGAGTCCCGCTAGTCAGCGGGGGGAACGAAAGACGGCGAGAGCACCCGAAGACGGACCTCGTGGGAGTCGGCCTCTGAGAGTCGGCCCGCACCTCCCGCGGGGCCCGCACGCCATTAACCAGATAAGACGGGGAGTGGCGACAGTGATCGCCCGCCAGGCGGCGGCACTGTTGCCACGACCCCACGACCAAGCCAACGTCATCCAAGGCGCGGCTACAGTGACCAAGTCAGTCGACGGGGCCCACCAGCGGCGGGCCCCAGGAGTCGGCGAAGAAGACGGCGACCTGAGAGACAGACGGCTGGGACCCGCGCCCAGCCGGATTACCATTGTACCCCGGGGGGTAGGCCTATATAAACCCCCCAGAGCACCCATGCAAAGGGTTCGATCCTTTTACCATTAGACCAGAAGCATAAAAGGGAGAGAGCTAGCCTTGCCCTCTCCTACCTCCAGAACATAGCTCGAGGAGCAACTTTGTACACATATCACCATAGTGATCATGCGGAGACCCCGTAGAGCAGCAGTAGGGGTATTATCTCCTCGGAGAGCCCTGAAGCTGGGTAAGATTCGCCGGCGTGCATGTCTACGCCTCATCCCGCTTCCAGGCACCGGCGACGTTCTACTCGCCCCCACCATGATAAGCCATCCTTTGGCATATGTTGCATCCAACCCCCGACACATCTCCTAAAGTGATTTCCATAAAAGTGCCTCCCACGGCCGAATCTAAAAGATTTCTAGAAGCAAAATTCAATCCAGCATAAAAAATTTGTATAATCATCCACAAGTTCAAACCATGAGTAGGACAATTACGTATCATTAATTTCATTCTCTCCCAAGCTTGTGCAACATGTTCATGATCAAGTTGCTTAAAATTCATAATATCGTTTCTAAGAGAGATGATCTTAGCGGGAGGAAAATACTTAGAGATAAAAGCATCTTTGCACTTGTTCCAAGAATCAATACTATTTTTAGGCATAGACGAAAACCAAGCTTTAGCACGATCTCTAAGCGAAAAAGGGAATAGCTTCAATTTAACAATATCATTATCGACATCTTTCTTATTTTGCATATCACATAAATCAACGAAGCTATTCAGATGAGTAGTGACATCTTCACTAGGAAGGCCGGCGAATTGATCTTTCATAACAAGATTCAACAAAGCAGTATTGATTTCACAAGATTCAGTATTGGCAAGAGGAGCAATCGGAGTGCTAAGGAAATCATTATTGTTGATATTGGTGAAGTCACACAATTTGGTAGTATCTTGAGCCATCGCGACAAACAAGCAATACAACACACGAGCAAGCAAAAGATGAACGGGAAAAAGGCAGACGGAAAAGAGACGAGGAGATTGGGAAAGAGAGGGCAAATAAAACGGCAAGGGTGAAGTGGGGGAGAGGAAAACGAGAGGCAAATGGCAACTAATGTAATGCGCGAGATAGGGATTATAGGTACTTGGTATGTTGACTTTTGTGTAGACAACGGCGCCAGAAGTGGCTCGTTGTTAGGAGTCCAAATCTTGACTTGCTCTTGCATAAGCCTCCCCGGCAACGACGCCAGAAATTCTTCTTGCTACCTCTTGAGCACTGCGTTGGATTTCCCCGAAGAGGAGAGGATGATGCAGCAAAGTAGCATAAGTATTTCCCTCAGTTTTTGAGAACCAAGGTATCAATCCAGTAGGAGGCCACGCTTGAGTCCCTCATACCTACACAAAAACAATAGCTCCACGCAACCAACACGATTAGGGGTTGTCAATCCCTTCACGGTTACTTACGGGGGTGAGATCTGATAGATATGATAGATAATATTTTTGGTATAGAGATGCAAAGTAAAAAGTAAAAGGCAAAGTAAAAAAGCAAAGCAAGATTAAAGTGATGGAGATTGATATGATGAGAATAGACCCTGGGGCCATAGGTTTCACTAGTGGCTTCTCTCAAGAGCATAAGTATTCTACGGTGGGTGAACAAATTACTGTTGAGCAATTGACAGAATTGAGCATAGTTATGAGAATATCTAGGTATGATCATGTATATAGGCATCACGCCCGAGACAAGTAGACCGACTCCTGCCTGCATCTACTACTATTACTCCACTCATCGACCGCTATCCAGCATGCATCTAGAGTATTAAGTTAAAAACAGAGTAACGCCTTAAGAAAGATGACATGATGTAGAGGGATAGTTTCATGCAATATGATAAAAACCCCATCTTGTTATCCTCGATGGCAAAAATACTATACGTGCCTTGCTGCCCCTTTTGTCACTGGGAAAGGACACCGCAAGATTGAACCCAAAGCTAAGCACTTCTCCCATGGCAAGAAAAACCAATCTAGTAGGCCAAACCAAACTGATAATTCGAAGAGCCTTGCAAAGATAAGCAATCATACATAAAACAATTCAAAGAAGATTCAAATATTATACATAGATAGACTTGATCATAAACCCACAATTCATCGGTCTCAACAAACACACCGCAAAAAGAAGATTACATCGAATAGATCTCCAGGAGAGAGGGGGAGAACATTGTATTGAGATCCAAAAAGAGAGAAGAAGTCAACTAGCTAATAACTATGGACCCGTAGGTCTAAGGTGAACTACTCACACTTCACCGGAGAGGCTATGATGATGTAGAAGCCCTCCGTGATGACGGCCCTCTCCGGCGAAGCTCCGGAACGGGCCCCAAGATGGGATCTCTTGGGTACAGAAGGTTGCGGTGGTGGAATTAGGTTTTTGGCTCCGTATGTGATCGTTTGGGGGTACGTAGGTATATATAGGAGGAAGGAGTATGTCGGTGGAGCACCGAGGGGCCCACCCTCGTGACCGCCTCTTTGACTCCTTGTTGTAGGGTCCAAGTCTCCTGGATCACGTTCGATGAGAAAATCACGTTCCCGAAGGTTTTATTCCGTTTGGACTCCGTTTGATATTCTGTTTCTCCGAAACTCTGAAATAGGCAAAAAAACAACAATTCTGGGCTGGGCCTCCGGTTAATAGGTTAGTCCCAAAAATAATATAAAAGTGGAAAATAAAGCCCAATATAGTCCAAAACAGTAGATAATATAGCATGGAGCAATCAAAAATTATAGATACGTTGGAGACGTATCAGAAAGCTCTACAGAGAGTTTTGCGTTATTTGAAAGGCACTGCGAATTATGGAATTCACTACACTGGGTACCCAAAGGTACTTGAAGGGTATAGTCACACAAACTGGATCTCAAATGCTGATGAGATAAAGGCCACGAGCGGATATGTATTCACTCATGGAGGTGGCGCTGTTTCTTGGAAGTCTTGCAAGCAGACCATCTTAACAAGGTCAACGATGGAAGCAGAACTCACACCACTAGATACAGCTACGGTCGAAGAAGATTGGCTTCGCCGTCTCTTGAATGACTTGCCGGTTGTTGAGAAACCTGTACCGGCTATCCTTATGAACTGTGACAATCAAACGGTAATCACAAAAGTGAGCAGCTAAAAAGATAACATGAAGTCATCAAGATACATTCAAAGAAGGTTAAAGTCTATCAGAAAAATGAAAAACTCTGGAGTTATTGCATTGGATTATATCCAAACGTCTAAGAATCTGGCAAATCCTTTTACTAAGGGTCTATCACGTAATGTGATAGATAATGCATCGAGGGAGATGGGTATGAGACCCACAATATGAGTTGTTCACAATGGTAACCTATTCTTTGTGATCGGAGATCCCGTGAATTAGATGTGGAAGACAAGCTGTTGGTCAACTGAGAGGAGAGTATCTTTACTATTAACAATACCACTCCATGAAGATGCAATACTCTCCTAATCTACATGGCAGGTTGATGTATATCTTAATGTGTTCTAAGTGGCTCTTTTAAGCAGAGATGTTGTCCTGCAGAACATCTTTTGAAGAACACACCTATATGAGTCTGATTGTTAAGCATCGCAATCTATGAGAGTAGGGTTCTCTCTAGTAAACTAATGAAAGGTCTCAGAGTATGACGCATAAGCTCCACCTGCAGGGAATACCCACGGTAGCCAAGTATCGGTCAAGGCTTTGTGTGAAGCTAGATTCGCAGAAAACTTGCAGTTCAAGGCTTTCAAGTTGCTTACTAGTGTAGCATAGAGTTCTAGGTGGAAGTTCAACTTAACAGTCTCCACTGTAGTACCGGTATATAAAACAGTATTTTGGAAATAATGGCAAATTATGTGTGCCTCTAGGATCTGGTGGGGAATTGCGGAAATTTTATCTATTTATGGGCCAGCCCAATAACAATTTCAGAAATTCCTAATAAATCCTAGAGGACCACTTAGCCCATTCCTGCAAGGCAAGGGGCACTACAAAAGTTTAGTCCCACATTGCAAGTTTAGAGGGAGTTGGTCCTCTATATAAGGGAGGTTCTTTCCCCACATGTATGAGCATGACAACAAGAGGGACATCCACACGCGCTCCTCCTCCGCCGCCTGCCTCGCCACGCCACATCTCGTCACGATGCGTCGCGGGTTGCGGGAATGTGCCGATGTCTAAATTTTTGCCATGCACGACGGGTATACGCACGGGAGCTAAAACGTTTTTGCTGAAGTGGAGAATGAATACGAACGGCGCACCTCTTCGCCTGCTGTTTGTTCACTTCGCCTCCCTCTCTTTGTTTCACCTCCCGCCGCTGCCCTCTTGCCTTCTTCTCTTGCGCCGATAAAAGGGAGGTCGCTCCTCCCAGAGAGACGCACCAGAATAACACAACCCTCTCACCTCCAAGTTCCTGACCACTGAGCTACTGCAATGATCTTCCCCATCCCGGCTTGCGGCGTGCACCACAGGTTAGGATAGTAGGCCTCCGAAACCACACCTTTTGATTCTTGTACGGGAGAAGGGTGATAAGGTATTTGAGGAGCGCTTAGTGCGACTACTGACTTCTTCATCATGGACGCCCCGGACTCCGACGACTACTTCCCCGACGACGACTTATTCCCCGACGTCGACAACCTCCTCGACGACATGGCTGGCAAGGACACCGACCCCAAGTCTAGTGCTTCTGCTGCTGCTGTCCCGTACGTGTTCTTCCTCTTTCTATTAGAGGCCCTGCTACAGTTACTTGTTCTAGTGTTTGCCCTAGATATGTTAGGCTCTATTTCATATATGCAACTTGCTATACTGTCTGCTCTAGATATGTTTAGTTACAGTTCATATATGAAGATGTTGTTTACCTTCTCTTTGTCAAATCGCATGGCTTGTTTTATCACTGTTGTACTAGTCGTGCTTTATCTAGTATTTCTGTTAATAAAATCATTCGGTAAATTGCTCATATTTCCAACAATATGAACCATTATTCGTCTGCGGACGCATGCGCAGACAGGAGATGGACACCTATATGTCCACCCCTGCAATCATACCCCCCCCCTCCCATTTTCGAAAACTCAAACACATGCAAATATATGCACATAAATCATTGAATGATACGAATACACAAAACAATGAATATAACAAATAAATAAAATTTATCCGAGAAAAAAATACATAGTTCAAATATAAAATTTATTCAGAATGCATAATTCAAACATGAAATTCATTGATTTTCATGGTGGATATGCATATGCTCTGTGTGCCACTTATCCTATCCTGGGCACAAACTATCCTTCCCTTTATCGAACCCATGAAGTTGAGAACATGCACCTCTTGTTTCTCCGTTTCTTCTTGGATGCTCAATTGCTCATCATCACCATCACGTCAGCTTCTTC
Organism: Aegilops umbellulata; assembly: GCA_032464435.1. Lineage (NCBI taxonomy): Eukaryota > Viridiplantae > Streptophyta > Magnoliopsida > Poales > Poaceae > Aegilops > Aegilops umbellulata. The sequence continues at coordinate 384,111,204 of CP136056.1, read as the reverse complement.
ATCGTCCTCGATGCCTGAATCGAACGAAATGATGAACTATTTGAATATGTAGTAATCACGCTACTTGTAATCAAAATACCATCTGAAGAATCCATCGGTTGCCAACAAATGAGCAAAAGAATCTAAAAGGTAGGTCGGAAATTTCATCGATGACATGGCAGGCAAGGTTTATGTCCGGGGAAGTAGGACGTATCCGGCGTTCATTCTGGCCATCGTGTTTGGGGCAACAATAATGCCCGGGAGGGTATGGGACCCGTGGTGGCGGTGTCGCAGGTTGGGGACAGCGATGGAGCTAGGGCGTGAAGGAAATATGCCCTAGAGGCAATAATAAAGTTGTTGTTTTATATTTGCTTATATCATGATAATGTTTATTATTCATGCAAGAATTGTATTAACTGGAAACTTGATACATGTGTGGATACATAGACAAAACACAGTGTTCCTAGTAAGCCTCTAGTAGACTAGCTCGTTAATCAAAGAAGGTTAAGTTTCCTAACCATAGACATGTGTTGTCATTTGATGAACGGGATCACATCATTAGGAGAATGATGTGATGGACAAGACCCATACGTTAGCTTAGCATAAAGATCGTTAAGTTTTATTGCTATTGTTTTCTTCATGACTTATACATATTCCTTTAAATATGAGATTATGCAACTCCCGGTTACCGGAGGAATACCTTGCGTGCTATCAAATGTCACAACACAACTGGGTGATTATAAAGATGCTCTACAGGTATCTCCAAAGGTATTTATTGGGTTGGCATAGATCAAGATTAGGATTTGTCACTCCGAGTATCGGAGAGGTATCTCTGGGCCCTCTTGGTAATGCACATCATAATAAGCCTTGCGAGCAATGTAACTAATGAGTTAGTTACGGGATGATGCATTACGGAACGAGTAAAGAGACTTGGCGGTAACGAGATTGAACTAGGTATGAAGATACCGACGATCGAATCTCGGGCAAGTAACATACCGTTGACAAAGGTAATAATGTATGTTGTCATAACGGTTTGACCGATAAAGATCTTCGTAGAATATGTGGGAGCCAATATGAGCATCCAGGTTCCGCTATTGGTTATTGACCAGAGAGGTGTCTCGGTCATGTCTACATAGTTCTCGAACCCGTAGGGTCCGCACGCTTAACATTCGATGATGATTTGTATTATAGGAGTTATGTGATTTGGTAACCGAATGTTGTTCGCAGTCCTGGATGAGATCACGGACATAACGAGGAGTCTTGAAATGGTCAAGAGGTAAATATTCATATATAGGACGATAGTATTCGAACACCAAAAGTGTTCTGGGGTTACCGAGTATGTATCAGGTCTCCTGAAGGGTTTCCGGGCTACCCCCGGCAAACTATATGGGCCTTATGGGCCAAGAGGGGAAACACACCAGCCACAAAGGGGCTGGTGCGCCCGCCCATATGGGCTGGCCAAATTTGAGAAGGAAAGGGGAAGGAGGAAAGGAAAAAAGGGAATAGGATTCCCCCTTCCCCCTCTTCCCTTCCTACTCCGAATAGGAATAGGAAAGGGGGGAGGCCAAATTGGGAGGTTCCCAAGTAGGATTCCTCCTACTTGGGGTGCCCCCTTGGCTGCCTCTCCTCCCCTCCAAACTATATATATGAGGGGGCACCGCTAGAACACACAACAAATATTGTTAGCCGTGTTCGGCGCCCCCTCCACAGTTTACGCCTCCGGTCATATTCACGTAGTGCTTAGACGAAGCCCTGCGTGGATCACTTCACCATCATCGTCACCATGCTGTCGTGCTGACGGAACTCTCCCTGGACACTTTGCTGTATCAAGAGTCCGAGGGACGCCATCGAGCTGAACGTGTGCAGAACTCGGATGTGTCATACGTTCGGTGCTTGATCGGTCGGAATGAGAAGAAGTTCGACTACATCAACCGTGTTGTCAAACCCTTCCGCTTTCGGTCTACAAGGATACGTGGACACACTCTCCCCCTCTCGTTGATATGCATATCCTAGATAGATCTTGCGTGAGCGTAGGGATTTTTTTGAAATTTCATGCTACGTTCCCCAACAGTGGCATCCGAGCCAGGTCTATGCGTAGATGATATGCACGGGTAGAACACAAACAGTTGTGGGCGGTGATCGTCATACTGCTTACCAGCAATGTCTTACTTTGATTCGGTGGTATTGTTAGATGAAGCGGTCCGGGCCAACCTTACATGACCACATTCATGAGACCGGTTCCACCGACAGACATGCAACTAGTTTTGCATAAAGGTGGCTAGCGGGTGTCTGTTTCTCCAACTTTAGTTGAATCGAATTTGACTGCGGTCGGTCCTTGTTGAAGGTTAAAACAACAAACTTGTTAAATCACTGTTGTGGTTTTGATGTGTAGGTAAGAACGGTTCTTACTAGAAGCCCGTAGCAGCCACGTAAAACTTGCAACAACAAAGTACAGGACGTCTAATGTCACATCCCTAGCTAGGCCATGCATTAGAGTGTGCATCATGTTTACATTCTTTTAATTCTGAAATGGGAAATGCCAGAACCCCCAACACACACTTCCCCCCCCCCCTGGAAATAACTAGGGTTTACTAAAATCTTTTTCAATGAACCTGAAATGCCCTTCTGAAATGTTCACCCCCTTTGTTTTGGGTTTAAACCTTTGACAAAAGTGGTGCACAATTTTCTAGGTCAACAGAAGGTTTTTGATTTAACACATAAGTATTTGAATTTGGGCATTTAAAATTTATAAAAATATTTTAAATGTTCAAATATTCTCAAACAGAAATGTTTCATGTTGTCTATATTTTAAATAGCAAGCATGAGCAGTTTGGGGATTTTTGGAGTTGTTTAAGTATTTTAAATAAGTCCACAAAGTTGCAGAAATAATAGAAAAGAAAACAGTTAAACAGAAAATACAACTAACTTACCTGGCGGCCCACCTGGCCGGCCCAGCCCACCAGCCGCGCCAGCGAGCTGCTTCGCCTCGCCAGCCAGGCAGGCAGGTGCTCGACGCCGGAGCAGGAGCTCGCCACGCAGCGCCCTGCCCCCCTGCTTCACCTCCCTCGCCGCCCGACGCGCTGGACGAGCTCCACGTCGTGCCCCCGACGCCCTGGACACGTCCATTCTCCCCCTGGCTCTCTCTCTCGCTCTCCAGCACCATGGCCGACGCCATCGTCGCCGCACCGCCGCCATAGTCGTGCCCCTCGTCGTCTCCACGCCGCACCACCGTGTCCACAAGCTCCTCCATCCTCCTCTCCGTCGATCAGGCCAAGCCCACAGCGCCTGCGTGCCTCGAAACTGCCGCACCAACCTCGCCCGACACCGCCACCGCCGGAGATCCCCTTCAACGCCATCGCCGCACCAGCTCGTCCCCGACCCCGCCATCAGCTCCATCGCGACCGGTGAGAGCCTGGCCACCTTCCCATCCTCTCTGCTCCCTCTCTCGAGCCCTGTAGTGACTGCACGAAGCTCGCCGCACCCACCGCCGCGGAGCTCGTCGCCGACGTGTCTCCGGCTAACCACTGGCCACCCCACCTTGTCCAACGGCCTCACCGCAACCCTAGGAGGCCAACGCACTACCGCACGCACCTCGCCGTGCCCCGTAGCTCGTTTCGCACTTCGACCCGAGCTCCGGCGCCGCCAAACACGTCGCCGGCGTCGTTTCCGGCGACCCCGAGGCAAGCTACCGCCACCAATAGATGCGGGTTGCCTCCCGCATCACGTAGATAGGCTCCGCCGCTCGTTTGGTCGCCTGAGCACGTTTTTGCACTTTCCTCCGCCGCACTGGATGGTCGCCGCCGGCGAAACTCCGGCGAGTCGACGTGGCTGTCATTAGCAACTAACCTCACCAGTTAAAAGTCACTCTGGGTCACTGACAGTGGGCCCTAGGGTCCAGTCAAACCCCAGTCAGCGCGGGTTTGACCGGGATTAGCCCTGTGTCACTGACGTGTGGTCCCCACACGTCAGGTTTGACCCAGCCAGCAGGTTTGTTTGCTGACGCAAGCATGACCTCATGCTGACGCAATTAGTTATTTTGCTGGATTTATTTTTATACAGGAAATTCTAGAAAATAGTTCAAACTTCAAAAATTCATAGAAAATTATCTGTAACTCCAAATGCAAAGTTTTATATATGAAAAATTATCAGAAAAATCCAATCTATCCAATGGAACTAGTTTCATGCATGTTAAAACAAGTTAAACCCACTGTTTAGGCATTGTAAGATATTGCACTAATATGATCTTATAAATGCACTACCATTTGAATCTTTGGTTCAAATAGGGTCATTTCCTTCTGGTTTAACTTGCACAAGACCAGGACACATTCATATTGCCATGTCATTGCATGCATCATATTGTTGCATATCGTCATGTATTGATTGTGTTGCAATGTGTCATCCGTGGTAGGTTCTGCCTCCGAGGATATCTCCGAGTATCCAACTGAAGGGCAGTATCCCACGACCACTCCATCAGGCAAGCAAACCATTGATCATTCCGATACAAACCCATGTTCTCGCTTCTGCTCTCGTTTACTGCATTAAGACAACGCGTTTCAAACTGCTGTGTGTTGCGGTAGTTGAACCCACTTCCTTTGCATGACCTGTCATTGCCACAGTAACTAGATGAAACCCACTAGCATGTGTAGGAGTTGATTGAGCCAATACATGTGTGTGAGTGTTCCTACCATGCTATGCTTGCTATGCTTAGAGTTGTGTCAGGTCTGGCTCATCGGGATGATGAACTGGAGTGAAAGGTTGTGTCGGTGACAAGAGTGAGGTGTTGAACACGATTTGGTAAAGGAATCGATGAGAGGCCATGTAGGAGTACATGGTGGGTTGTTTCATTGAGGCCGTCTTTAGGAACTGAGTTCTGTGTTGGTGATCCATGATACAGTTACTACCACACATTGGGATCCTTAATTGACTCTCTCGGCTTCTTGATCACGCTTGTCCTTGTCCAGGAGTTGCAAGTAGTTTCTGGTGTTTGTAGTATGCTGGGGGCCGCACGCGGTGCTGACCATCGGGGTGGGCTGTGTTGCGGTAGGCACGTGGCACGGTGTACCGACTCGCCCGTTTGGTGTCTCGGGAACCCTGTTCACATCGTTCGGGGCCGTTAGTGGAAACCTCGGCCGGACTCCCTGCGGATGGAACCCGAATAGGCGATAAACCTGGACTAGAGACTTGAGTGTTTAGGTAGGCCGTGGCCGACACCCTCGCTGGGCTTCCGCTTGAAGGTTGCCGAGTACATGTCGTGTAAACGGCGATAAGTGGTGAGAGCGTGTGTGAAGAAGTACACCCCTGCAGGGTTAACATCATCTATTCGAATAGCCGTGTCCGCGGTAATGGACTTCTGGGTTGCCTATATCAGTTCATAGACAAGTTAAATGGATATTGCTAAAAATCTCAAGATAAGTGTGAGTACCGCGGATGGCCCTCTCGTGGGATGGCGAGAGAGGATCCACGGTGGAGTATTGTGTTGGTGTTAGTGGACTCGTGTGCGACAAATGTTTTACAAGTGGTGTCTATCGTAGGATAGCTTAGCCAAGGGTCAAAGCTGGCTTGCTGCAATAACCCCACTACCTTCTTGAGAATGTGCATGTATAGTAGGTTCCTGTTGTAAGACTTGCTGAGTACCTCCGTACTCATGTTGCTTTAATCATGTTTTTCAGACGACTGCACCAACCCTTCTGATGGGTTCTATGTAGACCTCGACGTTGACGAGTGACTTATCACCCAGGTGGTGATCCAAGACTTGTGAAGGGTCGTTGTAGATAGACAGGCTACATCAAGCCTTCTTTCTTTCTAGTGTCTGTACTCAGACTAGTTTGCTTCCGCATGTGCTTGTATGTTTGTATGACTTGAGTGTTGGGTCATGTGACCCCTATCTGTATGGATGATATGTATGGCTCCTCGGAGCCTTCTAAATAAAGTACTTGAGTCGTAGAGTACTGTTGTGATGCCATGTTGTATTTACTCATATCGGGCATATTGTGTGTATGATTGAAATGCTTGGTATGAGTGGGATCCGACTATCTAGTTGTTTATCCTTGGCAGCCTTTCATATGGGGAAATGTAAGTCTTGTGCTTCTGAGCGATAGTAGTCCGCTACAGCCCGGTTCACCGGAGTCCTGCTAGCCCAGCACTACTGCTTGGACACTTGACTGGCCGGCATGTGTTTCACGTCGTTCCTATGTCTGTTCCTTCGGGGAAATGTCATGCGCTGATATTCGGAGTCCTGCCTAGCCTGCTACAGCCCGGTTACCGGAGTCCTGTTAGCCCAGTGCTACAGCCCGAATAGATACGTTGATGACCGACATGCTCGATGTGATTCATGTTTGCCTGTCCTCATAGGCTAGCGCCGCTTTGGGTTCACGACTAGCCATGTCGGCCCGGGTGCTCTGTCATATGGATGCTAGCGACATTATCATATACGTGAGCCAAAAGGCGCAAACGGTCCCGGGCCAGGTAAGGTGGCACCCGTGGGAGTACCGTGCGTGAGGCCGCAAAGTGATATGAAGTGTTACATGCTGGATCGATGTGGCTTAGGATCGGGGTCCTGACAGCGCTGGCATCAGAGCCGGACTGCCTGTAGGTTCGCTAAGCCAAACTGGTCGATGTCGAGTCTAGAAATGCTTTAGTTATATGTAGGGGAATTGATTGTGGGAGGGAACGTAAGGCTCTTTTACTCCTTTACCTTATGCCTCTATTCTGAGTCATTCTCTTCTCATTCTACGTGGGTTAAGGAACTAGGCTCTCTTCTCTCTATCAGGTTCACGTGTTACTAAATCCGTAGTAACTTATAGGATTGTTGGATACAACCCAGTTCAGCTCTACTAAAGTCTAGTATGTTGCCAATTGAACCAGAACCTTGATATGTTGTTGTTGAATGGTTTCGCAAACTGTTGTGGATGTCTCAATTCCTTTCCTGAGCATTTACAGCCGTTATGCTGTCCAATTTCATCCAGAAATTCTAATGCCTTTGCACTATTTTGTGCTTTCAGATGGCTACCCGTCCCCAAAACCAAGTGGTTCGTCTGACCCGTTGCATCGGTGTATGTGGTCATACCGCCATGTTGGTTCGAGTGATGGTTGAGGCAGGTTACCGATGGTACCCTGAATACACCGTCGAAGAGCAGTTTAGAGATTTCAACCAGAGCCAATATCTGTGCACAGTCAGAATATATCCGTCTTATCCCGGAGCCACGGAACCACTCCATTGTTCTTATGGACTCGGGATCACTATCGGGATGTCCGTTCAAGATGCAGCCTACTCGATGATGACCATTATGCGAGCTAGAACTGCCTTGTTGAGCAACACTGATTTTCGCTACATGCCAGCATCCCTCCCTGGGGCGCATGGTTACCTCCAGGGCATGTACAGTGATGCATCCCATGAGGACTCACTCCTTTGCACCACTACTGAGATGTTGGAAGATAAGGACCGTGAAAACCGGGCCTTGCGTATGGAGCTCTTTAATGCTCGTGCCGATCATTGGGCCACCTTGACGAGGTTTGCACCTGCTGTGCAAGCCGGATACATGGATACGAGAGACTTGTATCCTGTGCGGGCTAGTCTGCCAGACTTTATGGAATGGCATGAGGTGGGAGGCATCACCCCTCCTCGTGGGCCTCTTCTACCACCATCTGTTGGACCGAGGCCGCACCCAAGTCCCTATGGTCCACAAGCACCGCAGCACCGTCTGTTTCCAGATGACCATGTTCCGCTTCCAGGTCTGGGTGGTGACTTCTATGAGGACTTCTACGGAGCCGCCTGAGCTGGTAGTAGTCTCGCTAGTATTGTAACAGTTGTATGTCCACCGTCCTGCGTGACCCGTGGAATATGACTTAGTGTGTATCAATTCCGGAGGTGTAGAAAAATAATGTTTAGGAGCTTGGAATGCCTCCGATGAGATGTAACGTCTGTCGTCTTAGTTGTACTTCAGCTTGAGCTTGTACTAAACTATGTATGATGTGTATGACCGTTGGTATATATATGGCAGTTTCTATATTACCATGTCATACGGATGATCATCTCTGCATTCCTTGTTATCCATTACATTCCGCACTTCCTTGACCAGATTCTGCCATCCTGGTTTAAATCATTGTTTTGTTTTCCCAGGATGGTCAACACCCGCAGCAACCCTGCTGCTCCGGAGCAGGGAGAAGCTAGTGCACCTAGAGAGGAAAGTCTGCCTCAACCACCTTCTCTGGCCGAAGTGATGCTGGAGGCAGAGCGCAACAGGCGTGACACCAACCGCTTGTTAGAGCGGATTGAACAAAACACTGCACGTCAGCAAAGGGTCAATCCAGTGTCCATCAATGACTTTGTCAAGCTGTACCCGCCAAAGTTCAATCATTCCATCGAACCTCTCGATGCGGATGACTGGCTCCGCAGCATCGCCCACAAGCTACGTTCTGCCAACGTGGCTGAAGATGATAAAGTCACCTTTGCTGCCTATCACCTCGAAGGCCCTGCCAGCCTTGGTGGGAGAATTATGAGGCTATGCGTCCGGTCGGCCAACTCACTACTTGGGCTGATTTCAGTGCCGCTTTCCGTGAGCATCATATCCCGGAAGGTCTTATGGACCGCAAGAGGGAGGAGTTCTGTAACTTCACCCAGGGGAAGCTGACTGTGGATGCATACAGTCGCGAGTTTGGGAAGCTTGCACGCTATGCTCCCGAAGAGGTATCCACCGATGCCAAGAAGCAGGCAAGGTTCCGCAAGGGACTTAGCCCTGAGCTCCGACGTGACCTTCGTCTGCATGAATGCATTTCTTTTCCGAAGCTAGTCAATAAGGCCATCAGTGCCGAGACGGGGCAGAATGATTTTGAAGCTTCACGCAAACACTCCCGTGACTATGGATCTTCATCCGGTTCTGGATCACAGAAGCGCCGGGTCTGGATTCCAAATTCTGCTATGCCACCCAGGTATACCCCGAGGCCATCCTTTGAGGCGCCTCGCCCCAATCAACAGTATGTGCCGCCCAAGACTTTTGGTGGCCCCACTGCCAATGCTGCTCCACGTCCCAATATAACAACTTACTTCAAGTGTGGTGAGCCGGGCCACTACATCCGTGAGTGTCCCCAGAACAACCCCAGCCAGTTCGGAAAGTCTGTTGGCCGTGGTAAGTCAACAGCAAAAGTGCTTGTCGCCAAGCCAGCCACCACTGCTCGTGGCCATGTCAACTACGTGTCAGCTGAGGAAACTCAAGAGGACCCCAACGTCGTTCTCGGTACGCTCCTTGTTAATTGCCATCCGGCAACTGTTCTCTTTGATACTGGAGCATCTCATTCATTTATTTCTGAGAGCTATGCTCGTTTGCACAACACCACTTTTTGTGACATGCCTACCTCCATGGTAATTCAAACCCCTGGTTCTAAGTGGCAAACCTCTAGAATCAGCCATGGAAATGAAATCCTTGTCGACAGATTGGTTTTTCTCGCGTCACTAATAGCTCTCAAGTCCTCGGACATAAACATCATCTTGGGTATGGACTGGATGTCAGCCCATTACGCCAAGATTGACTGCTCAACTAGAACTGTTCAACTTACCCATCCATCGGGCAAGACAGTTAATGTTTTGACCCGAGTATCGGAGCGTCAGCTCTACTCTTTAAATGCCAATCCCCTTCCAGACCTCGAAGATATTCCGGTAGTTCGTGACTTCCCGGATGTCTTTCCAGAGGAACTGCCAGGTGTTCCACCTGACAGAGATGTCGAGTTCGTAATAGACCTTGTTCCAGGAACCGTCCCAATCTCTAGGAGACCGTATAAGATGGCACCCCTAGAACTAGCTGAGCTTAAGAAACAACTCGATGAGTCCTTGCAAAAAGGTTTCATCCGTCCTAGTTCATCTCCATGGGCTTGCCCCGTCCTCTTCGTCAAGAAGAAGGATGGAACGGATCGGATGGTTGTAGATTACCGACCTGTCAATCTGGTCACCATCAAGAACAAGTATCCGCTCCCCAGGATCAACGACCTGTATGACCAGCTCGCTGGATCCTCAGTCTTTTCCAAGATGGATTTGAGGTTGGGCTACCATCAAATCAAAATCAAGAACGGGGACATTCCCAAAACGGCCTTCGTTACTCGTTACGGCCAATACGAGTACACCGTCATGTCCTTCGGTTTAACCAATGCTCCAGCCACCTTCTCTCGGTTAATGAACTCGATCTTCATGGAGTATTTGGATAAATTCGTCGTGGTTTACCTCGATGATATACTCATCTACTCCAAGAATGAGGAAGAACATGCCGAACATCTAAGGCTAGTATTGATGAAACTTCGAGAGCATCGCCTTTATGCCAAATTCTCCAAGTGCGAATTCTGGTTGCCAGAAGTGACCTATCTGGGCCATGTAATCTCTGGCAAGGGCATTGCTGTCAATCCCGAGCGAGTTCAAGCTGTCCTTGACTGGACTCCACCTGAGACGGTCAAGCAAGTTCGGAGTTTTCTTGGTTTAGCGAGCTATTGCCGCCGCTTCGTCGAGAATTTCTCGAAGGTTGCTAAGCCTCTAACTGAACTCCTTAAGAAAGATAAAAAGTTCGAGTGGACCCCACAGTGCGAGTTCAGCTTTCAGGAACTGAAAAGACGCCTGACATCTGCTCCCGTACTGGTACCACCAGACTTCTCTAAGGACTTTGTTATCTATTGCGACGCCTCGCGACAAGGACTAGGTTGCATACTCATGCAAGATCGTCATGTGATTGCCTACGCATCTCGACAGTTGCGTCCACATGAGGATAATTATCCTACTCATGATCTAGAGCTTGCAGCGGTAGTCCATGCACTCAAAACCTGGCGACATTACCTCTTGGGTAACCGTTGCGAAATTTACACTGATCACCAAAGTTTGAAATATATCTTCACCCAACCGGATTTGAATCTCAGGCAAAGACGTTGGGTCGAGTTGATCTCGGATTACGACTTAGGAATAACTTACACCCCAGGCAAAGCCAATGTCATGGCTGATGCACTAAGTCGTAAATCTTATTGTAACAACCTGATGTTACAACAAGGTCAACCCCTTCTCCACGAGGAATTTCATAAACTTAACCTTCACATTGTTCCTCGAGGGTTCCTTTCCACCCTGGTGGCGAAACCTAACCTTACGGATCAAATCATTACCGCTCAGCGGTATGATAGAGGGATATCTCGGATTAAGGAAAACATCGCTAGCGGAGTTGCTAAATGTTTCTCCATGGATGAACGAGGTGTTGTCTTCTTCGAGAACCGCTTGGTGGTTCCCAAGAAGCAACATTTACGACAATTGATTCTTAAGGAAGCTCATGAATCCCCTCTCACCATTCATCCCGGTAGCACTAAGATGTATCAAGACCTACGCCAGAGGTTTTGGTGGACTAGGATGAAGAGAGAAATCGCTCAATACATTGCTAATTGCGACGTCTGTCGTCGTGTTAAAGCAGAGCATCAACGGCCTGCTGGCACCCTTCAACCATTGGAGATTCCTGAATGGAAATGGGATAAAATCGGTATGGATTTCATCACCGGGTTTCCCAGGACCAAAAGAGGGAATAATGCTATCTTCGTTATTGTCGATCGTCTCTCCAAGGTAGCCCACTTTTTACCTGTTCGCGAGAGTATAACCGCTGGCCAGCTAGCTGACTTATACATCTCTCGAATTGTGTCTCTTCATGGTGTTCCATTAGAAATTAATTCGGACCGTGGAAGTCTTTTCACCTCTCGATTTTGGGAAAGTTTCCAAAATGCTATGGGGACTCGTCTCTCCTTTAGCACCGCCTTCCATCCTCAGTCAAGTGGTCAAGTAGAACGAGTCAATCAAATTCTGGAGGATATGCTCCGAGCTTCTGTCATCTCTTTCGGTATGAATTGGGAGAAGTGCCTTCCATTCGCCGAGTTCGCTTATAACAACAGTTATCAAGCTAGCTTGGGCAAAGCCCCTTTCGAAGTTCTTTATGGACGAAAATGTCGGACGCCTCTTAACTGGTCAGAAACCGGCGAGAGACAACTCTTTGGCCCGGACCTGATCCAGGATGCAGAAGAGCAGGTTCGCATTATTCGTGAGAAGTTGAAAACCGCCCAATCCCGGCAAAAGAGTCAGTATGACCGCAAGCATAAGCCCATGGCTTATGAAGTCGGCGAGATGGCTTACCTTCGGGTTACACCTTTAAAGGGAACCCATCAATTCGGTATCAAAGGCAAATTGGCTCCTCGCTACATTGGACCCTTTCGCATTCTTGCCAAACGAGGGGAAGTTGCCTACCAACTGGAACTACCTCCGCATCTCTCCAGAGTTCATGATGTCTTCCATGTTTCTCAACTCAGGCGTTGCTTCGCGGATCCTATCCGTGGAGTGGACCACGAAACGCTTGATCTCCAAGATAACCTCACTTATCGGGAATACCCCGTTCGTATCCTTGATCAAGCCGAGCGTACCACTCGACGCCACAATATCAAGTTTCTCAAGGTTCAATGGCCACACCATTCCGAGCAAGAGGCTACCTGGGAAAGGGAGGATCGTCTTCGACTTGAGTACCCCGCCTTCTTTCCGGAGGAACCTAAATCTCGGGACGAGATTCTTTTGAGTAGGGGTGAGTTGTCACATCCCTAGCTAGGCCATGCATTAGAGTGTGCATCATGTTTACATTCTTTTAATTCTGAAATGGGAAATGCCAGAACCCCCAACACACACTTCCCCCCCCCCCTGGAAATAACTAGGGTTTACTAAAATCTTTTTCAATGAACCTGAAATGCCCTTCTGAAATGTTCACCCCCTTTGTTTTGGGTTTAAACCTTTGACAAAAGTGGTGCACAATTTTCTAGGTCAACAGAAGGTTTTTGATTTAACACATAAGTATTTGAATTTGGGCATTTAAAATTTATAAAAATATTTTAAATGTTCAAATATTCTCAAACAGAAATGTTTCATGTTGTCTATATTTTAAATAGCAAGCATGAGCAGTTTGGGGATTTTTGGAGTTGTTTAAGTATTTTAAATAAGTCCACAAAGTTGCAGAAATAATAGAAAAGAAAACAGTTAAACAGAAAATACAACTAACTTACCTGGCGGCCCACCTGGCCGGCCCAGCCCACCAGCCGCGCCAGCGAGCTGCTTCGCCTCGCCAGCCAGGCAGGCAGGTGCTCGACGCCGGAGCAGGAGCTCGCCATGCAGCGCCCTGCCCCCCTGCTTCACCTCCCTCGCCGCCCGACGCGCTGGACGAGCTCCACGTCGTGCCCCCGACGCCCTGGACACGTCCATTCTCCCCCTGGCTCTCTCTCTCGCTCTCCAGCACCATGGCCGACGCCATCGTCGCCGCACCGCCGCCATAGTCGTGCCCCTCGTCGTCTCCACGCCGCACCACCGTGTCCACAAGCTCCGCCATCCTCCTCTCCGTCGATCAGGCCGAGCCCACAGCGCCTGCGTGCCTCGAAACTGCCGCACCAACCTCGCCCGACACCGCCACCGCCGGAGATCCCCTTCAACGCCATCGCCGCACCAGCTCGTCCCCGACCCCGCCATCAGCTCCATCGCGACCGGTGAGAGCCTGGCCACCTTCCCATCCTCTCTGCTCCCTCTCTCGAGCCCTGTAGTGACTGCACGAAGCTCGCCGCACCCACCGCCGCGGAGCTCGTCGCCGACGTGTCTCCGGCTAACCACTGGCCACCCCACCTTGTCCAACGGCCTCACCGCAACCCTAGGAGGCCAACGCACTACCGCACGCACCTCGCCGTGCCCCGTAGCTCGTTTCGCACTTCGACCCGAGCTCCGGCGCCGCCAAACACGTCGCCGGCGTCGTTTCCGGCGACCCCGAGGCAAGCTACCGCCACCAATAGATGCGGGTTGCCTCCCGCATCACGTAGATAGGCTCCGCTGCTCGTTTGGTCGCCTGAGCACGTTTTTGCACTTTCCTCCGCCGCACTGGATGGTCGCCGCCGGCGAAACTCCGGCGAGTCGACGTGGCTGTCATTAGCAACTAACCTCACCAGTTAAAAGTCACTCTGGGTCACTGACAATGGGCCCTAGGGTCCAGTCAAACCCCAGTCAGCGCGGGTTTGACCGGGATTAGCCCTGTGTCACTGACGTGTGGTCCCCACACGTCAGGTTTGACCCAGCCAGCAGGTTTGTTTGCTGACGCAAGCATGACCTCATGCTGACGCAATTAGTTATTTTGCTGGATTTATTTTTATACAGGAAATTCCAGAAAATAGTTCAAACTTCAAAAATTCATAGAAAATTATCTGTAACTCCAAATGCAAAGTTTTATATATGAAAAATTATCAGAAAAATCCAATCTTTCCAATGGAACTAGTTTCATGCATGTTAAAACAAGTTAAACCCACTGTTTAGGCATTGTAAGATATTGCACTAATATGATCTTATAAATGCACTACCATTTGAATCTTTGGTTCAAATAGGGTCATTTCCTTCTGGTTTAACTTGCACAAGACCAGGACACATTCATATTGCCATGTCATTGCATGCATCATATTGTTGCATATCGTCATGTATTGATTGTGTTGCAATGTGTCATCCGTGGTAGGTTCTGCCTCCGAGGATATCTCCGAGTATCCAACTGAAGGGCAGTATCCCACGACCACTCCATCAGGCAAGCAAACCATTGATCATTCCGATACAAGCCCATGTTCTCGCTTCTGCTCTCGTTTACTGCATTAAGACAACGCGTCTCAAACTGCTGTGTGTTGCGGTAGTTGAACCCACTTCCTTTGCATGACCTGTCATTGCCACAGTAACTAGATGAAACCCACTAGCATGTGTAGGAGTTGATTGAGCCAATACATGTGTGTGAGTGTTCCTACCATGCTATGCTTGCTATGCTTAGAGTTGTGTCAGGTCTGGCTCATCGGGATGATGAACTGGAGTGAAAGGTTGTGTCGGTGACAAGAGTGAGGTGTTGAACACGATTTGGTAAAGGAATCGATGAGAGGCCATGTAGGAGTACATGGTGGGTTGTTTCATTGAGGCCGTCTTTAGGAACTGAGTTCTGTGTTGGTGATCCATGATACAGTTACTACCACACATTGGGATCCTTAATTGACTCTCTCGGCTTCTTGATCACGCTTGTCCTTGTCCAGGAGTTGCAAGTAGTTTCTGGTGTTTGTAGTATGCTGGGGGCCGCACGCGGTGCTGACCATCGGGGTGGGCTGTGTTGCGGTAGGCACGTGGCACGGTGTACCGACTCGCCCGTTTGGTGTCTCGGGAACCCTGTTCACATCGTTCGGGGCCGTTAGTGGAAACCTCGGCCGGACTCCCTGCGGATGGAACCCGAATAGGCGATAAACCTGGACTAGAGACTTGAGTGTTTAGGTAGGCCGTGGCCGACACCCTCGCTGGGCTTCCGCTTGAAGGTTGCCGAGTACATGTCGTGTAAACGGCGATAAGTGGTGAGAGCGTGTGTGAAGAAGTACACCCCTGCAGGGTTAACATCATCTATTCGAATAGCCGTGTCCGCGGTAATGGACTTCTGGGTTGCCTATATCAGTTCATAGACAAGTTAAATGGATACTGCTAAAAATCTCAAGATAAGTGTGAGTACCGCGGATGGCCCTCTCGTGGGATGGCGAGAGAGGATCCACGGTGGAGTATTGTGTTGGTGTTAGTGGACTCGTGTGCGACAAATGTTTTACAAGTGGTGTCTATCGTAGGATAGCTTAGCCAAGGGTCAAAGCTGGCTTGCTGCAATAACCCCACTACCTTCTTGAGAATGTGCATGTATAGTAGGTTCCTGTTGTAAGACTTGCTGAGTACCTCCGTACTCATGTTGCTTTAATCATGTTTTTCAGACGACTGCACCAACCCTTCTGATGGGTTCTATGTAGACCTCGACGTTGACGAGTGACTTATCACCCAGGTGGTGATCCAAGACTTGTGAAGGGTCGTTGTAGATAGACAGGCTACATCAAGCCTTCTTTCTTTCTAGTGTCTGTACTCAGACTAGTTTGCTTCCGCATGTGCTTGTATGTTTGTATGACTTGAGTGTTGGGTCATGTGACCCCTATCTGTATGGATGATATGTATGGCTCCTCGGAGCCTTCTAAATAAAGTACTTGAGTCGTAGAGTACTGTTGTGATGCCATGTTGTATTTACTCATATCGGGCATATTGTGTGTATGATTGAAATGCTTGGTATGAGTGGGATCCGACTATCTAGTTGTTTATCCTTAGCAGCCTTTCATATGGGGAAATGTAAGTCTTGTGCTTCTGAGCGATAGTAGTCCGCTACAGCCCGGTTCACCGGAGTCCTGCTAGCCCAGCACTACTGCTTGGACACTTGACTGGCCGGCATGTGTTTCACGTCGTTCCTATGTCTGTTCCTTCGGGGAAATGTCATGCGCTGATATTCGGAGTCCTGCCTAGCCTGCTACAGCCCGGTTACCGGAGTCCTGTTAGCCCAGTGCTACAGCCCGAATAGATACGTTGATGACCGACATGCTCGATGTGATTCATGTTTGCCTGTCCTCATAGGCTAGCGCCGCTTTGGGTTCACGACTAGCCATGTCGGCCCGGGTTCTCTGTCATATGGATGCTAGCGACATTATCATATACGTGAGCCAAAAGGCGCAAACGGTCCCGGGCCAGGTAAGGTGGCACCCGTGGGAGTACCGTGCGTGAGGCCGCAAAGTGATATGAAGTGTTACATGCTGGATCGATGTGGCTTAGGATCGGGGTCCTGACATCTAACTTGTTTTTGTAGGGCATGTTGTGATGTGATATGGTTAAGACATGATGTGATATACGTTAATGTATGAGATGATCATGTTTTGTAAAAGTTATCGGCAACTGGCAGGAGCCTTATGGTTGTCGCTTTATTGTATGAAATGCAAACGCCATGTAATTGCTTTACTTTATCACTATGCGTTAGCGATAGTTGTAGAAGCAATAGTTGGCGAGACGACCACGACGCTACGATGGAGATCAAGGTGTCGGGCCAGTGACGATGGAGATCATGACGGTTCTTTGGAGATGGAGATCAAATTCACAAGATGATGATGGCCATATCATGTCACATATTTTGATTGCATGTGATGTTTATCTTTTATGCATCTTATTTTGCTTAGTACGACGGTAGCATTATAAGATGATCTCTTAACTAAATTTCAAGGTAGAAATGTTCTCCCTGAGTATGCACCGTTGCTACAGTTCTTCGTTTCGAGACACCACATGATGATCAGGCGTGATAGACTCTACGTTTACATACAACAGGTGCAAAACAGTTTTGCACATGTGGAATACTCGGGTTAAACTTGACGAGCCTGTCATGTATAGACATGGCCTCAGAACACTGGAGACTGATATGTCTCCAACGTATCTATAATTTTTTATTGTTCCATACTATTATATTATCTGTTTTGGATGTTTAATGGGCTTTAATATGTTGTTTTATATTATTTTTGGGACTAACCTATTAACCTGAGGCCCAGTGCTAGTTCCTGTTTTTTTGCCTATTTCAGTGTTTCGTAGAAAAGGAATACCAAACGGAATCCAAATGGAACGAAACATTCTTTCTTGGAACAAACGCAATCTAGAAAACTTGGAGTTGAAGTCTTGAACTCCGCGAGGCGGCCATGAGGTAGGAGGGCCCACCCAGGGGGGTAGGCGTGCCCTCACCCTCATGGGCCCCACAGAGCTCCACTGACGTACTTCTTTCGCCTATATATACTCTTATACCCTAAAAACATCCAGGAGAGCCACGAAACCACTTTTCCACCGCCGCAACCTTCTATACCCATGAGATCCCATCTTGGGGCCTTTTCCGGCAATCTGCCGGAGGGGGAATCGATCACGGAGGGCTTCTACATCAACACCATAGCCTCTCCGATGAAGCGTGAGTAGTTTACCACAGACCTTCGGGTCCATAGTTATAAGCTAGGTGGCTTCTTCTCTCTCTCTTTGATTCTCAATATAAAGTTATCCTCGATGTTCTTGGAGACCTATTCGACGTAATACTTTTTGCGGTCTGTTTGCCGAGATCCGATGAATTGTGGATTTATGATCAAGATTATCTATGAATATTATTTGGTTCTTCTCCGTATTCTTATATGCATGATTTGATATCTTTGCAAGTCTCTTCGAATTATCTGTTTAGTTTGGCCTACTAGATTGATCTTTCTTGCAATGGGAGAAGTGCTTAGCTTTGGGTTCAATCTTGCGGTGTCCTTTCCCAGTGACAGTAGGGGCAGCAAGGAACGTATTGTATTGTTGCCCTCGAGGATAAAGAGATGGGGTTTATAACATATTGCTTGAGTTTATCCCTCTACATCATGTCATAACTATGCGCTTTTCTATCAATTTATCGTCAGTAATTTGTTCACCCACCGTAATATATGTTATCTTGTGTCGGTGGGAAACGACACCTATGGGATCACAAGAATCCCTACTACGGTTGCGCAGGGTTGCAAGAAGAGCAGGATCAGTAATCATCACAAGGATCGTTTACCCAGGTTCGGGCCGCAAGGATGCGTAAAACCCTAGTCCTTCTTTGGTGGATGTATTGAGTGTTCTTGAGCCCTCCAATTAGCTACGGTGGCTGAGCCGTTCTAGAGAGCCGAATCCTTCTCAAGTACGCCATGGGCCTCCTTTTATAGTCGAAAGGGGCTGCCACAGTGGCACACAGGAGGTGGAAAGGCGTATAGTGCTACAAGCTTATCGCTCGAATTACAGGACAAGATGCATTTAATGCATCGCTTAGGTGTCCCCTTGCTTTATTGGGGACGGTAACGAGGCCCGTCACGTCCGCCGCCACTCCTTCTTGCTTCGACACGCGCCCTGGCCAGCGACGCATGCGATGCCATGTAGGCAGGCAGGCAGCTGAGGTGGCGCGGTGGTAAAGTCTTCGCGAAGATCTGCATGCCGCCACACAGGCACTTGATGAGTTGGCCTGGAAGCTTCATATTGCCATGCAGGTGCCTGCCCAGTTGGTTGGGCTGGCAGCTGCATGCGAACGGTGGTGGAGACTTGGCTGGTGCGGGTCTGGAAGTGGCCCCGCTGGCGCCCTTGGTGAGGGCCTTGCCGGGTGGCCCGGCAAGGGCCTCACCGTGGCGTGCTGTCGTCCCCGGCAAGGATCTTGCCGGGGGTCTTGTGGCTCTCCTCGGCAAGGATCTTGCTGAGGATCGTTGTCTTTTAATCCTCGTCTGATCTTGAATATCCCTTGTCTTCACAAAGATCTGCATGCCACCATGGAGGTGCCTCCCGAGCCCTGGCCCAACGCGGTTGATGGTGTTGGAGACCGCGGGCTCAAGGGTGGTGTGCTCCTCTGGTGTTGGACGAGCCGCCCCGGCAAGGGCCTTGTCGGGGCTGCGGAGGCTGCCTCGGCAAGGGTCTTGCCGGGGGAACCTGCTTCGTCCCTCTGCTCTTTTGTGGTCTCGGCCTTGGCGTTGCTCTGGCTGCCTTGGGCTTCGGTTTCACCTCGGTTCACCTCCCCTATTCTGCTTGGTGCGGCCGTGGGCGCGGCTCCGACTGTCCGTGCATAGGTAAAGGGGTACAAAGGTGCGCCCCTTCTTTTGTACACCGACAGGAGCCCCCGGGCCTGGGCCACACATAAGCGCAACACGTTGTTGGGCCAGGCCCAAAACGCGGGCAGGAGGCGAGGTTTTTACAGCGGTAAAACTTTTCGTGCGTTGCGCTTCCCACGACCCACGCGCGACATGGAGGGTCGTGCGTGAGTGGGGTCATGCGTGGGGCGGTTCCCGCACGCATGCGTCACATCGCAGTAAAGAGGCGGCTCGCGCCTTCCCCGTAAAAAGAGGGAGGCATGGAGGCGCCGCTCATTTACTGGATGGACTCGGGTATCAATCTTTAAGGAGCCCACGCCCCCTGATCACGGGGCGGGGAACGGTCGCCTCACCCATCCTTTCGACCCTGCACGCTCGCCACGCGTCCTTCATGCAGGTGGCGAGCTGTGGAGGTGGGAAACCTGGCCGTCGCTGGTTGGGGCAGCAGGTCGGTCCCGATTCCCTGCGCCTCCGCCGACTAGATTGGCTTAGTGGGGCGGCTGGGTCCCGACCCTGCCCCTTTATAAAGAGGGGAAGAGAGGGCGCCACCCCACATTCTTCAGTATCCATCCCTCTTCATCTTTGCTTCTTTCTTCCATCTGCCATGGTGAGAGGAGGTTTTGGGCCTTCGACAGTGGCAGCGAGGGTCGCTGCTTGTCAGCGCGTCCCTCCTTCCCTCGAGCCCATGGTGGTGGAGCCAGCCACAAGAGGAAGAGGGAGGGGGCGTGGCCGAGGTCGTCGCGGCGGTCGGGGGAGAGGGGCACGAGGTGGCGCGGCGGTCGTGCGCCTGCCAGCGGTGCCCCCCGCGATGGAGGGTCACGTCTGGGACCGGCCCCGCGAGTTCTTCATCAGGCTGCGCCGGCCACCGCGTCGTCGTCTCCGTCTCCCAACCCCCTTTGCAGCGGAGATGGAGCTCGATCCTCCCCAGACCCTTAGGTTGCACATGAGGGGATGCGGGACCGGTGGTACGTGAGTTGACGTTGACTTCCCCGCTCCTCACGTCATGTATCTCCGTCGCGGGTGGAAGACGTTTGCCCGCATCCATAGCCTGACGGTGGGGCTCGTCCTCTACTTCAAATTAATGGAGGGTGGCCTGCTTGACGTCAAGGTCTTTGGAGATCTTGGGACTCTCCTGAAGTGTTGCGTGGAGAGCTCTTCTGACGATGAAGACTCTTCCTCGAGCGGGAGTGACGAGGAGGACAACGACAGTGGCGACAAGGGAGTCGAGCGGCAGGATGCCGACTCTGACTTCGACTGACCATGCCGCTCCTCCCTCGGTCACGTGCCCTGCCAAGGGCCATCCTCACCAAGCTCTCCTTCGGGGTGCTCCCCGTCGTCTCCTTGGGCGGCTGGCGTAGGAGAGCCGGAGAAGGCGAAGAAGGCGGGTGGCGGCCGTTAACTCGGAGTACGCGGGCACCGACGCCTTCGTCGCGTATTGGCGAGCCGCTGCCTCATCTTCCAGCTTTCTGCTCCTCGCACCTTGCCTAGGCGCTCTTTTTGCCCTCCGTTGTCCCGTTCCATCTTCTGAGGAGAGGGACAAAAAAGCGATTACGGGCATCTCATCTCTTTTTTAATCTGTAAGCCTTCGGGCCTTGTTAAATTTAAAGCTTGTAATCTCCCTTGTTCATGTTTTTCTTTCCATACGAACCGTACCTGTATGGGACGTTTTTAATGAAAAAGGGTGCTTGCCGGGTTCTTCGTACGTGAGCAAGGCCCATGCCAAGGATGAATCCTTGTTATTTTCATAATAAACATTATCGCCCGGCAACAGGCCTTGTCGTTTCTCTTCTTCGACCGACGGTTCTCGTGCTCTTGGCAGAGGCAGGGGCGAAGTAGAGTTAGGCTCCTCGTTCATATCTTCGCCACCGCAACTACTACCAAATTCTGACCCAGGAAGTAACTCTCGGGTACAGGGAAAAAGGGAGCACGGTGGTTTTAAGACATAAACGAGGCTTCACATGTCCCAGTTCCATACGAAAATGTATATCAGGGGGATGGAAAACTTATCTGAATCCGCAGCCCCCGGCAACCTTGGCTTGACATGGTTGGATCCTTATATCTTTAGCCCCCAGCAGCCTTGCCTTGCCGGGGTCAGAGCGTCAGTCGTTCTCATTTTCCCAAGTGCCTCAGCAGAAGTGCCTTGCGAACCAAAGTAAACAGAAAAGATGCACAGCCGACCTCTAGGCTAGGGGTTAGTCGCCGCTAAGCACTATCAACCCTAACCAAGGAAGAGACTCAACCTAGCATGCATGCTATAACTTAGGGCGCCAGCGCTTCATTTAATTTATGCTCAGGATCTGCGCCTGGGTTTGTACAGAGGGTTACATGCCTTGGCGGTAAAGCTTGTACAAAAAGGTGGCTTGCCGGGGGCCCGGCAAGCCGCGCCTTATGGGTAAAACTTGCGAAGATGCTCGATGTTCCAGGAATTACTCACTAGGATAGCATCTTCGGTCTCCAGGCGGACTGTGCCGGGCCTGGTGACTCATATTACCCGATAAGGGCCTTCCCACTTTGGCGTCAAATTGTTGGTATTCTTGGCCGACTGAACGTGCCGAAGAACAAGGTCGCCTTCCTCAAAGCTTCGGGCATGAACCTTGCAGCTATGGTAGCGGCGCAAGGCTTGCTGGTAGTGTGCTGCTCTCACAGCCGCCCGAAGACGATCTTCCTCAAGGAGTGTTGCGTCATCTTGCCGCAACTGCTCTTGCTCAAGCTCATCATAAGCAAGCACTCGAGGTGACCCGTATATGAGTTCCGTGGGAAGAACTGCCTCCGCCCTATATACTAGGGAAAAGCGTGCCTGACCGGTGGCTCGATTTGGCGTCGTCCTGATCGACCAAAGAACCGCCGGCAACTCATCAATCCAGCGGCTTCTACTCTTGTGCAGCCTGTCAAAGGTCTTCGTTCTTAAGCCTCGCAACACTTCAACGTTCGCCCTCTCTGCTTGGCCGTTGCTCCGCGGGTGTGCCACGGAAGCAAAACATACCTTGCTGCCGAGGACTTGAACGTACTGCATGAAGGTGTGGCTTGTGAACTGCATGCCGTTGTCGGTGATAATTCTGCTTGGCACACCAAAGCGGCAGACCAGTCCCTTGAAGAACTTGACGGCTGACTGTGCTGTCACCTTTCTCACTCTTTCCACTTCCGGCCACTTTGTGAACTTGTTGATCGCAACGTACAAGTACTCAAAGCCCCCGACAGCACGGGGGAAGGGGCCTAGTATATCGAGCCCCCATACCGAGAATGGCCAGGAGAGAGGGATTGTTTGAAGGGCTTGAGCTGGTTGATGAAGCTTCTTTGAATGGAACTGACACGCTTCACACTTGGTTACTAGTGTCATCGCATCCTGGAGGGCGGTGGGCCAGAAGAAACCTTGCCGGAATGCCTTGCCGGCAAGGGCCCTCGACCCTATGTGGGAGCCACATATGCCTCCAGGTATCTCCGCCAACAGCTCCAGTCCTTCCTCCCGGGGGATGCACTTCAATTTCACACCGTTCGGCCTTCTCCTGTACAAGACGTCATCGACGAACTGGTACAAGGCAGACCGATGGGCTACTTTTTTCCGCTTCTTGCTGCTCCTCAGGAAGCTCCCCTGTTTGGAGGAATCGGACGGTATGCTGCGCCCATGCCGGAGTCTGGGGCTCGACGGCAAGGACCAAAGGCATCTCATCTTCCATGGGAGCGGTTGTCTCCACGGCCAGGGCTTGACGCCCTGCCAGAGCTAGTTGCTCTTTGGTAGGCTCAGTGTGCACGACAACATCCTTGCCAGCAGCCCCAGGGGGCTCGGCAGGAAAGTAATTGCCAGGACCTGATTTCCTTCGCTTGTTCTGCCCCGTTGACGGCTCGACGGATGGCTGAGTTAACTGGAGCAAAAAGGTACCTGGTTCCACAGGTAGCTTGAATGCAGCACGCTTCGACAAGTAATCGGTGATGTCGTCTCCGCTCGGGGAACATGCTCCGCTTGGATACCGTCAAAGAGATCCTCCAGCTTCCTCACTTCATCTACGTAGGCCTCCATCAATGGGCTCTGGTAATCCTTGTTGACTTGTCTGACGACAAGCTGTGAGTCTCCCCTGACGATGAGCTTCTTCACCCCGAGGCCTGCCGCGATCCTGACACCGGCAAGCAGCCCCTCGTAATCAGCAGTGTTGTTTGTGGACATCTCCCTGGGAAAGTGCATCTGGATCGAATACTTGAGGTGCTCTCCGGTGGGTGCGACAAGCAGCACACCGGCACCGGTGCCTTGCAGCGAGAAAGCCCCATCAAAGTACATGATGCAGTCGCAGTCTGCTTCCTTGCCGGGGAGAGTGGTCTCCTGGATTTCTTCGCCGGGCGCTGAGGTCCATTCTGCAATGAACTCCGCCAAGACTCGGCTCTGGATTGTCGAGGTACTTTCAAACTTCAACCCAAAGCTCGATAACTCCAGGTTCCATTCCACAATCCTTCCGGTTGCATATGGGTTATGCAGTATCCGTTGCAACGGGAGGCGAGTGACGACAGTTATCTCGTGGGCTTGGAAGTAATGACGCAGCTTCCTCGAGGCCATAAGGAGGCCAAAGAGCAATTTCTACACACCGGAGTACCTCGACCTAGCCCCCTGCAAGAGGGAGCTGACAAAGTAAACCGGGTGCTGCATCATCTTCTTCTTCTACACCACCTTACTCGACTGCGCGGGCACCACCTTGGTGGCACCAGGCTCCATTGGGCCTGCTTTCTTCAAGATTTTGAAAAAAGGAAGGGCGCGCTCGGCTTGGAGATGAATCGACTCATGGCGGCGACGCAGCCGGTGAGCCGACGCACGTCCTTGATCCGCTTGGGTGCCTCAATCTGCTCAATAGCCTTGATTTTGTCTGGGTTTGCCTCGATCTCGCACTGCGACACAAAGAATCCGAGAAGCTTGCTGGACGGAACGCCGAAGACACACCTCTCAGGGTTTAGCTTAAGGTTGATCTTGCGCAGGTTGGCAAATGTCTCTTCCAGATCTTGCACAAGAGTTGCCCCGTCCTTGTTTTTGACCACTATGTCATCCATGTATGCTTCCATATTTCTATGGAGCTGAGGTTCAAAACCAATTTGGACTACCCTTGCAAACGTCGAGCCAGCACTCTTCAACCCGAAAGGCATCCGTAAAAAGGAATACGTACCACATGGGGTGATGAATGATGTCTTCTCTTCATCCTCTCTTGTCATGAAGATTTGGTGGTAGCCCGAGTAGGCGTCGAGGAATGACAACATATCACACCCGGCCGTGGAGTCAACAATCTGGTCGATGCGCGGCAACGTGAAAGGGTCCTTAGGAAAAGCCTTGTTGATATATGTGTAGTCAATACACAGCCTCCACTTCCCATTTGCCTTGCGCACCACTACCGGATTGGCCAACCACGTCGGGTGGAGCACTCCTCTCACCAAACCTGTTGCTTCCAACTTCCTGATCTCCTCTATGATGAACTCCTGCCTCTCTAGAGCCTGCTTTCTGACCTTCTGTTTGACGGGCCGCGCATGAGGGCAGACAGCTAGGTGGTGCTCAATCACCTCCCTGGGAACACCGGGGATGTCGGATGCTTGCCATGCAAACACGTCGACATTCGCCCGCGGGAAGGTGACGAGCGCGCCTTCCTATTTGCTGTCGAGGGTGGAGCCTATGGTGAAGGCCCCTCCCGTGCCATCCTCCCTGACGGAAACCTTCTTGGTCTGTGGTGGCTCGGCTCTGGATTTCTTGATCTTGTCGGTTGAGCTCTCTGGCACGTCCTCGACGGTAGTGCAACACTCCAAGGAGGTGTGCTTGCCGGAGTGGGTGCGAGAGGTCTTGTCGGGCTTCTTCTTCCCTCCCGGGCCTTCAGTGGCAGGAGCAAGTGCCTTGATGGCAGCTGCTGCAATTGCTTCCCAGTAGAGTTGGTCGGCACAAATCAGCGTGTCCTTCTTGTCGGAGGGGACGGAGATGATGGTCAACGGCCCGGGCATCTTTAGCATGTTGTAGGCGTAGTGTGATGCCGCCATGAACTTGGCTAGTGCCGGGCGGCGGAGGATCCTGTTGTAGGGCAAAGGGATCTTGGCCACGTCGAAGACGATCCTCTACGTCTTGTAGTTCAACTCTCCTCCAAACTTCACGGGCAGTGTGACCTTCCCCTTCTGCTGGCTCCTCCCCGGATTGACCCCTTGAAACGTGCCCATTTCCTCGAGGTCTCCATCAGGAATTTGCAGCCTTTTGATCACGACGGGCGAGATCAAGTTCAGGCCGGCCCCGCCGTCGACCAACATCTTGTTCACCTTGAGGTTGCGTATCGTTGGTGAGACCAACAATGGCAAACACCCGACCACGGTTGTGCGGTCAGGGTGGTCCTCGGTGTCAAAGATGAGGGGCATGCTGGACCACTTCAGCGGCTTCTAAGCGTCGAACGATGGCTCCGCTGCTGTAATCTCACGCGATCACGGCTTGAGCTGGCGGTGAGAAGTATGCAGCGAGGCGTCACCGTCGACGCACATGGCCTCCGTAGCCTTCTGGAGCTCTTGCTCACCGGGCTCGTCGTCCTCGTCGTGATCATCGTCTTCTTGCTTCTTGTCACGGCCCCGGGCAGGCATCTCTCGCTGGTTGTCCTTGCCGGCGCATCTTCCTTGGCCGCCACGCTTCTTGCCGGATCCCTCGGCACCATCCTGACCTTTCTCCTTGTCCTGCCTCTCATACTCGGCCTTTTGCTTTTCAGCAAGCATCTCGACTTGCCGGCAGTTCTGGAGGTCGTGGCCCTTGGTGCGGTGGATCTTGCAGTACTGCTTGTCGTTGCCCCCTGGCTTGTCGGCAGCTGCTAAAGCCCGGCAGGCGGCACACCCTGCAATCTCCTTGCCGGGGCCGTCCTCCTTGACCTTCTTGGCAGCGCTGGTGTCGTCAGATCCTTCAACGGCAAGTACGGCCCTGCCCTTGCGTTTCATGTTGCGACGCTGGCCCTTCTTCGTCGGGGCGGCGGCGTCTTCGTCGGTAGAGTCGGTTTCCGTGCCGGCATCTTTGCCGGGGTACTTCCTTCCCTCTTCAACCCGGGCGCATCTATCGGCCAGAAAGTAGAGTTTGGCCACATCCTTAACCTTGGTCATCGCCAGCATTTCGCGCTTCTTGCGGTTGCGCATGTTCTGATGGAACACACTGATCACAGCGGCAGGATGAACGTCGGGGATGTTGTACTGCACCCGGCTAAACCTCTAGATGTACTTTCATAGGGTTTCCCCTTCCTTCTGGGGGATGATATGCAGATCGCTGGCCTGGCCATGAGCTTGGTGGCCTCCTGTGAAGGCGCCAACGAACTCATGGCACAGGTCCGACCAAGAAGAAATGGAATCCGCCGGCAAGTGCATCAACCAAGACATAACATTGGGCTTCAGTGCCAGCGGGAAATAATTGGCAAGCACCTTGTCGTCGCGAGCTCCGGCAGCCTGCATCGCGATGGTGTAGATGCTGAGGAACTCGGACGGATGGGTCTTGCCAGTGTACTTATCGCCGACGTCGGGCTTGAACGTGCGGTGGGACGGCCACTGGAACTACCGCAGCTCGCGGGTAAAGAGCGGGCAGCCCACCTCGTAAGGTAGGCCGCCGGAGCCCCCCGGTGCTGGGTGGTCCATAGTGGGTCCCGCCCGCTTGTCCGACTGGTGGCGTGTATCACACCGGTGCTCAATAGTGGTTCGAGCATCTTCGTGAGCTCATTCTCGAAGAACTTGGCGCTGGTCGCGGTGGGTCCGTGGGTCGGATGACGCTATAGAGATGTTATCACAAGCGTCGTCACGACGGGCCGACGCCCGCGACGGCTAGCGAGGAGGAGGAGAGTGCACCGTGACCGCAGCTCCCCCGGTCCTCCCAGCGCTAGCACGTGGTGGCTCGGTGGAGCGCCGGCCCAAGGGTCCCGCTGGTCGCGGATCATCTTTGTTGGCGACGGCGACGAGGCTCCGGATGGTGGCCCTCCACTCATCGAGCTTCTCCGCAGCAGGAGGGAAGTCGAGGAGCAGCTGCGCGCACCAAAGCTTCTGCTGGCGTGGGTGGCGGCGACAGCTGCGTGGACCGTGGCGTGCTTCGACTTCTAACCACGTTAGAAGGAGCTCCGTCACGACCCAGCGGCTGCGCGCCATTTTCTCCAGCACTTCAGCGGGCATGCTGAACTCCTTCCCGCGAGCGACGCACATGGCTCTTCCCACGGCGGTGCCCAGGGTCACCAGCGTGGTGACGCTACTCGTCGCGCACACCATGGGAAGAGCGCGGAATGGTCGCCGGCGTGGGCGTCTTGGAGATTGTTGCGTCGCCCGTGGGTGGCACAACGACACTCCTGGAGGGCCCCGCGCCGCCTGCGGGGGGCCCAACCCCATCTTTAGACTTTGTGATGTGCGGCCCGTCGCCTGGCGTGCGAACGGTGCCGCTCGCCAGGCTTTGACTGCCAGGGCGATGTTGGTGCTCGCGGACCGCAGCTCGGGTTTTGTCCGCGACCAGGCCGCTGCTCGCCCGTACTGGCACGGGCCGTTCGTCCCCCAACGAGCCGATCGTTGTGGCCATCTTCTTCTTGGGAGCCATGGCGATGAAGAACGCTAGGATAATTACTAGACCATATTCTCACAATTGCGCACCCCTGCCTGGCGCGCCAAAGATGTCGGTGGGAAACGACACCTATGGGATCACAAGAATCCCTACTACGGTTGCCGGGGCGCAGGGTTGCAAGAAGAGCAGGATTAGTAATCAACACAAGGATCGTTTACCCAGGTTCGAGCCGCGAGGATGCGTAAAACCCTAGTCCTGTTTTGGTGGATGTATTGAGTGTTCTTGAGCCCTCCAACTACCTACGGTGGCTGAGCCATTCCAGAGAGCCGAATCCTTCTCCATTACGCCATGGGCCTCCTTTTATAGTCGAAAGGGGCTGCCACAGTGGCACACAGGAGGTGGAAAGGCGTACAGTGCTACGAGCTTATCACTCGTATTACAGGACAAGATGCATTTAATGCATCGCTTAGGTGTCCCCTTGCTTTATTGGGGACGGGAACGAGGCCCGTCCCGTCCGCCGCCGCTCCTTCTTGCTTCGACACGCGCCCTGGCCAGCAATGCATGCGGTGCCATGTAGGCAGGCAGGCAACTGAGGTGGCGCGGTTGTAAAGTCTTCGCGAAGATCTGCATGCCACCACACAGGCGCTTGCTGAGTTGGCCTGGAAGCTGCATATTGCCACGCAGGTGCCTGCCCAGTTGGTTGGGCTGGCAACTGCATGTGAACGGCGGTGGAGACTTGGCTGGTGCGGGCCTGGAAGTGGCCCTGCTGGCACCCTTGGTGAGGGCCTTGCCGGGTGGCCCGGCAAGGGCCTCTCCATGGTGTGCTATCATCCTCAGCAAGGATCTTGCCGGGGGTCTTGTGGCTCTCCTCGGCAAGGATCTTGCCGAGGATCGTTGTCTTTTAATCCTCATCTGATCTTGAATATCCCTTGTCTTCACAAAGATCTGCATGCCACCATGGAGGTGCCTCCCGAGCCCTGGCCCAACGTGGTTGATGCTGTTGGAGACCGTGGTCTCAAGGGTGGTGTGCTCCGCTAGTGTTGGACGAGCCGCCCCGGCAAGGGCCTTGCCGGGGGAACCTACTTCGTCCCTCTGCTCTTCTATGGTCTCGGCCTTGGCGTTGCTCTGGCTGCCTTGGGCTTCGGTTTCACCTCGGTTCACCTCCCCTGTTCCGCTTGGTGTGGATGTGGGCGCGGCTCTGACTATCCATGCATAGATAAAGGGGTACAAAGGTGCGGCCCTTATTTTGTACACCGACATCTTGAGAGAAGCCACTAGTGAAACCTATGCCCCCCGGGTCTATTTTACATCATATTAGTTTCCCGTTAACTTACCAATTTCTTTCACCGTTTATTTTGCAATCTTTACTTTCCAATCTATACAACAAAAATACAAAAAATATTTATCTTATTATCTTTGTTAGACCTCACTTTTGCGAGTGACCGTGAAGGGATTGGCAACCCCTTTATCGCATTGGTTGCAAGGTTCTGGTTGTTTGTGCAGGTACTAGGTGGCTTGCGTGTAATCTCCTACTGGATTGATACCTTGGTTCTCAAAAACTGAGGGAAATACTTACGCTACTTTGCTGCATCACCCTTTCCTCTTCAAGGGAAAACCAACACATGCTCAAGAGGTAGCAGAGACCAAAAGGTCGAACGTGAATCATATAGTAGATATGATCAACATAGAGATGTCCACCATTGATGACTACTCCATCTCACGTGATGATCGGACATGGTTTAGTTGATTTGATCACGTATCACTTATATGACTTGAGGGATGTCTATCTAAGTGGGAGTTCTTAAGTAATTTGATTAATTGAGCTTAATTTATCATGAACTTATTCGTGATAGTATTTGCATATCTATGTTGTAGATCAATAGCTCGCGTACAGATCTCATGTTTTATTTTTGATATGTTCCTAGAGAAAACTAAGTTGAAAGATGGTAGTAGCAATGATGCGGACTGGGTTCGTGATCTGAGGATTATCCTCATTGCTGCACAGAAGAATTATGTCCTTGATGCACCACTAGGTGACGAACCTGTTGCAGGAGCAGATGCAGACGTTATGAACATTTTGCAAGCTCGGTATGATGACTACTTGATAGTTTAGTGCACCATGCTTTACGGCTTAGAACAGGGACTTCAAAAACGTTTTGAAACGCCACAGAGCATATGAGATGTTTCAAGAGTTGAAATTGGTATTTCAGACTTATGCCCGTGTCAAGAGGTATGAAACCTCTGACAAGTAGTTTGCCTACAAGATGGAGGAGAATAGCTCAGCCAGTGAGCATGTACTCAGAATGTCTGGGTACTACAATTGCTTGAATCAAGCGGGAGTTGATCTTCCAGATAAGATAGTGATTGACTGAATTCTCTAGTCACTATCACAAAGCTACTAGAACTTTGTGATGAACTATAATTTGCAAGGGATGATGAAAATGATTCCCGAGCTCTTCGCAATGCTGAAATCAGCGAAGGTAGAAATCAAGAAAGAGCATCCAGTGTTGATGATTAACAAGACCACTAGTTTCAAGAAAAAGGGCCAGGGAAAGAAAGGGAACTTCAAGAAGAATGGAAAGCAAGTTGCCACTCCCATGAAGAAGCCCAAAGCTAGACCCAAGCCTGAAACTGAGTGCTTCTACTGCAAAGGAAATGGTCACTGGAAGTGGAACTGCCCTAGATACTTGGCGGATAAGAAGGATGGCAAAGTGAACAAAGGTATATCTGATATACATGTTATTGATGTGTACTTTACTAGTGTTCATAGTAACCCCTGGGTATTTGATACCGATTCAGTTGCTAGGATTAGTAACTCAAAACAGGAGTTGCAAAATGAACAGAGACTAGTTAAGGACAGGGTGGTGATCTGTGTTGGAAGTGATTCCAAGGTTGATAAGATCACCATCGCACACTCCCTCTAGCTTAGGGATTAGTGTTGAACCTAAATAAATGTTATTTTGTGTTTGCGTTGAGCATAAATATGATTTGATCATGTTTATTGCAATATGGTTATTCATTTAAGTCAGAGAATAATTGTTGTTCTATTTACATGAATAAAACCTTCTATGGTCATACACCCAATGTGAATGGTTTACTGAATCTCGATCGCAATGATACACATATTCATAATATTTATGCCAAAAGATGCAAAGTTGATAATGATAGTGCAACATATTTGTGGCACTACCGTTTAGGTCATATTGGTGTAAAGCGCATGAAGAAACTCCATGCGGATGGACTTTGGAATCACTTGATTATGAATCATTTGATGCTTGCAAACCATGCCTCATGGGCAAGATGACTAACACTCCTTTCTCCAGAACAATGGAGCGAGCCACAGACTTATTGGAAATAATACATACCGATATATGCGGTCCGGTGAGTGCTGAGGCTCGCGGCGGGTATCATTATTTCCTAACCTTCATAGATGATTTAAGTAGATATGGGTATATCTACTTAATGAAACACAAGTCTGAAACATTTGGAAACTTCAAAGAATTTCAGAGTGAAGTGGAGAATCATTGTAACAAGAAAATAAAGTTTCTACGATCTGATCGCGGAGGTGAATATTAGAGTTACGAGTTTGGCCTTCATTTAAAAGAAAGTGGAATAGTTTCACAACTCACGCCACCTGGAACACCACAGCGTAATGGTGTGTCCGAACGTCGTAACCGTACTTTATTAGATATGGTGCGATCTATGATGTCTCTTACCGATTTACAACTATCGTTTTGGGGTTATGCATTAGAGACAGCTGCATTCACATTAAATAGGGCACCATCTAAATCCGTTGAGACGACACCGTATGAACTATGGTTTGGCAAGAAACCTAGGCTGTCATTTCTTAAAGTTCGGGGTTGCGATGCTTAGGTGAAAAAGCTTCAGCCTGATAAGCTCGAAGCCAAATCGGAGAAGTGTGTCTTCATAGGATACCCAAAATAAATTGTTGGGTACACCTTCTATCACAGATCCGAAGGCAAGATCTTTGTTGCTAAGACTAGATCCTTTCTAGAGAAGGAGTTTCTCTCGAAAGAAGTCAGTGGGAGGAAAGTAGAACTTGATGAGGTAATTGTACCTTCTCTCGAATAGGAAAGTAGGTCATCATAGAAAACCGTTCCCGTGATGCCTACACCAACAAGAGAGGAAGCTAATGATAATGATCATGATACTTCAGACCAAGTTACTACCGAACCTCGTAGGTCAACCAGAGCATGTTCTGCACCAGAGTGGTACAGTAATCCTGTTCTGGAAGTCATGTTACTAGACCATGATGAGCCTACGAACTATGAGGAGGCGATGATGAGCCCAGATTCCGCAAAATGTCTTGAGGCGATGAAATCTGAGGTAGGATCCACGTATGAGAACAAAGTATGGACTTTGTTTGACTTGCGCGATGATCGGCAAGCCATAGAGAATAAATGGGTCTTCAAGAGGAAGACGAACGCTTATAGTAGTGTTACTATCTATAAAGCTAGACTTGTTGAAAAAGGTTTTTGACAAGTTCAAGGTATTGACTATGATGAGATTTTCTCACTCGTTGCGATGCTTAAGTCTGTCCGAATCATGTTAGCAATTGCCACATTTTATGAAATCTGGCAAATGGATGTCAAAACTGCATTCCTTAATGGATTTCTTAAAGAAGAGTTGTATATGATGCAACTAGAAGGTTTTGTCGATCCTAAAGGTGCTAAAAAAGTGTGCAAACTCCAGCGATCCATCTATGGACTGGTGCAAGCATCTCGGAGTTGGAATATATGCTTTGGTAAGGCGACAGTAGCCTCACACCGCAGCAGAAGCAGTCAACCCACGTACTCCCCTTTGCGTGGGCATCCACTGGCGCATCTTCCCCAGCTCTGCTTCGTCCCCTTCCTAGGCCTCGCCGTCGTCCACCGCCCTCATGCTCTCGGTGCGGCTTGGTCAATGTGGTCAACGAACGACTTCCATCAGAAGAGTATTGTACGTGGAGAGGCTGACAGTTGGGTCCACGACCGCAGCAAGGAAGTGCCTCCTTATGACGCGCAAAATAATTATTCCTCCACCTGACAGCGGGGACCCACCGGACGGGCCACCATATTTCACGAAAAAATAGTTTCCCCCTGAATGCTGGGATCCATCTATGGACTGGTGCAAGCATCTCGGAGTTGGAATATATGCTTTGATAATGTGATCAAAGCATATGGTTTTATACATACTTGTGGTGAAGCCTGTATTTACAAGAAAGTGAGTGGGAGCACTACAACCTTTCTGGTAAGTATATGTGAATGACATATTGTTGATCGGAAATGATGTAGAATTTTCTGGAAAGCATAAAGGAGTGTTTGAAAGGAGTTTTTCAAAGAAAGACCTCAGTGAGGCTGCTTACATATTGGGCATCAAGATCTATAGAGATAGATTAAGACGCTTGATAAGACTTTCGATGAGTACATACCCTGATAATATTTTGAAGGAGTTCAAAAAGGATCAGACAAAGAATGAGTTCTTGCCTGAGTTGTAAGGTATGAAGTTGAGTAAGACTCAAAACCCGACCA
This sequence comes from Aegilops umbellulata, assembly GCA_032464435.1. Classification (NCBI taxonomy): domain Eukaryota; kingdom Viridiplantae; phylum Streptophyta; class Magnoliopsida; order Poales; family Poaceae; genus Aegilops; species Aegilops umbellulata. The sequence continues at coordinate 384,077,700 of CP136056.1, read as the reverse complement.
TGGCAGAAGACAGAGAGAGAATGAAAGTCATTCCCTATGCCTCAGCCATAGGTTCTATAAAGTATGCCATGTTGTATACCAGACCTATTGTGTACCTTGCCATGAGTTTGGCAAAGGGGTACAATAGTGATCCATGAGTAGATCACTGGACATCGGTCAAAATTATCCTTAGAAGACTAAGGAGATATTTCCCGGTTATGGAGGTGATAAAGAGTTCATCATAAAGAGTTACATCGATGCAAGCTTTGACACCGATCTGGATGACTCCGAGTCTCAATATGGATACATATTGAAAGTGGGAGCAATTAGCTAGAGTAGTTATGTGCAGAGCATTGTAGACATAGAATTTTGCAAAATACATACGGATCTGAATGTGGCAGACCCGTTGTCTCACAAGCAAAATGTGATCACACCTTAGTACTCTTTGGGTATTAATCACATAGCGATATGAACTAGATTATTGACTCTAGTAAACCCTTTGGGTGTTGATCACATGGCGATGCGAACTATGGGTGTTAATCACGTAAAGATGTGAACTATTAGTGTTAAATCACATGGCGATGTGAACTAGATTATTGACTCTAGTACAAGTGGAGGCTGAAGGAAATATGCCCTAGAGGCAATAATAAATTTGTTATTTTATATTTCCTTATATCATGATAAATGTTTATTATTCATGCTAGAATTGTATCAACCAGAAACTTGATACATGCGTGGATACATAGACAAAACACAGTGTCCCTAGTAAGCCTCTACTAGACTAGCTCGTTAATCAAAGATGGTTATGTTTCCTAACCATAGACATGTGTTGTCATTTGATGAACGGGATCACATCATTAGGAGAATGATGTGATGGATAATACCCATCCGTTAGCTTAGCATAATGATCGTTAAGTTTTATTGCTATTGCTTTCTTCATGACTTATACATATTCCTTTGACTATGAGATAATGCAACTCCCGGCTACCGGAGGAATACCTTGTGTGCTATCAAACGTCACAACGTAACTGGGTGATTATAAAGATGCTCTACAGGTATCTCCGATGGTATTTGTTGGGTTTGCATAGATCGAGATTAGGATTTATCACTCCGACCATTGGAGAGGTATCTCTAGGCCCTCTCGGTAATGCACATCATAATAACCCTTGCAAGCAATGTAACTAATGAGTTAGTTACGAGATGATGCATTACGGAACGAGTAAAGAGACTTGCCGGTAACGAAATTGAACTAGGTATGAAGATACTGACGATCGAATCTCGGGCAAGTAACATACCAATGACAAAGGGAATAATGTATGTTGTCATAACGGTTCGAACGATAAAGATCTCTGTAGAATATGTGGGAGCCAATATGAACATACAGGTTCCGCTAATGGTTATTGACCGGAGAGGTGTCTCGGTCATGTCCACATAGTTCTCGAACCCGTAGGGTCCGCACGCTTAACGTTCGATGATGATTTGTATTATGAGTTATGTGATTTGGTGACCGAATGTTGTTCAGAGTTCCAGATGAGATCAAGGACATGACAAGGAGTCTCGAAATGGTCGAGAGGCAAAGATTCATATATAGGACGATAGTATTCGGACACCGGAAGTGTTCTGGGGTTACCGAGTACATATCGGGTCACCGGAAGGGGTTCCGGGCTACCCCCGGCAAACTATATGGGCCTTATGGGCCAAGAGGGGAACACACCAGCCACAAAGGGGATGGTGCGCCCCCCTATATGGGTTGGCCAAATTGGAGAAGGAAAGGGGAAGGAGGAAAGGAAAAAGGGAATAGGATTCCCCCTTCCCCCTCTTCCCTTCCTACTCAGAACAGGAATAGGAAAGGGGGAGGCCGAATTGGGAGGTGCCCAAGTAGGATTCCTCCTACTTGGGGCGCCCCCTTGGCTGCCTCTCCTCCCCTCCAACCTATATATATGAGGGGGGCACCGCTAGAACACACAACAAATATTGTTAGCCGTGTGCGACGCCTCCCTCCACAATTTACGCCTCCGGTCATATTCACGCAGTGCTTAGACGAAGCCCTGCGTGGATCACTTCACCATCACCATCACCACGCCTTCGTGTTGACAGAACTCTCCTTCGACACTTTGCTGGATCAAGAGTTCGAGGGACGTCATCGAGCTGAATGTGTGCATAACTCAGAGGTGCCATACGTTCGATGCTTGATCGGTCGGAACGAGAAGAAGTTTGACTACATCAACCGCGTTGTCAAACACTTCCGCTTTCGGTTTACGAGGGTACATGGACACACTCTCCCCCTCTCGTTGGTATGCATCTCCTAGATAGATCTTGCGTGAGTGTAGGGATTTTTCTGAAATTGCATGCTACGTTCCCCAACAGGGCGGGGGTGCAGGAACGGGGCTGAAGAGAGGAAGATGGTAGGCAGATGCATAGGGCATGTTCAGACGATCCCTAATCCGTCCCATATGTGGGATGGGTTTGAGAGGTGTTGGATTGCGCGGACATTTGGGTTGATTTTGGGGTTGGTCCATTAGGTGGCATTTATTGGTCCGAGCGGTGTCTGGGCTGTCAGCCCGGACATATGAGGGCAGAGTATGGAGCGGTTGGAAATGCTCTCACCACATTCATAATAATAACAAGAAACATCATTATGCCAAAATATGGTGAATTGTGCTACCAATGCAAAATCTTCCGCAGTGTTTCTATTTTTGGAGAGTGCCTTCTACCATATATCTGACGAAGGGTTGCAAAGTGTCACCCGATCCACTAGTCTTCATATTCAAAATTAAAGAAAATTTATTCTTACTAGATGGCAGTGGCTTTAGTATAATTTGTATTGTCTTATCTCGCAAACCTTTGCATGACACCGCGTTGCATCCCTGTTATGGAATTGATTTATGTGAATTTTTGAATGTTTGCATCTATGCAAATTCGGTTGGTCAAACAGATCAAGCGTTCGCCTTAGTGTCCCCATATCTCCATGAATTATGACAAGCTAGATTGCGCAACATAATGTTATATACGATACCTTGTGCGTTGTTGTGGCATTCTTGTTAAAAGTGCATAGATAAGTGTTAATAAAAATCAAAATAATGTAGGAATATTTTGTATGACAAAGGTACTATGTATGCATGAGGTAATGAGATGACATTCTTTGCATTGATAAAGTAATGCTGGAACATAACTTATGACTAGATGCATGACTTGGTGATGTGGCATTGTTGAATATAGAGGAAAATAAGATAGTGGGTTGAGCCTATTTATGAATAGAAGCGAATTTTTGCATCTAAGAAGATTCGATTGGTAGGTCGGATCAATAGTGCGACTCACTGTCCCCGTATCTCCATGAGTTATGACAAGTTGGATTGCACAACATAATGTACTAGACGATACATTGTGTGTTGTTGCATGATTCTTGTTTAAAAACATGTGTAAATAAGTGTTAACAAAACTAGAATTAATATAAGAGTATTTTGCATGACCAAGTTACTAAAATGGACATGCATGCATGAGTTAATGAGATGACATTCTTTGCACGAATAAATTAATTTAAAGCATAAATTATGACTACATGCATGACTTGGTGATATGTCATTGTTGCATCTAGAGGAAAATTAGATCGTTGGTTGCGAACAATTTAGGAATAGAGGATGAGATTTTTCTTTAAAAAAGAGTGGTGAGGTTCCCTTTAATTTTGGTCGTTGTTGTTGTTTTGCTTGCGTTGAATTGTTGAATCATGGTTTATTTTGGTTTATATTGGATTATTGAATTGATTCGTGCGCTATGATCTATACACATGTGTTTGCATGCAAATGAGGGTATGAATATAAGGGGTGTGGTTGCCCAAGCGGACAAATGAGGGTCGGGCCAACGCTGTTGGGGAGTCGGCTCCAAAATTGACATGTACTAATTAGTTAAAAAGAAAATGCATGTGACAATTCAGAATTTGCCTCCTATCTTCGCCAATGTCATGATTGGGTCACAAGGGTTTGCCAGGACACAACATTTTCCTATTAGTATGTGTTAGGGCGAACATTGGCACCCACATTGTACCAATTTCCTGTCTCTACCACTGCCTCTAGAGCTTCAAGGGTTGCCTCTATACATTTTAAGTTTTTGTCTAGCTGCCTCTATAACTAGAGGCACCTCTTACGTTAAAGGTTGTCTCCAGCTTGCACCAACAAATAAATAAAGCAGGGTCCAGATATCCGGCGAACGGCGGGATTTTTAGTTATGGCAATAAGAATGTTTTTCATGTCAAAGTTGTATTCATCGAGGATGGCAAGTATAGTTGATGAGCATGACAAAATTTGCCTTGGTTTACTTTTTGCTAAGAAATTATTGTGCTTGCAAACTAAATTTGTCATTCTCACGTCAATATAAATTTCCATGAAAAACATTTGATTTATCATGTCTAAAAATTGAAGATTCCAGTAGCTTTCAAGATGGACCCAACTACAATAGAAAAGTATTATTTCCAACCAATAGTTTAGCAAAATAAGGCACATGAGGGAGGCGAGGGGTAGGGCAGAAGGGTGAACTATTGGCTGCAAATAATACTTGTCTACTATAGTTGGGTCTGAGGGAGTCCTGGATTAAGGGGTCCACGGGCGTCCATACTATGTAACATGGGTCGGACTAATGGGCTATGAAGATACAAGACATAAGACTTCTTCCCGTGTCCGGATGGGACTCTCCTTTGCGTGGATGGCAAGCTTGGCGTTCGGATATGTAGATTCCTTCCTTTGTAAACCGACTTTGTACGACCCTAGGCCCCTCCAGTGTCTATATAAACCGGAGGGTTTAGTCCGTAGAGGCAATCACAATCATTCAGGCTAGACATCTAGGGTTTAGCTATTACGATCTCGTGGTAGATCGACTCTTGTAATCCTCATATTCATCAAGATCAATCAAGCAGGAAGTAGGATATTACCTCCATCGAGAGGGCCTGAACCTGGGTAAACACCGTGTCCCCCGTCTCCTGTTACCATCAACCCTAGACGCACAATTCGGGACCCCCTACCCGAGATCCGCTGGTTTTGACACCGACATTGGTGCTTTCATTGAGAGTTCCACTGTGACGTCGAAGACAGGATTGATGGTTCGCCTTGTTATCAAGGACGGTATCACCTCCGGAGGAGCCCTGGCCTTAGGCCAAACCCTCTGGCTGTGCGGCTTCACCATGACCGCCCGCTCGGCTGTCAAGCCAATGATGACTTCTCAGGTCATCGAAAATCGTCTCCGTGTCGACTCTGAATACTCCAAACAGATGGATCCGGCGGAGTTATCGTCTTTAAATGAACTCCTGGATCGCATCGCCACCATGGGGGTCGCTATAGACTATGATCAGATTGGGCTTAAACCCGATCAGAGAGAAATTAAATCTCCGCCGATCACCCATCAGACAGCGGTCGTGGAGGAGCAAAGCAACAATTCTTCCCCTATGTTGAAGACAAGTTGTGTTCGGATTTCCGAGCTCGAGGAGCCGAATACCTGTCTGCGGGATGACACTCCCGGTCCTCCGAACCTAGAATCGGGTCTCGGGTCTGGAAATTCACATAACACCCCGGAGCCCGAAGTTTTAAGATCGGGAGTTCTTCAAACTCCGGATTCCAAATTGGGTCAGGGTTCGAATTTAAAGCCACCCACCCACCACAAGCAATATTCGCCAAGCAATTCCGGTCCTCCGGATATATGCGACCTCATGTACGTACGACAGCAATCTCAGGAAACAGTCCATCACTTTTGGGCCAGATTCCTCCTTGTCAAAAACAAGATTACAGATTGCCGCGACGAGGCGTGATTTCAGTATTCTGCAATAATTGAACGGATGAAGGAATCCTCAATGCCATCAACCGTCTTCGCGTATTACACTTCGCTGGCCTGGCAACCATAGTACAGAAGTACTGCGCAACGGAAAGCGCTTGGAAAACTCAAACAACTCGCTGGGAACCCCAGGTTTCCACTCAACCCCTTGGGTGGGCGAAAAGGGTGAACCCTCGAGTGGCACCCGACCCCATATTGAAGAAAACTAAGCCCATTACGGGACATGGAACCGTTCTGGAGGGATGGCTCGATAAGCCATGCAAAATACACACGACGCCGGACACCGAATCAACCCACAGCCTTAGAGCATGTTGGATACTCCGGCAAGTGGCCAAGAGCGGCGAGGATATCCTCACCAAAGACACCCCCGAGCACGGCAACCTCATAGTACTGACGGTCTTCGAGACTTTCGCTTCAAACAATCGGTGCAATAGGGCACTCCGTGACCTCGCCGAAGTCTGCCAAGTCGCAGCAATAAACCCCTGGAACGACACGGTCGTAACTTTTAATGCCAGTGACGAACCAAGAATCCGGTCAGTCCGGGCACCAGCCGCCTTGGTCCTCAATCCAATTGTGGATGGCTTTTGGCTCACTAAAGTGCTCATGGACGGCGGCAGCGGGCTATACCTCATCTACGAGGACACAATCAATAAAATGGAAATAGACAGGAGCCGCATCAAGCAAAGTAATACGACCTTCCGAGGAATCATTCCTAGCCGGGAGGCGCGGTGCGCAGGGAAAATCACACTTGACGTGGTATTCGGCACGCCGGAGAACTACCAGTCCGAAGAAATAACCTTCCAAGTGGCCCCTATCAACAGTGGATATCATGCCCTGTTGGGGCAAGATGCGTTCACACGCTTTCAAGCCATACCTCACTACGGGTATATGAAGCTCAAGATGCCCGGGCCCAACGGTATTATCACTCTCGCCAGTGATCCGGACATAGCCCTCTGCACCGAAAACAAAACCGCATCCCTGGCCCTCGAGGCACTGTCTGAGGCCCTCGCGGCCGAAGAGTTAACCGCACTACGCTCCATGGTGGATAGGGACGACCCAAATCCACCTCCTTCAAACCAGCAGACGAAATAGTCAAATTTCAAGTCCACCCGACGGACCCTAAGAAAACAGCTTCCATCGGGGCACAACTGGACCCAGCGGTCGATGTCGCACTATGAGCGTTCCTGCGTGAGAACTGGGACATATTTTCCTGGCACCCTTCTGATATGCCAGGAATCCCACGCAGGTTGGCCGAACACAGCCTCAATATATTGAAGGGGTATAAGCCGGTGAAGCAAACACTGCGGCGCTTTTCCAAACCCAAACGACAAGCTATGGGGGAGGAGCTAGCCAAGTTAATCGAGGCCGGATTCATCAGAGAAATAAAACACCCGTACTGGCTAGCAAATCCGGTGATGGTACCGAAGAAGGATAAATCTTGGTGCATGTGCATCGATTTCAAAGACCTCAACAAGGCCTGCCCTAAGGATCCCTTCCCCCTCCCCCGCATTGATCAGATTATTGATGCTACTGCAGGACACGACTCACTGTGTTTCCTCGACGCATACTCTAGATACCATCAAATCAAAATGAAGGAATCCGATCAAGCCGCAACGAAATTCATTAGCCCATACGGGCCTTTCTGCTTCAACACTATGCCCTTTGGGCTTAAAAACGCCGGCGCTACCTACCAACGCATGATTCAAACATGCTTGGAGAAACAAATCGGTAAGACAATTGAAGCATATGTGGATGGCATAGTCATCAAGACTAGGCACATCGAGTCACTAATAGACGACATGCGTCTCACATTCGACAGCCTCTGTACATATGACATCAAGCTCAATCCGGAAAAGTGTGTTTTCGGCGTTCCCACTGGAAAACTGTCGGGCTTCATCATTTCCAATAGAGGAATTGAGGCAAATCTAGCCAAAATCCAAGCTTTGTCACAATTGGCTACACCAACAGACCTTAAACAGGTCCAAAAGCTATCCAGATGCGTAGCAGCTTTAAGCCGCTTTATCTCCAGACTAGGAGAAAAGGCATTGCCACTTTATTGCCTTCTCCAACGCACCGACCACTTCGAGTGGACGGATGTGGCAACAACCGAACTGGAAGAAATAAAGGCTCTTTTAGCGAGCAACTAAATCCTGGCCGCACAAAACGTCGGCGAATCAATGTTATAATACATATCTGCAGCTCACCAGGTGGTGAGCGCGGTCCTCGTCGTTGAGCGAGAGGAGGATGGACACAAATTCCCACTTCATAAACAGGTATACTACGTATCCACCGTCCTCACACCATGCAAATACCGGTACCCTCATTACCAAAAGATAGCATATGCGGTCTTCATGGCATCCCGGAAGCTACGTCACTACTTCCAGGAGTGCTCGATCACGGTGGCTTTCGAAGTACCACTCAGTGGCATAATAAACAACCGCGATGCTATGGGCCGGATTGCTAAGTGGGCCATTGAGCTCCTGCCGTTCGATATAACATACAAACCATGCTAGGCCATTAAATCCCAAGTATTGGCCGACTTAGTCACCGAATGGATAGAGGCCGAACTCCGTAAAGAGTATGGCACATATTCCAACTGGGTCATGTACTTTGATGGCTCTAAAATGCTGGCCAGTTTAGGAGTAGGTGTCGTTTTAACATCCCCCACTGGAGACACAGTCTAGTACGTACTCCAAATATTATAAACAAACTCCAACAATGCAGCCGAATACGGGGCCTTATTGCACGGTCTTCGGATGGCTACATTCATGGGCATTCAACGCCTGGAGCTGCGCTGGGATTCAAATCTCGCAATGTCCCAAATAAATGGAGACTTTGACGCCAAAGATCCGAAGATGGTGGCCTATCGTAACGTCGTACTCAAAATATCAGCTGTGTTCGAGGGACTCGAGTTTCATCATGTGGCTTGGGAAAGTAATCAAGCGGGGGATGTCCTTGCTCGCATGGGCACCAAGCGTGACCCCTTACCACCTAACATCTTTATGGAAAGGCTCTTCAAGCCATCCGTGGTGTGGCAGGGTGAGAGCAGCAACACCAGTCCGGACCCGATCACACCCCCTGAATCCGAACGCAATAACGATATCATCGGGGGCTCAGCCACCGAGATAACGTCATCGGCCCATCTAATAATGGCAGTAATTGCCCCATGGACCGAACCCTTCTTGGCCTACCTTAATAGGCGAGAGCTTCCTGAGGACCAAAATGAGGCTCGTTGCATCGTTCGGCGCTCGAAAGCCTACAAGGTCCATGACGGAGAGCTCTACAAGAAAAGTGCTACTGGAGTCCTTCAAAGGTGTATCTCCAAAGAAGAGGGATGGCAGCTCCTGGCCGAAATCCATGCTGGTCTCGGCGGTCACCACGCCGCAGCTTAAGCCCTTGTAAGTAAGGCCTTCCGTACAGGCTTCTTTTGGTCGACGGCCCGGGCAGATGCACAGGACCTGGTCCAACGTTGTGTTGGATGCCAGCTCTTCGCCAACCAAAGTCATATGCCGCCTACTACTCTACAAACAATCCACATTACTTGGCCTTTCATAGTCAGGGGGCTTGATATGATTGGACCCCTTAAAGGAGGAAGCCATTAGAAAAAATATCTGCTAGTCATGGTAGATAAATTCACCAAGTGGATAGAGGCCAAACCAATGAAAACGGCCGAAGCCGGACCGGTGACCGACTTTATATCCGGTGTCATGCTCCGTTATGGTGTCCCACGCAGCATCATCACCGATAATGGCTCCAATTTCACAGCCGACAAAGTGAAAACCTGGTGTGATAAATTGGGCATTAAACTCGATTACGCCTCGGTCTATCACCCACAAACAAACGGTCAAGTCGAATGAGCTAATGGTCTTATTATGAGCGGCATTAAGCCTAGACTAGTGCGGCCGTTGAAAGAATCAGACAAGCACTGGGTTGAGGAGCTTGAATCCGTACTCTGGGGGCTGCAGACCACGCCCAATCGCACTACCGGATACACACCATTCTTTATGGTGTATGGCGCAGAGGCCGTTTTGCCCTGCGACATTATTCATGACTCACCTCGAGTGCACATGTATGAAGAGAGAGAAGCCGAGTTGGACTCTTTGTTCGTTTTCTTCTCCCTTTGTCTCTGTTTTTTCCTCTCTTCAATTTTTTCTAGCATTAAGCTCTTGTGCGGCTAAACCGCGCAACTATGACGTACATATCCTTAAATGTATACGCCCATAATGCCTGGGTGCTTCTTTTACAGAAGCTTATTATTATTATTTTCCGAGCATCAAGCTCCACACATATGTGTCCTTTCCTCATATGTACCTTTTCTTCGCTATTATATGCATCGTTATGACTTAAGTTTTTGCCAAGTTGGGTTGCCTGGCTCCTGTGCTTATGCCCTACATTTCCGTTTGTTCGACTAGGGCATAAAGGGAGCACCTCTGTGATTGTTACAGCCGGGTCATCCGGACATGTACCTCAGACTTGGTGAAGCCGAAAGCTAGCATTCTTAAGGGAATATTCGGTCGGCGGACTAAATATGTTTTACACTCATTACACTATGAACCCCCGGATGTTACGTACACTGCGACTTTTCGACCACAGTTCGGACATGCATACTAACGCATGTTCACCCAGGGAAAGGAACCCTTAACGGAACTATTCTCCCTGGAATATGTTTCTTACAATCAACATGTAATATAACATAGCTAGCTGGATACAACTTGTCTGTTTAAGCAACTATGACCCCTACACCTGGTTTCCACGCATACCCCGGTCTGTATTGCCGCTCTGGTATTCGGAAACACTCCGCACCTTCGGGTCCAGAGGTTGAAGAGAAAAGGTCTGCCATGAGAATTGTTTTACAATCCGGCTAGGGACAAATTTGTCAATCGAAGTACATAATCACTTGGACTCAAAAACTTCTTCCTCTATGCCGTCTAACAAGCTGTCTAGCTTACAATCCTGTTAGGAAAATTTGGCGGCTATCTTCACTTGGTCATATACCCGACTAACTGGAATTCCTTTTCCATCTGACCCCCGAGGGCCGACCCAGTCCATATGATTTGGATCAAGCTTGGTGTACCGTGTTTTTACCATAGCCCAGGCCTCTCGCGCACCTTCTCGGCAGGTCGATAACTTCCATAATCGGAAGCACCGCCGAGCTCCTTGGAATAGCTTCACAAGCTCCTCCATACTCCCTGGAGGAGAAGCGGATGGCCACAAAACTTTGGCAACGCTCCGCATTGCTTGCCGAGCTGGCTCGTGCAGTTGGAATAGCTCTTGCAGCAGGTCGCCTTGAGAGCTGGACATTTCTTCTTCAGGACGGCCAGTCAGCATACCTGCAGACATAAATCTGTTAGATCATTTCTTCGCTGAATTACATGAAGGTAAGTTCAAAGGCATACTGAATATGCCGCCTCGTAGCCTCCTATTCTCCTTGACGGCGTCAGCTAGCTGGGCTTGCACATCTTTTAGTTCTTCGCCCAGCAGGGCATTGGAATCCTGTAGTTTGTTCTTTTCATCCCTGACCCGTGTCAGCACACGTTCGCCTGCGGACAGTTGCCTTTTGGCATCTTGTTCACCCGTCTGTGCGACTTTCAGTTCCTCTTTCAGTTGATCTGCTGACCCTGTCATCGGAAACACAACAGTATTAACATTAATGGTACATGATTATGTTTCTTCCGAATGGAGGGTAACATTACCAGGCGGTGCCTCCTCGGACTTCTTCAGTTCGGCGGTAGCAACAGCTAGCTGAGTCCGGCACTCTTCCAGGTCATTAGACAGCATGTTGTTCTTCTCTGCGAGTACCTGATTATACAATGATCCTTGAATCAGTTGTTTCAACTGTTTCAAGTCTCGGGGGCTACTGGTACATGATTACCGGATCTGTAGAATGCATACTTACCCGCTTATCTTTCAAATACTGGCTAGTGGCTCTGGTAAGCCCATCCCCAGCAGCTCGGATGTACGCATCAGCCGAGCTGAAGGCGTCGAACGCCTCTTTAGCAAATCCGGGGTCGCGGAGTGCGGCCCTCCGGCGCCGATGGTTCATGGCGCTCTCCACTTCAGAGTTCGTGACGGATACATTATCTGAATCCTCTGAAAGAGGACAATCCGTCGTCGCTCCCATGTCAGCCCCCGCCCTAGAGGCAGTGTCTGGAACCTGACTGGTGGAGGCGTGACCGGCAGGATCCCCAGACATAGTCCGGCGCACGCACTTCCTGATAAGACACAGGGACAGTGTCACGGTTTGATGTGACTGCCATGGGGCATATTTGAAAAGTCATACCTCTTTGATGAAGGCTCAGCCGTATTTTCATTTGCCTTCCTCTTCGAAGGCTTGCCCAGCGCGGGCGCCGCTCTCTTGTGAGTCGCCTCTAGTGCAGCATAGCACGCCGAGCGCCTCCCCTTTGGAGCACGAGACAGTGCGGTGGGTGAGGCAGAATGAGGAAGCTCTTTCAGAGGAGATGTCTCCTGATTACTTACATGTGAGGCAGGAAGGAGGCCGGGATAGTCGGCCATGATGGCCACTTCTGTTCCATCGTAGCTTGCCTGGTAGAATACTCCCTCCTCAAGCTCTACAAATATGTCCGAATCCTCTTCGAATCTAGGTTCAAGATCCCGGTTATGCTCCTCCAGCTGCGGAGTGGGGCTATAGATCCCCGCAGTGACCTTTCGGCATTCCTGTTACAAAGGGATGGATTAGTGCCAATTAAAAGTGACTCAGGGAGAGGATTGAATAAAGTAGGGGGATTAAAACTCACCCGGCTCGGACGATTGTACAGGGAAAATCCCTCTTGGCGCTTAAGACGAGTGAACTCCTCTTTCTCTCCTTTATACAGATCGGCCAATATTGCGGCCAGGGCGGTGAGGGAATCCGAACCTTTCGTCCGCAGCGTGAGGCGTCATCTTCCCCATTGTACTGCCACATAGGGAGCCCCCTGGATTGGAGCGGCTGAACCCCTCGCGCTATGGAAGTGGCCACTACCTCAACTATTGATAGTCTGGACTAGGCGAGTGTCCTTGTCTTGCCCATTAATTGACGGACTTCCGCGCTATATTCCTCCTCGAGACTCCGAGGGCGCCAGCTGTGGCGTTTCTTCAATGGAGCGCTTGAAAATCCGGGAAGACCCGTTCGGACTGGGTCAGGGAGAGCGACGTCCTCAATATAGAACCATTCTGAGAGCCACTCTTCGGGCGCCTTCTTCGACGTGTCGAATAGGTATCCGGTCCCGGCTATGCGCCATACCTCGGCGCCGCCGACCTCGAATACCGATCCCTTTTGGGTACGAGGGACGAGGCAGAAAAGTTTCCTCCATAGATCAAAGTGGGCCTCGCAGCCCAAAAATAGCTCGCAAAGAGCAACGAAGGCCGCGATATGCAGAATGGAGGCCGAAGTAAAGTTGTGCAGTTGGAGGCCGTAATACTCCAGGAGTCCTCGGAGGAAAGGGTGGATTGGAAACCCGACGCCTCTTAACAAGTATGAAATGAAGCACACTCGCTCCCCCCTAGTTGGATTGGGGAAATTCTCCGCCTGAACTTCGCCATTGAAGGAGGTCAATCCTGCTCGAACAGGGACTAGATCTGTGGGGGAAGAAATCCCTGCGTTTGAAGCTTAACCAGCTGATCGTGGGATATGGAGCATCTCTCCAAATCGCCTTTTTCGAAGCCGTGGGGGCGAGAGGAAGAACTGGGAACGCTAGCCATGTTGGAATGGTTTCTCCTAGCAAGCTCTAAGGATTTTCCGCTTGGTGTGGAATGAGATCTGAGATCCAATCTCTTTAAATAGATGTCGTTCTTACATGGCCGGGGTATTATGTGCAAAAAATAATCTGACCTCTCGTATTCGCTCGACACGTGGAAGTAGAAGCAATGGAGGTGCAGAAGCCAAAGGGTGTGACATTAAAACACAAACCGAGTACAACCTTTCGGGTCAGGTATTCCGAAGTAATCGGAGAAGGAACCCACCTTGCAATGCCGAAGACAATCAACGTGTCGGATACATCGTCATTGAAGCCTGTTCGGGGGCTACTGAGGGAGTCCTGGATTAAGGGGTCATCGGGCATCCGGACTATGTAACATGGGCCGGGCTAATGGGCTATGAAGATACAAGACAGAAGACTTCTTCCCGTGTCCGGATAGGACTCTCCTTTGCGTGGCTGGCAAGCTTGGTGTTCGGATATGTAGATTCCTTCCTTTGTAAACCGACTTTGTACGACCCTAGGCCCCTCCGGTGTCTATATAAACCGGAGGGTTTAGTCCATAGAGGCAATCACAATTATACAGGCTAGACATCTAGGTTTTAGCTATTACGATCTCGTGGTAGATCGACTCTTGTAATCCTCATATTCATCAAGATCAATCAAGCAGGAAGTAGAGTATTACCTCCATCGAGAGGGTCCGAACCTGGGTAAACACCATGTCCCCCGTCTCCTGTTACCATCAACCCTAGACGCAAAGTTAGGGACCCCCTACCTGAGATCCGCCGGTTTTGACACCAACAGGGTCCACCTTGAAGATTACCGGAAGTTTTCACACACTGCAGAAATTTTGATGAGATTAGAGAGAAGGCATAGGAAGTTTTCACACATTGCAGAATTTTTGACAGAATATCTAACTGGAAAACGTCGGATATTTAGTGATCTCCAGCGACCGCACCAGGAACCCTTAGATCTTGCTCACGAATCTTTAAGCAGGGAGAGGTTACACGTCAGCTACACAAAAACATTAGCTATATTAACGTTCATGGCTAACGTCCCATCTTTTTTTTTCTTCCGACAAGAATTTGGCTGATGCGTGGCTCAAACTTGCAACCTCATGAAGGAATCAGGGTGCGCTCACCACTTCGACCATAAGCGGATTGTGAACATATTTTATCAAACCGCCTTATATTTTTGTAGCTAAAATGAATTCATTTTATTATTTGAAAATTTTGACCGAAAAAATCCACACAAAAATTCCATCTTTTGAAAATAAAAAAATCCCTACAAATTTGAAAGGCTGCCATATTTTTTAGGGAACACATCTTTTAAAACTTGCCATGTGCAAATTATATTTTTTTGTCATGTACCCATTTTTTCAATTCACAAAATTTGCCATGTTTGTTTAGAGGAGAAATTTTCTAAACTTGCCATGTGCAATTTTATTATAGGTAGCATGGCATTTTTTTGTAGGAACCATGTCATTTTTGTAGAAACCATGGCATTTACAATGTATATACCATGGAATTTTTATTTTTAAGAGCGTGGCATTTACAATGTACTCCTTCCGTCCCAAAATTCTTGTCTTAGATTCGTCTAAATACGGATTTATCAAGCCATGTTTTAGTATTAGATACATCTGTATCTAGACGAATCAAAGACAAGAACTTTGGGATGGAGGGAGTATGTACCAAGGCATTTTTACTTGTAAGAGCATGGCATTTTTGTTATTCAGAGAATGCCATTTTATTTTTAATGAGCATGACATTTTTTGAAAGAGCATGGCATTTTTTTAAATAGCATGGCATTTTTTTGTAGAGCATGGCATTTTTATTATAAAGAACATGGCATTTTTTCTGTAGAGCATGGCATTTTTTATTTTAAAGAGCATGACATTTTTTATTTTATAGAGCCTGGCATTTTTATTGTAAAGAGCATGACATTTTTTTAGAGCATGGCAATTTCGTTAGTAATAGCATGGCATTTTTATGATTAAGAGTATGCCTTTTTCTTTTATGAAGAGCATGGCATTTTTTAATCTATAGCATGGTAAATTTATTTCTTGTTTTCGAAAAATAAAATATAGGCATTTTTCATATTATTTTTAGTGCATGGCAGTTTGTAAATGTATGTTCTCTGCCTTTTATGTATTAGCATTCTTTTCTATTCTATGGTATTTTTTTGACAAAAAGCAGTTAACTGGGCCTACCCCGCATACTATCTGGGACAGTTGGGGGTCGCACTGGGGACAAATTTCATGTTTTGACCCTTCTCTGGTAGTTGTTTCAGATCTGACCCTAGTTTGCAAAAATTTCGGGATCTGACCCTTTTCGTACCGCCAGGGTCCTTGGCGGTAGGGTATAACAGCCTACCGCCAAGGTCTCTGGCGGTAGGAAACTTATCCACATCAGCATCACGGACCCCTACCGCCAAACACGGTGGCGGTAGCCTATATAACCCTACCGCCAAGGTGTCCGGCGGTAGGTACGAATACACACTGTGTCTGGTACTTAAGAAAAAATTGCGGTAGGGCATGCAACCCTACCACCAGAGACCTTGACGGTAGCCTGTTATACCTTACCGCTAAGGACACTGGCGGTAGGAAAAGGATCAGATCCTGAAAATTTTGCAAACTAGGGTTAGATCTGGATGAACTTACGGAAAAGGGTCAAAACACGAAAATTGGCCTCGCACTGGAGCGTGCTCGAGCGATCGTTCTACACTGGGCGATTTGGTTTGCTGGAATGAACCTTTCCTAGCGAACAAAATGTTTCCTGGAGCCTGCCCTCAGCTGACAGACGCCTCATATTTGGGTCCAATTTTGTTGAGATTAGAGAGAAGGCATATGGGACCCACCATAGAGGCAACATCACATCTACATATTATTGATGCTCTTATATGATAGAGGAGGTCGCGAGCAAAAAAGAAAAGGAAGGGAAGTTAGTACTCCCTCCGTCCGAAAATACTTGTCATCGAAATGGATGAAAATGGATGTATTTAGAACTAAAATACATCTACATACATTCATTTCAATGACAAGTATTTCCGGACAAAGGGAGTACAAGTTAATACGATTGCAGCGGGGAAGAAAGTCGGTTATGACTCACATGCAATATATGTATCGTTGTACTCTTTTCTTACAATATTTTAAGTGGATCCGACTATGTTTCAATCGACTTAGATTTTATTAAGCCTCAACTAATCGAGACCTAGCAAAACCATTTTAATTAAGAATCATTATGTTAATATGGCGAATTTGGCAGCTCCGCGGAGATATAACGCATGGGAACAAGGGTGTGCTGATTCCAGTGTTGGTCGATTTCCTTGTAAGCTACGTGAGATTGACAGTTGTTGCTCAAAAGCATTCCACGGAAGAGATACTCAAAGGAAAAATGGCAGTAGAAGAGTCTTGGGAAAGATCAAGGCCACACCGTACGGAGAGGGCACGTCCTGCACGCAGGGGCATATGAACCCATTTTTCAAAAAATGCATTTTAAACACGTTTTAAAATGTCAAAAAACTAAATAAAAATTCATGCATATATCTCGCAATATGTGTGCGCGGCATAAAGTTTTGTGGTTGTGAGAAAAATCTCTTTTTGTTTTGCTCCTTAAAAAAGACAAATTTCGGTGCTTCTAAATAGCATTTCACTACAATTTTTTTGTCTTTTTTGCACGGGCCGACGAAGAAGTTATTTTTCCGTAAAACTTTCTCCGTGCACATAGAATGTGAAGATGTATGTGTGAAACTTTTTTCATAATTTTTTGGCATTTAGAAATAAGTTTTTAAAAGTGGGTTCATGTGCTCATGGGTTCATCCACACACTTCTCTCACCGTATGCCCTAAGTTTTACCTTGGCTTGCACCTCCATGCAATATGACTGTGCTTTCAGTAGATGGATCCAGGATGATGGCATGGGGGCGGTTGGTATAATCCTACGACGACGCGACGATTCAGTCATTTTCTCATCATATCACAACTTATTTAACTGTTGTGATGTTCTTGAGATAGAGATTTATGCATTGATGATCGGCATGACGCTTCTCCCAGTTATGGTTCAGTCCGATTCTTCGACTGCTTTATCTTATCTTTTCAGTTCTAGTTTAGATAGACCGGTTTATGTTCATTTAGTAGTTGAAGTTAAGTTATTTACAATCGGTAGAGTGTTCCATTCCTCAGAAACTTCATAGATCTAATAGCGTTGCAGATTGCTTTGCAATGTATAGTTGCTCGCTTAGAGATACAATTGTGTGGCTCGGCAAAGGACCCCGTGTATTAAGTATATCTTGCCTAAGGATTGCAACACTATATAATGAAAAAAAACTATTCTTGATCTCGGAAAAAAAACAAATACATCCAGCAAAAAAGACTCGCTTAAGCATCACCGCATAATCCTTAATGGAGGCACTTCACATCATGACATTGCAAAAACACTATGCATTTACACGTGTTTTCACAGTTGCCGTTGTCCTCCTGCATTATCCGAGAAAGGGCTCACGCCCTGGCTCTCGTCTTCGTCTCGGTGCGGCGGCTGCGAGAGCTGGAGAGACTCGAGCCCCCTCATCTGGGGCTCCACGTCCATGAAGTCCACGGCCTGCGGAAGATCGTCGTAGTTCACCATCTGGCTCGGCGCCGACGCCGCGGAGTACGCCGGCTGCAGCACCGCCAGTTGCTCCGCGCTGTCCGGGTGCGTGCTCGCGAGGGCCAGCCTGCAGTTGAAGAGCTGGGTTTGCAGCACGGAGAGCTGGCCCTGGAGGAGCGCCACCTGCCGTCGACACCGACCAGAAGAATGAGAGCCGTGGTTGCGAGCACAGTACGTACGTTTTCTGAGCCGTGGTCAGTGCAGTAACCTGGTGCTGGAGGGCGAGGATGGTGCCGACGCAGCCGTAGACGGGGTCGGCGATGCGCGCCTGCGCCTCGTAGCAGACGGTGCGCGCCGTGTCCCGGCGCAGCGCCACGGGCACGCGCGACAGCAGCTTGGCCACGTTGCTGGCCCCGAACACCCGGTGCACCGCCGCGAACTGCGCCGCGCCGCGCTCCCGCCCGCTGCCGCTGAAGTGCGGCGCGAACACGCACCCCGGCACGCACCGCCGCCGCAGGAACTTGCACGCGCCGCACGGCGCCCCCGGCCCCGCCGACGACGACGTCTCGTCCGCCTGCTGCTGCTGCTCTCTCGCCGCCGACCCATGCACGGCGCCCCCGCGCTTCCTGGGCGGCGCTGGCTCCTCCTGCATCGCGCTTCGCATGCGCACGTACTGCGTACATGCGCGTGCGCCACGGCAGCGCGCGTGGCGTGAGCCGGGCGGCGAGTTTTAAAAGGGGTGGTAGCTGGTGGGTGGGTCCTCGCTCGCCGGAGCCCCGGTGGTGTCCATGCAAGATTTATGAGGTCCGTGCCGCGCGGGGCCGCGGATCTCACGCTCACGGAAGACAACGTAGTGTTAGCTCGGGAGCCGTTTGCCTTGTTGCCGTGAAGCTAGAAACCACACCAAGCTCAACTTCTCTCGGATCAATCAATTTTCTCATGAAGATTCACCGAATCGCGCATTTGATGCAAATGCCTGGTTTTCATTTCACAGAAATTTTTGCCTTTCAGTGAGAACATTTTAGCACTTTCAGTAATACACGAAATTTAAATATTTAAAAAATCATATATTTGGTTGAATTTTAGTGAATGTTTCAGCCCTTTAGCCGAAATGCAAACCAAAAACACTGGAATTTACTGGATTTTGGTGATTTCGGTTGTTGCTGGAATATTTCTAAAACTGAGAGTAGAAACATAAACCAGAGAAGAGACAACACAACAGAAGAAAGGAATGCGTGCCCAACTGCCGACACAAACTGCATTGTCAACATCTTTAAGAGACAATGCAGGTTTAGTAAGAGACAATGCAGGTTTAGTAAGAAACAAGCCCCATTCTCGTGGCCAATCGATCTGTTGTGCAAGTTTACTTCCCTTGCAGCAAATCTCTTGTTAAGAAAGAGTACATTATACAATTTGTTAAAAAGTCGGCAGTTACAATTGATGTCATATTGAAAGGAATACATGAAATTTGTTAGGAACGAATTACAACCGATGAAATGAAGGAATAATAACTCATCCTGAAGCAGCCAACATTCTTGTAAAGTACAAACAGCGCATAACCAAATTTGCTCTGAAGGAATTACAACCGATGACACGAACTTAGGTTTCTTCTGCAGGTAATACACCAGGGCAACACGAGCTTTCACAGAAGCACGGTAAGCCCTTAGGATTGGGTTTAGCATCCCCGTAACTGAAGGCGAGCTCTTCCCCGTCCACTATATCTCTGGCAGCAAAAAGGCAGAGCCTTGGGAGCAACGAGCCGGAGCTCCTCACTAAGATAGGGCGCAGGTTGCCTCCGTCACATGAATGGTTGATGAAACGAGCCACGTTTCCCACTTTTGTTGCATCAATGTTAACTCGCATGCATACTCGCCCAGAAGGAAGGTGCTCTCGTATGACGAGGAGTGCAGGAGAGAGCTTACCAACCGAGGCAAGCTCGTCATACAGCCTATGCCTCCTCCGGGCTTCTTCTGTCGTCAAGAACTCACCTATAATCCAAACATAAATAGCTTAGTCAGAGTCAATGGGAAGATGTAAACTAAAGCTGACCTAAAGAACGTTATATGTGAAGATGACAAAAGAAAAATTCCAACCAGCCCTCTAGTTCCTACAGCCCTTACAATTATCTTTCAGATTAACAAATGGTAAGCTCAGTCTGCCATTCAGAATATGAACTGATCTACTAGTCAGTAGTCACCATGCTCCTGCTACGACCACCAAACATAAGCACACCTGACCACCGAGCCAAAAATAACTTTATATGCAAGTTCAATAGGGATTTAAAAATAAATGCAACCTAACAAACCAATGGAGTAGGACAACAACAACAACCGCTATTTGTGAAGTACCCAAAACTTGAGTAGCTCAGGATGATGCAAGGTAAAGATGATGAGGGCTCACATGAATTGTGGGTGATACCAATCGTTGGTATATTAAGTTCTAATGCAGTACAAGAATTTTCTAGCCGCCCACAAAGTAGAATTTGCGTTGCTGGTGTGCACTCGAAACTCTGATTACGGTCTGGTGATTGGGCTTCGATAGTCAGACCTCCTTTAAATATTTATCAATGTTGGCACATTATTACTGCCTACAGATAACTATCCTGAACCACACCTTACACCCGAAGTGCATGATTCTTTCAGTTATTTTCATGGGATCCTCTATCCTACCTGACTGAGAATGATTTTGACATGAACCACGATACAGTAGCAGGTTCTTGCCCTCTAAGCAACTAATTATAGTCCGTTGATTTTTCTTTGAAGCTTTGACGCAATTCAATGTAAACCGAAACAAACACGAGAGTCACAACTAATACACCATATTGAGACCAAAACTGACCACGGGGATCAGTTGTGAGGCACATCTGAAGGTGAACTTATCTGCATCCAAGCATCATCGTTTGACAAAAATGTAAGGGACATCATGACTTTGCATACTCTAGTGTAAATTCATAAATCATCAATCTAGCATCCATTGATCGACAATTTTGACAAGGATTCAGCAACGTCATCAGAACTAGGGAGGGGTGTATTCTGTAGTATCGTACCGGCATACTCGCAGACGAACTGGCCGCGGTGAATAACCTCGGCGGCGTGCAGCGCCCACCCTTTCTTCAGTTGGCGCAGGACGCGCAGCCGCACCGTGACGCCGCGCTGCGTCCGCCGGTTCTCGCACGAGGGCCCGCACGCGCACCCGTCGCCGCACTCGCTGAGGCTCGCCATACCCGCCCCCGACGCATCCGCCGCCTCGGCCTCCGCGTCGGCGCACGCGCACCCCGCGCCGCCGCACTCCCCCCGGGCGCACGAGCAGCCGGCCAAGGGGAGGCCTAGGTCGGGGCGGGGCCAGGTGGGGCCCGGCGTCCGGGACCATGCGCAGCCCCACGGCTGGGCGTTGAAGGAGGCCGCGGAAGGAATGAGGGAGAAGGGCGTGTAGATGAAGTAGGAGTAGGGCTGGGAGTCGATGGGGTTGACGAAGGGGGCAGGGAAGGCCTCCAGGCCGCGGGCCGAGTCGGCGGCGCGGCGGGCGGTGACGGCAGACGCGGCCGCTCGCATGGCGCGGCTGGCGGAAGCCGCCGCGGCAAGGTCGGGCGGCGGCAGCCACGGGAGGACCAGCTCCGCCAACTCGCTGACGGCATCGGCCGCCGTTGGATTTCTCATCCCGGGCAGGGGCCGGTGGAGCGTGATTTTTTTTTTTTTGACAGTCCCTGAGAAAGATTATTTTTCCTACAGCGGGGGGACGTCTGTTTAGTTTTGTTTTTAGCAAGGGAGCGTCTGCTGGTAGCGTGCATATACCTCAACTAGACCCGTACCGTAGTTAGAGCAACTCCAACGGGCCGACCCAAACCGACGGCGATTTCATTCGCTTTTTGTCCGTTTGGGTCGGCCGCCCGTCCGGTGTCCGCCCTGTTTTTCATATGGGTCGGCAGCACGTCCAACGCGCCGACCCATATGTGCAGGCGTAGCCGGCTGGCCGCCCAATTTTGCATTGCATTCAATATATAGTGAAATGAAAATTTAACAAACAAAATAGTCCGCCCAAATAAATAGTATAGTTTACAGGCCAAATAAAAATAAAAATGTTTCACATAGTTTTGCAAACGAATAAAAAAAGATACATCTATTGGTTGCCAACATGAGTCCACATATGCTCAACCAAATCATTTTGCAGTTGCACGTGAGTTTCCCAATCACGCATGTCTTCATGAAACTGAGTGAGCTGCTCAAATGTTGCCGCTACTCCATGCTCAGGCATAACATTCTCACCCTGAAACTGAAAGCCTTGATTGTACAGACGTTTCGGGCGCTCGTCTTCTACGATCATATTGTGCATGATCATACAAGCAGTCATCACCTTCCATAGTTTCTGCGTGCTCCAAATATTAGCAGGATACCGAACAATGCCCCATCGAGATTGCAAAACACCAAAGGCACGCTCGACATCCTTTCTAGCACTCTCTTGCTCTTGGGAAAATCTTTTCCTTTTCTCTCCGACAGGGTTGGGTATTGTCTTGACAATAGTGGTCCACTGAGGATAGATACCGTCACCCAGATAGTACCCTTTGTCGTAGTTGTGGCCGTTGACAGTAAAGTTCATCGGTGGGTTGTTGCCTTCGGCAAGCCTAGCAAACACCGGCGAGCGCTGAAGCACGTTGATATCATTGTGTGATCCAGCCATGCCAAAGAAAGAGTGCCAGATCCAGAGATCTTGAGACGCCACGGCCTCTAGTATGACAGTGCAAGCCCTAACATGTCCGTTATACTGCCCTTCCCAAGCAGAAGGGCAGTTCTTCCACTCCCAGTGCATGCAGTCTATGCTGCCAAGCATCCCCGGGAAGCCCCTACTAGCATTCATCGCCAACAAACGGGTTGTATCTTCAGCTGTCAGCTCTCAAAAGTACTCAGGGCCAAACACGGCAATCACAGCCTTGCAGAACTTATACAGGAACTCTAGGCATGTAGACTCGCTCATACGGACGTACTCGTCAATGAGATCACCGGGCACTCCGTATGCAAGCATTCGGATGGCGGCAGTGCATTTCTGATAAGAGGAGAAACCAATCTTGCCGACGGCATCCTCTTTGCACTCGAAGTAGTCATCATAGCTGTCGTGGATTTGTCACGGCAGATGTCCTAGTGAGAGGACTTAGTCGTGGAGCCATCGCAACGGGTTAGCTTGAAGGGGTTAAAAGTGGACACGAGGACACGGTTTTTATACTAGTTCGGCCCCTTCGATGAAGGTAAAAGCCTACGTCTAGTTGTGATGGGATTGATGGGTTTCGAGGGCTTAGGGAGCGGTAAGCTTCGCCTAAACCTCGAGTTCTTGTTCTCTCTCCTAAACCGCCGTCGGGTCGTCCCCTTATATACACGGGTGACGCCCGTCGGTCTGCAAAATCCCAACCTCCGGCTTATAAACGTGCCCGGGTCGGTCTCTCTATTCCTAACTTACAATACAAGTTGGCCCCAGGCCGGTTTACACCATAAACCCTTAAACCGGTTATAGGCCTTGGGCCTTTCTATTTCTCCTTGGGCTTTAACATCTCGGGTCTGTTTGACGGCGGTAACCCGGGCCCTGCAGGCCGGTTTACCCCAGATAGCGACATCCCCAACATTAGGCCCCAGATTGATTTGAACAGGTTCATGTCAATCCTTAATAAGAATTTCTGTCCTCAAATGCCTTTCAGTAACTTGTTAAACCGCTGTTTCTCCGTCTCCTCTTGCTATGGCAAACCGATATGACGTCAGCGCAAGCTACCGTCTCCTTTCGCTAACCCGCAAGAATCAGGGCGACGGCTGGGCTTCCGAAATCTCTGGCCTCTGGATTCGCGCGCCTGACACGCGCGCCGCGCCTTATAAATAGGACTTGAAGGCCATCTTCCTTTCCTCCCCTTCTTCGTCTTCCTCGCGACCCAGACCTCAGAGCTCCGCCGCCGCCGTCAGCTGCTGCATCAACTCCGGCCGCTGCATCAACCTGATCGGATCAGAGCACCGCGGCGACTTTCCACATCTGTTTAGTCCCCGGTAAGGCCCCTGTTCTTGTTGCTTTAGATCTGTTCTAGGGTTCATCGTCCCGCTACTGTTTCTTGCTCAACCCCATAGCAGCCTTTGTGAACAGATGATGATACCTGTATCTGGATTTGTAGTTCCTCTCGGTATTCGCCATAAATCTGTATTCGTCTTCTTAGATCTCGCTCATTTCCTGCTTGTCGAACTTACGTTGTTCTGCTGTGAGCCAAACTTCACATTTTTATTTCTTTTTCGTCCTAGCTGTAGATACATTGCTTTGAAAGAATCCGTATGGGATCTGTTTCTGCTTTCATACTCACAGCTGTTAGATCTGGTCGGTTTAACTCTTAGCAAAGTGAACAAAACGATCCATACATCCATTAGTCCCCTTGATGAACCGCTGGTTGATATCATTGTGGATAACCTGACTCTATATAAGATCATCTTCGGTTTATAATCACACTTGTTCTCAAACCGGGATACATTTATCTTGTAGATTTCCTCATGGCAAAACAGGTGTACGAATGCAACTGGGTTCCCTCTTGCATCACTGAGACCCAACTAAACAACTTAGTTCTGACTGGTGCTTTGAGTAGCAAAAATACCATCCATTGGAGGGTTCCAGGAGACGAATGTCCTCCTACCCCGCAGGAAGGAGAAGTGGTGGTGTTTGCGGATCACCTGGCCCGGGGGTTTAATCCAC
The DNA here is from genome assembly GCA_032464435.1 of Aegilops umbellulata. Classification (NCBI taxonomy): domain Eukaryota; kingdom Viridiplantae; phylum Streptophyta; class Magnoliopsida; order Poales; family Poaceae; genus Aegilops; species Aegilops umbellulata. Next base: position 384,052,929 of record CP136056.1, on the reverse strand, counting down.
CCGGTTCAAAATTTTATCGGGACGTCTTGGCTAATTTTAGGTTGCGCCCACAAGATGTTGGTCCAAATTCAATCACGAACATCTGCCATTTTCAAGTACTTTGCGAGGCGTACTTCCAAGAGGAACCCACTGTAGAGCTGTTCCGGGACTTTTTCCATCTGAACCGACGTACTGAATTTACCGACGGCCCTAATATGGAACTAGGTGGTATGGCGATTCAGAAGAGGAAAGAGGTGACTTATCCTCACGCCAAGTTGCATAGTCATCCGCAAGAATGGAATTGCACTTGGTTCTATTGCAAGGATACTTCCCCTGCTGAAGAAAATCCACTGCCCGGTTTCCGCCCAGAGAGACTTAGCAATACTCACCCCTTCCCCCCACGGCTAACTGCCAAAGAGAGGAGTAAGTATGCCCCTCAGCTGTCCAAGCTCAGAGCCTTCATGGCTAACGGTTTAACGGGGGTAGATCTTGCTCGTTGCTGGATTACATGGAGCATCCTGCCCCTTAGCATCCGCTCCGGTTTAATGTGCCAATACACGGGTCGGGTTGATGATCCTTTGAGGCACTGCAACATTCAGCTGACGGAGCACGAAGTCGCTGAAGCTGTGAAAAAGATGCTGAACGAACCGGAACATGTTTGCGCTCGAACCGGCCTGCTTCCATTTTGTGCCACAAACAAACCACCTGCTGTAAGTAACTCCTCTGTTTATAGAATCTTTTGATCTCCTTATATACATGTTGTTAACTTCCAGTCCTTTTCAAAACAGGGAGATGATCCGTTTTGGAGCAAGAAGCTTCAGGAGCCAACCGAAAAGATAATCAGACCCAAGACAAGGGTGAAGAAGCCTGCTACGAAGAAAAGGAACACTGCTTCCTGTACCCCCGATTTAGAGGAAGATGATGTGGGTAATCCGGACCTTGGGGTAGACCTCGATTCAGTTGGCTTACTTTTTGTACGTCTTATTGATGATGATATTTGTCAGGACGACGCTGAAGCGAGCAATGCTGAAGGCCCAGAGGTAACTATTCTTTCTTCTGATGCCGTTCCTTTGCCTTTGAAAAAACCTCGCCAAGCAAACCGGAAAATTAAATTTTCTCACCCTCTTGCTTATTTGGATCCCAAATTTCTTGTGAAGACCCAGCAACATGAAGCTCGACGCACCACTCGGCATAGCGGCCAGGTAGTCACCTCCGCCGGTTTACCGAACAGCCCGGTTCGGAAACGCCGCTCAGAGGTCTCCAATTTATGCGCTAGCTTTCCTCCTAAAGCAGGTTTAATTCGTCAGCCTCTAAATCCATCTGACTCCGATTATCAGGTCACTTCCCATTCATCTTCCGGTGAATCTTCAGCCACTCAACTGCCACCGTTGAAGACAGTTATTGGGTAAGTTGGACCGATCACAACATATCTCTGTATGGGTCTCTTAATCCATCTTATACCGTTTTTCCAATCTTTGGGCTTTTTCCAGGGCCAAACCTAGACCGAGCAAGAAGGCTCGTCTGGATAACCCGGCTGGAGGAACTGCCGCTCCTGAACCGGAGAAAACTCCTGGTGCTGACGCTCTGGGTCGTGAAGATACTCAGAGTTATCTATCTCCGCAAGATGACACCTGCGCTGAAGAAAGGATTATCGAACCTGCCAGCCATACTGATCCGCCTGCCAGCCCGGTTCGGGTTGAGGAATCCATCCCCCCTTCTGGAACTGCTGATAAACCAACAGGGCCACTGCAGAGCAGCGATTCCAAGGATGATGATGTTGTGATTACCGGCATCGGTCACTCTGAACCGGGGAACACTGCTACCTTAGCCAAGCATACTGCCAAGGACGAAATCTCGGCCATGAAGGGCAAATGGGACCTTGACTCTTCTACGTACGCCGCTTTAAGCGCCCCGGATCTTTATTCCGGGTACCTAAACCGACTGTACACCAGTCGGGATTATGAAGCTGGCATGATCAAGATGATGAAGGAGAAACTTGAGGTAACTCCCTTGTGCTTCATTCCATTGCAACTTAGCTTATCAATATTTCCAAACCGAGATGATAAACCGGATCAGGCTGTCTTGACAATTAATGTCCGGTTTAGAAAACCCAAGGCTTCAACATAGGTCATAACCAGAAAACATCATTAGATAACTATTAGCCCCCAAGTGCCAAGTTTAAATACTTGTATTAATCTTGGGACTTTTTGTAATGGGAAACTTGCGTTAAAATCAAATATGCATTAGCCCCCAAGTATCGAGCACATAACTTGCTTGTGTGGTTGATACTTCCAAACCGTGCAATATTTTCTGAACACTGTTTTGACGACCTGCTGCAGGGGGATCTAAAGACCAAAGCGAAACAAGTCTCGGACCTTCAGGAAATCTTAAAAACCCAACAGGCTGAAACTGAAAAAACGAAGGACGAATTGGCCCATGCCTTAACCGTTATGGAACAGCTGAAAGAAAGCCACCAGAAAGAACAAGCTGACTGGGTTACTGAGAGAGCTCTTTTGACGAAGAGGGCTGAAAATGCCGAAGCTGCTCTTAAACCGGTGGTCGATGAATTATCCACCGTGAAGCGACAGATACACTCCATGACCTCTGCTGTCTTTGGTAAGCTTTTTCGACGCCCTTCTTCCAATTTGTACCTTGTCTGTTACATCCTATGTCTGGTTTGTAATCCATCTTGAAACACTGCAGGCTCACGTATTGGACACCTGGGTTCTGATGTACGGATGAAACTCAAAGCTGCTTATACTCTGATTGAACAGTTATACACCGGAGCACAAAGAGCTATCACCACTGCATCGCATAACAACCCTGCGCCGTCTCTGATTCAAGACACATTAAAGAGGCTGTCCATGCTTCCGGCCCGGATTGAAGAGTTGAAAAGATCAGCTGCTCGAACTGGAGCCATCACTGCCTTGATCCGGGCCAAAGCGTGGGTACCAGATTTCGATCCTGTCGAAGCGGCCCAAGGATACCCCAGCTTGAAGGAAGACGGTTCAGACTTTGGTGAAGATGATTTAAGGGCGATAAATCGAGCGGTGCGCCCCCTAGCTTGTCAATTGGCTGAGGAAGCAGATCTGTCACGTTACCAAGCCCAATACGACAACCAGAACAAACGAGTAGCTGCCCCGGTCCCTGAAGCGGGAAATCTTATTCCTCCAATCCGTAAGCATACTTACGCCCCTGACATTGAACCGTCTTTGCTGATTCACGAAGAAGCCGTCTTTCAAGCGCTAATGGGAATCGACTGGACCACTGCTGATTTCCAGCCAATGGGTAACCAAGATAGAGCTGAAGCGGCGCAAGACGATCCCCAGCCTTCGAACCGAGGCGGCGAACAGGCGTAATCAGCGCTCCGGTTCACCTTACTTGGTGAAGCTATAATCCGTCAACGAACAATATATTCAGGCACTACGTTGCCTTGTAATAAGATAGTTTAATACCTCTGCATTTGAATGTGCCCTCGCGCACGGGTACTGATGCTCTTTCCAATGACGTTCTCCAACTTTGTTTCCTGTCTTTACTGAGTACACAATGTGATTTTTCGACCACCTGAACCGTGCTGCGCCTTTGCCAAACCGGGCAATTTGCCTCCGGGTTAAAAAACGGATCAGGCTATGCCAGCTGAATCGGTTTTAAGAATACTTGACGTTCCGAAGAACCAAAAAACACCACAATAAAGGCAGAAAACAAAACCAAATATGAAAAGGCAACGCGATAGTAAAACGCATGCGAATAGTGGTTACTATGAACCGTTCAGAAGGCGTGACCATCATCAAGACAAAACCGAGCCCCCAAGAGGTGTAGCTACGGTTTAGGTCGACTAGGTTCCTAACTGAATCGTGGCAATTATGCCGGCCAAATGGCATTGCATTGGTTCGTCAACCAAGCCCCCAAGTGACTCAATGGCCAAGGGCCGATCAAGTGGCATTGCGTTGGTTCGGACACGACCAAGCCCCCAAATGATTCATTGGCTAAAAAGCCGACCAGAAGGCATTACCATCATCAAGACATGACCGAGTTCCCATAAGGCGTAATCTACGGTTCAAGTCGATTAGGTCCCCAACTGATTCAGTGGCAAATGTGCCAGCCAGAAGGCATTACCATTGTCAAGACATGACCAAGCCCCCCGGAGGTGTAGCTACGGTTCAGGCCGACTAGGTCCCCAACTGACTTTATAGGGATAGCTACGTTCTCTTTGGTTCGAATACGACCTATGTTTGAACAGGAAGCCCCGTGTTTGAATAGCTATGTTCTCTTTGGTTCGAATACGACCTATGTTTGAACAGGAAGCCCCGTGTTTGAATAGCTATGTTCTCTTTGGTTCGAATACGACCTATGTTTGAACAGGAAGCCTCATGCTTGAACCGGGATATTGAACCGGATATTAAGAGCTTCACAGCCTTGTAGGAGACATCTTCCCTTGAACCGGCTTTTAAACCGGAGTCTATAATTTGAATTTCTGTGAAACGACCTCCAGGGGTAAGCACACATGATGTGAAGAACAGTAGAGACCCCGTTTTACTCGAGGCTCCGGTTTATTGCATTGATCATAATATATACATGGTCATGATATGTACATAAACAGAGCCCAGGGCTCATGTATAATAAGGTCGAAGATGAGCTATGTTCCACGGCCTGCTGGTTTCCTCCTCTGATGTGCGTGAATCCTTGCGCTCTCGAATATCAATCAGGTAATATGACCCATTATTCAGATTCTTGCTGACCACAAAAGGTCCCTCCCAAGGCGGGGATAATTTATGCTGATCAGATTGATCCTGGATGAGCCGAAGCACCAAATCCCCCTCCTGAAAGGTTCTGGTCCTAACCCGACGGCTGTGGTAACGGCGAAGATCTTGCTGGTAAATCGCTGAACGGGCAGCTGCCAAGTCACGCTCCTCATCCAACAAGTCAAGAGCGTTCTGCCGTGCCTGCTCATTATCCGCTTCAACATATGCTGCCACGCGAGGTGAGTCATGTCGTATATCACTTGGGAGAACCGCCTCTGCTCCATAAACCATAAAAAACGGCGTAAACCCCGTGGATCTGTTAGGCGTGGTGTTGATGCTCCATAATACAGACGGTAGCTCCTCCACCCAACAACCCGGCGTCCTTTGCAAAGGGACCAGAAGCCGGGGTTTGATACCTCTCAAGATCTCTTGGTTCGCTCGTTCTGCCTGACCATTAGACTGTGGGTGCGCTACCGAAGAAACATCAAGCCGTATATGCTCCCGTGCACAGAACTCCTTCATGGCCCCCTTGGACAGATTGGTACCATTATCTGTGATGATGCTGTGTGGAAAACCAAACCGGAAGATCACCTTCTTTATAAACCGAACCGCCATGGCAGCATCACACTTACTGACAGGTTCGGCCTCCACCCATTTTGTAAATTTGTCAACCGCCACCAGTAGGTGGGTCTTCTTATCTTTGGAACGCTTAAAAGGCCCAACCATATCAAGCCCCCAAGTCGCGAACGGCCAAGTGATTGGAATCATCCTCAATTCCTGAGCCGGTATGTGCGCTCGTCTGGAAAATTTCTGGCAACCATCACATAACCGGACCAGGTCTTCCGCATCAGCATGAGCAGTTAACCAGTAGAAACCGTGGCGGAACGCTTTAGCCACCAATGATTTTGAACCGGCGTGGTGGCCGCAATCCCCTTCATGTATTTCCCGTAGTATCTCGCACCCCTCCTTAGGGGATATGCACCGTTGCAGCGCTCCTGACACGCTGCGATGATGTAACTCTCCTTGGAAAATGGTCATAGACTTGGACCGTCGTACTATCTGTCGAGCCAAGCTTTCATCCTCTGGCAACTCACCCCGGTTCATATATGCCAGGTAAGGGAGCGTCCAATCCGGGGTGGCGTGGAGAGCCGCCACTAACTGAGCCTCCGGATCAGGAACAGCCAACTCCAGCTCCCCGGGCAGCTGTACCGATGGGTGGTACAATACATCCAAGAAAACATTGGGTGGGACCGTTTTACGCTGAGAGCCCAAGCGACTTAAAGCGTCCGCTGCTTCATTCTTTCTGCGGTCCACATGATCCACTTGATAGCCTTTGAAATGCCCAGCCACCATATCTACTTCACGTCGGTATGCAGCCATAAGCGGATCCTTAGAATCCCAGGTGCCAGATACCTGCTGAGCCACCAGATCCGAATCACCAAAGCACCTAACTCTGCTCAGATTCATCTCTTTAGCCACCCGAAGACCATGAAGCAAAGCTTCATACTCCGCCGCATTATTTGTACAGGGGAACATTAAACGGAGGACATAACAAAACTTATCTCCTCGTGGGGAAGTTAAAACGACTCCAGTCCCCGAGCCTTCCAATTGTCTTGACCCGTCAAAATGAACGGTCCAATAGGTGTTATCTGGCTTCTCCTCAGGCGCTTGTAACTCTGTCCAATCGTTTATGAAATCGACAAGTGCCTGTGATTTTATGGCCGTTCGGGGTACGTACCTTAAATCGTGCGGCCCGAGCTCGATAGCCCACTTGGCAATCCGACCGGTCGCCTCCCGGTTCTGTATAATGTCACCCAAAGGAGCAGAACTGACCACCGTGATTGGGTGTCCTTGGAAATATTGCCTCAGCTTCCGGCTTGCCATAAAAACGCCATATACCAGCTTCTGCCAATGCGGATACCTTTGTTTGGACTCGATAAGTACTTCACTGATATAGTAAACCGGTCGCTGAACCGGATGTTCCTTTCCAGCCTCCTTTCGCTCTACCACCATCGCCACACTGACCGCTCTGGCATTCGCTGCAACATATAACAGGAGTGGCTCTTTATCTACAGGGGCTGCTAATACTGGCGGATTGACTAGCTGTCGCTTCAAGTCCTCAAACGCTTTATCAGCCTCCGGACTCCAGACAAATTGATCCGTCTTCTTGAGCATTTGATACAAGGGGATCGCCTTTTCACCAAGGCGACTGATAAACCGGCTTAACGCTGCAATCCGCCCGGCCATGCGCTGAACATCATTGATGCATTTTGGTTTGGCCAGGGAGGTGATGGCTGTGATCTTTTCTGGATTGGCCTCAATTCCTCTATGGGACACTAAAAATCCCAACAGCTTGCCTGCAGGTACACCAAAAACACATTTAGCCGGGTTGAGCATCATTTGGTACACTCTCAAGTTATTGAAAGTCTCCTTCAAATCGTCAACCAGGGTCTCCTTCTTTCGTGACTTGACCACAATATCATCCACATAAGCATGCACATTACGACCAATCTGCTCGTGGAGGCAATTTTGCACACATCGTTGATAAGTAGCCTGCGCACTCTTAAGCCCAAAGGGCATAGACACATAGCAGAAGGCTCCAAAGGGAGTAATGAATGCTGTCTTCTCCTGGTCCTTAACTGCCATCTTGATCTGATGATAACCCGAATAGGCATCCAAAAAACTTAAACGCTCGCAACCTGCCGTAGCATCAATGATCTGATCAATCCGGGGGAGAGCAAAAGGATCTGCTGGGCAAGCTTTATTCAAGTCTGTGTAGTCCACACACATGCGCCAGGTGCCGTTTTTCTTAAGAACTAGCACCGGATTAGCGAGCCATTCGGGATGAAAAACCTCAATGATAAAACCAGCTGCCAGGAGCCTGGCCACTTCCTCACCAATCGCTTTACGTCTTTCTTCGTTAAACCGCCGTAAGAACTGCTTTACCGGCTTGTACTTAGGATCCACGTTAAGGGTGTGCTCAGCGAGTTGCCTCGGTACACCAGGCATGTCAGACGGCTTCCATGCAAAGATGTCCCGATTCTCACGGATGAACTCGATGAGCGCGCTTTCCTATTTTGGATCCAAGTTTGCACTGATGCTGAACTGCTTGGATGAATCGCCAGGTACGAAGTCAACAAGCTTAGTTTCGGCCGCTGACTTGAACTTCAAGGCCGGATCGTGGTCCGTAGTTGGCTTTTTTAATGAAGTCATATCCTCCGGATCAACACTGTCTTTGTACTGTTTTAGCTCCTCCGCAGCACAAACCGATTCTGCATAAGTCGCGTCTCCTTCCTCGCATTCTAAAGCGATTCGACGGCTGCCATGAACCGTTATAGTGCCTTTGTAACCCGGCATCTTAAGTTGCAGATACACGTAGCAGGGCCGTGCCATAAATTTCGCATAGGCTGGCCGTCCGAACAAAGCGTGGTACGGACTTTGGATTTTAACCACCTCGAACGTCAGCGTCTCTGATCTGGAATCGTGACTATCGCCAAATACCACTTCAAGGGCTATCTTACCAACCGGATATGCAGACTTGCCAGGCACCACCCCGTGGAACACTGTATTGGTCGGTTTGAGATCCTTATCTACCAGTCCCATACGACGGAAGGTCTCGTAATACAAGATGTTAATGCTGCTCCCTCCGTCCATGAGCACCTTGGTGAGCTTATAACCTCCCACCTGAGGCGCTACCACCAGTGCTAACTGACCCGGATTATACACCCTGGGAGGATGATCTTCTCGGCTCCATATGATAGGCTGTTCCGACCAACGCAGATAGTGAGGCGTGGCCGGTTCGACAGCACTGACTGCCCGCCTCTGAAGCTTTCTATCTCGTTTATCCAAGCTTGTAGTAAAGACATGATACTGTCCACCACTCAACTGTTTCGGGTTGTTCTGATAACCTGACTGCTGCTGTTCGTAACCACTTTGATTACTTTGATTATTTCGGCTGTCCTGTCCGCCCGGATTACCCTGGAACCCTGGACCGGAATTTCCGCCACCGTATCCTGATCCGGAACCTGAACCACCGCCGGAGCTGTGATCATATTGGAAAGTGTTTGAGCTTTTGAATTCCTTCATGATATAACAATCCTTCCAAAGATGGGCTGCTGGTTCCTCCTTTGTTCCGTGCTTCGGACAGGGCTGGTTTAAGAAAAAGTTCAAACGCTCCGGATTAGGACCGGGATGTGCGCGGAAACTTGGCTGTTTCCCCTTACGCCGCTGGCCTTTATCCTGTGCACTTGTGCTGGCCACCAAGTCCATGCTCCCGTCCGGTTTACGCTTTCCTCCGCCTCCATTACCTGCCGGCCGATGCTGCTGGCCTTTGGTGTTGCTATTCTTATTTCCCTTCCCTGCTTTGTCATCACCAGAGTCAGGATCCTTGGTACTGTCAGAATCCGCATACTTCACTAAAGCGGTCATGAGCGTTCCTATATCTGTACAATCACGCTTCATCCGGCCCAGCTTTAGCTTCAAAGGGCCAAACCGACAGTTGCTCTCCAACAGCACCACGGCGGTGTCTGCGTTGATGCGATCTGACGAGTGCAAAACTTCTGATACCCGCCGTACCCAATGGGTAGTTGATTCCCCTTCTTGCTGAACGCAAGCTGCTAGGTCAACTATTGACATTGGCTGTTTGCACGTGTCCTTGAAATTCTTGATAAACCGGGCGCGCAATTGGGCCCATGAACTAATTGAATTAGGCGGTAAGCTCTTTAGCCAAGTCCGGGCCGTTCCTTCTAACATCATAGTGAAATACTTGGCACACGCCGTGTCATCCACATCCAGCATCTCCATAGCCATTTCATAGCTCTCCACCCATGTCTCCGGAGGCTGATCTGCCGTGTAGTTTGGTACCTTGCGGGGGCCTTTGAAGTCTTTGGGCAGGCGTACGTTGCGTAAAGCGGGAACAAGGCACGGTACTCCCAAAGAACTGGAAACCACCCCCGGTTCAACCGTAGCTGCTGGGAAGATAGGTGTAAGCTGACGAGCCTGATGCTGCGCTGCTAATCCGGCCTCCCGTGCACGGGTGCGATCCACATTCTCGTGAGTATTGTCGACGCCCGCCGGATTGTTGCCGCGGAGTGCTTCACGCCTGGCGTTACTTGAAACGGCCGGCTCCTCCACGCGCCTACTATAGCTCCTGCTGGGGCGAGGGGTGGAGTGAATCCGATCACGGCTTTGCGAATACGCTTCTTGCTGGGCCAACGCGGTCCTAAGGAGCTCCTTGACCCGGCGTGTCTCTTCATCCTGCGGTGAATCTCCTTCGATCGGAATGGCTTCCAACCGAGCCGCCGCCGCGACGAGGTTATCCATCGGGTTGGAATAATGACCTGACGGCGTTGGCATGGCCGGTGGCGTATCAGTGTTATGACGAGGCAGGTCTATAATCCGGTGCTGAACCGGGGCGCCGGTTGTCGCCTCCGCACGGTTTACCCCCGGGGTGTTGAAGAGATTTCGAGCGTCGAGGGCGGCGGGCAATCGAGACCGGGATTTTCTCTTCAGGACCTCCTGAGACGCCTTCTGGTCCATCATGAGCCTGTAAGCCTGCGCATCTAAAGCGGCGCGCTCCGCCGTCATCCTGATCTCTTCTGCTGCCAGCTCCGCTTTAGCCCGAGTGATCTGCTCTCTCACTTTGGCAATCTCAGCATTGTGAACCTCCTGATCCACCGGGTTGGCTTCCGCCATGAGCGCTGCTAGTGCGTCAAACAGGTCTGACAAAACTTGGGCTGGTGAACCCGTAGGGCCTCCTGCCCGCGCAGCCGTTGCTGCTGCCGATCCGGAGATCGTTGCTGCTGCAGTTGATGATCGTGGCGCCGCCTGTGTCCCAGCCATGAAGACCCCAACCCGATAGGGCAGATCAGAGGGATCCGGAATACTGTTGCCATCGGAGCCGCCCCCTACCCGATCATCTTGTAGCTGGTAAAGAGATTCGGTCTCCCCGGTCGACGTTTCATCGCCAGAGTAGATGGCGGTTTCGTCACCAGATTCGGATCCTTCCTCGTAGCTTCCCCCGTGGATGACTCCCACGAAGGCGTGCTTCCTGGTCGGTTTAGCCAGGGTCGATCTCGTGCACTGAGCTGTCTCGATGAGGTCGGCGCAGATGCCTAACTCGGGGCCCGGTTCTCCGATCTTGCCAATGAAAACCTGGATGCCGCCAAAGGGGACCCGATACCCGTACTCGATCGAGCCGGCGTCGGGGCCCCAGCCTGTGCTGTCGATGTAGAGTTTTCCGCGGCGGCTCTTGGTCATCCGTCCCACAGCGTAACCCTCGAGTCCTTCAAAGCGGCCCTCCAAGAACCTGAAACCATCTAGCGAGTGCCCCACGGTGGGCGCCAACTGTCGTGGATTTGTCACGGCAGATGTCCTAGTGAGAGGACTTAGTCGTGGAGCCATCGCAACGGGTTAGCTTGAAGGGGTTAAAAGTGGACACGAGGACACGGTTTTTATACTAGTTCGGCCCCTTCGATGAAGGTAAAAGCCTACGTCTAGTTGTGATGGGATTGATGGGTTTCGAGGGCTTAGGGAGCGGTAAGCTTCGCCTAAACCTCGAGTTCTTGTTCTCTCTCCTAAACCGCCGTCGGGTCGTCCCCTTATATACACGGGTGACGCCCGTCGGTCTGCAAAATCCCAACCTCCGGCTTATAAACGTGCCCGGGTCGGTCTATCTATTCCTAACTTACAATACAAGTTGGCCCCAGGCCGGTTTACACCATAAACCCTTAAACCGGTTATAGGCCTTGGGCCTTTCTATTTCTCCTTGGGCTTTAACATCTCGGGTCTGTTTGACGGCGGTAACCCGGGCCCTGCAGGCCGGTTTACCCCAGATAGCGACATCCCCAACAATAGCCGACCACTCCCTCTCTAATACGGTTGAAAACATGCCTACTCATACGGAACCGGCGACGGAATTTGTGATGTTTGAACAACGGGTTTGTTGTATCAAAGTAGTCCTTCCAAAGAAGGAAATGCCCGCTCTCCCGGTTACGATTCAACGGCGGAAGGTGGCCCGGAATGGAGCCATGGAACAACGGCCGCTGGTTGTTGAGGTGGTGATGGACCAACACGGCAGCCAATATCTCCTCCTCGTCATCGGACGACGAATCGTCGGAGTCGCAAAGAAAATTGTGGAAAAAGAACTCGTCGGCGGAGTCCATTTTCGTACCTTGACAAACTGTCGAATAGCTTGCGGGCGTCGAAGAAGGAGACGGCCGGCGAGGGGAGACGCGGCGCCCACAGACCAGCTAGCTGCCCCGCCGGCGTCCGACGAGTGTGACGGCGTCCGACGAGCGTGCCGGTCGTCTGTGGCTGGGGCGGCGAGGCGTCTTCTTGGTCGCGGGCGGCTGGGCGGTGGGGGAAGCGGCGGCGGGAACCAGCTTGCTCCCCGGCGGCAAAACGGTGGCGGCGGGCGACTGGGGGCAAGGGCGGCGTTGCTGGGCAGATGTGGAGGCGGCGGCAGCTGGAAGAGTCGCCGGCAAAATGGGCGGCGGCGTCGATGACGGAGGAGGCGGGGGTGAAGGAAATATGCCCTAGAGGCAATAATAAAGTTATTATTTATTTCCTTATATCATGATAAATGTTTATTATTCATGCTAGAATTGTATTAACTGGAAACATAATACATGTGTGAATACATAGACAAAACAGAGTGTCACTAGTATGCCTCTACTTGACTAGCTCATTAATCAAAGATGGTTATGTTTCCTAGCCATGAACAAAGAGTTGTTATTTGATTAACGAGATCACATCATTAGTTGAATGATCTGATTGACATGACCCATTCCATTAGCATAGCACCCGATCGTTTAGTGTGTTGCTATTGCTTTTATCCATGACTTATACATGTTCCTTTAACTATGAGATTATGCAACTCCCATTTACCGTAGGAACACTTTGTGTGCTACCAAACGTCACAACGTAACTAGGTGATTATAAAGGTTCTCTACAGGTGTCTCCGAAGGTACATATTGGGTTGGCGTATTTCGAGATTAGGATTTGTCACTCCGATTGTCGGAGAGGTATCTCAGGGCCTTCTCGGTAATGCACATCACATAAAGCCTTGCAAGCATTGCAACCAATGAGTTAGTTGCGAGATGATGTATTACAGAATGAGTAAAGAGACTTGCCGGTAACGAGATTGAACTAGGTATTGGATACCGACGATCGAATCTCGGGCAAGTAACATACCGATGACAAAGGGAACAACGTATGTTGTTATGCGGTCTGACCGATAAAGATCTTCGTAGAATATGTAGGAGCCAATATGGGCATCCAGGTCCCGCTGTTGGTTATTGACCGGAGAAGTGTCTCGGTCATGTCTACATTGTTCTCGAACCGTAGGGTCCGCACGCTTAACGTTACGATGACAGTTATTATGAGTTTATACATTTTGATGTACCGAAGGAGTTCGGAGTCCCGGATGTGATCACGGACGTGACGAGGAGTCTCGAAATGGTCGAGACATAAAGAATTATATATTGGAAGCCTATGTTTGTACATCGGATGCATTCCAGGTGAAATCAGGATTTTACCGGAATACCGGGAGGGTTACCGGAACCCCCCGGGAGCATAATGGGCCAACATGGGCCTTGGAGGAGAGGTGAGAGGGCTGCCCTAGGGGCTGCGCGCCTCCCCCTTCCCCTAGTCCTATTAGGACTAGGAGAGGTGGGCGCCCCCCTCTCTCTCTCTCTCCCCCTTGGAGAATCCTAGTCCAACTAGGATTGGTGGGGGGGGGGGGGAATCCTACTCCCAGAGGGAGTAGGACTCTCCTGGCGCACCAAGAGTTGGCCGGCCAGCCCCTCCCCCTTGGCTCCTTTATATACGGGGGCAGGGGCACCCCAAAGGCACACAAGTTGATCTACGGATCGTTCCTTAGCCGTGTGCGGTGCCCCCTTCCACCAAATTCCACCTTGATCATATCGTTGCAGTGCTTAGGCGAAGCCCTGCACCGGTAACACATCAAGATCGTCACCACGCCGTCGTGCTGACGGAACTCTTCCTCGACGCTTTGCTGGATCGGAGCCCGGGGATCGTCATCGAGCTGAACGTGTGCCAAGAACTCGGAGGTGCCGGAGTAACGGTGCTGTGATCGGTTGGATCGCGAGGAGAACGTACGACTACTTCCTCTACGTTGTGTCAACGCTTCCGCTTCGGTCTACGAGGGTACGTAGATAACACTCTCCCCTCTCGTTGCTATGCATCACCATGATCTTGCGTGTGCGTAGGAAATTTTTTGAAATTACTACGTTCCCCAACAGTGGCATCCGAGCCTAGGTTTTTATGGTTTGATGTTATTTGCACGAGTAGAACACAAGTGAGTTGTGGACGATACAAGTCATACTGCCTACCAGCATGTCATACTTTGGTTCAGCGGTATTGTTGGACGAGACGATCCGGACCAACCTTACGCGTACGCTTACGCGAGACCGGTTCCCTCGACGTGCTTTGCACATAGATGGCTTGCGGAAGACTGTCTCTCCAACTTTAGTTGAACCGAGTGTGGCTACGCCCGGTCCTTGAGAAGGTTAAAACGGAGTCTATTTGACAAACTATCGTTGTGGTTTTGATGCGTAGGTAAGATGAGTTCTTGCTTAAAGCCCGTAGCAGCCACGTAAAACTTGCAACAACAAAGTAGAGGACGTCTAACTTGTTTTTGCAGGGCATGTTGTGATGTGATATGGTCAAGACGTGATGCTAAATTTTATTGTATGAGATGATCATGTTTTGTAACCGAGTTATCGGCAACTGGCAGGAGCCATATGGTTGTCGCTTTATTGTATGCAATGCAATCGCGATGTAATGCTTTACTTTATTGCTAAGCGGTAGTGATAGTCGTAGAAGCATAAGATTGGCGAGACGACAACGATGCTGCGATGAAGATCAAGGTGTCGCGCCGGTGACGATGGTGATCATGACGGTGCTTCGAAGATGGAGATCACAAGCACAAGATGATGATGGCCATATCATATCACTTATATTGATTGCATGTGATGTTTATCCTTTTATGCATCTTATCTTGCTTTGATTGACGGTAGCATTATAAGATGATCTCTCACTAAATTATCAAGAAGTGTTCTCCCTGAGTATGCACCGTTGCGAAAGTTCTTCGTGCTGAGACACCACGTGATGATCGGGTGTGATAGGCTCTACGTTCAAATACAACGGGTGCAAAACAGTTGCACACGCGGAATACTCAGGTTTAACTTGACGAGCCTAGCATATAACAGATATGGCCTCGGAACACAGAGACCGAAAGGTCGAGCGTGAATCATATAGTAGATATGATCAACATAGTGATGTTCACCATTGAAACTACTCCATCTCACGTGATGATCGGACATGGTTTAGTTGATTTGGATCACGTGATCACTTAGAGGATTAGAGGGATGTCTATCTAAGTGGGAGTTCTTAAGTAATATGATTAATTGAACTTAAATTTATCATGAACTTAGTACCTGATAGTATCTTGCTTGTCTATGTTGTGTAGATAGATGGCTCGTGCTGTTGTTCCGTTGAATTTTAATGCGTTCCTTGAGAAAGCAAAGTTGAAAGATGATGGTAGCAATTACACGGACTGGGTCCATAACTTGAGGATTATCCTCATTGCTGCACAGAAGAATTACGTCCTGGAAGCACCGCTAGGTGCCAGGCCTGGTGCAAGAGCTACGCCAGATGTTGTGAACGTCTGGCAAAGCAAAGCTGATGACTACTCTATAGTTCAGTGTGCCATGCTTTACGGCTTAGAACCGGGACTTCAACGACGTTTTGAACACCATGGAGCATATGAGATGTTCCAGGAGTTGAAGTTAATATTTCAAGCAAATGCCCGGATTGAGAGATATGAAGTCTCCAATAAGTTCTATAGCTGTAAAATGGAGGAGAACGGTTCTGTCAGTGAGCATATACTCAGAATGTCTGGGTATAACAATCACTTGATTCAACTGGGAGTTAATATTCCGGATGATTGCGTCATTGACAGAATTCTCCAATCACTGCCACCAAGCTACAAGAGCCTCGTGATGAACTATAATATGCAAGGGATGACCAAAACTATGCCCGAGCTCTTCGCGATGCTAAAAGCCGCGGAGGTAGAAATCAAAAAGGAGCATCAAGTGTTGATGGTTAACAAAACCACTAGTTTCAAGAAAAAGGGCAAAGGGAAGAAAAAGGGGAACTTCAAAAAGAACAGCAAGCAAGTTGCTACTCAAGAGAAGAAACCCAAGTCTGGACCTAAGCCTGAAACTGAGTGCTTCTATTGCAAGCAGACTGGTCACTGGAAGCGGAACTGCCCCAAGTATTTGGCGGATAAGAAGGATGGCAAGGTTAACAAAGGTATATATGATATACATGTTATTGATGTGTACCTTACTAATTCTCGTAGTAGCACCTGGGTATTTGATACTGGTTCTGTTGCTAATATTTGCAACTCAAAACAGGGGCTACGGATTAAGCGAAGATTGGCTAAGGACGAGGTGACGATGCGCGTGGGAAATGGTTCCAAAGTCGATGTGATCGCGGTCGGCACGCTACCTCTACATCTACCTTCGAGATTAATATTAGATCTAAATAATTGTTATTTAGTACCAGCGTTGAGCATGAACATTATATCTGGATCTTGTTTGATGCGAGACGGTTATTCATTTAAATCAGAGAATAATGGTTGTTCTATTTATATGAGTAATATCTTTTATGGTCATGCGCCATTAAAGAGTGGTTTGTTCTTACTTAATCTCGATAGTAGTAATACACATATTCATAATGTTGAAGCCAAAAGATGCAGAGTTGATAATGATAGTGCAACTTATTTGTGGCACTGCCGTTTAGGTCATATCGGTGTAAAGCGCATGAAGAAACTCCATACTGATGGACTTTTGGAGTCACTTGATTATGAATCACTTGGCACTTGCGAACCGTGCCTTATGGGCAAGATGACTAAAACACCGTTCTCCGGTACTGTGGAGAGAGCAACAGATTTATTGGAAATCATACATACTGATGTATGTGGTCCAATGAATGTTGAGGCTCGTGGCGGATATCGTTATTTTCTCACCTTCACTGATGATTTAAGCAGATATGGGTATATCTACTTAATGAAACACAAGTCTGAAACATTTGAAAAGTTCAAAGAATTTCAGAGTGAAGTGGAAAATCATCGTAACAAGAAAATAAAGTTTCTATGATCTGATCGTGGAGGAGAATATTTAAGTTACGAGTTTGGTCTACATTTGAAACAATGCGGAATAGTTTCGCAACTCACGCCACCCGGAACACCACAACGTAATGGTGTGTCCGAACGTCGTAATCGTACTTTACTAGATATGGTGCGATCTATGATGTCTCTTACCGATTTACCGCTATCTTTTTGGGGTTATGCTCTAGAGACGGCCGCATTCACGTTAAATAGGGCACCATCAAAATCCGTTGAGACGACGCCTTATGAACTGTGGTTTGGCAAGAAACCAAAGTTGTCGTTTCTTAAAGTTTGGGGATGCGATGCTTATGTGAAAAAGCTTCAACCTGATAAGCTCGAACCCAAATCGGAAAAATGTGTCTTCATAGGATACCCAAAGGAGACTATTGGGTATACCTTCTATCACAGATCTGAAGGCAAAATTTTTGTTGCTAAAGTCGGAAACTTTCTAGAGAAGGAGTTTCTCTCGAAAGAAGTGAGTGGGAGGAAAGTAGAACTTGATGAGATAACAGTATCTACTCCCTTATTGAGAAGTAGTACATCACAGAAATCTGTTTCTGTGACACCTACATCAAATAGGGAGGAAGCTAATGATAATGATCATGAAACTTCAGATCAAGTTTCTACTGAAATTCGTAGATCAACCAGAGTAAGATCCGCACCAGAGTGGTACGGTAATCCTATTTTGGAAGTCATGTTACTAGACCATGATGAACCTACGAACTATGAAGAAGCGATGGTGAGCCCAGATTCCGCAAAGTGGCTTGAGGCCATGAAATCTGAGATGGGATCCATGTATGAGAACAAAGTGTGAACTTTGGTTGACTTGCCCAATGATCGGCAAGCAATTGAGAATAAATGGATTTTTAAGAAGAAGACTGACGCTGATGGTAATATTACTGTCTATAAAGCTCGACTTGTTGCAAAAGGTTTTCGACAAGTTCAAGGGATTGACTACGATGAGACTTTCTCACCCGTAGCGATGCTTAAGTCTGTCCGAATCATGTTAGCAGTTGCCGCATTTTATGATTATGAAATTTGGCAAATGGATGTCAAAACTGCATTCCTGAATGGATTTCTGGAAGAAGAGTTGTATATGATGCAACCAGAAGGTTTTGTCGATCCGAAGGGAGCTAACAAAGTGTGCAAGCTCCAGCGATCCATTTATGGACTGGTGCAAGCCTCTCGGAGTTGGAATAAACGCTTTGATAGTGTGATCAAAGCATTTGGTTTTATACAGACTTTTGGAGAAGCCTGTATTTACAAGAAAGTGAGTGGGAGCTCTGTAGCATTTCTGATATTATATGTGGATGACATATTACTGATCGGAAATAATATAGAATTTCTGGATAGCATAAAGGGATACTTGAATAAAAGTTTTTCAATGAAAGACCTCGGTGAAGCTGCTTACATATTGGGCATTAAGATCTATAGAGATAGATCAAGACGCTTAATAGGACTTTCACAAAGCACATACCTTGACAAAGTTTTGAAAAAGTTCAAAATGGATCAGGCAAAGAAAGGGTTCTTGCCTGTGGCACAAGGTGTGAAGTTGAGTAAGACTCAATGCCCGACCACCGCAGAAGATAGAGAGAAAATGAAAAATGTTCCCTATGCTTCAGCCATAGGCTCTGTCATGTATGCAATGTTGTGTACCAGACCTGATGTGTGCCTTGCTGTAAGTTTAGCAGGCAGGTACCAAAGTAATCCAGGAGTGGATCACTGGACAGCGGTCAAGAACATCCTTAAGTACTTAAGAAGGACTAAGGATATGTTTCTCATTTATGGAGGTGACAAAGAGCTCGTCGTAAACGGTTACGTCGATGCAAGCTTTGACACTGATCCGGACGATTCCAAATCGCAAACCGGATACGTATTTACATTAAACGGTGGAGCTGTCAGTTGGTGCAGTTCTAAACAAAGCGTCGTGGCGGGATCTACATGTGAAGCTGAGTACATAGCCGCTTCGGAAGCAGCTAATGAAGGAGTCTGGATGAAGGAGTTCATATCCGATCTAGGTGTTGTACCTAGCGTATCGGGTCCAATGAAAATCTTTTGTGACAATACTGGTGCAATTGCCTTGGCAAAGGAATCCAGATTTCACAAAAGAACCAAACACATCAAAAGACGCTTCAACTCCATCCGGGATTTGGTCCAGGTGGGAGACATAGAGATATGCAAGATACATACGGATCTGAATGTTGCAGACCCGTTGACTAAGCCTCTTCCACGAGCAAAACATGATCAGCACCAAAACTCCATGGGTGTTAGAATCATTACTTTGTAATCTAGATTATTGACTCTAGTGCAAGTGGGAGACTGAAGGAAATATGCCCTAGAGGCAATAATAAAGTTATTATTTATTTCCTTATATCATGATAAATGTTTATTATTCATGCTAGAATTGTATTAACTGGAAACATAATACATGTGTGAATACATAGACAAAACAGAGTGTCACTAGTATGCCTCTACTTGACTAGCTCATTAATCAAAGATGGTTATGTTTCCTAGCCATGAACAAAGAGTTGTTATTTGATTAACGAGATCACATCATTAGTTGAATGATCTGATTGACATGACCCATTCCATTAGCATAGCACCCGATCGTTTAGTGTGTTGCTATTGCTTTTATCCATGACTTATACATGTTCCTTTAACTATGAGATTATGCAACTCCCAATTACCGTAGGAACACTTTGTGTGCTACCAAACGTCACAACGTAACTGGGTGATTATAAAGGTGCTCTACAGGTGTCTCCGAAGGTACATATTGGGTTGGCGTATTTCGAGATTAGGATTTGTCACTCCGATTGTCGGAGAGGTATCTCAGGGCCTTCTCGGTAATGCACATCACATAAAGCCTTGCAAGCATTGCAACCAATGAGTTAGTTGCGAGATGATGTATTATAGAACGAGTAAAGAGACTTGCCGGTAACGAGATTGAACTAGGTATTGGATACCGACGATCGAATCTCGGGCAAGTAACATACCGATGACAAAGGGAACAACGTATGTTGTTATGCGGTCTGACCGATAAAGATCTTCGTAGAATATGTAGGAGCCAATATGGGCATCCAGGTCCCGCTGTTGGTTATTGACCGGAGAAGTGTCTCGGTCATGTCTACATTGTTCTCGAACCGTAGGGTCCGCACGCTTAACGTTACGATGACAGTTATTATGAGTTTATACATTTTGATGTACCGAAGGAGTTCGGAGTCCCGGATGTGATCACGGACGTGACGAGGAGTCTCGAAATGGTCGAGACATAAAGAATTATATATTGGAAGCCTATGTTTGTACATCGGATGCATTCCAGGTGAAATCAGGATTTTACCGGAATACCGGGAGGGTTACCGGAACCCCCCGGGAGCATAATGGGCCAACATGGGCCTTGGAGGAGAGGTGAGAGGGCTGCCCTAGGGGCTGCGCGCCTCCCCCCTTCCCCTAGTCCTATTAGGATTAGGAGAGGTGGGCGCCCCCCTCTCTCTCTCTCTCCCCCTTGGAGAATCCTAGTCCAACTAGGATTGGTGGGGGGGGGGAATCCTACTCCCAGAGGGAGTAGGACTCTCCTGGCGCACCAAGAGTTGGCCGGCCAGCCCCTCCCCCTTGGCTCCTTTATATACGGGGGCAGGGGGCACCCCAAAGGCACACAAGTTGATCTACGGATCGTTCCTTAGCCGTGTGCGGTGCCCCCTTCCACCAAATTCCACCTCGATCATATCGTTGCAGTGCTTAGGCGAAGCCCTGCACCGGTAACACATCAAGATCGTCACCACGCCGTCGTGCTGACGGAACTCTTCCTCGACGCTTTGCTGGATCGGAGCCCGGGGATCGTCATCGAGCTGAACGTGTGCCAAGAACTCGGAGGTGCCGGAGTAACGGTGCTGTGATCGGTTGGATCGCGAGGAGAACGTACGACTACTTCCTCTACGTTGTGTCAACGCTTCCGCTTCGGTCTACGAGGGTACGTAGACAACACTCTCCCCTCTCGTTGCTATGCATCACCATGATCTTGCGTGTGCGTAGGAAATTTTTTGAAATTACTACGTTCCCCAACAGGGGGCGAGGGTTGCTTGTTGGCTGGGGGGAGGGAAGGCCAATGTGCCACATACGAGCGGGCCCGGGGACAGGAGTAGGCGAGCGCGCGCGCGTCCGTCACGTGTCCACGCCGACGCAAATCAGGCTAAAAAATGGGGCGGGAATGGGTCGCCCGTGGACGAAAAACGAACACGCGTCCATTTAGGTCGGCGCGTTGGGCCGCCTTTTTTGTCCGCGCCGACCCAAACGGACGGCCGCGGACGAAATGGGTCGCCCCATTGGAGTTGCTCTTATAGCCTGTTTGGACTTCTATTCTTGATCCATGTGAAACTTAAAGCATTTCTCAACATGGCTTCAGAGATACGCTTGAATCGGCAGTTTTTTCAAGAGCTAGGTCTGAGCGATGCAACACAACACATGTGTGGTGGATGCGGATGTACGCGTGGGGACACGCGGAAGACGTCGTGTTGTTTCCGGAAGCGGCGCCATAAATCCCCGCACCCTTCTCCCATCGCTCACTCTCTCCTCTCTTCACACTCTCATCGACGACTGAGACCACAAAGATCCAGATGAGGAGCACCGGCAGCGAGCATCGGTGGCAAGATCTGGACAAAAGGACAACGTCACCTCTCCTTCACACGTCCGGCAATGGCGGTCAGCCATCTCCCCATTTTACATGATTGTAGTTGTACCCTTTGATTCGCATCGATTGTAGTTGTAAGCTTCAATTTAATCATCGATTGTAGTTGTATTCGTCGATCTAGGCATCGATTGTAGTTGTAGGCTTCGATTTGGGCATCGATTGTAGTTGTAGCGGTCGATTTAAGCATCAGTTGTTGTAGGGTTCGATTTGAGACCGAACAAAGCGCATCCGATCAGGGTTTTTTTTTTGCTTCGATCCGATTCGATTTGATTCCCCTCTAATCGGGTTAATCCGTATTGCGTGCTTCCATGCTTTGTGCTTATGACCAGAGTAGGAATAAGAGTACCTACTAGGAATAGTATGCATGCTCACTGATCAAGGTACATTCATTCACCTGTTGTTCATACGTTCAATGCAGAATGACAAGCTCGTCCTCAACAATGCAGCTTCAGGGAACTCCTCAAAGGGCAAGAGTGTTTTATTTGACAAGAAGGGAAAGGTGATGGTGGAGCTCGCAACGCCCCGAAGAGGCGTAAGAACTATGACCACTTCCATGAGGACGTCGAGTCACTTATGCAAGGTCATACTTGCACCCTCAGTTGTAGTGTTTGCCGCCCTGTGACTTAACCAAGCACTTGACCATTGTCCCACCACAATTCGTGCCGAGGACGAGCACCAGCTGCGTCTGGAGGATCACGGTCCGGACGATCAACAACAGACTCACCCTTGATAAAGGTTTGGCCCCCTTCACCGTTTCTCACCATATCAAGATCCGGTACCTCGTCACCTTTCAAGCTGCCAAGTCCCGACACCTTGCTGGTGATCGTCTTCAATGACGATGTGGTTGAGTTGGTGGCCAAGTGCAAGGAGCATGAAGAGGCATTTGCCATGGACCCTTCAGGTGTTATCTTTGCACCCTTTAGTTTAAGACTTTCGTGTTGGACAATTAGTTTGAGACTCTGGTGACTCTTTTAGTAAGTGTGTGTTACTCCCTCTTGTACTAAATCAACAACAATTAATATGAATGGAGTAGTTTAACTGCGTGTGAGTACAATTTAAGACTCTGGTTTATGTTATGCCTGTTACTCCCTCCGTTCCGAATTACTTGTCGCAGGTATGGGTGTATTCTAGATGTATTTTAGTTCTAGATACATCCATTTTTGCGACAAGTAATTTGGAACGGAGGGAGTATTAGTTGTCTTGCCTATGACTGGTGCGTGTGCGTGTGCGTGTGCGTGTAACATTGTCTTGTATGTAACCAAACAAGAATACTTTGCATCTGCGAAGAACAAGCTTGCAACATCAATGCTTTTGTTTCCGCTCAGCCAGGCTAGAGGGGATGCAGGCAAACAAAGTGTGTGAAGAACATGATCTTTTGTATCTCAGCCTGGTTGAGTCGGACCACAGATGCAAAATGCCTGGTTGAGTCAAACCACAAAGATGCAAAGTGCCTAAAATTCATGCAGGCTACCGAACGCTCCCTAATTTTCTTTTCTACTACTCCAGCATGCATATCCAGTACTAGTACCCAAAGCAGGTAGGTTGTATAACTCGCAGGCCTGCAGCAAGTTCATGGAATGGAATGGAATGCACAACTGCACAAACAATTACGATTGGTATCATCCAAACAAGGATTTTTGGTCATAACCAAAAAGTTGGTAGAGTAGGCTTTGATCACAATCCAAACACCCCATAAGGCAGAGAAGACCAAGACTTCATATACACAGAAACATCAACAACTTTTCCTTCGGGACACAAGGATGCTGAAAACTCAGGATCTTTGATACGGCAAACCGTGGTATAACAAGATATCTCGAGGCTTATACAGCATAAAAATTACTTTTGCAAAGAACAACCAGATGAAGCATACGCGATTCATCAGCAACTAACAGGCTGGAGTCAGAATCTGTCGATGACCCACATTCAACTTATCAGAGTATACGGGCTTCTAGCTCTCAGGTATAGCATATCATAAGAGATGATATAGACTTCAGGTCGCGCTAGTGTCCTCAACAGACTTCTTGTATTCAGGCTTGAGCTCATGCGTCCCTTGATTCGGCCCTCTCTTGTTGTAGACGCAAAGATCGTTCATTATCTCCTTCAGGAATTGCTGCATGAATAAGGTGCCATCAGGTCGCAAATGAATGCAGTAACTGTAGCAAGCAATGGATCAACGTCTTATCAGTAAATAAATGCTTCTAGCTAGGAATCAGGCAAAATACCTCTGGTTGATCAGTTTCCTGCATTAGATGCCTCAGTGACCAATTCGGCTGCCTCTCAAATAACTTGAATAGGATGTTTTCAATATCCCCACGATCCCTTCGTGTTCTTTTCACTTCAGGAGTTCTGGTTGGCGCCGGCTTCTTCTTGTCCTGATAAGCACGAAAATTAGGAGTGATGAGACTCTTAAAAGAAGACCAATTCAGACGATCTGTTTACTGGGAATGCTTTTGTTGCCAGAGAAGGTAATTGTTGAAAACATAACATGTAAGGTATAAGATGGAAATCCTAACTTCAGAACCATTTATTACTACTCTCAAGACCCCTAGCAATCTTGAGAGTTGTCTTAGCCATCTTGAGCAAGGACGACTACCTTTGGACCAGAATGAGGCCCGCCACCAATCATGCTAATCATTGTGCGCACATTCACATGCTCCTTGTCAAGTACCTACAAAGAAATGAAGGGGAAAGGTGAATTTACATGACAACACTTGGAAGATGTAAGAGACAGAAAAGGGCAAGATCAAATTAAAATTCTCACATGCACTTTTCTTGTTTTAATCATAGAATTTTTAGTCCTCTCACGGCATAATTTTGCATAGTCTGAAAGGTTTTCTTTGTGCGGTTCCATGTCAAATTTGTGCTCGACTTTTCCTTCGCATGCAAGCTTCCCTGAAATAAACAGAACGCAGTAATTATGTGACGCAGAAAAAAAATAGTGCTGTATTGTTCCGAATAAACAGCTTGTGTAAATTGTATTGGTTCAGCAGGGTGCATATAACATGTGGTAGAGGAGAATCTACCACAAAAACTTCCAAAGGCAACAGCATAAAACGTATGTGATGCCAGTACGACGTGACAATACACAACCAAGAAACTGTACAAAAAAATGGATATAAAAGCAGTACAGTTAAACGTTAGTTATTGCCCTTAACCCTGTTAAAGGGAAACATCCAACAGGCACGATAAACCAAAGGCCAAATATATAATTAACTAGCCATCAACTAGCAAATAGGATTTCTGAGCTTCGTGTGATGCTTTATGGAAACACGTATTTATGGGATACACATGACATGAGTCAGTAGGTATACTGAAATGACTACGTATGAAGTTGCTTGCAAAATCTAAAAAGTAGAGAGCCCACAAGAAACCATATATTGACTGGATTAATTAGAACTGAAACATCAACAAGGTGCTTAAAGAGCAAGTTCAAACTAAACAGACTTATAGAAGGAAATAGTTCGACAAGAAGACCCGATTTGTGAGCAGCCTGACAGTATAATGATATCGACAAATTAGCACTATCCCAATATCACAATATGTACAATCAGACCTGGACTATATATAAACTGTGCCAATTCTTTTCCTACTTAATGAATAGCTAGAGCTCCTGGTCGTTGCCCAAAACAAAGCTCAACTATGCCAATAAGGCAATAACTATAGATAATTGGGGCCTGAGGACTCGGACTCTAGAATTAATTAAACACCTTAATTTCAGGACTACGGTGGGGTTCGTTGGCATGAGGTGTAACTAGCTTCTGAACCAAATTAGACAATGCAATACATATTATTATTACATTAAGAAGCATATATTGGTAAAACAAGCATTCTTTATTTCTCACTTATGGAAACAACTGATCTCAACGTTTTCTGAGAAAAAAAAATTAAATGCATGTGGATACAATAAAAAGGTTAAAGACAGCATATTACCTTGGTTAGACTCAGAGAAAACACACATTGGCACAAAATCCTTGAACATATTCAAAGAGTAATTCTTCGGTGTGTTGCCATTGTTAGTTTGAGCCATCTCCATCTTGAACTGTTATTTCACTAACACCGTATAAGAAACATAGCTACCATAACAAAAACATCTCAAATGGATGTTATTATACAAATTTAGTGAACAGTGCTGTCTTATGGCCTCTGGGGAAACTGGGGCACAAAGAGAGAGGAGATGGATGAACAACATTTATATGACTGTAGGCATAAAAACTGACAACCGAGTTCTGGAAAGGAAAAATGGAAAAGACATGTACAGGCACTACTGTTTAACCACCAGAGATAGCGTTAGTTTTTAAGCCTCGTTGTAGAGCATACATGCTTACGCAGTTATGCTAAGCCCTTTCACGATTTGTTTCAGTCCAGAATGTTGCTTAATTCCTCCAGACTGCAGAGACTTTTCTCCAAGAAACTACGACAAATTTTATGCTCATAATTCATCAGAGAGTGATAGCTGAAAATTTCTGAATAACACACATACATTTATATATCAAGATCCAAAGTGCAGTGCTATAATTGCTCAAATTGATCGAGTTAAGTCTAGAAAAATAAGTTACCCATGGCACTTTGAGGTGAAACATACGGACTAGAGACAGACCTTACATATCTGAAAAACTAACATCAATTAAAGCAAACATAGTTCACCATTCTAGTAGTGCGCCTGGACAGAAAATTTCGTGCTTAAGGCAGAAAGAAAATCCAATAGTTCATCATCATTTAGGCAATGCGATCCTAGTAGGGGTTAGCTGATCTTATCACGGAGCTCACCTTCTGCCCACCACAACCCCAAAACAACATACATTGGAATAACTTAGCGGCTACGTTTCGAAGGAGGCAAAACCACGCAAACGGGAGCGAAGGGGGAGACTCTTGCCTGGTTCGGGTCCTCGTCGGTGCTGAGCGGGTCGAAGGAGAGGATGACCTTGGCGACGACCGGGTTAGGGTTAGGGTTGGGTCCTCCGGCATCGGCGGCGGCGGCGGCGGCCTCCTGCCAGGCGCGCGAGACGATGGTCGGGCACTTCATGAGCCAGACGGAGCGGTCGGCCCGGCCCGTCTCCAGGTGCTTCCCCTCCTCGGCCATGTCCGCGGGTCGGTGGTGCTCCGGTGAGCGGTTCCCCTCGGAGTCGAAGGCTGCGCGGCTCGCCGGCTCGTGTGCCGGGAATCGAGGTGGCGTCCTGTTTTAACTCGGGGATCGGGACGGTTTTGCGACGGGAAGAGGCGGTGGGTATTGTACACTAGGAAAAACAGGTCTCTTCCTTTTTTTTTTAAGTTGACAGGGCTCTTCGGAGAAAAAATTATATGAGACCAGGTCTCACGGGCTAGCAGGTGAGACCCACCGTGATGAATGACACATGACATTCACAAATCATAAAGCATATAATCTCTTCCCCGTGATTTTAAGTGGAGATGGGGTAGATGCTTTGTGATTTGTAAATGTCACGTGTCATCCATCAAGGTGGGTCTCACATGCTATCCCGTGAGACCTGGTCTCATATAGTTCTTTTCTGGGCTCTTCCTATTTGCCGCTCTATGCGGCAGATTGCCAGACAATCCCATACACCGAGCAGTAGCGAGCCACTGGGCCAGCCCATTTACCTTAGCCAGTTCTGGTCGAATTTATGGAGTTTTTTTACAGGTTTTTTGTTTTATTTCTAATAAATCTTCAAACTTTCAAAAAATGAATATGTAGTTGTTCATATTTTTCAATTATCGAAATTTAAAAAAAGGTTCATATTTTTTAAGAAATATTTAATTAAAAAGTACTTCTAAAAGTCCCAAATTTCAAAAACCGTTTAGTTCTCTAAAAAATCAAAAAATGTTTTTAATTTTACGAATTGTTTGTGTCTAAAAAATTTCATTTAAAAAATAAGTATTTTTTATTTCCCTAAAAAACCGTAACAAAAACTGAAGAAAAAACATCTGAGCGCTTGCTATACACTAGCTTCGCTACATGGGCAGGCCCAGTTGGGAGGGGTCGTCTTTGCGACAAATAGGAGCTCCCGAAAAAACAGAGAGAAACCCATCGGATGCATGTGTGTCATGTGGATGGGTTGCGGTATTTCTTGTTTAGGTCGTTTGTGGGTGAGTTCCTACTCTATTCCTTCAACAAAGAATTGCTTGTAAAACGTGTGGCCTAAAATGGCTCCTAGACCCCGTGCTAGATATTGTAATTACCTGGTACACTGCCAGATACATCCGTATAGAGTTTCTTTCATGTTCATAGTATGAGCTATGTTTATATTGAGTTAAATCTAAGAAAAATGTATTGATCATTGTTGTAAAGTGTAAGTGCATCAAGTGCCCCCTTAATGATTTTGGAGTACTGAAGACAAATAAGTTGAGAGACAATGTGTTTGTGAGTGTATTTAGGACTTATAGTCCCTGAAGATTTGGTTAACCCATGAAAGACGACCCCTAAAAATATATTTCTTCAAGTGAAGAATTTGGTGATGAAAATAATACGGCCTTTGATGAAATTGATGTGAAGACTTTGAAGCTTGAAGGGTTTTTTCGTAGTTTCTTTCTTCTTATTTGAATCATAGGAAAATCCGTACTGTTAAAGGGGGTCTAGGTGAAACATATTTCACATTTCCAAAGTGATGCTCAAACCTATACATACACAAGCCGCTTCGAGTGAAGCCTTTGAAAATCTTCATAACAATTGACGCATTTACTAGCGACGGTGACAAAGTTCATCTCGTTGCTGACGAATTTGGTCACGCTGAGGAGTTAGGATTTCTCCAGTGCGATTTGCCTATCGAGAGAAAATTGAGTGCCCGACAAAATAGAGAGTTCGATTTCCGACCTTTGTTGCGCCGCATGCCAGCTGTCGAGCGGATCCTTATCCTGACAACAGTCATGTCTGAGAAGGGAATTTATGACAATTCATGTCGGGTTGCCCCGGCTATAAATAGTCATTCCCACAACCACTTGTTGGTTGGCTGCTCTAGAGAAAACTTGACACTTGTCATTTGATAGCAACCCATTCTCTGACGACTTTAAGATAATCTAAGTGAGGAAAAACCCAACCAGAGCCAAAGTGATTGAGCATCACTAAAGAGATTGATCTGTGTGATCCGACGTCTTTTACCTTTGAAGACTGTCATTCTTCCAGACGGTTAGGCGTCAAGTTCTGAGCACCCAAGAGTCATTGTGGTGTGCTGATGAACAAGTCTGTGAAGGTTTTAGAATTCTACCTTGAAGACTTGCCACGAGTGATTGGGCGAGGTCTAACTGACATTGGCTCAAGAGGAATACGGTGAGGACTAAGTGTCCTCTGAGATCTTCTCAGCCGCCTCAACCAGACGTACAGTTGATACATCAACTGGAACTGGTCTACCAAATTGTTGTGTGTCTTCACCGAGCCAACCTGGTTTCAAATTTCTCACCCTTACCTTAAGTATTTTCGCTGCCGAGGAATTTGTGATCTACTTTTTAAAGAATTTGAACCAAATACTTTCATCATGTTGTCTTTTATTTCTTCAGTTCAACTTCCTCATGCTTGTATGCATGTATGATTGCATGTTCTTCACTTGTATGTATCTTGTATGCATGCTTTCTATTTCTGTGATGATTTAGTTCCCTCGAATTTCTATTTCTTCACTCTGATCTTCGTCAAATTCATCAGAATTTGACGAATTTCTAAAAATCCCCCATTCACCCCTCCCCCTCTGGTAGTTAACACGCGCTTTCATAAAGTGTTGCTTCTATCATGAGAGAAAAAATTATGACATGTATCATGACTATATATAAAACTAACACTTACATTTAACGTTATGAAAAATTCTACTTGATCGCGTTTGCAAGAGATGCACGTGCAACTTCGGTGTGTGATCTCCTGCACATGCATATGTGTGCGTCCAAGCTACTATGTTTTTTTTGTATGTCAGATGATGATGCTTCTTCTATTTGATCATGTTTGCAATAGATGCACATGCATCTTTTGCGGGTTAAAATGGTCTTGAAATGACGGTGCGTTGTCTGTTGAAAGGTCTTAAGATGATGATGATGACGATGACGACGATGTGTGTGTGTGTGTGTGTGTGTGTGTGTGTGTGTGTGCAAGCTACACTCTAACAATTCAGTTCACACGACTAACAAAAGTAATCCTAATATGAGATGCTATGCATTCAAGTATTTCTAATAGTTCGCGTGGTTTTGGGTTGTTATCCATTGTCACTAATACTATTGCATGCAACTTTACTTGGGTTTTGGAACAATGTAAATTTTAAATAATGTTTATTTGTAACAAAATGACTTATGAGTTTCCTCTGGTTGTATCTTCACCTAATGATGTTCGAACAATACACTAGCCAACGACAAAGCTATATGCAGTTTTAGGGCGGTTGCTCCCCCCCCCCCCCGCCCGCCGCCAAATATTCGTATATTTACTGAACACTTTTTTGTCAGGGCTCAGGTTGAAGAAATTCAAGTCCTCCCCCACCCTAACATGCATATTTTAAACAGACGGTACGACAGAACCTCAACACAAGAGAACACTACTAAGTGAACACAAAGAAATATAAACCACCAACGATATGTGGCGTGTTGTCACCCACAAGCCTAGCTAGTAGTTATGAGAGGAAAAGATGTACTTCCACGTGTATATATTCCATATCATGAAAGTCAGTGTAAAGACATAAATATAAGAAATGTAACTCCTTGTAGCAAATACGATACTAATACCCTATGTATATGTGATTGTAGGATAAAAATGATGATTATGAAGGAAATATGCCCTAGAGGCAATAATAAAGTTGTTATTTTATATTTCCTTATTCATGATAAAGGTTTATTATTCATGATAGAATTTTATTGATCAGAAACCTGAATACATGTGTGAATACATAAACAAACAATGTGTCCCTAGTGAGCCTCTACTAGACTGGCTCGTTGATCAAAGATGGTTAAGGTTTCCTAACCATAGACATGAGTTGTCATTTGATAACGAGATCACATATTAGGAGAATGATGTGATGGACAAGACCCATCCGTTAGCTTAGCATAATGATCATTCAAGTTTTATTGCTATTGCTTTCTTCATGTCAAATACATATTCCTTCGACTATGAGATTATGCAACTACGGGATACCGAAGGAATGCCTTATGTGCTATCAAATGTCACAATGTAACTGAGTGATTATAAAGATGCTCTACAGGTGGGAATCATCTCCGGTGGCCATCTTCGGAGGCCACCACGATGAGGAGGGAGTAGTCCACCCTCGGGGCTGAGGGTTTGTACCAGTAGCTATATGTTCTCTCTCTCTCTCTCTCTCTCTCTCTCTCGTGATCTATATCATGGGCTTTGTTAATATAGTCAGATCATATGATGTTTCTCCCCGCTATACTCTTGTTGTGATGAATTGAGTCTTTACCCTTTTAAGTTTTGTCTTGCCGGATTGAATATTCGGAGATGAGAACACATGATGCATGTCTTGCGATATGAATACTTGAGGTGACAATTGAGGTATCACATTGATTCACTTGATGTATGTTATGGCACTCAACTTGCGGATTCCCGAGGTGACGTTGGGGTAATCTATGCATAGGGGTTGATGCACTTTTTTATTATCTTTTCTCCGATAGAAATTTTGGGGTCTCTTTGTAGTTCTTTGTGTGGATTGAGTATTATGAATATGAATTTTCTTTGGTGATACTTTAGTACGAACTCTTGATTATATTGATCGGAAAGAATAGCTTGTGTTATTTTAGTACGAACTCTAGGATAGATCGAACGGAAAGAATAGCTTTGAGGTGCTTTCGTACCCTACAAACAATTTCTAACTTTTTTTCTCCGCTAATAGGAACTCGGGAGTGATTCATTATTGCACTTTGAGGGATAATCATATGATCCAACTATGTTAGCATTGTTGAGAGGTTGCACTAGTGAAAGTACGGACCCTAGACCTTGTTTTCAAGCATTGCAATACCATTTTTGTGCCCGTTTACTATTTGTTACCTTGCTGTTTTTATTTATTCAGATTATAAAAATATATTTCTAGCATCCATATTACGGTTTTATCATCATCTCTTCGCCGAACTAGTGCATCTATACAATTTACCATTGTATTGGGTGTGTTGGGGACACAAGAGATTTCTTGTATTTGGTTGCAGGGTCGTTTGAGAGAGACCATTTTCATCCTACACCTCTCATGGATTGATAAACCTTAGGTCATCCACTTGAGGGAAAATTGCTACCGTCGTACAAAACTCTGCGCTTGGAGGCCCAACACGTGTCTACAAGAATACAGTTGCGTAGTAGCTAGACATCAAGCTCTTTTCTGGCGCTGTTGCCGGGGAGGTGAGTGCTTAAAGGTGTATATTTAGATCTTGCAATTGAATCTTTTAGTTTCTTGTTTTATCAAAAGAAAACTACAAAAAAATGGAATTGAGGTTGCATCATATTATTGATCATCTTTATAATATCTTTCTTGAAAATGATGGTTCGGAAAATTGTGCTCAATTGTTAGAAGAAGAAGAAGTCAATAAAATGTTTGGCACAAAATATTTGAATGATGAGCATGATTTCAATGTTGTTAGTATGAATTATTTGAATATCCAAAATGCTAATGATGATTGCATAAGTCATGAAAAAAATGTTTCTTATAAGCATGTCACTTTTTGCGGAGTGAATTGGGAGTGCCTTTGCACACCAAAAAGGGAAGATAAATTTTATAAGAAGCATAAATATTTAGAAATGAAAAAGTTGCAAGAGAGGCTAGATGATTGTGCTGAAAGATTCAATTATGTTTTCCATCCTTGTGAACTTTGCAATGGACATGGTCATTTAAATCTCCAATGCAAATTCTTTCATGATCAAATCATGTCCAAAAATTGTGATAACTTGATTACCCTTGAGCATCATCAAGAGCTTAGTCTTCTTTTGGGGCATGAAGAAATGAAACGTATAACTAAGGGTATTCCAAAATTTAATCTTGAGAGATTTCCTGATTTTGATATAGAGGAAATTTATATGTTTTGTGCGGTAAATTGCATTGAGAATCCTTATATTGACAACTACCTAAAGACAAGAAAACAAATGGAATATGAATAGAGTACTAATGAAAGGGAAAATATTTCCCAATACCCTCCTAGTGTTTATTATGATGAATCGGGTAACGAGGAGGAGCTTCCTATCCAACCAATCTCATCAATAATAAGCTTGAAAAGATTAATTAAACCCACGCATGATGTGATGAAGAAGAAGAAAAGAAGAAAGAATAGAGGTAAAAAGGTATCTCTCCCAAATAATGTTGCTCCTATTATTGTTGTGCCTCATGAAAATGAATCAAAAATAATTGTGGAAGATGATACACTTGATGATGATTTTGTTATGCCTATTGCTTGTTGTGATGATTATGATTGGCAAGATAATGATACTTCTTATAATATTGGAAATATTTTTGGCACCAACTTGGGAAATTATTATGATAGCAATTGTTATACCGTTGGTGCCATTCATACTATTAATGATGAGAATGATTATGCTTACGATATGCCAAGCCACAAGCTTGGGGATGTTATGTTTGATGAGAATGACATGTTTGAGAATTTATTTGATGCAATTAATGTTTGTCCCAAGCTTGGGGATGATATGTTTAATGAAGATGATCATTTTAGTCCCCCTAATTTGAATGATCAAACTTATTATGATGAAAGCATGCCTCCTATTTATGATGATTACATTGATAAAAGTGGGTTTGGAAGAGTGTCAACTCTAGGTAGTGGTGATCCCACTATTTTGGAGGGTGTTGAATCTTATTAAAATATTGATGAAAGTGGATTTGGAGAGGTCATGAATTTATTTAGTGATACATCCACTATTTTGGAAGAGGTTTCAATTGACTATGACAATAAAGTTGCTATCTATGATGATTATTATGATGACATGTATGCCATAGAGAGTAATAAATTTTCTATGCTTGTGGATCATGAAAAGAATGCTTTATGTAATTTTTATATTGATGAATCTCATGATGCTACTGAGAGAGGAACTTATGACTCGTGATGCGCTCTTTATGTTTCAATTCTTATCTTTTATGCGAGCATCATTGAAATCATCATGCCTAGCTAAAAGGCATTAAAGAAAAGTGCTTGTTGGGAGGCAACCCAACACTTTTACCTACTGTTTTTGTGTGTTCACTTGATTATTCTACTGTATTTATCATGTTTCATTGCTTTTGTTTCAATAAAGTGCCAAGTAAAGCCTTTGGGATCATGTTGGGTGATAGTTGATTTGACCCTGCTGAAAAGCAGAAACTTTTGCGCTCACGAAAATAGGTCTTATTTTTAAAAGAAGAGTGCTTTTGAGTTGATTCTTTTTGCAGAAGTTTAATATACAAATTTCTCACGTGGTCCTATTTTTTAAATATTTCTTTGAGTATCATAAGTATTGTAGTTATACAGATCACTACAGACTGTTCTGTTTTTTGACAGATTCTGTTTTCAATGCGTAGTTTGCTTGTTTTGTAGTTTCTATGGCTTATATTGCTCAATATAAGTTGTGGAAAGGATATGATACAGTAGACATCATGTGGAAACTATTATTAATCTTGGATTTTACAGTACCAAAGTGAAATGGTTTGCTCTTTATCATACTAACTTATCTCATGAAGTTCCGTTAAGTTTCGTGTGATTGAAGTTTTCAGTTTTGGGTGAGATGTCGATATGAGGAGAATAATGAGTTACAAGACCCTAAGCTTGGGGATGACCAAGGCACCTCAAGGTAATATTCAAGGAAGATCCAAGCAACTAAGCTTGGGGATGCCCCGGAAGGCATCCCCTCTTTCGTCTCCAACATTATCGGTAACGACACTTGGAGCTATGTTTTCATTCGTCACATCATACAAGTTTTACTTGGAACGTCAATTTATTTTGTTAGGATTTGTTTGCTGTTATTTATAATAATTTTTTGCATCTTTTATTTCAATAAAAGTGGCATTGATAGCCTTTGCCATGCTTATCTTGCAAGTATACATGTTGCTGCTTGAAAACAGAAAGTTTATCGATGTTGCAAAAATTCCCAAGGAAAGTCGGAATGTGATAAAATGTTGAAACTTTTTGAATAATAATCTCTGATAAATTTTATACAGTGTGGTAGAATTTCATAATGTTTGGAGTTGAATAAGTATTGATACTCTTGCATTCTTTACAGACTGTACTGTTTTTGCAGATTGCTGTTATGTTTGCATTGTTTGCATATGTTTGCTTGTTTAATGATTCTATTTGAGAATAGAAGTATTAAATATGCAGATGCATTTAGTATGAAATATTGAATACTAATTTTAGTAATTTTCTAAATTATAGAATGATAAAGTTTTTGCATTGGTTTATACTAACTTATCTCACGAGTTCTTGTTGAGTTTTGTGTGGATGAAGTTTTTAAGATTTAGGGAAACCGTGATATAAAAGGAATTAAGGAGACACAAAAGCTCAAGCTTGGGGATGCCCAAGGCACCCCAAGATAATATTCAAGAAGTCTCAAGCATCTAAGCTTGGGGATGCCCCGGTAGACACCCCACCTTTCTTCTTCAACAATTATCGGTTAGTATCGGTTGAGCCTAAGTTTCTGGTTCTTCACATGAGTTGTGCTATTCTTAGAATGTCATTTTATTTTTGTTTTAATTGTTGTTTTAATGAAATACTTAGATATGCAAGTTTTTAAATAAAATAGAGTCCTCAAATAGTTTCCAAGGAGGCTAAGTAAGCGGCATTCACATCCCATCAACGAAGCTCTTTTCTTTGGAATTTCTCTTGTGCTTCACTTATATCCTATGAGTAAATTGTTGAATAATTTGAATGTCATGAAGTTGAAATCATATCATGCCTAGTGGTAGCTTCACATTGGGTCTAGAAAGTGAAATCTTTTGAGGCTTGACAATCACAATATTAGTCATACAAGCAATTCATGAATAATTAGTGTAAGGAAAAGAACTTTCACATGCAAATACACTATCATGGAAATATTTTGTGATTGTGAGCCCCCATCAAAATATTATATGCCAAAATTGTTGATGTTGGACAAGGAAGACAACGTAATGATTTATGTTTGCTCATATTCACAGAGAAGTCATATTGTCATAGATCCTTCAACATGTGGTGCTCGCCCCCCATCTTTGCTAGCCAAAAATTCCGCACCAAGTAGAGATACTACTTGTGCATCCAAAAACCCTTAAACCCAAATCTTATTTTCAAGAGTCCACCATACCTACCTAAGGATTGAGCAAGATCCTTCAGGTAAGTTGTCATCGATGCAATAAGGCAATACAAATTGCTTCTAAAAGTGTTAGATCATTTAGTGTAAGAGAAAATCAAGCGTTGTACGAACTTGGATGGCAAAGAATAAAAGCGACAGACTGCATAATAAAGGTTGTCATCTTAAGGGGCAATATAACATGACGTTCTCTTGCACTAAGGGATTGATCATACAAACAAATAAGCGCATGGCAACCTCTGCTTCCCTCTGCGAAGGTCCTATCTTTTACTTTTCTGTATTTATATTTATGCAAAGAGTCAAAGTTATTCTCTCTATTCCTTTTTTATTTTTCTCTTTTGGCAAGCATCATGTGGTGAGGAAAGATCTAGGCACATATGTCCAGTTGAATATGGGTAGCATGAGCTATTATTGTTGACATCACCATTGAGGTGGATACGTTGGGAGGCAAAACAATAAGCCCCTATCTTTCTATGTGTCCGGTTGAAACGTTTTGCTCATGTGTATGCGGTGAGTGTTAGCAATCATAGAAGACTATATGATGGTTGAGTATGTGGAGCTCTTACTTAAACTCTATTGAGTAGGTTGAATTGCAATTGCTTGGTGACTTAGAACATAGGTTGTTGAGTTTCAAGAGCGTTCATTGTTTGAACCTTAACATGTGAATTGGTTGCTACTATAACATGAGAAGTTTCATAAGAAAGAATTGCTGTTATGATGCTAGGAAAAGTGATTGAAATTGTCATTGATCAAACTTGTGCACTTTGCTAGCATTCACACTTCATAAACTGTTTCTTTTATCATTTACCTACTCGAGGACAAGCAGGAATTAAGCTTGGGGATGCTGATACGTCTCCAACGTATCTATAATTTATGAAGTATTCATGCTGTTATTTTATCATTCTTGGATGTTTTACAATAATTTTTTAGCAACTTTATATCATTTTTTTGGGACTAACCTATTGACCCAGTGCCCAGTGCTAGTTGTTGTTTTTGCTTGTTTTTTACATCGCAGGAAATCAATACCAAACGGAGTCCAAACGCAACGGAACTCCACGATGATTTTTATGGGCCAGGAGACATCCTTTGGGCCAGAGTAGCACCTGGGGGGTGCCCCAAGGGGGGCACAACCCACCAGGGCGCGCCAGCCCCCCTGGCGCGCCCAGGTGGGTTGTGCCCACCTCGGTGGCCTCCCACACCCCCTCTTTGAACTATAAATTCCCAAATATTCCAAAACCCATCGGGGTTAACCTAGATCAGAAGTTCCGCTGCCGCAAGGCTCTATATCCACGAGAAACCAATCTAGACCCGTTCCGGCACCCTGCTAGAGGGGGGAATCATCTCCGGTGGCCATCTTCATCATCCCGGCAGCCACCACGATGAGGAGGGAATAGTCAACCCTTGGGGCTGAGGGTTTGTACCAGTAGCTATGTGTTTAATCTCTCTCTCTCTCTCTCGTGATCTATATCATGGGCTTTGTTAATATAGTCAGATCATATGATGTTTCTCCCCGCTATACTCTTGTTATGATGAATTGAGTCTTTACCCTATGAAGTTTTGTCTTGTCGGATTGAATATTCAGAGATGAGAACACATGATGTATGTCTTGCGGTATGAATACTTGAGGTGACAATTGGGGTATCATATTGATTCACTTGATGTATGTTATGGCACTCAACTTGCAGATTCTCGAGGTGACGTTGGGGTAATCTATGCATAGGGGTTGATGCACGTTTTTATTATCTTCTCTCCAATAGAAACTTTGGGGTCTCTTTGTAGTGCTTTATGTGGATTGAGTATTATGAATATGAATTTCTTTGGTGCTACTTTAGTACGAACTCTTGATTATATCGATCGGAAAGAATAGCTTGTGTTATTTTAGTACGAACTCTAGGATAGATCGAACAGAAAGAATAGCTTTGAGGTGCTTTCGTACCCTACAAACAATTTCTAACTTTTTTTCTCCGCTAATAGGAACTCGGGAGTGATTCTTTATTGCACTTTGAGGGATAATCATATGATCCAACTATGTTAGCATTGTTGAGAGGTTGCACTAGTGAAAGTACGGACCCTAGGCCTTGTTTTCAAGCATTGCAATACCGTTTTTGTGCCCGTTTACTATTTGTTACCTTGCTGTTTTTATTTATTCAGATTATAAAAATATATTTCTACCATCCATATTACACTTTTATCATCATCTCTTCGCCGAACTAGTGCATCTATACAATTTACCATTGTATTGGGTGTGTTGGGGACACAAGAGATTTCTTGTATTTGGTTGCAGGGTCATTTGAGAGAGACCATCTTCATCCTACACCTCTCACGGATTGATAAATCGTTGGTCATCCACTTGAGGGAAAATTGCTACTGTCCTACAAAACTTTGCGCTTGGAGGCCCAACACGTGTCTACAAGAATAAAGTTAAGTAGTAGACATCAGAGCACACCAGCCCACAACGGGTGGCGCGCCCCCCTATGGCAGGAGGCCGAGTGGGAGAAGGAAAAGAGGGGGTTCACCCCCCTTCCTTCTCTCTTCCCCCTTCCTTTTTCTTCTCCGGTGAAATAAGGCAGGGGCGCCACTTGGGGAAACCCCAAGTAGGATTCGGATCCTACTTGGGGCGCCATCTAGATGCTCCCTCCTCCCCCACTTATATATATGTGGGAGGGGGCGCCGAGAACACACAACATCAATTGTTAGCCATGTGCGGCGCACCCCTCCATAGTTTACAACCCCGGTCATATTCTCACGGTGCTTAGGCGAAGCCCTATGAGGATCACTTCACCATCACCGTAACCACACCGTCGTGCTGACGGAACTCATCTACTACCTCGACGCCTTGCCGGATCAAGAAGATGTGGGACGTCACCGAGCTGAACGTGTGCAGAACTCGGAGGTGCCGTGCGTTTGGTACTTGATTGGTCGAAGCTATAAGAAGTTCGACTACATCAACTGCATTGTCAAACGCTTCCGCTTACGATCTATAAGGGTATGTAGACACACTCTCCCCCTCGTTGCTATGCATCTCCATGGATAGATCATTGCATGTGCTTAGAATTTTTTTTGTTTTCCATGCAACATTTCCCAACAGTGGCATCTGAGCCAGGTCTAGGCGTAGATGATATGCACGAGTAGAACACAAAGAGTTGTGGGCGATGATAGTCATAATGCTTACCGCCAACGTCTTATTTTGATTCGGCGGTTGTCGGTGTCAAAACCGGCGGATCTCGGGTAGGGGGTCCCGAACTGTGCGTCTAGGCAGATGGTAACAGGAGACAAGGGACACGAAGTTTTACCCAGGTTCGGGCCCTCTCAATGGAGGTAAAACCCTACGTCCTGCTTGATTAATATTGATGATATGGGTAGTACAAGAGTAGATCTACCATGAGATCAAGGAGGCTAAACCCTAGAAGCTAGCCTATGGTATGATTGTCTGTCGTCCTACGGACTAAAACCCTCCGGTTCATATAGACACCGGAGAGGGTTAGGGTTACACAAAGTCAGTTACAATGGTAGGAGATCTAAATATCCGCATCGCCAAGCTTGCCTTCCACGCCAAGGAAAGTCCCATTCGGACACGGGACGAAGTCTTCAATCTTGTATCTTCATAGTCTAGGAGTCCGGCTGAAGGTATAGTCCGGCCATCCGAACACCCCCTAATCCAGGACTCCCTCAGTAGCCCCTGAACCAGGCTTCAATGACGACGAGTCCGGCGCGCAGATTGTCTTCGGCATTGCAAGGCGGGTTCCTCCTCCAAGTACTTCATAAAAGATTGTTAACACTAAGGATAGTTTCCCGCTCTGCAAAATAAGTTTCCACATATTGCCATAGAGAGAATAATATTTACACAAATCTAATCTGCTGACGTATTTCGTAGTGTGACATCACACTACGGCCAAGCCTCTATTCGAATCGTTTTCACTTCCCCACCTCAGCGCATTTTGCGAGGCGGTTTCCTTGGCACATCTTGTTGAAGCAGAGATCGTGTCCCTCATTTACGGGATTCTCATCAATACGGACGTGGGTAACCCAACCGCACCATTTATCACGGCGCTTGGGAGATAAGCGAGTTTTACCAGGCTGGTGGGGACGCATAGTCGCATCCTCCCATATAAGGGGATAAGGATCCACCCTTTTACCTACGCCTTCTTCCTCCTTTGCCTATCCATCTTCCGCGCACTCGAGCTCCAGCGCCCAAGCCCGCACTTCCCACCTCAACCTTCTCCAGCCATGTCCGGAGCGGGAGGCAAGTGGATGGTCTCCTCCGTCACGGAGGGCCATATCAAAAAGCTGAGGAAGGCCGGATACTTGTCTAACGACATCACACACCGGCTTCCCGAAGAGGGGCAGCTCCTCCCCACCCCAAGGCGCCATGAGAGGGTAGTATTCCTTCGCCATTTCCTCCGCGGACTGGGTTTTCCTCTCCACACGTTCGTCCGTGGGATCATGTTCTACTATGGCCTGGATTTCCACGATCTGGCCCCGAACTTCATCCTCAACATATCGGCGTTTATCGTCGTGTGTGAGGCTTTCCTCCGTATCCGCCCCTATTTCGTCCTTTGGCTCAAGACCTTCAACGTCAAGCCGAAGGTGGTGCGCGGCAACCAGGCGGAGTGCGGAGGCGCCATGGCGGGCAAGATAGCCAATGTCCTATGGCTCGAGGGCTCCTTTGTGGAGACCCTGAAGGGGTGGCAATCGGGGTGGTTTTACATCACCGAGCCGCGCGACCTTGAGTGGGTCGCAGCCCCCGAGTTCCGATCCGGACCCCCTACGCGGCTCACGTCCTGGAAAGAGACGGGTCTGTCGTGGGGCAACGAGGAAGAGGTGACCGGACTGCAAACATGCATCCAATCCCTAGTGAACAAGCAGCTCAAGCTTGTCAATGTAGTCCAGGTTATGCTCGTCCGTCGGATCCTCCCGTGTCAACAACGGGCCTTCAACCTATGGGAGTTCGACCCGGCGCAGCACCAAACTTT
The DNA here is from genome assembly GCA_032464435.1 of Aegilops umbellulata. Taxonomy (NCBI): domain Eukaryota; kingdom Viridiplantae; phylum Streptophyta; class Magnoliopsida; order Poales; family Poaceae; genus Aegilops; species Aegilops umbellulata. The sequence goes on along the minus strand of CP136056.1, from coordinate 384,012,143 downwards.
GAGTAGGCTCTTCGATACGACATACAAAGATGCCTGGAAGGTGCTATTCAAGGGTGTCGAGGCTCCCGCATCCGCTTCCAAGGATCACGGATTCAGCACACAGCGTCAAGCTAGTGCGGTGAGTTATTTTTTTACTTTTTACAGGACATTTGTTTCTCATAGTTTGACTCTATGCGGGATCTAAACTCCCTTACCTTTGACAAGATTGGCAGGCGAAGTCCGGACAGATCGACTGTCCGGCCCCTTTTCCCGAAGACCCAGTCGACGCTCGCTTAGTGAAGCTGCTGGCTCCGGCACCTTACGTGGTGCCGGAGAAGAAGGCCAAGAAGAGGGCCACGGGGACTCGAAAGAGTTCCCGGCGCCAGGAGGTGTCGGATTCTTCATCCGACGAATCCGAGATGCGCTCCTCCCGTGAAAACAAGGAGGAGGAAGAAGAAACTTCTCCCCCTCCAGCGGGGGGAGGAAAGAAGAGGAAGGCCGCCCCAACAGGGGAGGCCGAAGTTTCCAAGAAGGGAAAGACCCTCCCTCCGGACTACTCCACCGACGCCGACGAGGGCGAAGAGGAGTGGCCGCACAGGGCCAGGTGCCCAGTGGCATCGTAAGTATTCGGACACTAGAGTAACTCATAGCATTCCTTTGTTGCACAACTTTTCCTTATGTCGAATATAATTATGCAGTCCGCCCAAGGCCGGGCTCGACGAGTCGTCGAGTGGCTCCCTGGATTCGTCGGACGTGAATTTAGTTCCGCCCGCTACCTTCCCCCGTACTGCGGACGACGCCGAAGTGGCGTCGCAACAAGCTCCGGGCCAAGAGGAGGTGGTCCTGGAGGAGCCGCGAGGCGATCTCCCGAACTCCAGGGGTGAAGGGGACAAGACCCCCCCAGGGATCCAAGTCCGGCTTTGAGCCGGACACCACGCCGGAATCTTCAACGGTTCCAGACTGCGGTAGGCGAACTCCTTCCAAGAGGAGCAAGCCTTCTGAGCCGGCGGCCCCCGTCCAACCGGGGGCGCCGGACAATCTGCTGGAGGTGCTTAATGGCGCCTCCATCGACGAGGAGCACCATACTATTACGAGTACGGTGATCCAGAAGGTTCAGTCCGCCAAGAGCGGACTGACTGAAGCTTGTGCCAGCCTTCTAATAGGCTTTGAGGTGAGTAAAAAATATGCAAAAGTATTACCGCATAGACAGTAGCCCCTGATGCTCTATTTGGCATTCGGAAAGAAAAGCCGAATAGAGGATCAAATAATTTCACAGGAGTCTAACAAAAAATGAGTCAATATGCGTGTGCAGGCTTCGCTGCTTGCTACCGCCGCACTGACTGCGGAGGTAGGCACCCTGAAGCAGGGTCTCGAGTGGTCCGAGCAAGAGCTCGGCCTTGCCAGGCGGCAGCTCGAGGAGAAAGAAGGTAAGGGATACCTTATAGAAAAATATATAAAAAGATGCAATTGCAAAAAATGACAGGATTGTGCTGCTTATTGCAGGGGCCACAACTGAGGTGGCGACCCTTAAGCAGGCGCTGTCCGAGGCCGAGAAGAGAGAGGCCTCGGAGCGCATCGAGCGAGAGAAATTTGAGGCGCAGGTCGGCGAGGCGCGGCAAGAGCTTCAGGCTCTCATGAAAAAACATGAGAGTTTGGAGCTTGACTCGAAGACGCAAGCGTCCCAGCTCACGGCGGCCATCGAAACCGCCAAGTCTGCCAAGGCCGAATCCCAGAAGGCCCTTCAGGAGTTGGATGCGGTGAAAAACATAGCGGTGGGTAAGGCATTCTTTATGCAAAGCAGACATATAAAAGTAAGCTACTTGTTACTTACCCGGATCCGGAGCTCTCTAGGGGCATTCGCAGATCTTCCCCGTAGCGTATCCGACGCCGCCGCATTCTACCGAGCCGAGGAGACTGAGAAGATGTTCTGGTCTCAGTATGCTGAGGTCGGACACCCTGTGCTCCTGAGCGACCAGCTGAAGCAGCTGGTCGAGCTCCACAAGGCGGCCGAACAGGCCATGAAGGGCCTCATTGTTCGGCTGTGGCCTGGAGAGGCCCTGCCTGGGAGCTATTTCGGACTGGTTCAGCGGCTGGTGGCGGCCTGTCCGAGGCTTGAAGTCATCAAGCACTCTGTCTGCATCGAAGGTGCCCGGAGGGCCCTTGCCCGCGCTAAGGTGCACTGGGGCAAGCTGGACGGTGAGAAGCTTGTGAAGGACGGGCCACCGCCGGTGAAGGAGCATCGCAAACCCGAGAACTATTATAAGGATGTTCTGAAGGGCGCCTGCCTTATGGCGGATGAATGTACCAAGGATGCAATTTTTGAATGAACTCGCTCGTGTTGTCCTGTGCGCTGAAAACTTGTTCATGTGCGCTAAGCAATGCTTTTGAATTTAAAATATTACTTTCTGTGCGGCTGTTTATCAAAAATTGAGAGATGGCCAGTCGTCGGCTTCTGCCCCCATGCCACTAGTGCCGGGGTGTTCGGGATAAACCTGAGTGCTCTTTTTCCCATGTTTGGGTCCTTCGAGGGAGGCGCTCAGCACAACGAACAAGGCAATCGGACTATAATGCTTGAACACTCTCACTTAGCCATAGAACTCTATAATTTTAAATTTCGGCGAAGCCCCTAGAATTCGGAAGACCGAGTTCGGGGCGCTATCCACGCCTTGGCCGGACAAAGCCGGTTCCTCGCTCTAAGCGGCATAAGTCTTTAGGGACTCGAAAAACCTCTCGAACAGCGACCGGTCTCTCGCTTCGTCATGACAGTCAGTTTTAGCTTTCTCTACTGAGGTGCTCAGCCCAGCTCAACTGGGGCACAATCACAGTAGTTCTCCTAGTGCTACCTTAGCCGATATAGCGGAACGTAAGGCACCAAAACATAGGAGCCGGGCAAACCCAACTATTGACCCAAGACATGATTCAGAGCCGATGCATATAATGCTATAAGTTCGGGGTGCCGCACTTGTTAAAGTGGTCGGACTTCTCACACCATATTGAGGGGTACTGAAGCCCCTGGTGTATTTGTCGTACCACAGTGTACGGGTGCAACATGTCATTAATGAACATATATTTGGAAAAAAGGTAATGTAAAAAATAGATAAAGACTATGCATTGTTGTAAAAGAGCTGCGATCAAAGCAGAACGATACAAATAGCGCGATAAGCAAAAAGTTGGCCTATTTAACATGTCCGGTCCAGGGGCGGGCCGTGGAACTTATATGCAAAACAGGTATACTGCTCGTGATAGAGACCACCTGGGAGTCCATAATGCGGCATGGCTTGTCTGTTTCCCTGGTTCTTGCATCGTTTGTGCGGCAGTTGAATTGCCGAACAGGTTGTCCGAAGTATGGAGTCCCGAAAGTAAGAGAAGATAAAGAAAGAATTCGCCAGCCCCTAGTACGGTTTAAGCCGTGTTTTGGGCATGCCGTGATGGTGCCCCTTCCCCTGCGCCCATGGTATTTTGAGAGCGTAGTTATGTACGCGAAGCACTGATTTTGCTATTTCGCGAGGGCTGGGGTTGGCGCCGCATTGCTACGCCTGCTCAGAACGTGCCAGGCGGTCTTGTTGTAGGTTACTCCGAGCGCGCTTGATAGTGTCCAGCCTTTTAACGGCTGGACTGGAGAACTACCTAGAGAGGCTGCTTTGTACTTCCACTGCGAGGGCCGCCGTGTGCTCCTCCGTTCGGAGGGAGCGTTCGGTGTTTCCATTGACCGTGATTACTCCTCGAGGGCCTGGCATCTTGAGCTTGAGGTATGCGTAGTGCGGTACCGCATTAAACTTTGCAAATGCGGCTCGCCCGAGCAGTGCGTGATAGCCACTGCGGAACGGGACTATGTCGAAGATTAACTCTTCGCTTTGGAAATTATCCGGAGATCTGAAGACCACTTCAAGTGTGACTGAGCCTATGCAGTTGGCCTCTACACCTGGTATGATGCCTTTAAAGGTCGTTTTGGTAGGCTTAATCCTTGAGGGATCTATGCCCATTTTCCGCACAGTGTCCTGGTAAAGCAGGTTCAGGCTGCTGCCGCCGTCCATAAGGACTCTTGTGAGATGAAATCCGTCAATAATTGGGTCTAGAACCAATGCGGCGAACCCGCCATGACGGATGCTAGTGGGGTGGTCCCTTCGATCAAAAGTGATCGGGCAGGAGGACCATGGGTTGAACTTTGGGGCGACTTGCTCTATCGCGTATACGTCCCGTAACGCACGCTTCCGTTCCCTCTTGGGGATGTGGGTTGCGTATATCATGTTCATCGTCCGCACTTGTGGGGGAAAACCCTTTTGTCCACTACTGTTCGGCGGCCGGGGCTCCTCCTCGTCATCTCTACGTAGCCCCTTGTCTCTATTTTCGGCATTTAACTTGCCTGCCTGCTTGAACACCCAACAATCCCTGTTGGTGTGATTGGCTGGCTTTTTGGGGGTGCCATGTATCTGGCACAAGCGGTCGAGTATTCGGTCCAAACTGGACGGGCCCTGGGTATTTCTTTTGAATGCCTTTTTCCGCCGACCAGATTTGTAGCCTCTGAATCCGGCATTGACTGCCGTATCCTCGTTGCTGTCGCTGTTAACGTGGCGCTTTTGCTTGTTCCGACGCGACCTGCCACTTTTGTCCTTGGTATCCGAATTACAAGGTTCTTGGGTAAGTTGTTGCTGTGAGCTAGCCAGCTGTCTTCTCCCGCGCAGAAGCGGGTCATGAGTGTCGTGAGGGCTGCCATAGATTTCGGCTTTTCCTGTCCAAGGTGCCGGGCAAGCCGCTCGTCGCGGATGTTATGCTTGAAGGCTGCTAGGGCCTCTGCGTCCGGACAGTCGACTATTTGGTTTTTCTTTGTTAAGATCCGTGTCCAGAATTGCCTGGCCGATTCCTCTGGCTGCTGAATTATGTGGCTTAGGTCATCGGCGTCTGGTTGTCGCACATAGGTACCCTGGAAATTGTCGAGGAATGCGGCTTCCAGGTCCTCCCAAGAACCGATTGAATCTGCTGGCAAGCTTTTAAGCCAATGCCGGGCCGGTCCCTTAAGTTTGAGCGGGAGGTATTTGATGGCGTGTAGATCATCGCCGCGGGCCATGTGGATATGAAGGAGATAATCCTCGATCCATACCGCAGGATCTGTTGTGCCATCATATGATTCTATGTTGACGGGTTTGAAACCCTCAGGGATTTATGATCCATCACTTCATCTGTGAAGCATAGTGGGTGTGCGACGCCTCTATATTGGGCTATATCACGACGCAGCTCGAATGAGCTGTGTCTATTGTGTTCGGCCCGGCCGGATTTATTATGTCCGGAGTGACGATCCCCATCACGTGCCGTGGGGCGCCCACGTGATCCGTAGATCGATCTTGTTTGTCTTGCCTTGTCCTCCAGTATCTCTCATAGGTCTGGCGCATTTTCTCGTGCCTTAGTATATTTTGAGCAGCGCCGGGGCACGACTTGAGTGGTGGGCCGAAAGGCCTCTCTGTCACGGCCACGAGGTGGCCGGTCAGCCATGTCATGCGCTGGCGATGTAGGTTTATGTGCTTCCTCCTCTAATCGGGGTAGCAGCCTGCACTTTGGGTAACTCTTGGAGGGGCGTTCGAGTTCATACTCTTCGGTCGCAAGGACTTCAGTCCATCTGTCGGCTAGCAAGTCTTGATCAGCTCTAAGCTGTTGCTGCTTTTTCTTGAGGCTGCTTGCCGTGGCCATGAGCCTGCGTTTAAAACGCTCTTGTTCGGCTGGATCCTCTGGCACGACGAATTCGTCGTCATCGAGGCTTGCCTCGTCTTCGGAGGGAGGCATATAATTATCATCCTCAACCTCTCTGTCTGCTGCTCTCTCGTGAGGGCTGGCTTCTCCATCCTCCTGTGCTGAATCTTGCTGGAGGGGGTGTTCTTCGGCGCCATCCAAAGTATTATTATCTCCCGTGCCAGAATCACCGTTTTTGCTTTGGCGGGATTTAGAGCGGCGCCGCTGACGCCGGCGCTTGGGTTGTTTCTTGGAGGTGTCATCCCCCGCTGTTCCATCGCCATCTCCATCTTTTGGAGTGTCCACCATATATATGTCGTACGACGAGGTGGCCTTCCAGTGCCCTATAGGTGCTGGTTCTTGGTCGTCTCCTGCATCGTCGTCCATACTGTCGATGTCTTCGGAGTCGAAGTCGAGCATGTCGGTTAAGTCATCGACAGTGGCTACGAAGTGGGTGGTGGGTGGGCTTTGAATTTCTTCATCGTCCGTATCCCAACCTTGCTGACTGTAGTCCGGCCAGGGCTCTCCTGATAAAGAGAGAGACTTTAGTGACTTCAGGATGTCGCCGAAGGGCGAGTGCTGAAAGATGTCCGCAGCGGTGAACTCCATGATCGGCGCCCAATCGGATTCGATCGGCAGGCGCGCGGAGGGCTTGGAGTCAGGAGAAGAATCCGGCCCCTCGGAGTCACGGGCCTTGCGGAGTGCGGGGCTGGTGTTCGGCTTAATCGCCTTTGAGATCGCAGCCCCCGAGGAGGCGTCTACCCGCTCATCCTCGATCGGCGCAGCCGGCTCCGAATTAAGGGTCGGAACCGAATCGTGTGCGGCCTCCAAGGCACTGTTCGGCGGCAGAGCTAGATCATGCCCATCGAGACAGTGCGGCACGCTCGGTTGTGGCTCGAATCCGTCGAAGATCAAGTCCCCGCGGATGTTAGCCGTGTAGTTTAAACTTCCAAATCTGACCTGATGGACAGGGGCGTAGCTTTTGATCTTCTCCAGATGGCCAAGCGAATTAGCCCGCAGTGCGAAGCCGCCGAAAACGAAGATCTATCCGGGGAGAAAAGTCTCACCCTGGACAGCATCGTTGTTGATGATTGAAGGAGCCATCGGGCCTAAAAGCGACGACACAGAGGAACTCTCAATGAAAGCACCAATGTCGGTGTCAAAACCGGCGGATCTCGGGTAGGGGGTCCCGAACTATGCGTCTAGGCGGATGGTAACAGGAGACAAGGGACACGAAGTTTTACCCAGGTTCGGGCCCTCTCAATGGAGGTAAAACCCTACGTCCTGCTTGATTAATATTGATGATATGGGTAGTACAAGAGTAGATCTACCACGAGATCAAGGAGGCTAAACCCTAGAAGCTAGCCTATGGTATGATTGTCTGTCGTCCTACGGACTAAAACCCTCCGGTTTATATAGACATCGGAGAGGGTTAGGGTTACACAAAGTCGGTTACAATGGTAGGAGATCTAAATATCCGCATCGCCAAGCTTGCCTTCCACGCCAAGGAAAGTCCCATCCGGACACGAGACGAAGTCTTCAATCTTGTATCTTCATAGTCCAGGAGTCCGGCTGAAGGTATAGTCCGGCCATCCGAACACCCCCTAATCCAGGACTCCCTCAGCGGTAGTGTAAGATGAAGTGGCCTGGACCAACCTTACATGTCCACATATAGGAGACCGGTTCCACCTACAGACATGCAACTAGTTTTGCATAAAGGTGGCCGGCGGGTGTCTGTTTCTCCTACTTTAGTTGAATCGAATTTGACTACGGCCGGTCCTTGAAGAAGGTTAAAATAGCAAACTTGACGAAACACCATTGTGGTTTTGTGCGTAGGTAAGAACGATTCTTGCTAGAAGCCCGTAGCAGCCAAGTAAACCTTGCAACAACAAAGTAGAGGACGTCTAACTTGTTTTTGCAGGGCATGTTGTGATGTGATATGGTCAATACATGGTGTGATATACGTTATTGTATGAGATGATCATGTTTTGTAAAAGTTATTGGCAACCAGTAGGAGCCTTATGGTTGTCTCTTTATTGTATGAAATGCAAACGCCTTGTAATCTCTTTACTTTATCAGTATGCGTTAGCGATAGTTGTAGAAGCAATAGTTGGCGAGATGACCACGACGCAACGATGGAGATCAAGGTGTCGAGCCGGTGACGATGGAGATCATGATGATGCTTTGGAGATGGAGATCAAAAGCACAAGATGATGATGGCCATATCATGTCACATATTTTGGTTGCATGTGATGTTTATATTTTATGCATCTTATTTTGCTTAGTACGACGGTAGCATTATAAGATGATCCCTTAACTAAATTTCAAGGTAAAAGTGTTCTCTCTGAGTATGCACTATTGCTACAGTTCGTCATGTTGAGACACCACGTGATGATCGGGTGTGATAGACTCTACGTTCACATACGACGGGTGCAAGACAGTTTTGTACATGCGGAATACTTGGGTTAAACTTGACGAGCCTAGCATGTACAGACATGGCCTCGGAACACTGGAGACCAAAAGGTCAAACGTGAATCATATAGTAGATATGATCAACATAGAGATGTTCACCATTGATGACTACCCCATCTCACGTGATGATCGGACATGTGTTAGTTGATTTGGATCACGTATCATTTAGATGATGTCGGTGTACAAAACTAGGGGCACATTTTTATACCCCTTTACCTGTGCACGGGCAGTCGGAGCCACGCCCGCGACCACACCAAGCAGAGTGAGGGAGGTGAGCTAAGGTAAGACCAAAGACACAAGACGAAGCAAAGCAATGCCAAGGCCAAGGCCACAAAGAGCAGAGGGACGAAGCAGGTTCCCCCCGGCAAGACTCTTGCCGGGCAGCCTCGACAGCCCCGGCAAGACCCTTGCCGGGGCAGCTCGCCCCACACCAACGGAGTGAGCCACCCTTGAGCCCACGGCCCCCAACGCCATCATTAGCGTGGGGCCAGGGCTCGGGAAGGCACCTCTGTGGTGGCATGCAGATCTTTGTGAAGACAAAGGACAATCAAGATCAAATGAGGATAGGAAGGCATCCATCCTCACCGTAGAAACCCACAAGACCCCCAGCAAGTCCTTGCCGGGGACGCTTGCATGCCACGGCAAGAACCCTTGCCGGGCCACCCGGCAAGACCCTTGCTGGGCCACCCGGCAAGGCCCTCACCAAGCGCACCAACAGGGCCACCGTCAGGCCCGCACCAGACAAGTCTCCGCCGCCGTTCGCATGCAGCTGCCGACCCAACCAGCTGGGCAGGCACCTGCGTGGCAACATGCAGCCCTTCGTGGAGGCTTCACCACTGCACCACCGAAGCTGCCTGCCTGCCTACGTGGCACCGCATGCATCGCTGGCCAGGGCGCGTGTCGAAGCTTGGAGGAGCGGCGACGGACGGGACGGGCCTCGCCCTGTCCCCGATAAAGCAAGGGACACCTAAGCCTCGCATTAAATGCGCTTTGTCCTGTAATACGAGGGATAACCTCATGCCACTATAGACCTTTACACCTCCTGTGTGCCATTGTGGCAGCCCCTTTTGCCTATAAAAGGAGGTCCATGGCGCATGGCAGAAGGATTCAGCTTTTTCGAGCTCGTTACACCCCGTAGCTAGCTCAAGAACTCAGAATACATCCACCAAAGCAGGAGTAGGGTTTTACGCATCCTCGCGGCCCGAACCTGGATAAATGAACCGCGTGCTCTCTGTTAGACCCACTCTTCTGTCAACCCCGCGCCCCGCAACCGCAGTAGGGATTCTTGTGATCCCATAGGTGTCGTTTCCCACCGACATATTTGGCGCGCCAGGTAGGGGGCACATTTGTGAGAATCTGGTCTGGTAGTTAGCCTAGCGGTTCTTCGTCGCCATGGCCCCTAAGAAGAAGACGGCCATGGCGAACGGCTCGTTGGGGGCCGAGCGGCCCGTGCCGGTGCGAACGAGCAGCGGTCCGGTCGCGGACAGGACTCGAGCCGCGGCCTACGAACACCAGCACCACCCAAGCAATCGGGGCCTGGCGAGCGGCGTCGTTCGTGCACCAGACGATCGGCTCCACGCCTCCGGACCCAAAGACAGAGCTCGGCCCCCTACCGGCGGCGCGGGGCCCTCCGGGGGTGTCGTTGCGCCGACTCCGGGCGGCGCGGTGACCTCCAGGACGCATACACCGGCGAACACCGCGCGTTCTTCCCATGGGGTGCGCGCCGAGCAGCGTCACCACGTTGGTGACCCTGGGCACTGCCGTGGGGAGAGCCCTGTGCGTCGTCAGCAAGACGAAGGAGTTCAGCACGCGCACCGAAGCATCAGTGAAAATGGCGCGCAGCTGCTGGGTCGTGACAGAGCTCCTTCTAACATAGTTAGAAGTCGAAGCGCGCCGCGATCCACTCAGTTGTCGCCGCCACCCACGCCACCGGAAGCCTTGGTGCATGCACAGCTGCTCCTCGACTTCCCTCCTGCTGCAGAGAAGCTCGACGAGTGGAGGGCCACCATCCAGAGCCTCGTCGCCGTCGCAAACAAAGACAATCCGCGACCGGCGGGACCCTCGGGTCGGCGCTCCACCGAGCCACCACATGCTGGCGCTGGGAGGACCGGGGGAGCTGCGGCCACGGTCCACTCTCCTACTCCTCGCCAGCCGCCGCGGGTGTCGGCCCGTCGTGACGACGCTGGTGACAACATCTCCATAGCATCGTCCGACCCGCGGACCCTCCGCGACCAATGCCAGGTTCTTCGGGAGTGAGCTCACAAAGACGCTCAGACCACCGTTGAGCGGCGACGCAAAACGCGCCGCCAGTCAGACAAGCGGGCGGGATCCGCTGCGGACCAACCGGCACCAGGGGGCCCCGACAGCCTACCTTACGAGGTGGGTTGCCCGGCTTTTACCCATGAGCTGAGGCAGTTCCAGTGGCCGTCCCACCGCACGTTCAAGCCCGACGTCGGCGAGAAGTACACCGGCAAGACCCATCCGTCCGAGTTCCTCAGCATCTACACCATCACGATGCAGGCCGCTGGGGCTCGCGACGATAAGGTGCTCGCCAACTTCTTCCCGCTGGCACTCAAGCCCAATGTAATGTCTTGGTTGATGCACTTGCCGGCGGACTCCATCTCCTCCTGGTCAGATCTGTGCCACGAGTTCGTTGGCGCCTTCACAGGAGGCCACCAAGCTCATGGCCAGGCCAGTGATCTGCATATCATTCCCCAGAAGGAAGGAGAGACCCTGCACAAGTACATCCAGAGATTCACCCGGGTGCAGTACAACATCCCCGACGTTCATCCCGCCGCTGTGATTAGCGTGTTCCATCAGAACATGCGCAATCGCAAGATGCGCGAGGAGCTGGCGATGACCAAGGTTAAGGATGTGGCCGAGCTCTACCTTTTGGCCGACAGGTGCGCCCGGGCTGAAGAGGGAAGGAAGTACCCCGACGAAGACGCCGACGCGGAAACCGACTCTACCGATGAGGACGCCGCCGCCCCGACGAAGAAGGGCCGGCATCGCAACAAGAAACGCAAAGGCAAGGTCGTGCTTGCCGTTGAGGGATCTGACGATACCGGTGCCGGCAAGAAGGTCAGGGCAGACACCCCCGGCAAGGAGGTTGCTGGGTGTGCTGCCTGCCGGGCCTTGGCGGCTACCGACAAGCTAGGAAGCTCCGGCAAGCAATACTGCAAGATCCATCGCACCAAGGGCCACGCTCTCCAGAACTGCCGACAAGTCGAGCTGCTTGCTGAGAAGCAAAAGGCTGAGTACGAAAGGCGGGAAAAGGAGAAGGACCAGGATGGGGCTGAGGGATCTGGCAAGAAGCGTGGTGGCCAAGGAGGCCGCCCCGGCAAGGACAACCAGCGGGAGAGGCCCGCCCAGGGCCGCGACAAGAAGCAAGAATATGACGATCACGATGAGGACAACGAGTCCGGTGAGAAAGGGTTCCAAAAGGCTACGGAGGCCATGTGCATCGATGGCGGCGCCTCGCTACATGCCTCTCACCGCCAGCTCAAGCAGTGGGCGCGAGAGGTTACGGTGACGGAGCCGTCGTTCGGCGCTTAGAAACCTCTAAAGTGGTCCAGCACGCCCCTCATCTTTGACATCGAGGACCACCCTGATCGCACTACCGCGGTCGGGTGTTTGCCGTTGTTGGTTTCGCCAACAATACGCAACCTCAGGGTGAACAAGATGTTGGTTGACGGTGGGGCCGGCCTGAACCTGATCTCGCCTGTCGTGATCAAAAGGTTGCAAATCCCTGACGGAGACCTCGAGGAAACGGGCACGTTTCAGGGGGGTCAATCCGGGGAGAAGTCAGCCAAAGGGAAAAGTCACACTGCCCGTGACATTCGGAGGGGAGTTGAACTACCAGACGGAGAGGATCGTCTTCGACGTGGCTGTGATCCCCTTGCCCTACAACGGGATCCTCGGCCGCCCGACACTAGCCAAGTTCATGGCGGCGTCACACTACGCCTACAACATGCTGAAGATGCCCGGGCCGTTGACCATCATCTCCGTCCCCTCCGACAAGAAGGACGCACTGATCTGCGCCGAACAACTCTACCGGGATGCAGTCGCAGCACCTGCCGTCAAGGCACCTGCTCCTGCCGCCGTAGGCCCGGGAGGAAAGAAGGAGTCCGGCAAGACCTCTCGCACCCACTCCGGCAAGCGCACCTCTTCATGGGTGTTGTGCTACCGTTGAGGACGTGCCAGAGAGCTCTGCCGACAAGAGCAAGAGATCCAGAGCCGAGCCGCCGCAGACCAAGAAGGTGCCCGTCGTGGAGGACGGCACGGGAGGGGCCTTCATCATAGGCTCTGCCCTCGACAACAAATAGGAAGGCGAGCTCGTTACCTTCCTGCGGGCAAATGTCAATGTGTTTGCGTGGCAAGCTTCCGACATCCCCGATATTCCCAAGGAGGTGATTGAGCACCACCTAGCTGTCTGCCCCCACGCGCGGCCCGTCAAGCAGAAGGTCAGAAAGCAGGCTCTGGAGAGGTAGGAGTTCATGACAGAGGAGATCAGGAAGTTAGAAGCGGCAGGTTTGGTGAGAGGGGTGCTCCATCCGACGTGGTTGGCCAATCCGGTAGTGGTGCGCAAGGCGAATGGGAAGTGGAGGCTGTGTATTGATTACATAGATATCAATAAGGCTTATCCTAAGGACCCCTTCCCATTGTCGCGCATCGACCAGATTGTTGACTCCACGCCCGGGTGTGATCTGTTATCATTCCTCGATGCCTACTCAGGCTACCACCAGATCTTCATGACAAGATAGGATGAACAGAAGACAACATTCATCACCCCATGTGGTACGTATTGCTTTTTACGGATGCCTTTCGGGTTGAAGAGTGCTGGCTCAACGTTTGCAAGAGTAGTCCAAATTGGTTTTGAGCCTCAGCTCCAGAGAAATATGGAAGCCTACATGGATGACATAGTGGTCAAAACCAAGGACGGGCCGACTCTTGTGCAAGATCTAGAAGAGACATTTGCCAACCTGCGCAAGATCAACCTCAAGTTGAACCCTGAGAAGTGCGTCTTCGGCGTCTCGTCCGGCAAGCTTCTCGGGTTCTTTGTGTCGCAGCGCGGGATCGAGGCAAACCCAGACAAGATCAAGGCTATTGAGCAGATCGAGGTGCCCAAGCGGATCAACGATGTGCGTCGGCTCACCGGCTGTGTCGCCGCCATGAGCCGGTTCATCTCCAAGTCCGCCAAGCGCGCCATTCCCTTTTTCAAGATCTTGAAAAAGGCGGGCCCAATGGAATGGACCCCAGAAGCCGAGGCCGCGCTGCAGACCTGAAGAAATACCTTTCCTCCACGCCTACACTAGTTGCGCCTAAACCACAAGAGCCGTTGCTGCTGTATCTGGCGGCGATGAATCAAGTGGTCAGCGCCGCACTAGTGGTGTAGAGGGAGGTCGACGAGGAAGCGGCAATGGCGGCAGGACCAGCGGATGGCAAGCAGAAGACTCCCCTGGCAGGGCCTGGTGCCGACAAGGCGCGACCCCCTGCAGAGTATGGTGCCACCAAGGCGATGCCCGCGCGGTCAAGTGAAGTGGTGTCCAAGAAAAAGATGATGCAGCACCCGGTTTACTTTGTCAGCTCCCTCTTGCAGGGGGCTAGGTCAAGGTATTCCGGTGTCCAAAAATTGCTCTTCGACCTCCTTATGGCCTCGAGTAAGCTGAGTCACTACTTCTAGGCCCACGAGATCACTATCGTCACCCGCCTCCCATTGCAACGGATACTGCACAATCCTGACGCAACCGGAAGGATTGTGGAATGGGCCTTGGAGTTGTCAAGCTTCGGCTTAAAGTTTGAGAGTACCTCGACAATTCAGAACAGAGTCTTGGCGGAGTTCATCGCGGAATGGACCTCGACGCCTGATGAAGAGATCCAAGAGACTACTCTCCTCGGCAAGGAAGCAGACCACAACTGGATCATGTACTTTGATGGAGCCTTCTCGCTGCAAGGTGCCGGTGCTGGTGTGCTGCTCGTCACACCCACCGGAGAGCACCTCAAGTACGTGATCCAGATGCACTTCCCCAGAGAGATGTCCACCAATAACACCGCCGAGTACGAGGGTTTGCTTGCCGGTCTCAGGATCGCGGTAGACCTCGGGGTTAAGGAGCTCATTGTCAGGGGTGACTCACAGCTCGTTGTCAGGCAAGTCAACAAGGATTATCAGAGCCCACTGATGAAGGCATACGTAGATGAGGTGAGGAAGCTGGAGGAACACTTTGACGGTATCCAGGCAGAGCACGTCCCCCGAGCGGAGAACGACGTTGCCGATAACCTGTCAAAGCGTGCTGCATTCAAGCTACCTGTGGAACCAGGTACCTTTTTGCTCCGGTTAACTCAACCATCCGTCGATCCATCAGCAGGGCAGAACAAGCGAAGAAGATCAGGTCCCGCCAAGTACCTTCCTACCGAGCCCCCCGGGGCCGCCGGCAAGGGTACCGCCGCGGACACTGAGCCCGCCCAAGAGCAACTGACTCCGGCGGGGCGTCAGGCCCTGGCCATAGAGACAACCGCTCCCATGGCGGAAGAGATGCCTTTGGTCCTTGCCGTCGAGCCCCAGGCTCCGGCATGGGCGCAACACACCGTCCAATTCCTCCAGACAAGGGAGCTTCCTGAGGAGCAGGAAGAAGCGGAGAAAGTAGCCCGTCGGTCCGCCCTGTACCAGTTCGTCGATGACGTCCTGTACCGGAGAAGGCCGAACGGTGTGAAACTCAAGTGCATCCTCCGGGAGGAAGGACTGGAGCTGTTGGTAGATATACATGGAGGCATATGTGGCTCCCACATAGGGTCAAGGGCCCTTGCCGGGATGGCGTTCTGGCAAGGTTTCTTATGGCCCGCCGCCCTCCAGGATGCGACGACACTAGTCACCAAGTGTGAAGCTTTCTAGTTCCATTCAAAGAAGCTTCATCAACCAGCTCAAGCCCTTCAAACAATCCCTCTCTCCTGGCCATTCTCAGTCTGGGGGCTTGACATACTGGGCCCTTTCCCCCGCGCTGTCGGGGGCTTTGAGTACTTGTACGTTGCAATCGACAAGTTCACAAAGTGGCCAGAGGTGGAGGCTATGAGAAAGGTGACTGCTCAGTCAGCTGTCAAGTTTTTCAAAGGACTGGTCTGCCATTTTGGTGTGCCAAACAGAGTCATCATCGACAACGGCACGTAGTTCACAAGCCACACCTTCATGCAATACATTCAAGACCTCGGCAGCAAGGTCTGTTTTGCTTCCGTATCACACCCATGAAGCAACGGCCAAGCGGAGAGGGCAAATGCTGAAGTATTGCGAGGCCTGAGGGCAAAGACTTTTGACAAGCTGCACAAGAGCGGAAGGCGCTGGATTGATGAACTGTCGACGGTTCTTTGGTCGATCAGGACGACGCCAAATCGAGCCACCGACCAGACACCTTTTGCCTTGGTATACGGGGCAGAAGCAGTTCTCCCCATGGAACTCATATACGGGTCACCTCGAGTGCTCGCTTATGATGAGCTTGAGCAAGAGCCGTTGCGCCAAGATGACGTGGCGCTCCTTGAGGAAGATCGTCTTCGGGCAGCTGTGAGAGCGGCACGCTACCAGCAAGCCTTGCGCCGCTACCATAGCCGCAAGGTTCATGCCCAAAGCTTTGAGGAAGGCGACCTTGTTCTTCAGCGCATTCAGTCGGCCAAGAATTCCAAGAAGTTGACGCCAAAGTGGGAAGGCCCTTATCGGGTAATACGAGTCACCAGGCCTGGTGCAGTCCGCCTGGAGACCGAGGATGTCGTACCAGTGAGCAACTCCTGGAACATCGAGCATCTTCGCAAGTTTTACCCATAAGGCGCGGCTTGCCGGGCCTCCCGGCAAGCCACCTTTTGTACAAGCTTTGCCGCAAGGCATGTGACCCTTTGTACAAAGCCAGGCGCAGACCCTGAGCGAGAATAATGAAGCGCTGGCGCCCTAAGTTATAGCATGCATGCTAGGTCGAGTCTCGTCCTCAGTTAGGGTTGATAGTGCTTAGCGGCGGCTAACCCCTAGCTTAGAGGTCGAGTGCGTGTCTATCTGTTCTTCTCTGTCTTCTTTGGTTTGCAAGACACATGAATATCCTTGCCGAGCTGCTTTGGAAGAAGGGGGACGGACCGGCGTCCAGGCCTCAGCAAGCCAGTATTGCCGGGGGCTACAAGAGCGAAGATCCACCCGCGGCAAGCCAAGGTTGCCGGGGGCTGTAGACTTAGATAAGTTTTATATCCCTTATCATGCGTTTCATTATGGACTGAGGTATGTGAAACCTGGTTTTATCCTTAGGCTACCGTGCTCCCCTCATTCTGGACCCTAGGACTCGTTTCCTGGGATCGAGTTTGGTCGTAGTCGCGGCAGCAAGGAAATGAAACGAGGAGCCTAAGCCCACCTCATCCCTGCCTCCGCCAAGGGCATGAGAAAGGTCGAGCGAAGTGGGGGGACGGCAAGGCCTGTTGCCGGGTGAGAAAACGTTTATATTGAAGGTAACAAGGATTTACTCCTTGTCGTGGGTTTTACCTACGAACGAAAAACCTGGCAAACATCCCTTTTTCATTAAAAAATATCCCGTATAGGTACAGTCCATATGAAATGAAAAACATGAACAAGGGGGTTACAAGTTCTAAAGTTAACGAAGGCCCGAAGGCTTACAAGACTAAAAAGAGATAAGATGCCCATAATCCCTTTCTTGTCCCTCTCCTCAGGAAATGGAACAAGCAAACAGAAGGGCATAAGGGGCGCCTAGGCAAGCTACGAGCAGCAGAAGACACCGAGAAGACACCTCGGTGGCCGCCCACAGGCAGGCCGGTGATGACGGTGCTTGGAATAGAGCTGGAAGACGAGACGGCAGGACCGGCAGTATGCAACGAAGGCGTCGGTGCGTGCGTACTCTGAGTTGACGGCCTTGCCGCCCGCCCTCTTCCTCTTCCGCAGCCTCCCGACGCCAACCGCCCAAGGTGTCGTGGAATTGTCACGGCAGATGTCCTTAGTGTCAGGACTTAGTCGCGAGGCCAACGCATCCATGTGGTAGCTTGAGAGGGGTTGAGTGGGACGAGAGACGCAGGGCGGATCAACACGCAAGACAAGGGTTTAGACAGCTTCGGGCCCCGGGAAACATCATCCGGTAAAAACCCTACATGCTGTTTGAGGCTAGGTCTCATTATCATCCCGAGGGAGACGCCGTAAACCGGCTCTCGTGTCCAGCCCTAGAGATTATTGATTGCTTGTAGCTTGTAGCTTCTAACCCATCCCTCTTTGGGGAGCCCCGCCCCTCCTTATATATGTTGAAGGGGCGGTTTACATGTGGAGTCCTATTAGGACTAGGACTAGTCTATCTCTAATACAAACCGGATACAAGTCCTGGTCTTAACTCTTTGTAAGATAAATATTCCTTTCCTCTTAAACCGGCCCACCATAGTTGAACCGGCCTTCTAGGCCTTGGGTCTTGTCATCCGTCTGATCCGTCCGTCGGTTTACCAGTGAGTCATAACAACCAAGCGGATTGCTTGTAAACCGCCAAGGTCAGGGCGGGTCTTCAGATAAACCGCCAAGTCCGGCCGGTTTAACTTCCGGCCGGTTTACACTGCGGGGTATATCCCCGACATTAGCCCCCAAGTTTAGCTTGGATTTATCTATGGTAAACTTATGCTGCAAAATAAACATAAGAACAAATTTGACAGGTTGCGCTCCGGGTTAAGAATTCTTGTAAACCGGCACCTGATCATCCTTAAGTCCTTGTCATTCCTCCTTCTAGAAAATCCAGGTTAATAACCAGCTTCATACTCAAATTGCTGACATTGGTTTCTCATAGAAAAATATTGTAAAGAAATAATCCACTTGAATCGGCTTCCAAGACGCTGGTTTAAGAAATATTGGTCTTGTAATACTCATCTGATATTCAGCCGGTTTGAAGATGATCCCGGTCTTGAAAACTTGCCGGTTTAACATTACCAAATGGCCGGGTTATAAAACTGATGCCCCGAACTATGATTGTTGTATACACCAGCTCATGATTGTTGCCAACATCGGTTTATGATTGGTGACGCCGGGTCAATCTGATTTGCTCAACAGAGAATTTGAAAATCTTTCTTCGATAATAATATAATACCTGTAGCCCCCAAGTGCCGGGTTGTCATGCTTGCAGCAACCTGGGACTTGTAATTGACTGATGCCCATAAAACTTCAACCAATGTAGCCCCCAAGGGCTGGGTCATTATGTAATAATCAGTAGGGACTTTGTAAATATAATCTTGTAAACTTTGAACAGCAATGTGTAGCCCCCAAGGGCCGGCTCAGTAAGATAATATTGAGCTGGGACTTTGATATATACTTCTACGAAAATAACATCATATGATGTAACCCCCCATCATAGGGCTTGAATCCACGTCCACAAGGTTAAGAGCTTTGTGCTTTACCAACTGAGCAGTAGACCCTTCAATATAATAGATAAAAAGCTTTGTACCTTTAGTAGTTGACAGGAGAAATTGGTAGCCCCCAAGGGCCAGCTCATTACGATGTGATGAGTTGGGTCTTCAATAAGATGAGCAAAAATGACCTTGCATTAGCCCCCAAGTGTCATGGTGCATGCTTGCAGCAACATGAGACTTGCATATTTGATCCAATCTCAATTTTGAATAATGTAGCCCCCAAGTGCCGGGTTGTAAGCCTGCAGCGACTCGGGACTATTCCTTCAATTGTATAAAATGATAACCATTGCGCTAAAGCGACTTTTAAAAAACCTTAATCATAATATTAATAACCGAAATAAAAATCCAGCCATGTTGGCCATTCAAGATAATATAATCTCGTATGAAAACCATTATTCATCCAATATCATAATGAAGATTCAGCCAAGTTTGGCTATTTGAATAATATAATCCAATAAATTATAAGCGCATGATTCCAATGGCGCAATCCAAATATATACTGGCGACTTATAGTCCAAAGCCAGACCGGTTTAATAAACACTGGAGAATTTATCATCATACTGGCGACTGATCGTCTTAAAGCCAGGCCAGTTTAACAAACACCGGATAGTTGTCATTAGACTGGCGACTTATCGTCTTAAAACCAGGCCGGTTTAACAATCACCGAACAAGTTATCATCATACTGGCGGCTGATCGTCTTAAAGCCAGGCCGGTTTAATAAACACCGGATGAGTTATCATCATACTGGCGACTTATCGTCTTTAAAGCCAGGCCGGTTTAATAAACACCGGATGAGTTATCATCATACTGGCGACTTATCGTCTTTAAAGCCAGGCCGGTTTAATAAACACCGGATAATTTATAACCATGCGTTATTCAACCTGTTTCTGCATACAACAAGTTTAAAGTGTCCTGGCGGTTTACCGCCGGACGAGTCATAATGCCCAACATATAACCCAGGTTTATAACCAAGGCTGTGCTTAAGAATAATCAAATATGAAATATATCATACCTGTAATATAGCCGGTTTACCAACTTTTTGTAGTAAGAGTGATAACCCCAATCTTGAGTAACGATAACTCCTTCTATATTATGCCGGTTTATGATAAAACCGTACCGTGCTGTGATAAACACCGGTTTAACAATATATAATACTGGTGACTTGTAGTCAAACCAGACCGGGCTGATAATCTCCGAATTATAATTTGATCATGCACTCACAACTTGTAGTTGAAAGCCGAGCCGGGTTGATAAACACCGGTTTACTCCATGATGGTAATAGAAAATCAAACCGGGCAGATGGCCTCCGGATTAAGATTTTGACCATGTTCCGTCAATTTATAATTTGACAATCGAACCGGTTCAAGAATTGTCGGTTTAAAATCGCAACAAAAGAAATACTTATAAAAACAAAATTCCAAGCAAAGGCAATGATAAAACCATTTGCAAAAAGAAAGGCTCTACTGAGCTGGTCAGATGGTGTTACCATGGTCAGACGCAACCAAGCTCCCCGAGGGCGTAGCGATGGTGCCAGTCGGCCAGGTCCCCAAAAGACTCGTGGCATTACGCCGGCCAAGTGGCATTGCATTGGTTCGGATTCGACCAAGCCCCCAAGTGACTCAGTGGCCTAGGGCCGATCAAGTGGCATTGCATTGGTTCGGACACGACCAAGCCCCCAAATGATTCATTGGCTAAAGAGCCGACCAGAAGGCATTACCATCATCAAGACATGACCGAGCTCCCATAAGGCGTAATCTACGGTTCAAGTCGATTAGGTCCCCAACTGATTCAGTGGCAAATGTGCCAGCCAGAAGGCATTACCGTCGTCAAGACATGACCAAGCCCCCCGGAGGTGTAGCTACGGTTCAGGCCGACTAGGTCCCCAACTGACTTTATAGGGATAGCTATGTTCTCTTTGGTTCGAATACGACCTATGTTTGAACAGGAAACCCCATGTTTGAATAGCTATGTTCTCTTTGGTTCGAATACGACCTATGTTTGAACAGGAAGCCCCATGTTTGAATAGCTATGTTCTCTTTGGTTCGAATACGACCTATGTTTGAACAGGAAGCCCCATGTTTGAACCGCGCATCATGGCAGCAGGTCTTCAGTAATTTTTAACCTTTTTGCAAGAGATAAATTCTTCTTGAACCGGGATCTTAAGAGCTTCAAAGCTTTGTGGGAGACATCTTTCCCTTGAACCGGATTTTAAACCGGAATCTTCATTTTCAGCCGGAAATTTTCTTGACGGCCTTTAAACTCGAACTTGCGAGAAGTTAGTTCCTTTTTGTACCGGACATTGTTAAACCGGATTTGAGCGCTTCAAAGCTTTGTGGGAGACATCTTTCCCTTGAACCGGATTGTAAACCGGATATTTGAGAGCTTCAGTGATACTGACTTCCCTTCAGCCAGGTTTCAAAACCGGAATCCTTTCTGATGATCCGAAACTTCTTCATTGAGTCGGGATTTTGTAACTGCCATATACTTTCTAAGCCGGAAATTTTCTGACGGCCTTTAAATTTTCATCAACATAACAGTAGCCTCCGGGATCGGGTTATCTTTCCCTCCATCGTCCCCGGGTTCTTAAACCGGCTGAAACTGGCAAGACTTGCTACGTCATATCATCGTAGCCCCCAAGTCTCAAGGTGACTCGAGGAGTTGGCTTGAGATTCTCCGTATTTGACCGTAATATAAACCGGCACAACTTGTATATCATTGGTATTGATAGCACGATGTGAATCCATAGAAGGTTGAGGTGACTGCGGCGGGTTATAAATGATCATGTATGAGCCGTGTCAGCAACTCGGCCAATGGTTCCTTCCAACTGGCGATTTGAAGTTAACCAAACTGTAGTGGCGGCGACTTGTGTGCCTGCTCATTGAACTATCCAGTGCAGACGACGGTTTGATGATAATTTGCCTCCAATTTGAAAGAAAACCGGGCTACCCAAGCTGTGACTTGTTCATACTCAATAAATGGCTCATGCAGACAGGTGCGGCCCGGTATGTTGATGTAGACCGGACCGCGAGAGGCGGACGACAAAGACGACCGCAGCACCAGATGCAGCTCGGACAGATGAACCGGCCGCAGCGATGTAAGCCGATGCGGACGGGGAAAATCGGCACCGGTGTCGTAAACCGGCACGGACGGGTGAGCTAATCGCGGGTGCGGTCCCGGCAAGCTGATGTAAACCGGGCCATAGGGACGGCGACTTGCTCACGTTCATTCACCGAGTTTGATGGCGTGGTTAGATGCTAGCGCATTATAATGATGGTGCGAGCTATACATCAATGACACAGCCATAGCTTTTGCAGTGCACAATTGTCCTGCATAAACGATATTGCAGACCAAGGCAAAAGGTAAACTGTTTTTTGACAAAAATAATATGTGCTAAAAATATATTTTTGATGGATATCACCTGATGTGTTTAGACCAAAAAATATCCACCGCGGAGTTGATGATCACCATGGTGAAACTGAAATCAATCACGGTGAACCGGCCGCGATGTGGTAAATCGGCGCGGGCACGTGAACCGGCCGCAAGGACGGACGGGCGAGTCGTCCGTGGCGTTGTAAGGTGACATGGATGGACGAATCGGCTGGCGTGTCGATGTAGACCGGACCATAGGAGCGGCGACTTGCACGGTAATGTGGTACGGACTAAAATGTCGCTGCAGAACATTGCCAGTGCATTCTCCATACCCGCAGTATGATGTTTCATTTGTAATTATCAATTGTCCTGCAAAATAATATCACATGCCCTAGTAATTGTTCTTAGACGAATGAACATACTGATAAAATACAGAGGAAAGATATCACCTGATGTATTTGGACAACAAATGTGAAACGTCCCTAGAATCTGTCCGGGATGTCTTGTACTGCAATTTCAACCTTTGAACAGAGAAAAATACCACCAGTACTTGGCCTTGTGTGATAGCACACGATTTCCACCTAATTAGGCTTGTTCATCTAAAGCCTAGGTCTCCATGCCCAAGTCACTTTACACAAACGGTAGAGAATTATAACTTTTGGCCTTGTCTGGGATGCAGTAGTAGCAGTAACAACAGCAGCTTTCATCGGCCTGGTGGCCGCTCGTGGTACATGCACCCGTGACTCTCCGGCCAGATACGCCATCGTGGCACGGGCCGGCGACCCGGCGTGGACTAGTAGTGCTAGCACTGTTTCGGGAATGAACTAGCGCATCTTCATATGAACCTTTTCCCTTGACGTTTTAAAAACTCCACACCACTTTTGCTAATGGATATTCAGGGTGGACGTAGTATTTGAAAAGAACATAAATCTTTGATTTATTCCTCCCGGCACGTTGAAATCGACAGGGACAACCAGGGTGGCCAGCGGCGAGTGCATCCATCGGGCGGCGCCTTATAGCCAAACACTTTAGGCTGCAAGCTCGTCCCCCGGGTCTCCTGCTGCAGACAGATGTCGGTATGAGCTTTGCTTCGCGGGTCGAAGCTCGGCAATGAAACATAGTCCGGATCGTGACTGCACCCGAGTCGAGACCGTTCCCTTCTCCTAATAGTGATTTTCCCTTGAGGACCTGGAGTACTGGTACTTTGCATCTTCCATGATGGAAACCATCTCCACGTGAGGGAGGTACGTCCCAGGCTTGAGCAAAGTAGTAGTAGCTTTTTTTAGTAGTACTTTTTACTCACTTTAATACCATGATGTGGACACCAAGACCGCAGATCGCATCACGGGTTTTTCCTTTTTTATCGCTTTCCCTGATCCAGCTCGGATTGATGGCTTCTTCAATCTGTTCTGCTCTTTATCCCAGAAAAATAGTGACGCCGCACGGAAAAAATTGCAGCACTTGATGCCCTCGGGACAATCGTATACGGACAGCAGCAACCAAAAATACGGCGGATTGGACAGATGCTTGACGTATAGTAATTTGACCCGGTCGCTGATCCTGCAGTGGAAAAACGCTGATAGCTCCGATCGACCGCCGTACTAGTTTGGGCTTCGGATTCCTCTCGATCTCGGCGAGTTACGGCAGCTGCACTGATGCAACCCGAATTTCCTCTAAATCTTAAATCTTGAACACCACGCATTGACTGTTCGTTGGTGATGTGAATTTGTACACCGGCTCTTTTTTATCCGGCATCTCGCAAGCTTCTTGATTCATAAAGAGATCCCTTCAAGAACTCAACACCACCGTGCGCAAGCCCCACGGTGGGCGCCAACTGTCATGGAATTGTCACGGCAGATGTCCTTAGTGTCAGGACTTAGTCGCGAGGCCAACGCATCCATGTGGTAGCTTGAGAGGGGTTGAGTGGGACGAGAAACGCAGGGCGGATCAACACGCAAGACAAGGGTTTAGACAGCTTCGGGCCCCGGGAAACATCATCCGGTAAAAACCCTACATGCTGTTTGAGGCTAGGTCTCATTATCATCCCGAGGGAGACGCCGTAAACCGGCTCTCGTGTCCAGCCCTAGAGATTATTGATTGCCTGTAGCTTGTAGCTTCTAACCCGTCCCTCTTTGGGGAGCCCCGCCCCTCCTTATATATGTTGAAGGGGCGGTTTACATGTGGAGTCCTATTAGGATTAGGACTAGTCTATCTCTAATACAAACCGGATACAAGTCCTGGTCTTAACTCTTTGTAAGATAAATATTCCTTTCCTCTTAAACCGGCCCACCATAGTTGAACCGGCCTTCTAGGCCTTGGGTCTTGTCATCCGTCTGATCCGTCCGTCGGTTTACCAGTGAGTCATAACAACCAAGCGGATTGCTTGTAAACCGCCAAGGTCAGGGCGGGTCTTCAGATAAACCGCCAAGTCCGGCCGGTTTAACTTCCGGCCGGTTTACACTGCGGGGTATATCCCCGACACAAGGAGAAGGCCCCGAGGAGTTCAAGGAGCTGGCC
Source organism: Aegilops umbellulata (assembly GCA_032464435.1). NCBI lineage: Eukaryota > Viridiplantae > Streptophyta > Magnoliopsida > Poales > Poaceae > Aegilops > Aegilops umbellulata. Next base: position 383,987,674 of record CP136056.1, on the reverse strand, counting down.
CCGCCCCCGGCAAACCCCTGCCGGAGGAGAGGCCAGGTGCAGATGTTCCTGCTGCCGCACCCGCCCAGGTGTGGGGTGTCCTACGCCTAGTCAGACTCGTCCCCGCTATCCGCCATGCCATCCTCCTCGTCACTTTCGCTCGAAGAAGAGCTTCCATCATCAGAATCTCCGTCGGAGGAGCTCTCCACGCAGCACTTCAGGCGAGTCCTGAACTCCCCGAAGACCTTGACGGAGAGTAGGTCGTCCTCCATCAATTTGAAGTAGAGGATGAGCCCCGCCGTTAGGCTGTGGATGCGAGCGAACGTCTTCCACCCACGACAGAGGTACATGACTCGAGGAGCTAGGAAGTCGACGTTGACCCGCATGCCCCCGTTCCCGCAACCCCTCATGTGCAATCTGAGGGATTGGGGCCGGTCACGCTCCATCTCCCGAGCAAACGGGGCGGGAAGACGAAGACGGCGACGCAGAGGCCGGCGCAGCCTAACGAAGAACTCGCAGGGCTGGTCTCCAACATGGCTTTCCATCGGGAAAGGCACCATGGGCGGGGGCGAAGCTGGCGCACCGCCCTCCTCTTCCCCGAGCACTGCGGCCTCTGCCCCGGCCTCGCCCACGACCTCTCCCCCTCCCCCTTCCCCTCGCGGCTGGCTCTGCCACTACGGGCACAGAAGGAGGAGAGACGCGTTGTCGAGCGGCGACCCTCGCCGCCACCGTCGAAGGACCGGGATTCCCTTTCTCCATGACGAATGAAAGGAAGGAGCAGAAGCAAAGGGAGGTAGAAGACGGAAGAATGCGAGATGCCATCTCCCCCTCCCGCTCTTTATAAAGGAATGGTTGGGGCTCTCCCGCCCCGCTCGGCCAATCAAGACACGGGAGGTGCAGGGAACCAGGACTGTAGCAACCTGACCTCAAACAGTCTGATCTCTACGCATCAGTGTCTGGATCAGTAATGCTGAAACGCACAGTACTTGAAGGATTTATAACAGAGTAGCAATCACACACTTATTACATCGAGTGTCTCAAAAGAGAATTTATGACAAATAATATGGCTTAAGGCCATCTAATAACGATAACAGCGGAAGGCTTGGAAGATAAGCGAGTCCATCAACTCCAACGGCATCACTGAGTATAGAACCACGACCTAAGGCACCTTACTCGTCGTCTGAAAAGTCTACAACATGAACGTTGCAGCCCGAAAATGGGTCAGCACATGGAATATGCTGGCAATGAAACACATAGAGAGTAATGAACAGAAATAGGCTATATTACATGCATATATGGCTGGTGGAAAGCTCTATGGTTACAGTTTTGCGTAAAGCCAGTTTTCCCTACTGCAAAGGAATAAATTTTATTTAACTATCATGGTGGTTGTTAAACATTGAGAGTGTACACACCCTCTCAATCCCAATTAAGCATCAACATTAAAACCCAACAAATTAATTAAAGAAACATGATGAGATTCACATGATAATCCAAGTACTAGATACTCAAGATTGTCCATAACCGGGGACTCGGCTAACCATGATTAGTTTATACACTCTGCAGAGGTTTGCGCACTTTTCCCCACAAGACTCGATCTCCTCCGTTGGAATTCTCGCACTACATGGTGTTTGAGAAACGGATGACCGAGACATAGTCTTTCAGAAGCGCTAGCACCTTCCGATCGGGTAGACCGTTACACCTACTTTCCCCTACATCTGCTAGTCTACCACTGTAAGAGTTCGCACGACTTAATCAACTATGCTAGATCCCATAGTAGCTTGTGGCTGCACATGGAAGTTTCTAGCATGAATAATCTCATGATCCCTTTGAGCCTGGGTGGCGGTCCATAAAGAAAAACAGGCAATCGCTGGAATACCGAGGTGCCTCAATCCACCCAGATGTGTATTAAAGTTGCCACCTTAAATAAACCATTAATTAACCATCTCACATCTGTCATGGATACACTCACCCAATCCACGTTTACTAGCATAGCATGGCATTATAAGCAAACGTAGAAGTAACTCCCAAGGGTTTGATAATAAAATAAGTAATAGGTACTACCTCATCTACTAATAGGTGTCATTTCCCACCGACAGATGACTTCAGGGATGTCTATCTAAGTGGGAATTCTTAAGTAATTTGATTAATTGAAATTAATTTATCATGAACTTAGTCCTGATAGTATTTGCATATCTATGTTGTAGATCAATAGCTCACGTTGTAGCTCCCCTTTGTTTTTGATATGTTCCTAGAGAAAACTAAGTTGAAAGATGATAGTAGCAATGATGCAGACTAGGTCCATGATCTGAGGATTATCCTCATTGATGCATAGAAGAATTATGTCCTTGACGCACCGCTAGGTGACAGACCTATTGCAGGAGCAGATGCAGACATTATGAACGTTTGGCTAGCTCGATATGATGACTACTTAATAGTTTAGTGCGCCATGCTTTATGGCTTAGAATCAGGACTTCAAAAATGTTTTGAACGCCACAGAGCATATGAGATGTTCCAAGATCTAAAATTGGTATTTCAGAATCATGCCCGTGTCGGGAGGTATGAGACCTCTTACAAGTACTTTGCCTACAAGATGGAGGAGAATAGCTCAACTAGTGAGCATGTGCTCAGAATGTCTGGGTACTACAATCGCTTGAATCAAGTGGGAGTTAATATTCCAGATAAGATAGCGATTGACAGAGTTCTCTAGTCACTATCACCAAGCTACTAGAACTTCGTGATGAACTATAATATGCAAGGGATGACGAAAATGATTCCCGAGCTCTTCGCGATGCTGAAATCAGCGAAGGTAGAAATCAAGAAAGAGCATCAAGTGTTGATGGTTAAGCAAGACCACTAGTTTCAAGAAAAGGGCAAGGGAAAGAAAGGGAACTTCAAGAAGAATGGCAAGCAAGTTGCCACTCCCGTGAAGAAGTCCAAAACTGGACCCAAGTTTGAAACTGAGTGCTTCTACTGCAAAGTAAATGGTCACTGAAAGTGGAATTGGCCCAAATACTTGGTGGAATTGAAGGATGGCAAAGTGAACAAAGATATATTTGATACACATGTTGTTGATGTGTATTTTACTAGTGTTCATAGTAACCCCTGGGTATTTGATACCGGTTTAGTTGCTAAGATTGGTAACTCGAAACAGGAGTTGCAGAATAAACAAAGACTAGTTAAGGGCGAGGTGATGATTTGTGTTGGAAGTGATTCCAAGGTTGATACGATCACCATGGCACACTCCCTATACCTTCAGGATTAGTGTTGAACCTAAATAAATGTTATTTGGTGTTTGCGTTAAGCATGAATATGATTAGATCATGTTTATTGCAATACGGTTATTCATTTAAGTTAGAGAATAATTGTTGTTCTGTTTAAATGAATAAAACCTTCTATGGTCATACACCCAATGTAAATGGTTTATTGAATCTCGATCGTAGTCATACACATATTCATAATATTGATGCCAAAAGATGCAAAGTTAATAATGATAGTGCAACATACTTGTGGCACTGCTGTTTAGGTCATATTGGTGTAAAACGCATGAAGAAACTCCATATGGATGGACTCTTGGAATCACTTGATTATGAATCATTTGATACTTGCAAGCCATGCCTCATGGGAATGATGACTAAAACTCCGCTCTTCGGAACAATGGAGCGAGCTAATGATTTATTGGAAATAATACATACCGATGTATGAGGTCCGATGAGTGTTGAAGCACGCGGCGGGTATCATTATTTTCTGACCTTCACAGATGATTTGAGTAGGTATGGGTATATCTACTTGATGAAACACAAGTCTAAAACATTTGAAAAGTTCAAAGAATTTCAGAGTGAAGTATCACTGTAACAAGAAAATAAAGTTTCTACGATCTGATCGCGGAAGCGAATATTTGAGTTACGAGTTTGGCCTTCATTCAAAACAATGAGGAATTGTTTCACAACTCACGCCACCTGGAACACCACAACGTAATGGTGTGTCCGAACGGTGTAGCCATACTTTATTAGATATGGTACGTTCAATTATGTCTCTTACCAATTTACCACTATTGTTTTGGGGTTATGCATTAGAGACAACTACATTCACGTTAAACAGGGCACCGTCAAAATCCGTTGAGACTACACTGTATTAACTATGGTTTGGCAAGAAACCTAAGTTGTTGTTTCTTAAAGTTTGGGGTTGCGACACTTATGTCAAAATGCTTTAGCCTGATAAGCTCGAACCCAAATCAGAGAAGTGCGTCTTCATAGGATACACTAAGAAAACAATTGGGTACACCTTCTACCACAGATCCGAAGGCAAGATCTTTATTGCCAAGAATGGAACCTTTCTAGAGAAGGAGTTTCTCTCGAAAGAAGTGAGTGGGAGGAAAGTAGAACTTGATGAGGTAATTGTACCTTATGTCGAATTGGAAAGTAGCTCATCACAAAAAAGTCGTTCCCGTGATGCCTACACTAACTAGAGAGGAAGCCAATGATGATGATCATGAAACTTCAGATCAAGTTACTACTGAACCTTTTAGGTCAACCAGAGCATGATCCGCACCAGAGTGGTATGGTAATCCTGTTATGGAAGTCATGTTACTAGACCATGGCGAACCTACAAACTATGAAGAAGCTATATGAGCCCAGATTCTGATAAATGGCTTGAGGCCATGAAATCTGAGATAGGATCCATGTATGAGGACAAAGTGTGGACTTTGGTGGACTTGCCCAATGATCGACGAGCCATAGAGAATAAATGGATCTTCAAGAAGAAGACTGACGCTGATGGTATGTTACTGTCTACAAGGCTTGACTTGTCACGGAAGTTTTTTGACAAGTTCAAGGAGTTGACTAGGATGAGACTTTCTCAACCGTAGCGATGCTTAAGTCTGTCCGAATCATGTTAGCAATTGCCGCATTTTATGATTATGAAATCTGGCAAATGGACGTCAAAACTGCATTCCTCAATGGATTTCTTAAAGAAGAGTTGTATATGATGCAACGATAATGTTTTGTCAATCCTAAAAGTGCTAACAAAGTGTGTAAGCTCCAGAGATCCATCTATGGACTGGTGCAAGCATCTCGGAGTTGGAATATACGCCTTGATGAGGTGATCAAAGCATATGGTTTTATACAAACTTTTGGTGAAGCCTGTATTTACAAGAAAGTGAGTGGGAGATCTATAGCATTTCTGATATTATATGTAGATGACATATTGTTGATTGGAAACGACATAGAATTTCTAGATAGCATAAAAGGATACTTGAATAAATTTGTTTAATAAAAGACCTCGGTAAAGCTACTTATGTATTGGGCATCAAGATCTATGGAGATAGATCGAGACGCTTAATAGGACTTTCACAAAGCACACACCTTGACAAAAATTTGAAGGAGTTCAAAATGGATCAGTCAAAGAAGGAGTTCTAGCCTATATTGTAAAGTGTGAAGTTGAGTAAGACTCAAAACCCAACTGATAACCCACAATTATAGGGGATCGCAACAGTTTTTTAGGGTAGAGATTCAACCCAAATTTATAGATTCGACACAAGGGGAGCCAAAGAATATTTGAAAGTATTAGCAGCTGAGTTGTCAATTCAACCACACCTGGAGATTAATTATCCGCAGCAAGTAATCAGTAGCAAAGTAATATGATAGTTTTGATAATGGTAGCAGTAGCAACGGTAACAGTAATAGTGATAGCAGTAACTTTGTAGCAAGTGTAACCGTGATGATAGCAGTAGTAACTTAGCAAGGACAATATAAGATAAATTCGTAGGCATTGGATCGGTGACTTGTTGGATTATATTCATCATGAGACAGTTATAACTTAGGGCGATACGACACTAGCTCCAGTTCGTCAATATAATGTAGGCATGTATTCCGTAAATAGTCATACGTGCTTATGTAAAGAACTTGCATGACATCTTTTGTCCTACCCTCCCATGGCAGCGGGGTCCATATTGGAAACTAAGGGATATTAAGGCCTCCTTTTAATAGAGAATTGGAACAAAGCATTAACACATAGTGAATACATGAACTCCTCAAACTGTAGTCATCACCGGGAGTGGTCCCGACTATTGTCACTCCGGGGTTTCCGGACCATAACACGTAGTAGGTGACTATAACTTGCAAGATCGGATCTAAAACATGGATATAATTATGATAACATAAACGGTTCAGATCTGATTTCATGGCACCCGGGCCCAAAGTGTCAAGCATTAAGTATGGCAAAGTCATAGCAACATCAAGCTTAGAACATAGTGGATACTAGGGATCAAGTCCAAACAAAACTAACTCGATTGCATGATGAATATCATCCAACTCCTCACCGGCCAGTGAGACTACGAAGGAATTACTCACTCCCGGTGGGGAGCATCATGGAATTGGCGATGGACAAGGGTTGGTGATGATGAGGAACGAAGATTTCCCTCTCCGGAGCCCCAAACAGACTCCAGATCTGGCCTCCCGATGAATAACAAGAGGTGACGGCAGCTCCGTCCTGTGGATCGTGATAATTCTTTCTCCCTGATATCTTTTCTGGAATAACGTGATTTTATAGCGCCGGTTTTAGGGTCGGCGGGGCCACCAGGTGGGGACAACCCACCCGCGCACGCCAGGAGAGGGGGGGGGGCGCCCTGGTGGGTTGTGCCAACCCAGGTGCCCCTCTTCGGCAGGTCTTGCTCCAGAAATTCTTATTTATTATATAAAAATTCTTCCGAGAACTTTTATTTGTGCACAAAAACAACGTCATGGTAGTTCTGCTGAAAACAGCATCAATCCGGGGTTAGTTTCTTTCAAATCATGCAAATTAGAGTCCAAAACAAGAGGGAAAGTGTTAGGAAAAGTAGATACATTGGAGACGTATCAACTCCCCCAAGCTTAAACCTTTGCTTGTCCTCAAGCAATTCAGTTGATAAACTGAAAGTAAAAAAAACTTTTACGAACTTTTTTGCTCTTGTTTGCATAAATAAGCTTAAATAACACCCAGGTTTTCAGCCGACATTATAACTAACCATGCCGACAATAACTCTTAAAAATTGTATTAACTCATATCAATGACACAATTAGCTAGCGGGCAATAATAAGATATCTCAAACGGCAACACGTTGTTAAAACAACCATGATATAATATGACAATAGTGGTATCTCGCTAGCCCTTTCTGAGACCGCAAAACATAAATGCAGAGCACCTCCGAAGTTCAAGCAGCGACTAAACATGGTAATTCATGGTAGAAAAGATCCAATCATGATGCACCCAACATTAGCTACACACAATGCATAAGTCATGACAGCTGTGCTCTCAGGTTCTAGCGCTTGTTTTAGAAGGTGATGACAAAACATAAAAGTAAATAGATAGTCCCTTCGCAGAGGGAAGCAGTGATTTGTAGAGGTGCCAGAGCTCGAGTTTTAAAACAGAGGTACATGATATTTTGAGACATGCATCCTTCTCATTTACTACACGACCATCAGTTATCAATATCTTCCATGCTAAGCACGCTAGTGGCGGTTCCCAAGTGATAAAAGCAAAGGTTTTGACTCCATTGGGAGTTTTTGTTTGATTATTTGAGAGATCATTTCTTTTGAAGTTTGGGACTGGGCATCCCTATTACCGTCCTTTTCTCGTGCGATGGCGAGTGAATAAACACTCAACCTGAGAATAACCCGCTTAGCATGGAAGATACCGACCACCTCCTATCGTTCCATGAATGATCCAGGCACACAAAAAGGATATTTATTTGAAGTTTCTAGAGGTGGCACATGCAAATTTACTTAGGATGGTAGGGTAATACCGCATATAGGTAGGTATGGTGGACTAATCTGGAATAACTTTGGGTTTAAGGTTTTTATGTACAAGCAGAATTCCTACTTAGTACAGGCGAAGGCTAGCAATTAGATTGAGAAGCGGCCAGCTAGAGAGCAACAACGGTCATAAACATGCATTATGCATAAGTAACATTGGACACTAGCATGAGTAGGATATGAACACCATGAACATGAATATCATAGAGGCTATGTTGGTTTTGGTTGAACTACATGCATGAACATGTGCCAAGTCAAGCCACTCGAACATCCAGAAGAGGATACCATATCATCATACTACATCACAATCATTTTAACGCAATGTTGATATCCAAGGTAAATCATTATCCACTCCTAGGTACTTATGCATGGCATGAGAAACTATAATCTTCAATTGTCATTGCAAACATGTTTAATCATAACGGGCTGAATAATGGATACTAGGTTAAACATATTTACACAAACATGACAAGTCGAGTTCATACCCGTTTCTCTCTGCCACGGTCAGTTCATCGAATGTCGTCATTATTGCCTTTCACTTGCACGACCGAACGATATGAAAAGTAATAATAATGCAAGAGTGTTGTGGACTAAGCTAGAATCTGCAAACATTTTATTTAACAGGAGAAGACAAGGTAAAATGGGCTCTTTATTAGATCAACAATTATTAATATGAGAGCCACTCAACATTTTCATTGTGGTCTTCCCCTTGGTACAACTCAAATAAAAATAAAAGAAATTCAGAGAAACACACTGAAATATTTTTGGAGTCTTTGGTTTTCTTAAACAAGCAAATAAAGGGGAAAGCCAAAACGAGAAAAACTATTTACACGGGAAAGCTCTCAACAAGCAAAAGAAGAACAAGGAAATATTTTTGGGTTTTCTTTTTAATATTACAACTAAGCATGCATAGAAAGTAAATTAACTACAATGATTTTTTTGGTTTTCTAAGGTTTTTCAAACACACAAGAAGAAAGCGAGAAAATAAATCTAAGCATGGAGGATACAACGAAAAAGTGTGAACACCGACAAATGGACATGAATGTAATGTCGGTAAGAAACACGTACTCCCCCAAGCTTAGGCTTTTGGCCTAACTTGGTAGTCGATCAGTAACCTGGATAGTAGTTGGCATGGTAGCTCACAGAGGCTCTCAGTGAGGATGCCTCAGCCTGCCGTGCTGCCTCCACTGCTACGTTGTGATCTTGTGCCTCGCTCTCAAGAACAAAATATCTTCCTTTGTTGTGATAGTCAAAAAGAGCAGGCGCAGGCAAATATGTGTGTACAACAGATGTTTGGTTAAACAACAGATTGTAAGTGAAATTATGAATTCTTCCTGAGAGGATCTTATGATCTTTTAAAGTGTCAAAATCTAAATACTGCATGGGCACAATAGGATCAAAGGGCAAATGTGAAACACCTAGCCCTCGTGCTAAACGCGTGGCATAAATTCCACCATAGAAATATCCACTGTTAGCGTTATGCCGAAGTCTGCATGCAACAATCGCTCCAAGGTTATAATTCCTTTCACCACTGAGAGCGGTGTGTATGAGGCTCAAGTCTAGAGCACAAAGTGTACTACAGTCTTGCTTGCCTACTATACATTTCCCGTTAAATAATGCAAAATATTGAATTGCGGGAAAATGAATGGTCTTTATTCTACCTTGTGTCACTCCCCTCATCTCACCGCAGCGAAGACTACTCAAGAATGATTGGTACTCAGCCTTTGGCGGTTCATCAAGAGAACCCCGGAACGGGAGTTTGCAGTGGTAAGCAAAATTCTCTAGTGAGATGGTAAATGGATTATCATAAAGCATAAAAGACACCCTAGACTCACGGGGATGGAATTTAAATCCTTTGACAAACGATTCAGTAAGAATATGGCGTTGTTCGCACTTATCTGAAATGTAGGGACCGAAACCGACATTGTGAACATATTGCTCAAATTCCTCCTTAATGCCCACACGCACCATATAATCATCGCAAGGCCATAAGCATGTTTTTGTGGTGGCATCTCGTGTGGAACTTTCACTTGGTTCAACATAAGACCGGCGAGCGGAACTATCACTAGAAGATGCCCCTGAGGATCTCCTCCTTGAAGAACTCCCTCCAAATAAGTTCATCATGTTCGCGTACAATTTTTCTCAAAAAAATTTAGGTGACAAAAATTTTATCAGCAAAACTTCACAAAATTGATAGCAACTTGTCACATCCCTAGCTAGGCCATGCATTAGAGTGTGCATCATGTTTACATTCTTTTAATTCTGAAATGGGAAATGCCAGAACCCCCAACACACACTTCCCCCCCCCTGGAAATAACTAGGGTTTACTAAAATCTTTTTCAATGAACCTGAAATGCCCTTCTGAAATGTTCACCCCCTTTGTTTTGGGTTTAAACCTTTGACAAAAGTGGTGCACAATTTTCTAGGTCAACAGAAGGTTTTTGATTTAACACATAAGTATTTGAATTTGGGCATTTAAAATTTATAAAAATATTTTAAATGTTCAAATATTCTCAAACAGAAATGTTTCATGTTGTCTATATTTTAAATAGCAAGCATGAGCAGTTTGGGGATTTTTGGAGTTGTTTAAGTATTTTAAATAAGTCCACAAAGTTGCAGAAATAATAGAAAAGAAAACAGTTAAACAGAAAATACAACTAACTTACCTGGCGGCCCACCTGGCCGGCCCAGCCCACCAGCCGCGCCAGCGAGCTGCTTCGCCTCGCCAGCCAGGCAGGCAGGTGCTCGACGCCGGAGCAGGAGCTCGCCACGCAGCGCCCTGCCCCCCTGCTTCACCTCCCTCGCCGCCCGACGCGCTGGACGAGCTCCACGTCGTGCCCCCGACGCCCTGGACACGTCCATTCTCCCCCTGGCTCTCTCTCTCGCTCTCCAGCACCATGGCCGACGCCATCGTCGCCGCACCGCCGCCATATTCGTGCCCCTCGTCGTCTCCACGCCGCACCACCGTGTCCACAAGCTCCGCCATCCTCCTCTCCGTCGATCAGGCCGAGCCCACAGCGCCTGCGTGCCTCGAAACTGCCGCACCAACTTCGCCCGACACCGCCACCGCCGGAGATCCCCTTCAACGCCATCGCCGCACCAGCTCGTCCCCGACCCCGCCATCAGCTCCATCGCGACCGGTGAGAGCCTGGCCACCTTCCCATCCTCTCTGCTCCCTCTCTCGAGCCCTGTAGTGACTGCACGAAGCTCGCCGCACCCACCGCCGCGGAGCTCGTCGCCGACGTGTCTCCGGCTAACCACTGGCCACCCCACCTTGTCCAACGGCCTCACCGCAACCCTAGGAGGCCAACGCACTACCGCACGCACCTCGCCGTGCCCCGTAGCTCGTTTCGCACTTCGACCCGAGCTCCGGCGCCGCCAAACACGTCGCCGGCGTCGTTTCCGGCGACCCCGAGGCAAGCTACCGCCACCAATAGATGCGGGTTGCCTCCCGCATCACGTAGATAGGCTCCGCCGCTCGTTTGGTCGCCTGAGCACGTTTTTGCACTTTCCTCCGCCGCACTGGATGGTCGCCGCCGGCGAAACTCCGGCGAGTCGACGTGGCTGTCATTAGCAACTAACCTCACCAGTTAAAAGTCACTCTGGGTCACTGACAGTGGGCCCTAGGGTCCAGTCAAACCCCAGTCAGCGCGGGTTTGACCGGGATTAGCCCTGTGTCACTGACGTGTGGTCCCCACACGTCAGGTTTGACCCAGCCAGCAGGTTTGATTGCTGACGCAAGCATGACCTCATGCTGACGCAATTAGTTATTTTGCTGGATTTATTTTTATACAGGAAATTCCAGAAAATAGTTCAAACTTCAAAAATTCATAGAAAATTATCTGTAACTCCAAATGCAAAGTTTTATATATGAAAAATTATCAGAAAAATCCAATCTATCCAATGGAACTAGTTTCATGCATGTTAAAACTAGTTAAACCCACTGTTTAGGCATTGTAAGATATTGCACTAATATGATCTTATAAATGCACTACCATTTGAATCTTTGGTTCAAATAGGGTCATTTCCTTCTGGTTTAACTTGCACAAGACCAGGACACATTCATATTGCCATGTCATTGCATGCATCATATTGTTGCATATCGTCATGTATTGATTGTGTTGCAATGTGTCATTCGTGGTAGGTTCTGCCTCCGAGGATATCTCCGAGTATCCAACTGAAGGGCAGTATCCCACGACCACTCCATCAGGCAAGCAAACCATTGATCATTCCGATACAAACCCATGTTCTCGCTTCTGCTCTCGTTTACTGCATTAAGACAACGCGTTTCAAACTGCTGTGTGTTGCGGTAGTTGAACCCACTTCCTTTGCATGACCTGTCATTGCCACAGTAACTAGATGAAACCCACTAGCATGTGTAGGAGTTGATTGAGCCAATACATGTGTGTGAGTGTTCCTACCATGCTATGCTTGCTATGTTTAGAGTTGTGTCAGGTCTGGCTCATCGGGATGATGAACTGGAGTGAAAGGTTGTGTCGGTGACAAGAGTGAGGTGTTGAACACGATTTGGTAAAGGAATCGATGAGAGGCCATGTAGGAGTACATGGTGGGTTGTTTCATTGAGGCCGTCTTTAGGAACTGAGTTCTGTGTTGGTGATCCATGATACAGTTACTACCACACATTGGGATCCTTAATTGACTCTCTCGGCTTCTTGATCACGCTTGTCCTTGTCCAGGAGTTGCAAGTAGTTTCTGGTGTTTGTAGTATGCTGGGGGCCGCACGCGGTGCTGACCATCGGGGTGGGCTGTGTTGCGGTAGGCACGTGGCACGGTGTACCGACTCGCCCGTTTGGTGTCTCGGGAACCCTGTTCACATCGTTCGGGGCCGTTAGTGGAAACCTCGGCCGGACTCCCTGCGGATGGAACCCGAATAGGCGATAAACCTGGACTAGAGACTTGAGTGTTTAGGTAGGCCGTGGCCGACACCCTCGCTGGGCTTCCGCTTGAAGGTTGCCGAGTACATGTCGTGTAAACGGCGATAAGTGGTGAGAGCGTGTGTGAAGAAGTACACCCCTGCAAGGTTAACATCATCTATTCGAATAGCCGTGTCCGCGGTAATGGACTTCTGGGTTGCCTATATCAGTTCATAGACAAGTTAAATGGATACTGCTAAAAATCTCAAGATAAGTGTGAGTACCGCGGATGGCCCTCTCGTGGGATGGCGAGAGAGGATCCACGGTGGAGTATTGTGTTGGTGTTAGTGGACTCGTGTGCGACAAATGTTTTACAAGTGGTGTCTATCGTAGGATAGCTTAGCCAAGGGTCAAAGCTGGCTTGCTGCAATAACCCCACTACCTTCTTGAGAATGTGCATGTATAGTAGGTTCCTGTTGTAAGACTTGCTGAGTACCTCCGTACTCATGTTGCTTTAATCATGTTTTTCAGACGACTGCACCAACCCTTCTGATGGGTTCTATGTAGACCTCGACGTTGACGAGTGACTTATCACCCAGGTGGTGATCCAAGACTTGTGAAGGGTCGTTGTAGATAGACAGGCTACATCAAGCCTTCTTTCTTTCTAGTGTCTGTACTCAGACTAGTTTGCTTCCGCATGTGCTTGTATGTTTGTATGACTTGAGTGTTGGGTCATGTGACCCCTATCTGTATGGATGATATGTATGGCTCCTCGGAGCCTTCTAAATAAAGTACTTGAGTCGTAGAGTACTGTTGTGATGCCATGTTGTATTTACTCATATCGGGCATATTGTGTGTATGATTGAAATGCTTGGTATGAGTGGGATCCGACTATCTAGTTGTTTATCCTTGGCAGCCTTTCATATGGGGAAATGTAAGTCTTGTGCTTCTGAGCGATAGTAGTCCGCTACAGCCCGGTTCACCGGAGTCCTGCTAGCCCAGCACTACTGCTTGGACACTTGACTGGCCGGCATGTGTTTCACGTCGTTCCTATGTCTGTCCCTTCGGGGAAATGTCACGCGCTGATATTCGGAGTCCTGCCTAGCCTGCTACAGCCCGGGTTACCGGAGTCCTGTTAGCCCAGTGCTACAGCCCGAATAGATACGTTGATGACCGACATGCTCGATGTGATTCATGTTTGCCTGTCCTCATAGGCTAGCGCCGCTTTGGGTTCACGACTAGCCATGTCGGCCCGGGTTCTCTGTCATATGGATGCTAGCGACATTATCACATACGTGAGCCAAAAGGCGCAAACGGTCCCGGGCCAGGTAAGGTGGCACCCGTGGGAGTACCGTGCGTGAGGCCGCAAAGTGATATGAAGTGTTACATGCTGGATCGATGTGGCTTAGGATCGGGGTCCTGACAGCGTTGGCATCAGAGCCGGACTGCCTGTAGGTTCGCTAAGCCAAACTGGTCGATGTCGAGTCTAGAAATGCTTTAGTTATATGTAGGGGAATTGATTGTGGGAAGGAACGTAAGGCTCTTTTACTCCTTTACCTTATGCCTCTATTCTGAGTCATTCTCTTCTCATTCTACGTGGGTTAAGGAACTAGGCTCTCTTCTCTCTATCAGGTTCACGTGTTACTAAATCCGTAGTAACTTATAGGATTGTTGGATACAACCCACTTCAGCTCTACTAAAGTCTAGTATGTTGCCAATTGAACCAGAACCTTGATATGTTGTTGTTGAATGGTTTCGCAAACTGTTGTGGATGTCTCAATTCCTTTCCTGAGCATTTACAGCCGTTATGCTGTCCAATTTCATCCAGAAATTCTAATGCCTTTGCACTATTTTGTGCTTCCAGATGGCTACCCGTCCCCAAAACCAAGTGGTTCGTCTGACCCGTTGCATCGGTGTATGTGGTCATACCGCCATGTTGGTTCGAGTGATGGTTGAGGCAGGTTACCGATGGTACCCTGAATACACCGTCGAAGAGCAGTTTAGAGATTTCAACCAGAGCCAATATCTGTGCACAGTCAGAATATATCCGTCTTATCCCGGAGCCACGGAACCACTCCATTGTTCTTATGGACTCGGGATCACTATCGGGATGTCCGTTCAAGATGCAGCCTACTCGATGATGACCATTATGCGAGCTAGAACTGCCTTGTTGAGCAACACTGATTTTCGCTACATGCCAGCATCCCTCCCTGGGGCGCATGGTTACCTCCAGGGCATGTACAGTGATGCATCCCATGAGGACTCACTCCTTTGCACCACTACTGAGATGTTGGAAGATAAGGACCGTGAAAACCGGGCCTTGCGTATGGAGCTCTTTAATGCTCGTGCCGATCATTGGGCCACCTTGACGAGGTTTGCACCTGCTGTGCAAGCCGGATACATGGATACGAGAGACTTGTATCCTGTGCGGGCTAGTCTGCCAGACTTTATGGAATGGCGTGAGGTGGGAGGCATCACCCCTCCTCGTGGGCCTCTTCTACCACCATCTGTTGGACCGAGGCCGCACCCAAGTCCCTATGGTCCACAAGCACCGCAGCACCGTCTGTTTCCAGATGACCATGTTCCGCTTCCAGGTCTGGGTGGTGACTTCTATGAGGACTTCTACGGAGCCGCCTGAGCTGGTAGTAGTCTCGCTAGTATTGTAACAGTTGTATGTCCACCGTCCTGCGTGACCCGTGGAATATGACTTAGTGTGTATCAATTCCGGAGGTGTAGAAAAATAATGTTTAGGAGCTTGGAATGCCTCCGATGAGATGTAACGTCTGTCGTCTTAGTTGTACTTCAGCTTGAGCTTGTACTAAACTATGTATGATGTGTATGACCGTTGGTATATATATGGCAGTTTCTATATTACCATGTCATACGGATGATCATCTCTGCATTCCTTGTTATCCATTACATTCCGCACTTCCTTGACCAGATTCTGCCATCCTGGTTTAAATCATTGTTTTGTTTTCCCAGGATGGTCAACACCCGCAGCAACCCTGCTGCTCCGGAGCAGGGAGAAGCTAGTGCACCTAGAGAGGAAAGTCTGCCTCAACCACCTTCTCTGGCCGAAGTGATGCTGGAGGCAGAGCGCAACAGGCGTGACACCAACCGCTTGTTAGAGCGGATTGAACAAAACACTGCACGTCAGCAAAGGGTCAATCCAGTGTCCATCAATGACTTTGTCAAGCTGTACCCGCCAAAGTTCAATCATTCCATCGAACCTCTCGATGCGGATGACTGGCTCCGCAGCATCGCCCACAAGCTACGTTCTGCCAACGTGGCTGAAGATGATAAAGTCACCTTTGCTGCCTATCACCTCGAAGGCCCTGCCAGCCTTTGGTGGGAGAATTATGAGGCTATGCGTCCGGTCGGCCAACTCACTACTTGGGCTGATTTCAGTGCCACTTTCCGTGAGCATCATATCCCGGAAGGTCTTATGGACCGCAAGAGGGAGGAGTTCTGTAACTTCACCCAGGGGAAGCTGACTGTGGATGCATACAGTCGCGAGTTTGGGAAGCTTGCACGCTATGCTCCCGAAGAGGTATCCACCGATGCCAAGAAGCAGGCAAGGTTCCGCAAGGGACTTAGCCCTGAGCTCCGACGTGACCTTCGTCTGCATGAATGCATTTCTTTTCCGAAGCTAGTCAATAAGGCCATCAGTGCCGAGACGGGGCAGAATGATTTTGAAGCTTCACGCAAACACTCCCGTGACTATGGATCTTCATCCGATTCTGGATCACAGAAGCGCCGGGTCTGGATTCCAAATTCTGCTATGCCACCCAGGTATACCCCGAGGCCATCCTTTGAGGCGCCTCGCCCCAATCAACAGTATGTGCCGCCCAAGACTTTTGGTGGCCCCACTGCCAATGCTGCTCCACGTCCCAATATAACAACTTGCTTCAAGTGTGGTGAGCCGGGCCACTACATCCGTGAGTGTCCCCAGAACAACCCCAGCCAGTTCGGAAAGTCTGTTGGCCGTGGTAAGTCAACAGCAAAAGTGCTTGTCGCCAAGCCAGCCACCACTGCTCGTGGCCATGTCAGCTACGTGTCAGCTGAGGAAACTCAAGAGGACCCCAACGTCGTTCTCGGTACGCTCCTTGTTAATTGCCATCCGGCAACTGTTCTCTTTGATACTGGAGCATCTCATTCATTTATTTCTGAGAGCTATGCTCGTTTGCACAACACCACTTTTTGTGACATGCCTACCTCCATGGTAATTCAAACCCCTGGTTCTAAGTGGCAAACCTCTAGAATCAGCCATGGAAATGAAATCCTTGTCGACAGATTGGTTTTTCTCGCGTCACTAATAGCTCTCAAGTCCTCGGACATAAACATCATCTTGGGTATGGACTGGATGTCAGCCCATTACGCCAAGATTGACTGCTCAACTAGAACTGTTCAACTTACCCATCCATCGGGCAAGACAGTTAATGTTTTGACCCGAGTATCGGAGCGTCAGCTCTACTCTTTAAATGCCAATCCCCTTCCAGACCTCGAAGATATTCCGGTAGTTCGTGACTTCCCGGATGTCTTTCCAGAGGAACTGCCAGGTGTTCCACCTGACAGAGATGTCGAGTTCGTAATAGACCTTGTTCCAGGAACCGTCCCAATCTCTAGGAGACCTTATAAGATGGCACCCCTAGAACTAGCTGAGCTTAAGAAACAACTCGATGAGTCCTTGCAAAAAGGTTTCATCCGTCCTAGTTCATCTCCATGGGCTTGCCCCGTCCTCTTTGTCAAGAAGAAGGATGGAACGGATCGGATGGTTGTAGATTACCGACCTGTCAATCTGGTCACCATCAAGAACAAGTATCCGCTCCCCAGGATCAACGACCTGTATGACCAGCTCGCTGGATCCTCAGTCTTTTCCAAGATGGATTTGAGGTTGGGCTACCATCAAATCAAAATCAAGAACGGGGACATTCCCAAAACGGCCTTCGTTACTCGTTACGGCCAATACGAGTACACCGTCATGTCCTTCGGTTTAACCAATGCTCCAGCCACCTTATCTCGGTTAATGAACTCGATCTTCATGGAGTATTTGGATAAATTCGTCGTGGTTTACCTCGATGATATACTCATCTACTCCAAGAATGAGGAAGAACATGCCGAACATCTAAGGCTAGTATTGATGAAACTTCGAGAGCATCGCCTTTATGCCAAATTCTCCAAGTGCGAATTCTGGTTGCCAGAAGTGACCTATCTGGGCCATGTAATCTCTGGCAAGGGCATTGCTGTCAATCCCGAGCGAGTTCAAGCTGTCCTTGACTGGACTCCACCTGAGACGGTCAAGCAAGTTCGGAGTTTTCTTGGTTTAGCGAGCTATTGCCGCCGCTTCGTCGAGAATTTCTCCAAGGTTGCTAAGCCTCTAACTGAACTCCTTAAGAAAGATAAAAAGTTCGAGTGGACCCCACAGTGCGAGTTCAGCTTTCAGGAACTGAAAAGACGCCTGACATCTGCTCCCGTACTGGTACCACCAGACTTCTCTAAGGACTTTGTTATCTATTGCGACGCCTCGCGACAAGGACTAGGTTGCATACTCATGCAAGATCGTCATGTGATTGCCTACGCATCTCGACAGTTGCGTCCACATGAGGATAATTATCCTACTCATGATCTAGAGCTTGCAGCGGTAGTCCATGCACTCAAAACCTGGCGACATTACCTCTTGGGTAACCGTTGCGAAATTTACACTGATCACCAAAGTTTGAAATATATCTTCACCCAACCGGATTTGAATCTCAGGCAAAGACGTTGGGTCGAGTTGATCTCGGATTACGACTTAGGAATAACTTACACCCCAGGCAAAGCCAATGTCATGGCTGATGCACTAAGTCGTAAATCTTATTGTAACAACCTGATGTTACAACAAGGTCAACCCCTTCTCCACGAGGAATTTCATAAACTTAACCTTCACATTGTTCCTCGAGGGTTCCTTTCCACCCTGGTGGCGAAACCTAACCTTACGGATCAAATCATTACCGCTCAGCGGTATGATAGAGGGATATCTCGGATTAAGGAAAACATCGCTAGCGGAGTTGCTAAATGTTTCTCCATGGATGAACGAGGTGTTGTCTTCTTCGAGAACCGCTTGGTGATTCCCAAGAAGCAACATTTACGACAATTGATTCTTAAGGAAGCTCATGAATCCCCTCTCACCATTCATCCCGGTAGCACTAAGATGTATCAAGACCTACGCCAGAGGTTTTGGTGGACTAGGATGAAGAGAGAAATCGCTCAATACATTGCTAATTGCGACGTCTGTCGTCGTGTTAAAGCAGAGCATCAACGGCCTGCTGGCACCCTTCAACCATTGGAGATTCCTGAATGGAAATGGGATAAAATCGGTATGGATTTCATCACCGGGTTTCCCAGGACCAAAAGAGGGAATAATGCTATCTTCGTTATTGTCGATCGTCTCTCCAAGGTAGCCCACTTTTTTACCTGTTCGCGAGAGTATAACCGCTGGCCAGCTAGCTGACTTATACATCTCTCGAATTGTGTCTCTTCATGGTGTTCCATTAGAAATTAATTCGGACCGTGGAAGTCTTTTCACCTCTCGATTTTGGGAAAGTTTCCAAAATGCTATGGGGACTCGTCTCTCCTTTAGCACCGCCTTCCATCCTCAGTCAAGTGGTCAAGTAGAACGAGTCAATCAAATTCTGGAGGATATGCTCCGAGCTTCTGTCATCTCTTTCGGTATGAATTGGGAGAAGTGCCTTCCATTCGCCGAGTTCGCTTATAACAACAGTTATCAAGCTAGCTTGGGCAAAGCCCCTTTCGAAGTTCTTTATGGACGAAAATGTCGGACGCCTCTTAACTGGTCAGAAACCGGCGAGAGACAACTCTTTGGCCCGGACCTGATCCAGGATGCAGAAGAGCAGGTTCGCATTATTCGTGAGAAGTTGAAAACCGCCCAATCCCGGCAAAAGAGTCAGTATGACCGCAAGCATAAGCCCATGGCTTATGAAGTCGGCGAGATGGCTTACCTTCGGGTTACACCTTTAAAGGGAACCCATCGATTCGGTATCAAAGGCAAATTGGCTCCTCGCTACATTGGACCCTTTCGCATTCTTGCCAAACGAGGGGAAGTTGCCTACCAACTGGAACTACCTCCGCATCTCTCCAGAGTTCATGATGTCTTCCATGTTTCTCAACTCAGGCGTTGCTTCGCGGATCCTATCCGTGGAGTGGACCACGAAACGCTTGATCTCCAAGATAACCTCACTTATCGGGAATACCCCGTTCGTATCCTTGATCAAGCCGAGCGTACCACTCGACGCCACAATATCAAGTTTCTCAAGGTTCAATGGTCACACCATTCCGAGCAAGAGGCTACCTGGGAAAGGGAGGATCGTCTTCGACTTGAGTACCCCGCCTTCTTTCCGGAGGAACCTAAATCTCGGGACGAGATTCTTTTGAGTAGGGGTGAGTTGTCACATCCCTAGCTAGGCCATGCATTAGAGTGTGCATCATGTTTACATTCTTTTAATTCTGAAATGGGAAATGCCAGAACCCCCAACACACACTTCCCCCCCCCCCCTGGAAATAACTAGGGTTTACTAAAATCTTTTTCAATGAACCTGAAATGCCCTTCTGAAATGTTCACCCCCTTTGTTTTGGGTTTAAACCTTTGACAAAAGTGGTGCACAATTTTCTAGGTCAACAGAAGGTTTTTGATTTAACACATAAGTATTTGAATTTGGGCATTTAAAATTTATAAAAATATTTTAAATGTTCAAATATTCTCAAACAGAAATGTTTCATGTTGTCTATATTTTAAATAGCAAGCATGAGCAGTTTGGGGATTTTTGGAGTTGTTTAAGTATTTTAAATAAGTCCACAAAGTTGCAGAAATAATAGAAAAGAAAACAGTTAAACAGAAAATACAACTAACTTACCTGGCGGCCCACCTGGCTGGCCCAGCCCACCAGCCGCGCCAGCGAGCTGCTTCGCCTCGCCAGCCAGGCAGGCAGGTGCTCGACGCCGGAGCAGGAGCTCGCCACGCAGCGCCCTGCCCCCCTGCTTCACCTCCCTCGCCGCCCGACGCGCTGGACGAGCTCCACGTCGTGCCCCCGACGCCCTGGACACGTCCATTCTCCCCCTGGCTCTCTCTCTCGCTCTCCAGCACCATGGCCGACGCCATCGTCGCCGCACCGCCGCCATAGTCGTGCCCCTCGTCGTCTCCACGCCGCACCACCGTGTCCACAAGCTCCGCCATCCTCCTCTCCGTCGATCAGGCCGAGCCCACAGCGCCTGCGTGCCTCGAAACTGCCGCACCAACTTCGCCCGACACCGCCACCGCCGGAGATCCCCTTAAACGCCATCGCCGCACCAGCTCGTCCCCGACCCCGCCATCAGCTCCATCGCGACCGGTGAGAGCCTGGCCACCTTCCCATCCTCTCTGCTCCCTCTCTCGAGCCCTGTAGTGACTGCACGAAGCTCGCCGCACCCACCGCCGCGGAGCTCGTCGCCGACGTGTCTCCGGCTAACCACTGGCCACCCCACCTTGTCCAACGGCCTCACCGCAACCCTAGGAGGCCAACGCACTACCGCACGCACCTCGCCGTGCCCTGTAGCTCGTTTCGCACTTCGACCCGAGCTCCGGCGCCGCCAAACACGTCGCCGGCGTCGTTTCCGGCGACCCCGAGGCAAGCTACCGCCACCAATAGATGCGGGTTGCCTCCCGCATCACGTAGATAGGCTCCGCCGCTCGTTTGGTCGCCTGAGCACGTTTTTGCACTTTCCTCCGCCGCACTGGATGGTCGCCGCCGGCGAAACTCCGGCGAGTCGACGTGGCTGTCATTAGCAACTAACCTCACCAGTTAAAAGTCACTCTGGGTCACTGACAGTGGGCCCTAGGGTCCAGTCAAACCCCAGTCAGCGCGGGTTTGACCGGGATTAGCCCTGTGTCACTGACGTGTGGTCCCCACACGTCAGGTTTGACCCAGCCAGCAGGTTTGATTGCTGACG
Source organism: Aegilops umbellulata (assembly GCA_032464435.1). Taxonomy (NCBI): domain Eukaryota; kingdom Viridiplantae; phylum Streptophyta; class Magnoliopsida; order Poales; family Poaceae; genus Aegilops; species Aegilops umbellulata. The sequence goes on along the minus strand of CP136056.1, from coordinate 383,966,052 downwards.
CAAGCATGACCTCATGCTGACGCAATTAGTTATTTTGCTGGATTTATTTTTATACAGGAAATTCCAGAAAATAGTTCAAACTTCAAAAATTCATAGAAAATTATCTGTAACTCCAAATGCAAAGTTTTATATATGAAAAATTATCAGAAAAATCCAATCTATCCAATGGAACTAGTTTCATGCATGTTAAAACTAGTTAAACCCACTGTTTAGGCATTGTAAGATATTGCACTAATATGATCTTATAAATGCACTACCATTTGAATCTTTGGTTCAAATAGGGTCATTTCCTTCTGGTTTAACTTGCACAAGACCAGGACACATTCATATTGCCATGTCATTGCATGCATCATATTGTTGCATATCGTCATGTATTGATTGTGTTGCAATGTGTCATCCGTGGTAGGTTCTGCCTCCGAGGATATCTCCGAGTATCCAACTGAAGGGCAGTATCCCACGACCACTCCATCAGGCAAGCAAACCATTGATCATTCCGATACAAACCCATGTTCTCGCTTCTGCTCTCGTTTACTGCATTAAGACAACGCGTTTCAAACTGCTGTGTGTTGCGGTAGTTGAACCCACTTCCTTTGCATGACCTGTCATTGCCACAGTAACTAGATGAAACCCACTAGCATGTGTAGGAGTTGATTGAGCCAATACATGTGTGTGAGTGTTCCTACCATGCTATGCTTGCTATGTTTAGAGTTGTGTCAGGTCTGGCTCATCGGGATGATGAACTGGAGTGAAAGGTTGTGTCGGTGACAAGAGTGAGGTGTTGAACACGATTTGGTAAAGGAATCGATGAGAGGCCATGTAGGAGTACATGGTGGGTTGTTTCATTGAGGCCGTCTTTAGGAACTGAGTTCTGTGTTGGTGATCCATGATACAGTTACTACCACACATTGGGATCCTTAATTGACTCTCTCGGCTTCTTGATCACGCTTGTCCTTGTCCAGGAGTTGCAAGTAGTTTCTGGTGTTGTAGTATGCTGGGGGCCGCACGCGGTGCTGACCATCGGGGTGGGCTGTGTTGCGGTAGGCACGTGGCACGGTGTACCGACTCGCCCGTTTGGTGTCTCGGGAACCCTGTTCACATCGTTCGGGGCCGTTAGTGGAAACCTCGGCCGGACTCCCTGCGGATGGAACCCGAATAGGCGATAAACCTGGACTAGAGACTTGAGTGTTTAGGTAGGCCGTGGCCAACACCCTCGCTGGGCTTCCGCTTGAAGGTTGCCGAGTACATGTCGTGTAAACGGCGATAAGTGGTGAGAGCGTGTGTGAAGAAGTACACCCCTGCAGGGTTAACATCATCTATTCGAATAGCCGTGTCCGCGGTAATGGACTTCTGGGTTGCCTATATCAGTTCATAGACAAGTTAAATGGATACTGCTAAAAATCTCAAGATAAGTGTGAGTACCGCGGATGGCCCTCTCGTGGGATGGCGAGAGAGGATCCACGGTGGAGTATTGTGTTGGTGTTAGTGGACTCGTGTGCGACAAATGTTTTACAAGTGGTGTCTATCGTAGGATAGCTTAGCCAAGGGTCAAAGTTGGCTTGCTGCAATAACCCCACTACCTTCTTGAGAATGTGCATGTATAGTAGGTTCCTGTTGTAAGACTTGCTGAGTACCTCCGTACTCATGTTGCTTTAATCATGTTTTTCAGACGACTGCACCAACCCTTCTGATGGGTTCTATGTAGACCTCGACGTTGACGAGTGACTTATCACCCAGGTGGTGATCCAAGACTTGTGAAGGGTCGTTGTAGATAGACAGGCTACATCAAGCCTTCTTTCTTTCTAGTGTCTGTACTCAGACTAGTTTGCTTCCGCATGTGCTTGTATGTTTGTATGACTTGAGTGTTGGGTCATGTGACCCCTATCTGTATGGATGATATGTATGGCTCCTCGGAGCCTTCTAAATAAAGTACTTGAGTCGTAGAGTACTGTTGTGATGCCATGTTGTATTTACTCATATCGGGCATATTGTGTGTATGATTGAAATGCTTGGTATGAGTGGGATCCGACTATCTAGTTGTTTATCCTTGGCAGCCTTTCATATGGGGAAATGTAAGTCTTGTGCTTCTGAGCGATAGTAGTCCGCTACAGCCCGGTTCACCGGAGTCCTGCTAGCCCAGCACTACTGCTTGGACACTTGACTGGCCGGCATGTGTTTCACGTCGTTCCTATGTCTGTCCCTTCGGGGAAATGTCACGCGCTGATATTCGGAGTCCTGCCTAGCCTGCTACAGCCCGGGTTACCGGAGTCCTGTTAGCCCAGTGCTACAGCCCGAATAGATACGTTGATGACCGACATGCTCGATGTGATTCATGTTTGCCTGTCCTCATAGGCTAGCGCCGCTTTGGGTTCACGACTAGCCATGTCGGCCCGGGTTCTCTGTCATATGGATGCTAGCGACATTATCACATACGTGAGCCAAAAGGCGCAAACGGTCCCGGGCCAGGTAAGGTGGCACCCGTGGGAGTACCGTGCGTGAGGCCGCAAAGTGATATGAAGTGTTACATGCTGGATCGATGTGGCTTAGGATCGGGGTCCTGACACAACTACTCATAGGGATACATAGAGGCCATAGCAAGCATTCAAACTACTTAGAACTCTAAGAATTAAACATGCAAGCTCATCTACAACACCATCAAGAGTAGCTAATTATTCAAAATATAAACCAGTACAACAAAAATTAATTGGGCAAACGGTGGAGTCACAAACCAAGCAACAATCCCCCGAAACAGTTTCGGAAATGGAGCTTCGAGCAAAGAGATCGAAATCCGCGGGTTTGAGAGCAAGAACACGGGCGAGAGAGCAATGGAGATTCTTTTCTGGACGTAAGTGATGATGTGGGATGAAGAGATAAGTGAGGGGCCCACATGGGGACCAGAACCCACCAGGGCGCGCCTGGGGGTCCTGGCGCGCCCAGGTGGGTTGTGCTCACCTGATGCACCTCCCTATGATATTATTCACACCAAAAATTCAAAAATATTCAGAAAAATCATATTAAATTTTTAGGGCATTCTAAGAACTTTTATTTTTGGGTCATTTTTTGTTGCACTGGAAATATAGAAAACAGTCAAAACATGGCATTTTATTTTATTTAAATAATAAAAAAAGAAAACAAAAGATAGGGACAGAAGGTAGTGCTTACTAAATTCATCAACTTCATACTGCTAAAAATGATTCATTAATAAGGTTGATCAGGTCTTATTAACAACCACTTTCGATTAGCATGAAACCAAAGAACTTTTGTAATTCACTAAGTTACCTCAATGGGGATGTGAATATCCCCAACAATAAGCATTTCATATTTGTTTTTGATAGTAGGTAGAGGTAGTTGAAAACTCCCAATAATGATTGTCAGAGATTTTTCAATAACATTAATACCATTCACTTGGAATTGTTTCTTCGGAAAGTGCACCGTATGCTCATTACCATTGATATGAAAAGTGATATTGCTTTTGTTGCAATCAATTATAGCCCCTGCAGTATTCAAGAAGGGTCTACCAAGGATAATCGACATGTTGTCGTCCTCGGGCATCTCAAATATAACAAAGTCAGTAAAAATAGTAACATTAGCAACAACAATGGGCACATCCTCACATATACCGATAGGTATGTCAGTTGATTTGTCAGCCATTTTCAGAGATATTTCAGTAGGTGTGAGTTTATTCAAGTCAAGTCTTTTGTATAGAGAGAAAGGCATAACACTAACACCGGCTCCTAAGTCACATAAAGCAGTTTTCACATAATTCTTTTTGATAGAGCAAGGTATAGTTGGTATTCCCGGATCTCCAAGTTTTTTTAGGTACTCCATCTTTGAAAGTATAATTAGCAAGCATAGTGGAGATTTTAGCTTCTGCTATTTTTCTCTTATTAGTGATGATGTCTTTCATATACTTTGCATAAGGAGGCATTTTCAAGATATCAGTCAAGCGAGTACGCAAAAAGACTAGCCTCAGCATTTCAGCAAAGCATTCAAATTCTTCATCATAATTCTTTTTAGTTGACTTGGGTGGAAACTGCATAGGTTTTTGAACCCACAGTTCTCTTTCTTTACCGTGTTTTCTAGCCACAAAGTCTCTTTTATCATATCTTTTATTCTTAGGTTGTGGGTTATCTAGATCAACAGGTGGTTCTATCTCAACATCATTGTCTGGCTCTTTATTATTTGATTGAGTGTCTTCGTGAACCTCATCATTATCTTTTTCATTATTACTAGGTGAGTGTTCATTACCAGATTGAGTTTCAGCATCTGAGATAGAAGTTTCATTATCATTATCAGGAGGTTTTTCTATTTCAGGTTCACTAGAAGCATGCAAAGTCCTATCATTTTTATTTTTTCCTTTTCTTTCTAGAAGTACTAGGTGCACTAATGTTATTTCTTTGTGAATCTTGTTCAATTCTTTTTGGGTGTCCCTCGGGATAAAGTGGTTCCTGAGTCATCTTACCTCCTCTATTTGCAACTCTAACAGCAAAGTCATGCATATTATTATTCATTTCATCAAGCAATTCTCTTTGAGATTTAGCAACTAGTTCCAACTGAGTTTGAACCATAGAAGCATGATTTCCAACACCTCTAACATCATTTGAGATTCTAAATAGCATGTCACTCAAGCGAGCAATCATATCAGAATTATATTTCAATTGTTTCATAACATTTGCATTGAAGTGATCTTGTTTCCTAATATAGTTTTAAAACTCACAGAGGCATTGGCTAGGATGCATATTGAGAGGATTATCATTATCGTTGAACTTCATTAAAGAATTTACCTCTACCACCTTAGGCAGTGGTGGTGTATTAAGCCCATGTATTTCTTCAATAGGAGGTAAATTTTCAACATCCTCAGCTTTAATACCTTTTTCCTTCATAGATTTATTTGCCTCTTGCATATCTTCAGGACTGGGATATAATATTGATGTCTACTACACAACCTTCTTCTTGTAGACGTTGTTGGGCCTCCAAGTGCAGAGGTTTGTAGGACAGTAGCAAATTTCCCTCAAGTGGATGACCTAAGGTTTATCAATCCGTGGGAGGCGTAGGATGAAGATGGTCTCTCTCAAACAACCCTGCAACCAAATAACAAAGAGTCTCTTGTGTCCCCAACACACCCAATACAATGGTAAATTGTATATGTGCACTAGTTCGGCGAATATATGGTGATAAAAGTGCAATATGGATGGTAGATATAGGTTTTTGTAATCTGAAAATATAAAAACAGCAAGGTAACTAATGATAAAAGTGAGCACAAACGGTATTGCAATGCGTTGAAACAAGGCTTAGGGTTCATACTTTCACTAGTGCAAGTTCTCTCAACAATAATAACATAATTGGATCATATAACTATCCCTCAACATGCAACAAAGAGTCACTCCAAAGTCACTAATAGCGGAGAACAAACGAAGAGATTATTGTAGGGTACGAAACCACCTCAAAGTTATTCTTTCGGATCGATCTATTCAAGAGTTCGTACTAGAATAACACCTTAAAATACATATCAACCAAAACCCTAATGTCACCTAGATACTCCAATGTCTCCTCAAGTATCCGTGGGTATGATTATACGATATGCATCACACAATCTCATATTCATCTATTCAAACCAACACAAAGTACTTCAAAGAGTGCCCCAAAGTTTCTACCGGAGAGCCAAGTGTAGGATCGAGAGTATTTCTAGAGGGGGGGTGATTAGACTACTTGACCAAATAAAAATCTATCCTTTTCCCAATTTTAGTTCTTGGCAGATTTTGGCTATCTTAGCACAAGTCAAGCAATCTTCACACAATTCAAGCAAGCATGCAAAGAGTATATGAGCAGCAGAAAGTAAAGCATGCAACTTGCAAGAATGTAAAGGGAAGGGTTTGGAGGATTCAAACGCAATTGGAGACACTGATGTTTTTGTCGTGGTTCCGATAGGTGGTGCTATCGTACATCCACGTTGATGGAGACTTCAACCCACGGAGGGTAACGGTCGCGCGAGTCCATGGAGGGCTCTACCCACGAAGGGTCCACGAAGCAGCAACCTTGTCTATTCCATCATGGCCGTCGCCCACGAAGGACTTGCCTCACTAGCGGTAGATCTTCACGAAGTAGGCGATCTCCTTGCCCTTACAAACTCCTTGGTTCAACTCCACAATCTTGTCGGAGGCTCCCAAGTGACACCTAGCCAATCTAGGAGACACCACTCTCCAAGAAGTAACAAATGGTGTGTTGATGATGAACTCCTAGCTCTTGTGCTTCAAATGATAGTCTCCCCAATACTCAACTCTCTCTCATAGGATTTGGATTTGGTGGAAAGAAGATTTGAGTGGAAAGCAACTTGGGGAAGGCTAGAGATCAAGATTCATATGGTAGGAATGGAATATCTTGAGCTCAACACAAGGGTAGGTGGTTCTCTCTCAGAAAATGTGTATTGGAAGTGAAGATCTGTTCTGATTGCTCTGTCTTCAAATGAAGAGTGGGTGGAGGGGTATATATAGCCTCCACACAAAATCTAACCATTACACACAATCTGCCAAACTCGGTGGGACCGAATCGTTAAACTCGGTCGGACCGATTCAGCAAACCTAGTGACCGTTAGAATTTTCGGTGGGACTAAGATGCAACTCGGTAGGACCGATATGGTTAGGGTTAGGGCATAACGTAATCTCGGTGTGACCGATTACACAAACTCGGTGGGGCCGATTTTGGTAATAAGCTAACCAGAGAGTTGGTCAGGTAAACTCGGTGGGACCGATTCGCTCTTTTCGGTGAGACCGAAATGTTACGAAAGGGAAACAGTGGGTTTACATTGCAATCTCGGTGGGACCGATTGCTCACTTCGGTTGGACTGAAACGTTACGAAGGGAAACAGAGAAATTGCAATCCCATCTCGCTGAGACCGAGATCCCTATCGGTGAAACCGATTTGCTAGGGTTTGTGGTAGTGGCTATGACATGTGAAACTGGGTGGCTCCGGATAGGAAGAATCGGTGGGGCCGAGTTTGACTTTAGGTTTGGGTCATATGTGGATATGGAAAGGTAGTTGAGGATTTTGGAGCATATCACTAAGCACATGAAGCAAGAGGCTCATTAAGCAACACCTCATCCCTCCTTAATAGTATTGGCTTTTCCTATGGACTCAATGTGATCTTGGATCACTAAAAATGTAAAATGTAGAGTCTTGTTCTTGAAGCTTGAGCCAATCCTTTGTCCTTGTAATTTTGAGGGATCCACTTTCCTCATCCATGCCATGCCATCCAATGAGCTTTTCTGAAATATTCATCTTGGAATGATGTTAGCTCAGTGAGCTATATGTTGTTAGGAATTACCAAAACCACCCAGGGATAGTTGCACTTTCACCAAGACGAAAGCGTGTGCCAACCCCTATGCATAAGTTCACGAACGGAACCCGCAAGTTGATCACCAAAACATACATCAAGTGAATCACGTGATATCCCATTGTCACCACAGATACGCACATGCAAGACATACATCAAGTGTTCTCAAATCCTTAAAGACTCAACCCGATAAGATAACTTCAAAGGGGAAAACTCAATCCATTACAAGAGAGTAGACGGGGAGAAACATCATAAGATCCAACTATAATAGCAAAGCTCGTGATACATCAAGATCGTATCACCTCAAGAACATGAGAGAGAGAGAGAGATCAAACACATAGCTACTGGTACATACCCTCAGCCTCGAGGGTGAACTACTCCCTCCTCATCATGGAGAGCGCCGGGATGATGAATATGCCCACCGGTGAGGGTTCCCCCCTCCGGCAGGGTGCCGGAACGGGTCTAGATTGGTTTTTCGTGGCTCTGGAGGTTTGCGGCGGCGGAACTCCCGTTCTATTCTGTTCCCCGATGTTTTTAGGGTATATGGATATATCGGCGAAAGAAGTCGGTCAGGGGAGCCACGAGGGACCCACGAGGGTGGGGGCGCGCCCAGGGGGACAGGCGCGCCTCCCTTCCTCGTGGCCACCTCGAAGCTTCCTTGACTTCAACTCCAAGTCTCCTGGATCACGTTCGTTCCAAAAATCACGCTCCCGAAGGTTTCATTCCGTTTGGACTCCATTTGATATTCCTTTTCTGCGAAACACTGAAACAAGGGAAAAAACAGGAACTGGCACTGGGCTCTGGGTTAATAGGTTAGTCCCAAAAATAATATAAAAGTGTATAATAAAGCCCATAAACATCCAAAACAGATAATATGATAGCATGGATACTTCATAAATTATAGATACGTTGGAGACGTATCAAATATACCCCTCTTCTTCGGAGTGGGTTTAGCCGGTGGTTCAGGAAGAGTCCAATCATCATAACTTTTTAATATATTATTCAATAATTCTTCAACTTGTCCAACAGTTCGTTCCCTGAATACACAACCAGCACAACTATCTAGGAAGTCCCTAGAAGCACCGGTTAGTCCATTATAGAAGATACCAAGTATTTCATTTTTCTTAAGAGGATGATCAGGCAAAGAATTAAGTAACTGGCAAAGCCTCCCCCAAGCTTGTGGGAGACTCTCTTCTTTAGTTTGAACAAAGTTAAATATTTCCTGTAATGCATCTTGTTTCTTATGAGCAGGAACATATTTTTCAGATAAGTAATAAATCATATCCTGGGGACTACGCACACAACTAGGAGCAAGAGTATTGTACCAAACTTTAGCATCACCCTTTAATGAGAAAGGAAATAATTTGAGAATAAAGTAATAGCAAGTTTTCTCATCATGAGTAAAAAGGGTGGCTACATCATTCAACTTAGTAAGATGTTCCACAACAGTTTCAGTTTCATAACCATGGAAAGGATCAAATTCAACCAAATTAATTAACTCTGGGTCGACAGAGAATTCATAATCCTTATCATTAATAAATATAGGTGAAGTAGCAAACTTAGGATCACATTTCATTCTAGCATTCAGAGATTTTTCTTTATACTTGCATAATAATTTCTCTAGATCATCTCTATCCTTACAAGCAAGAATATCTCTAGTTGTCTCCTTATTCATAACATAACCTTCCAGTACCTTAGGCAATTCATATATAGGAAGGCTAGTTCTAGCAGGTGTTTCAGGAGTTCCGGTTTCAAGCTCATCATCAGATTCAACAACATCATGTTGTATTACTCTAGCAATTTGTTCATCAAGAAATTCACCAAGTGGAACATCATTATCATCAAGCAAGGTACTAGCATCATCATAAGATTCATTCATAGTAGAAGTAGCATCATCAATAAGTTGCGACATATTATAATTGATAGCATGTGGTGGTGTTGCAAGTTTACTTATAATAGAAGGTGAATCTAAAGCAGAACTGGATGGCAGTTCCTTACCTCCCCTCGTCTTTGAGGGAAATATCTTAGTCTTAGCATCCTTCAGATTATTCATAGTGATAAAGTGATAATAATCCCAAGTGACTCAACAAATATAGCTATGCTCCCCGGCAACGGTGCCAGAAAAGTGTCTTGATAACCCACAAGTATAGGGAATCGCAACATTTTTCGAGGGTACAATATTCAACCCAAATTTATAGATTCAACACAAGGGGAGCCAAAGAATATTTGAAGGTCTTAGAAGCTGAGTTGTTAATTCAACCACACCTAGAGATTAATTATCTGCAGCAAGTAATCAGTAGCAAAGTAATATGATAGTTTTGATAATGGTAGCAGTAGCAACGATAACGGTAACAGTGATAGCAGTAATTTTGTAGCAAGTGTAACAGTGATGATAACAGTAGTAACTTAGGAAGAACAGTATAAGATAAATTCGTAGGCATTGGATCGGTGACTTGTTGGATGGTATTCATCATGAGACAGTTATATCCTAGGGCGATACGACACTAGCTCGAGTTCGTCAATATAATGTAGGCATGTATTCCGTAAATAGTCATACATGCTTATGGAAAAGAACTTGCATGCCATGTTTTGTCCTACCCTCCCGTGGCAGCGGTCCATATTGGAAACTAAGGGATATTAAGGCCTCCTTTTAATAGAGAACCAGAACAAAGCATTAACACATAGTGAATACATGAACTCCTCAAACTATGGTCATCACCGGGAGTGGTCCCAACTATTGTCACTCCGGGGTTGCCGGATCATAACACGTAGTAGGTGACTATAACTTGCAAGATCGGATCTAAAACATGGATATAATTATGATAACATAAACGTTTCAGATCTGAGTTCATGGCACCCGGGCCCAAAGTGACAAGCATTAAGCATGGCAAAGTCATAGCAACATCAAGCTTAGAACATAGTGGATACTAGGGATCAAGCCCTAACGAAACTAAGTCAATTACATCGGTTGGACCGAAACGTTACGAAGGGAAATAGAGAAATTGCAATCCCATCACGGTGAGACCGAGATCCCTACCGGTGAAACCGATTTGCTAGGGTTTGTGGTAGTGGCTATGACATGTGAAACTGGGTGGCTCCGGATAGGAAGAATCGGTGGGGCCGAGTTTGACTTTAGGTTTGGGTCATATGTGGATATGGAAAGGTAGTTGAGGATTTTGGAGCACATCACTAAGCACATGAAGCAAGAGGCTCATTAAGCAACACATCATCCCTCCTTAATAGTATTGGCTTTTCCTATGGACTCAATGTGATCTTGGATCACTAAAAATGTAAAATGTAGAGTCTTGTTCTTGAAGCTTGAGCCAATCCTTTGTCCTTGTAATTTTGAGGGATCCACTTTCCTCATCCATGCCATGCCATCCATTGAGCTTTTCTGAAATATTCATCTTGGAATGATGTTAGCTCAATGAGCTATATGTTGTTAGGAATTACCAAAACCACTTAGGGATAGTTGCACTTTCAATCTCCCCCTTTTTGGTAATTGATGACAACATATAGATCAAAGCTTCGACAAATGATAATAAGATTGGAATATATCGTCGCTTTGAGAAGTATGTGATAAGTAAGAGCTCCCCCTAAATTTGTGCATATTTAAGATTTGCTTTGGACTGCAAATGCACAATGAGTTAGGATCATGGGTTACTCTTCCATGTCACATAGCAAGTTTGCCAAGCGGCCTTCGTACACCACCGGTAGACCGCCTGTCAAGTTTCGTGCCATTTGGAGTCCGTTTGATACTCCAACGGTTAGCTGGGTAGCCGCAAAGGCCTCTTTTGTGTGCAGCCCAACACCCCTCCAAAGTGGCCCAATAACCCATCCAAGTCACTTCCATCCTCTCGGTCGTTCGATCACGATCGTGTGGGCGAAAACCGCACCTCATTTGGAGCCTCCTAGCTCCCTCTACCTGTAAATATGTGCCCCTCCCGGATTTTTCGTGCAGTTGAAACCCTAGCCCCGCTTCCCACTTCGCCGCCGGACGTGTCCGCCCGCGTCGGACGCGTCCACCGACCGCGTCACCCCGACGAATTAGGGCGCGCCACGTCAACCCGCCGCCGCCCTTGTCCAGTCGGGCGCTGCCGTCCGTCGCCGAAGCCCGCTCAGGCCCGCAACCGGCCCTCCCTGGCCCGCGCGCCTGCCGCCGTCCCGCGCCCGCGCCCGGCCGCCGGATCCCGCGCCCCGCGCCGGCCACCGCGATCCTCGCCGGCGCGCGCCACCGCGCCGCCCGCGAGGTCCCCACCGCCTCCGCCGCCCCACGCCCGTGCGCCTCCCCGTCCGCTCGCCGCGCCTCCCCTTGCACCGCGCCGCCCGCATCCGCCACTCTGCGTCGCCAGCCGCCGCTGCCCGACGCCGGCCACCGCGGCCGCTCGCCCGCGTTGCCCGCGCACCGGCGACCCTCGCCGGAGCTCTACCCCGCGCCGCCGTGCACCCCGGATCCTCCTCCGTGCCGCCGCGTGGAGCCGCTGGCCGCCGCCTCCTCCCTCGCCGGAGAAGCCCCTCGCCGGAGTTGACCTCGGGAAGCATGCCCGACCCAGATCCAGATCCAGCTAGAGGTTGACTTTCCCCCCTTCGGATTTTTCTCCAAGTCCCTGACATTTTGCATTCTGGTCCCCTGTTCAACATGCCATATATCCCTGCATACTGCTCCGTTATGCGTGCATGATATATCGAAATGGTCGCCAGAGTGTGCTCTTAAGTTTGTTCCATTGTGTCATGCTTGTTTGAGTCCATCTTGATGCCCAAATCATCGTTGCGAGAGTGCTATATGGTGTTGTCTGCTGTAGTTTATCAGAACATGCTCATTTGTTATTTTTGAATCTTTTTGTGTGATTTTCTTTTGAGGATGAAGTCTACATGTGTTATGTGCTACAACATTCCATCTTTGCTGTGGTGTAATTAAATCTTCATGATATTTCATGTGTTGTTTGTTTCAAGCTCGCAAAGTAGCCTCCGTGATGTTGCTGATTTCGGAGACTTAGAATTTCACCAAGTCTTTGTCCGCTGTTATTTTTATGCCATGTATTCATGTTGCTATAGTGAGATCCATGCCTCTTTTGAGTATGTTCAGTAATGATGTTTTGTTCATATGGTTATGCTCTATCCATCCATGCCTATTTTTGCATTTATGGAGTGCTCTAGAATGTCTCAATCTTGTTCTACTTTTGCTATAAAATGTTTCTGGCAGATTGTTTACATGTTATTCAATTTTGCCATGGTTGTTGTTAATGATCCAAACATGCTATGAACATGCTATTGCCATGATTAGCTTCATGAACTTGTTTTCTTGCTGTAGTTATGCTTGTCTTGTCAAGAAATGCCTTGTAGTGAGTGATTCAAGCTCATCATCATGCCTATTTATCATTGTTCCTGCCATGCTCTGTTAATTTCACTGTCTGAATCTGTAATGAAACTTGCTATGTTTACATGGGTGCCATCATATTTTCTGTGCCCTTTTGGCTCATGGTCAGTAAGGGACTTTTGTCATATGCTTTGAGTATATTCATGCCATGCCTCTGTTTGCCATGATAAGTTCTTGTGTCATGTTATTTGATAGCTCTAAGCATTGCAACCTGATGTTATTTCTGCCACGCCCTGCGAATTCTGTTAAGTCTGTGAACCTGTTATTATTTGCAATCATGCCATGTCCTTTTGAGCATGTTCTAGTGATTTCTGGAGATAGCTCAGTGTTCATGTTTTGTCATGCTTCACCTGTATATCATGTCCATGCCTTTTGTTTGCATGTTGATATCCTGTAACATGTTTTGTTGGTGCTTGCCATATGCCTAGTTGCCGTTTTGGACAGCTTGTCCTTTAGACTTGTATAGAGTGTATGTGTTGAACCGTTGCTCCGTGTTGAGTGTACTCCATATGAAACTTGCTTAGTTTTGCATGTAGCTTCATGTTACCTTGTTGCATCCATGTTTTGAAGTGTTTGCTTGATGTTTGAATGCCTTTTGCATCAATGACATGCTTATCTTGTTTTGCTCATATCTTCTAGGCCGTAGCTCCGAATCTAATGAACTCTATATGTAACTTGACAAGAATATCGTGTAGATCATTGTGGTGCATCTTAACTTGTTGTTTAACAACTTGAACATAAGGTTATTTCAGATCTGGACCAATTTTGAAATTTGCATATGAGGACTTACCGGATTTGTTATATGTTGTTTCCGGCCTCATTTGAACTTGCTTTGATGTGTTGTTCTTGTATGCATCATCTCTTGCCATGAGTAGATTCATGTAGCGTTGTCATGCATCATACTTGGTTGAGCATCATGCCTTGTTCTTGTGTGGTGTGTTTACCATGTTGTGTGCTTCTTCTCGATAGTTCCCGTTTCGTTGCGATCGTGAGGATTCGTTCGTCTACGCTTGGTTCGTGTGTGTGGCTTCATCTTCTTCATGGACTCGTTCTTCTTCCTTGCGGGATTTCAGGCAAGATGACCGTCACCATGGATCTCATTACTATCACTGCTATGCTAGTTGCTTCGTTCCATCGCTATGCCGCGTTACCTACCACTTGCTCCTCAAGCCTCCCAAATTGCCATGAACCTCTAACCTTTGTCACCCTTCCTAGCAAACCGTTGTTTGGCTATGTTACCGCTTTTGCTTAGCCCCTCTTATAGTGTTGCTAGTTGCAGGTGAAGATGAAGATTGCTCCATGTTGGATTATGTTTATGTTGGGATATCACAGTATCTCTTATATTATTAATGCATCTATATACTTGGTAAAGGGTGGAAGGCTCGGCCTTATGCCTGGTGTTTTGTTCCACTCTTGCTGCCCTAGTTTCCGTCATATCGGTATTATGTTCCCGGATTTTGCGTCCCTAACGCGGTTGGGTGATTTATGGGACCCCCTTGATAGTTCGCCTTGAATAAGACTCTTCCAGCAAGGCCCACCTTGGTTTTACATTTTCCTAACCACCTATCACCACTTCCCTCGGGTCGGTCAACCCGAGGGTCATCTTTATTTAGCCCCCCGGGCCAGTGCTTCTCTGAGTGCTGGTCCGAACCGAGTAGACACCCCTGCAGGGTTTGAACTTTCGAAAGCCGTGCCCGCGGTTATGAGGCAGATGGGAATTTGTTAATATGTGGTTGTAGTAAACTTGAAGTAAACTCTTCTAAAATACACCAACCATGTGCGTAACTGTGATTGTCTCTTTTCGGGATTGTTCGAGAGGAGAACACGGTTTCTGGGTTATGTTTGACGTAAGTAGGAGTTCAGGATCACTTCTTGATCATTACTAGTTCACGACCGCTTGCTTTGCTTCTCTTCTCGCTCTTATTTGCGTAAGTTAGCCACCATACTCTGCTTAGTCGCTGCTGTAACCTCACCACTTTACCCCTTCCTTTCCCATTAAGCTTTGCTAGTCTTGATACCCATGGTAATGGGATTGCTGAGTCCTCGTGGCTCACAGATTACTACACCAACAGTTGCAGGTACAGGTTTTGCGATGATCATGACGTGAGAGTGATGTTTACTTGTTATGGAGTTCTTCTTCTTCTTCTTCTTCTTCTTCTTCTTCTTCTTCTTCTTCTTCTCTTCTTCTTCTTCTTCTTCTTCTTCTTCTTCTTCTTCTTCTTCTTCTTCTTCTTCTTCTTCTTCTTCTTCTTCTCTTCTTCTTCTTCTTCTTCTTCTGCTCCTTCTTCTGCTCCTTCTTCTGCTCCTTCTTCTTCTCCTTCTTCTCTTCTGCTCCTTCTTCTGCTCCTTCTTCTCTTCTGCTCCTTCTTCTTCTTCTTCTTCTTCTTCTTCTTCTTCTTCTTCTTCTTCTTCTTCTTCTCTCTTCTTCTTCTTCTTCTCTTCTTCTTCTTCTTCTTCTTCTTCTTCTTCTTCTTCTTCTTCTTCTTCTTCTTCTTCTTCTTCTTCTTCTTCTTCTTCTTCTTCTTCTTCTTCTTCTTCTTCTTCTTCTTCTTCTTCTTCTTCTTCTTCTTCTTCTTCTTCTTCTTCTTCTTCTTTCTTCTTCTTCTTCTTCTTCTTCTTCTTCTTCTTCTTCTTCTTCTTCTTCTTCTTCTTCTTCTTCTTCTTCTTCTTCTTCTTCTTCTTCTTCTTCTTCTTCTTCTTCTTCTTCTTCTTCTTCTTCTTCTTCTTCTTCTTCTTCTTCTTCTTCTTCTTCTTCTTCTTCTTCTTCTTCTTCTTCTTCTTCTTCTTCTTCTTCTGCTCCTTCTTCTGCTCTTCTTCTGCTCCTTCTTCGCTCTCTT